>JAIUSX010000081.1:1225601-2451203 GCA_026573805.1 Hesperophylax magnus
GGGATTGGGACTCCTTTAGAAATCGTCCCTCTGCAGCAAAATTTACCTTAAGTTAGATGCCAAAATGGATCCCTTTCAGTGTGGTCTGTTCAGGAAAAATCAGCAACAGATGAGTTTTACAAAGAATCTAAACTATTTTGTCTCCGTAAACTATTTATTTTGCAAACTATGAAATACATCTTTAAAAACAAAAATAAATTAAAACAGAATCAACATTAGAAATAATAATGTATTTTATACTCCACAAACGAACACAAAACAAATGCAAACAAACTGCAGTTTCATTGGACCTCGTACTTTCAATCTTTTACCGAAAAATATTCAAGTGATTACTAAACTTCCTCAATATTTAGAGAGTTAAAATCAGGGTTGCCAACCGTAAAAAAAATTCCCTCGTACGGATGTAGCTAAAAATCTCGTACATTGACTTTCAAACCTCGTACCAGGGATGGTATGCCCAAAATAATTATTTCCCCAGATTTCGAGGCGAAATTTCCCTAGAATTTCCCTACATTTCGCAAACCTTGAACAAAACAAGATCTTGGCAAACAAAACCCGCTTCGGGGGGGGGGGGGGGGGGTAGGATTTGTGTGGTATTAAAAAAAATCTTTATTGTTACTCTAGTTAAATCACAAAAAATTAAATGTAAATCAAGGTAACGAATCTAATTTACATCTCCTCTCCAAATATTACGTCAGGAACATCCTCACTGTCATCGTTTTTTCTGCCGTATATATTTAAACTAAACAATTGGACGAAACAACGAAAAGACTAGGTATTTAACAATAAAAATCTTCTTCTCTTCAAAAACTTCAATTAGCTACACGTACTAACGTAGTACAACTAAACACGGCCGGCATGCAACAAATGGAACTCGTAAAAAACAGAGATAGTAGAAATTTGCGCTCTGTGTCACAGCGACGACTAATGCGAAGAACGAACGAACTGTTTTATTATTCAGGGATTTCAATAATTTTATTATTCGGGGATTTCTCGGTTGATGGGATAACTACCATAGACAATCATCGCGCAAATACGGCAATGTAATTTTTGGTGTAAGAAGTTCCTACAAGTTCTAATAGATGGCACTAGTTTTTACTGTTATATAATAGTGATGTAAAATGTTCGTATAGCCATAGGTATTATCAAAATCTCGTACATAATTGTACGAGATTGAAAGTCTCCTCGTACCTCGTACGGAAGGCCACAAATCTCGTATTTGTACGAGGAACCTCGTACGTTTGGCAACACTGGTTAAAATTATGGCTTTTCGATACAGCAGTTGAAACTTTTTTTATTTAATTTGTATCAATTTATGTTTCTCATAAAATATTCACCATATTTTACACTAAACACTTGAAACTTCACTATACACTATTGTAAACACTTTTTATACAAACCGCTCAGACAAAATGTAGTCTTGTTTTTGTTTTATATGCCCACAGTTTGTTTATTTCTAGGTACAATAATATAATAACTTAAATATATACCCACGCACAGGCTGCGCCTTAGTGGGTTCCCATTATTCATATTGATTTATATAATGTATGTAATTAATGTAAAAATTGGGAAAAATAAAGGAATTAAAAATAAAGTTCATTATTGCCTTACTAAGGACGGGTTGTTTCGGAGAATCTGAACAATTCATCAAATTTCAACGTTCATTTTCGGGTTCTGTGAAAGACTTATTCAAATTCTGTTTTTATATCATTGTAGGCTAGTTGCTTGACAAAACTGAAATAAAAACAGAACTTGAAAAAATCTTTCACAGAACTTGAAAATGAACGTTGAAATTTGATGAATTGTTCAGATTCTCCGAAACAACCCGTCCTAAGTATTTGATTTTCTTAAAATCATCAAATCAATTACCACACATTTCGAACTAGCAACATCTAAATCTCCAAACATTTGATGAGTTTTTGCTGGTTTGATTTTTGAGTTTTGGAGATGAAGAACAGAAAAAAACGTTGAAATGGGACTTTGACAGCCATCAAAATAGAAAAGAATATTGCAATTCTGCTAAAGAAGATGATAAACAACTGGCTAAAGAAAATAAAACTTTCGGAGCTGCGGCTTATGACCTGCAAAGTGTGTTACATAATATAATACCCAAATCTCTGAGGAACTAGCGTCATTGATCCCTTCGGCGCCGGTGCGTAGTCGGGATACACGCCAAACGCGCGCCCAACATTTGTACACAGTTGACACTTGTCACATGAGAACGGGTCGCTTCTACGATTCGTTCTTAAGTTCAACAGCTCGGCTGTGGAACGAACTGCCGGCCTCAGTGTTTCCTCCCTCCTACAACATGGGACTCTTCAAGACCCATGTTCACTCCTTCCTCTCCACAAAAAGACCCTCCACACAGCATCCCCAAAGATGACATAGGCCCTGAGGGAAATTATTTTCTTCAGGGCCTCCTGTGTGGAGTAAATATAAAAAAAAAAATCTGACATATCATCATTTTAATAACATAATCAGTGAATGTTTATAATTTTTTTGGTTATATGACAAACTCACCAAACACAATATTTTATTCAGATTACGAAAAGTATAAACTTTTGAATTATTAATATTGAGTACAAAATTATATAAAAATTGCGAAAACCCTTCATCTAAAGGATATGATCATTTCATATAGGTACTCAAAAATCTTTCATTGCAAATATCTCTGAATAAGGTTTCTGTCATTTGATGACTGCCACCGAGGGACGAAATCAATATTATAGAAGTAAGTGTACAATGTGCGTGCCGCTAAAACTCAGACACGTGTCTCGGTACGATCATATGGTGTGTTAGCCCTCTATCTGCCACGCATGAAGAAGATTCCCGTTTTTACCTAAAGGGCGTGCTTTTGAAGATATAAGGGCTGAAAGTTTCGCCCTTTAGAAATTTATAGAACATTCGAGAGTATTCCACAACATTACAGAACATCCCGGAACATCCCAGATCATAATGAACTAAAAACGGGATTACAGGCCGTTTCCTGATAAACTTTTAGTAAATTCGTAATAATATAATATGACTCGTGTTCATTTAGCTGCAATATTACCTAATAATATATAATGACGAAATTCGAAAATGTTTTTTTAGGAACACGTGTTCCGACATCGTGACTATACATTGGTATCTCTAAATAGTATAAAACAAAGTCACTATCCGCGTCTGTCTGTTTGTGCGCTTAGTTCTTCTAAACTATGCAACGGAGTTTGATAGGGTTTTCACTATCATTTAGTGAATTTCTTCTGGAAGGTTTATCTATATATAATACATGGATTTTGTGTTTATTGAAAGCAGAGAAAAGTCGAGCAACGCCGGGTACACGTTGGCCAGTCATAAATAAACCACCCACAACGAAATGCTGACACCAGCCAAAATAGGAATGATGCCATACTTATTAGAAAATTCGCGAATCCCGCTGGTGGCAAATATAGGTTGTTCCAGGCGTGCTTCAGATGATCGAAATGGTATTCATATTTGGCTTTAGAGCAGGCCTAATAATTTTGATCTATGTCAGTGATCTAAGCACATGATTATTTCGCAGATTTATTTTTAACAAAATTAACTGTACATCGTACATCCTAGGGTGGGAATTGGCCTTTTCCACAAATGTTCTCAACTGGCTGCAGTATCTCGCCATTCGTCTTCGGTCCTCGGGCCTTCCCATGATCCGATCCTATTCCACATTTTCAGTCTCAGGAACAAAAATAGCACTTTTGTCAGTAGGTATGTTTATTTTGTGCTGTGGAGGAACATTTTACCAAGTGGTATGACTATACCGATTAAAGAAAACTGATGTTGCCACCTAACTTACGGTCTTCGGCTCTTAGGCCCAGGATTTTCGATGCTTTAAATGTGTGAATAATTTCACCAGAAGCAACGAAAAATTGAGCTTTTTTCAGGCACAAAGACACTTCTACAACGCACGTCTATCTAGGGATTGCTGATCCGGAGCCATTTTAGAAAATCCCGGATTTTGTGCAACTAAAATCCGGATTTAAAAAGTTAAATTTAAAAATACAAGTTAGTATTTAATAAGTTTTTAATAAGTTAGTGCATTTTACCCCCGGACACAGTGTATCAACAAATTAATTAAATGTTAGTTTTGAACTAAAATTGTAACGATCATTGTCTTGTTAAAATTTTTAGAGGGTCATTCCATACAAGCAAATAAAAAATCAACGCGTAAAAAAACATTTTTTTTTTACTATACATTTATTTTGAAGTGTCTTTTAATTTTTATTTTAGTATTGTACTTTTCTACACAGGTACTGCAGTAGACAATTCTAACATTCTCGCCAAATGCCAATCGGGTATGACCAACATTTATTTCGTATATTAACTGCTGTAATGTCAACTGATTTCACAGAAATTAATGCGAATATGTCCGCGTGTGTGTACATGATTGCCACCAAAAGCTGATAGAATGCATTGTAATCGACGAGTCTATCTGCCGAATTTCAGCTTAATCGGTGTCGGGAAGTGGGTTAATTTCCGCTTCCAAGATTATTCATTCATTCCCGGAAACAAAAGTGAAATTCAAATGAATGTACTCATAAGTAAATCACTTACGATGTACGCATTTAAAAACAAGCATTTTCTGGTATTCTCAGTAGAAAAATTTACCTTTTAGGTAAGTACCTACCTACCGTAACGTTTTGAATAGGTCAAGCAAAAGTCAACGTCAGCCGCTCAGTAAAATAATATCCTTCAATATGACCAATACGGAAAATGCATTGCGACGTTACGTGAGTTGTTTATTTACGGACGTAACGACGTAGGTAACAGTAAAGCAGCATCATTACAGTAAGTACTTATTATGTAGCAGTGTATTACAGCAAGAGGTCACGCATAAATAAACCACTCACGGGTCACGTTTCAGCATAATGAATGAATGAGATTGGCATAAAATTAATATCGTAACACAAACATAACATAACATTGGTTGGGAGAGATCGATTCTCGGAGCGTTTGGTAGCGGCGGCGCGCGGCGTTGCCAGCGGAGAGCGGGTAAGAGCGGGTGCGAGCGGTAGCAGAGCGAGACGGGACAGATTACAGGATGATCAGGAGATCATTACGATAAAAATGTTGCGAAAAAGAGTAAATATTACCACTAAGGGCCAGTATTTCATTTGCTTTTTAAGCTTGGCCCAAATTCACTTGTAAATGTAGTGATCTATGAGTTACGTCGGTCTATCACGAAGCAAAATTTGGTCGATTCCAGTTACGATTATGAGCTTTGGAAACAAGACCTGATGTACTAAATATTTCTATCAATTTGTGGTTACTTAACATTATCTTTAAAAATGAATGAAAATAATGTTCAAAATCTTGCTCAAAATATTGTAGTGTTTGGGTTTTGTGAATTCATAGATATTATCCATCTTCCAAAACAACGCTCAGACGCGTGCAATGCAATATGCAATGAAACATGCAACGCAACGCGAATTTTTTGGACAGTAAATTGCATTGCATGTTCGTATTGTCGTTCGTTGTATTACAGGCGTCTGAACGCGGCATTACAACAAAAGTTTTACAAGATTTTTATTGACTGAGCGTAGCGAAGTCCTTTTTTAAATCAACCGTTTGTATTTCATATGTGTGTACATTTTTTGCACTTTCCTCCGCATTCGCCTGTGGAGAGATATGGAAAATCGCAGAAAACCATACTCAGGAGGAAACGGCCGTCTGTCAACTTGCAACATAAGCGGCCTTCAGTAACATTGGTAAATAGAATACATTATAAATAGATATATAAAAATTATGCATTTGGGAGGGAAGTAAGGAGATTAGGAAATACCTACTGCTCGTTAATTATTCGTCCACGTCTGAATCTGAGTCAGACCAGGTCCATCAGGATATGTTTAGGTAGTCATGTGTATACCTAAAGGTAATGTCGCTCGGGAAATTGTCGATGTCTTTTATGAGTTTATGAGTCGGGAGTTGTCCGATGTCTTGTATGAGTTTATTTTTCTGAATTTGTAAAAAAGTTCAGTCAGTGTGTGTAAATTCGTAAAGTCGGTATTTGTTCTCGGTCGTGTAGTCTCTTCAAGTTCGTTCTGAGTCTCGTGTTGTATGTGATTTTAATGCAGAGATTTTGAAGCGTCCGTAGTCTCGTGTGGTCCGTGTGTGAGATACTGCTCCATACGGGAATATTTAGGTTCATGCTTTGACCAGATGGCTTACTTTAAATAGGTGTCTAACTTTGATTAGATTGTTGACTGATTCGCATTTTCGAAAATCTGCTGCATTCACTTTATCATTCAAGCAAGCCTTACTTTGGCTAGATGGCCAACTTCGACATTCAATATTATGGTACCTAGCTGCCTGTAGAATGTTTGAAAAATTAGTTTATTTGAGATAGAGACGTTTCTCTGGAAAAATATATAATTCCTTACTCAAAGTAGAAAAAATATTATATGCTTTATAATTTAGTAGGTAGTTATTTAAGAATCTACTTGAAAATCTTATGATTTCAGTAGAAATTTTTATTTTGATTTACTAACTAATAGAAAGTTAGAAACATACTATTTTGGACACGAGGTCTACTGTTCACCAGTGTAAGATGATAATATTATTTTATAAATTATTTATTTTAGCAATCGTTTTCCTAACCGCATTGTATATTACACAAAGCGGCAGAGCGCGATTATGTGAGCGTAGCGATCGCACTAGCGTGTAGCGACAAGCGTTCACTAGAGCGTTTTCTATTGTAACAGAATTGCTAACTTCATCCCGAAATTTCGCCCAAAATCAACGAAATTAATAAAAGTAAATATCAGAAAGCATACTTTAACTCTTCCTTGATAGATTTTAAATAAAACAATTTTGTTTGTGTTTTAAATCGTGGTGTTTATATAATAAATGTGTTACGAACGGTTATGAAATGTTATGAAGTACGGCACTTCACACAATATTGAATACTGGTACCAATCTCGGTTTGACAGATGATTTAAACTTTTTTACATTTTGTTTATCAGTGTAAAAGTTATTGTTTTTGTTGTAAAATCACATAAACAATGGACACTCAACTTTTGATAAGTGAAGTGAAGAAAAGAAAGTTTTTGTGGGACAGGAGAGGCAAACAACATTATAATAGATTTTATATGGAAAAAGCATGGGGAGAAATAGCAACATTCATGGATTGTTCAAGTAAGTCAAAATAATAATTAAGTATTGCATTCATTTATTTTTTACTAAAGTACCTATCTGAAATGACAGTCATACAATGTCATATAATATAATGTCTTTTTCGATTATTTAAATCAATTTCTTTAAAAATAATATTGTACAAGGCACCTACTATTAAATTATAAAAGCGGGAATTTTTATTGTTCTGTTGGTAATTGAATTGAAAATAACAATGTTGTGGAAAACATTTTTAAATCGAGAGCGATCTTACCGATATTAGTTTGAACTACACCATCGCGAAACAACATTTCTACTTTTTTCTTTGATTAGTTATTTTTGATCGATTATTCGTTGGTTAGAGTTTATTCCGCTAGATGGCATTGTTTCTGAATATTTGTTTATTTCTAAATTTACAAGTGATTCTTGATATTATTTGGAGTATAAAATGTACACGAAATTTTGGTCTTCGGTGATAAGTGACATAGAGACCTATGTTGATGTTTAATGGTATAATATTTATAGCCTCATTAGCGGCAAATAGGTACCTAATAAATAAATGTGTGTTTTTTTGCATAATTTATGCATAAATTTATTTTCACCAATGTAATGTATTTTTGTGGTCATACTAATACATAATTATAATTAGGTTATAATAACATAAACTATGAAAAATGTGCGTTTTCTTCCCTAACTTTAAGGTGTAAATTTACAGTATATTTATTGTTTTTAATTGACACTCCTTTGGGGTGAAAAGCCACAAAAAAAATTAAAAAAGTTGTACCTACATTGGCCATTTGTATAATAAATTACTGATGTTTTTGGTGATTTTATTAAAATTTGTGGAAATGCTATGATTAACGTCAAATCAGTTAGTTGGTCGAGCTGTATGGGTTTTCATTCACATCGGGCTTTCACCAAAGCATGGGGGGTGCCGGGGGTTAGATCTTCAGCTAGCAAAGTCCTCCATCTTGTCAGATTTTTCATTGGTTATGTTGTATAACGTTTCTCTCTTTTTTTAAGAGGTAAAATTTTTGCTGTATAAAAAACTAATATAAGTTTTCTTTTTGTTCTAGTGAAGGAAGCTCGCACAAAATGGAAGAATTTAAAAGATCATTTTCGCAAGGAATTTAAAAAAGAACAGGGGAACCCATCCCAAGGAATCTCAGACGAAAACGATCCCCTGGATGGAGTCTGCTGGACACATTACAACTCCCTGATGTTCCTTAAAGACCAATTCCAACCCAAAAAGCCAACAGATAAAAACACATCAATCACCAACGAGATAAAAACTGAAAAAACTGATGAATTTGACAACACTCCATTCGGAATAGAAAGAATAGAGATCGAACCAGATGTTACAGAAAACAAAACATTCGAAGAACTAACATCAAAAGATCTGATCGAAGAACACGGAGATCTTATGAAGACCTCCGCTAAACAACATTCAGATGACAATGATGGAAAATTTAGAAGAGTAAAATTGAAGACTTTAATGAAGAGCCAAAATAAGAGTTCTTCGTTACGGGGCCCTCCAAAGAAAAAGCTAAAAGCGTTCGAGACGAGGAATTTTGATTCGCAAATTGAGGATTTGAAGGCGGAAGGTGCAGACAAAAAGACAGCAAAAGGAAGTGAGAACTATCATTTTGTGATGACTCTTCTGCCTCATTTGGACAGACTGTCTTCAGCAAAGAGATTGGCTGTTCAGATTAAGATACAGCAGGCAGTATTTTCAGCCATTTATGGAAGCAGCAAATCATCTTCAGAATCTACCACAAGCTATGATTCTACTTCTTCCATTTAATCATCTAAATAACATACTGGTGTTATAAATTTTATGTTCAACGCATTTTGCATATCGCTGTATGCGTCAGTATTGTGAGTAGATTACACTGCATCCCAATGGCAAATAAGCTAAAAGTCACCTGCTATAATGTATTTCGCTAACTATTCCACCTACTGAGATGCACTATTTCAGAGCACTTCCCCGCCACCACATAGGAAGCTTTTGGCGCAGACTACGCAATCCAAGAATACCACCATTACTGCCATGGCTGCCTGGATGGAGTCCCCTCTGATGGCCAGACAGAAGACGAGTCAAATATCGTCCATGACTCCTCTACTATTTACATAATTTCTAATTAATGTTTTTCACTTCTTTACTGTTTTTATTTTGTTTTAGTCTGAATTATGGATTGAATCACATTAAACTACATGGAATAAATGATTATTTCTATACCAATAATATGTATAACTTTATAAAAGCGTTGGCGTTGAAAATAAATCAATTTGTTTAAGAAATTCAAGATTTAATTCAAGACATATGTGCAGTCATTTTCATGGATTTGAAATTTCGTTCGAAAGATTGCAGTATAGTAAATGTTAGAATAGACAAATGCTCAGAGAAAAGAGTGCCACACTTCAATGTACTTAAAATAGTGCTGAATCAGTGTTTGGAAAACTAAATTTGGTCCAATATTTCAGACATATGCAGTGTACGCTGTCTGCAACAACTATGCGTGCGCTATGCTTTATTGTGGAGCGCGATAAAAATGTGAATGAATTACCTAAATTGTCATTTGGCCAACACCTGACCAGAAGAACCTGTATCGAGGTGCTCAATGAGATCTATGCTAAACTGATCAGATGTGTGCGTTATATTGTATGTTTGTTAGGAGCATGTGCAAGCTCCCAACACACATGCAAGTGTGCATTGTTGTGGGGTGTGGAGTAAGCGAAATAATGAATTTCTGTATCGTGAACGCCTAACTAAGAGCATGGGCACTGAGGTGTTCAACTGTCTGTGTTATTTTGTTTCTTTAAAGTTATGCGTAGACGAATACATACAACTGAACACATTGTAGAAGAATGTCCACTCTACCAGTTTCAAAAGAGAATCAAAAGCCTTTGCCTTCCCCTTCTCACAGAAAATTTTCCTGCGACTTACGAAGATGTATAAGAATAAGAAAAAGCATAACAAGAAGAACAAGAACAAAAAGAAGAATAACGAACAAAAATATCAATAAGATCAAAGAGAACAAAATAACAACAAGAAGCACATGCAGAACAAAGAAGATTAAAAAACTATATGCCTCACCTGACTTGACGGTCGCAGAATGAATGTACCATCAGCATGCCCCTCCAGGAGATCTTCTGCTTCTTTCCTCCCAACCTCCATATAGTAAAACTCATTCTCAACTGGAACTGGTAACGGCCTTCCTTCCATACTGACCCTGACAGCTTCTTTTTTTCTCTTTACACTGTTTGTCAGAGATTCGTTCCACTTCTGCAAGGTTTCGAATGGTCTATCAGAATTGGCTGATTCTGCATCATCCATAACTTCATCACAAGAGTTTTTCTTAATTATTGGCTTTGGTTTTGCTGTTTCTTCTGTAGGGGTTAGTTGCTTTTTTTGTTTCATCCTTGGGTTGGGCGTTGGTTTTTGTTTCATCCTTGGATTGGGCGTTGGTTGTTTTGAAACTGGCAGGATTTCTGGCTTTTTACTTATGGGTGGCTTTGGTTTGTTCATCGTTGATTCGTCGCTATGATTTCTGTCTTTGGAGGGGTGTTCCTGTCTGTTGTTTGGACACGTTGTTTGCGACGGTAGTTCTTGTGGGTCTGAAAATAAAAAAAAAACTATAAATGAAACATTATATTTTAGGATTTAAAAATAACTTAGTTCTAAAGAGTAACTAAATAAATCATCTATTGTCAATATATTTGCGCCATGTTCCAGAGTGATAGATACTCCCAGTATCGACATCTGTTCAGAATCGAAACGTTCATTGAAATGTTGTTAACCGTGTGTGTTAACCAAATATGAAAATACTTTTGAACCTTCCTTTTTCCTATCTCCTTCCTCATCCCACTTTTCACGGCGATCAATACACCTCAGATTGGGGATTCTATAGTAAATAACATAACTTCTTACTGATAACAAATCGACATATTCATACCCAGTTAAATTGGAACTGATGGAACGGAATAAAAAAACATCAAATTGTAAAAAGAATCTTTTCAAAACTATAAATTGAAAACCTTCAATATATTTTACCTTATGAACATTTTTATTCTGTACTGGCTATATAATTATTGGATTTACTTGGTCGTGCCATATCCTACTTGGGCTTCCCGGACTTCATCAACCATTCACTTCCACGTCTTACATTGTCCTTACACGTCATTCTTCGTTCATAACATACGACTCATTTTACTACAAATATTTTTTTTGATTCATGTCTCCTTGGGATTCCAGAATTTTTCTACCATTCAAACCACTCCCTAAAGCCTCCTGGCACTAATAAGAACAAGCTTTGAAATTTTCAGTGAAATTGGTCCAGAAGTTTTTAGTCTAAAGGGAACTTATCCACTAGAGTGATTTTTGGAAAATTATGCCAAGTTTGCAAAAACGTCATAAGCAATTGCTAGTCATATTGTGCCAAATTTATAGATCCTAAAAATATGGGATAAGAGGTGAAATCTAGGTGGATTCATTGGCTTTAAACCGCAATAAGCAGGTTCATATATTTCCATATTAATATTTCGAGGTATGGTATGATTTAAATAATATGGTAAATGTTTATATATGACACCAATCCCTCGAGTGTAGCTAGATGTATTTAAAATTTTTAAGAAAACAAATTTCTCTGTTTTCACTGTGAAAATTATTATCAAAAATGTTTTCTTGAAAACAGATTTAAGAGTGATATTCTGAGAAACTATTCCATTTTTTTTATACAAAGTTGTTGAGTGATATTTGCTGAAAAATCATCTGTATTGAGATGCTTTCAATAAGGCATAAGATAAATAAATATTAAAAGATCTGTATTTCGTAGAAAAATAATATACATTCTTTTGAACACGAGATTATAACATCATCCGAAAACATTACGTTTCCTGGTATTAAATAAACGTAACATTTTCATTGAAAGACAATGAAAATGTAAATAAGTTAGTTTTTACAATATTATACACGCATTGTTGTATAACTTAAGTAAAAAAAAAACACTTTGTAAGAGATTTTTTTGTTGTATCAAACCACTTAAGAGTCCCAGCTGCTCCCTATTGTTTGGGGCCGGTGAGACTATAGCATCCCTGATTGGACTATGTTGTGAGGCTGAAGTTAGTAGGGAGGGAAAGGAGATGGTAAAGAGGAAGTTGGGGAAGTACCTGGCAATTCATATCTGGTCATCAAACACGGCTAAAGCTATTTTAAGCAACGTTTCATTGCTGAATGGTGGTCTTTGGCGATAGTGAGAGTATCTTCCACTCTCTAGAACGTGCATCAAATGTGCCAAATAATATTATTATTTTTTTTTAACTTTATTTATTCTCATTTATTTACACATATAATACATAATAACAAATAGAATATAATAACATAATATATAATAACAAATAGTATAAACAAGAAATGAAAACCCACCAAGGCACTGCCTGAGTGTGGGTTATATAAAGCGATTACTATACCAAGTACCTAAAGTATAAAATACATAAGTAGAATAAGTGAAAAAGTTTTTTGTTTTGTTTTTAGTTATTATAAAAAGTAAAGAGAAAACATAATGTACTACAGTTTAGAAAGTTACAGCAAGTGAGTTGTAGAAGGATAGATAAATCTATAAAATCTGCGTCATTCAGCCATAATTTAACCTCTTTTACATATTTTATCATTTTATTTATCATTTGAGTTTGTAGTGGTAGAAGGTTAAATGTAAGAGGACCAATGAACCTGCTATGTGTCTGCATTAATTTAGTAATGGTTTGGGGGATTTAAAATATATTATTTGTTCTTTCGCTCATTCTGTTTTCACAATCTGTTGTTGCTCTATTATGGCACGTCACTGACATGAACACTAGACACCTCAAAATCCATTAGGCGCCCAGGCCTGTACTCTAGTCGGCCTTGAGGTAGTATTCGACGCAACTTTTGAATACGAAAACGCAGCCTCGTCCTATCGTTTATTTCGTTCATACACATATATTTTGGAATGTCTATCTGACATACATGAACAACGTTTGAATTAAGAATTTACTGGAAAGAACTTACCTTAACTAAAATATTGTAATAATATAAAGGTGCATGGTGATGCACTAGTTTCCGGATACTATGTATCGCACAATATAAAATAAGAATAAGAAGACGAAGACGAAGAAGAAGAAGAAGAAGAAAAAGAAGAGGAGTGCCTTAGTATAAACGACATCTAAAATATTAAACAAGTTAGACCTCTGCTACAATAGTCTGACGTGTACGCCGGCGCACTGGAGCCCTGCCCCATGACGGCATAGCTCAGCAAGTCGGCCAGCTCCGCCCAAGCGCGCTGGCCAAGGTTCAGCAGCAAGGGGCAGGTAATCTTCACGCACCAGCACATTGTACCGAGGAGTTGCTCCCCATCACAAGGGTTAGAGCATAGACACTTCCAAGGATTCTTTTAAAATACGAAAAGCCACAAACGCGAACTGTTTCCTGGATTCTTCTGTCAATGTTTCTAGGTTGTCTTTCAAAACCTCGACGAGTTAGGTTAGGTTAGGTTTCAGTTAGTCTTCAAAGAAAAAAAGTTGCACCCATAACAAGCTTTGACGCAAAGATTCTTCCAGCACACCAAAGATTTCTGGATTATTTTCACAATCTAAGTTTCGAGGTCTTTTTATAGCAATATCTTGTTCCAATGTCAACTTACAATGTTCTTATTACAGTCTTCCAAAAATTGGACGATTTGATGAGTTTGTATATACGCCAAAGGTTTTTGGATACTTCTTACAATGTTTCTATGCTTTCTTATAGCAATGTGTTCTTATTCCAACGTCTTCTTAACATATTCTTCTTACAGTATTGTCTGATGAATTTGGAACTGTATCTTTTAGGTATTTACACAAATGCACTATTTCATCACAAGCTCAGGAGTGGCGATTTATCCAAGGTTTTCGCTCATAGTTTAGGCTCTAGACAGTTGAATATGAACTTCCACAAACGCGATGCAAAATAACTGTTTTTTGAGTTCTTGTGTCCATGTCCCGAAATTTTCTTACAAAACTTGCGATTTAATGAGTTTGGTTCTTCTAATAAAATGGCACAGATTTTTGATTTCTTGTTTCAAATGTTTTCTTATAAATATAATCTGGTTAATTCGACGCGTTTGGATCGACCTTTCACAAAAGAGCCTAGTTTTCTTTATTCTTGTTCCAATGCTACAAGGTTTTCTTTAGAAATTCTGCGATTTGATGAATGCAAACATAATTTTAAAAAAAATTATAAATATTTAAAGGATTTTTTTTCAATCATTATGCTCTTTTTCATACACAGCACTTTTTTTTTAACAGTTTTCAATTTTTTTTTCTTTTCTACAAATTTTCACAAAATACTTTTTTGTTAGTTATAAATTTATTTAAGTATGTAGGATTTTACATACCCTTAAAATAATACAAAAAATGAAGAATAATTATCAACTAAAAACTTGCTTTGAACTCAGTACTTTCCGGACAAATGCTCTGACCACTGTAGGTTTTTTCACAAAACTCACCACGATTTAGTTAATTAGGACTATTTACAGATTTTCAGGATTCGTTAGTTACAAAAATATAAATGTATTATGTTTTATGAAGGTACGAAAAACCTATTATATATGAAACAAATTTTACCTAATTTGGAATTATTTACAATCTCTACTTTGAAGAACTTGCCGCAGTCTTTTAGTTTTAGAATTTCTACTTTAACTTTGCAAGGAATAAAACCCTGGATTCACTTTCACAAAATTGATAGGAGAGTGTGTTTGGAATTACCATTAAAATTAATTCATACAAATAAATACATTTTTGTATTTGGCTTAAGTAAGACGGACATTTTTGGGTCATATGGTTGGTAGCAGTATTGAAAAAATGCGTTTAATGTTTTAAGGGTATATCGCTCTATGAATGCACTACATTACAAGTCAAAAAAGGCTTGTAAGATGATCAATGATTAAAAGATTTTAAAAGTCACATAAACGTTATTAAGTCACGTTTTAACTGTAAATTTTGAAGGTTTTAAATTTAATGTTGTGGACAGAATTAAAACATTTTCATGTATTTTACAACAAATGGTATAAAAGTTAGAGTTTTTTTAGTATTGCGTATACATCACAAAATATGATACTTTCAATAGAAATACCAAAGTCTACCAAAGCACATTTTTGATGTAATATATCAATATCTAACCAAAATTTTGGAAACGCAATTACAGTGTAATTAATTTTGTCCAACGACACTTTGAACACAAAAAAAACTGTCAACAAAAATCATTGAATGACCAAGTGTAACGTGTTACGGTTTTGAAAGTTGAATACAAACTGAAAAACTTATTTGAACAATTGTTTTCTTGTTTCCGCTGAGTTCGCAACAATGTTGTGATGTTCAGCGAATTCTGAATTTGTAAGCAAATTCGTAAAATTGCAACTCAGTGTTTTGAAATGCCAAAAATCAACTTCCTGGTCCAGCAATAACAGACTTCAGCATTATTTAGATTTCCGACAAGTGTTTTGAAAATAATACAGACTACAGACATCAGAACGAATATTTGTTGAATCATAATCACGCGTCAGTAAATACAACAGAAATTTCAGCAAATACAAAGTTGTAACGATGGAGGAACTAAAGATGCTATGTGTAACATTTGTAATCGATCGAAATCACACACACCTTATTCAGATGGCAATAAGGTTGAAATTCTCGCTTAACACTTGTCTTGTTATAAAAAATTATAATGAAATAACGTTTTCTGATCATAATATAAAGAAATAAACCTAAAAGAAAATAAAGTGTTTGGCTTATAAAACTACAAAATCTCCTACCTACGAATCCCCTTTCGAATATAGTTTTATTGTAAATTGTGGAGAATCAATTTCTTTAGATTATGACATGAAATATTTTAATAAATGCGCATGAACTTCTCAAAATAATGTTGTTGTTATTGTATAAATCGTTCAACCTTATCGCCATCTACTTAAGGAGTGCGTGATTTCGTCCGATTCCAAATGTTACACGTCGAGGTGGATCGCCTTAAAAGTGAAGAAGGCACAAAAACCAGGGGAGCCATCTTGTGGAACCAGAAAACATCTATGCTACATCTAGACTAGGCACATTCAAAGAAATTAGGTGAAACAAAGGAGATGGCACAAACAGTTGATCACCACCTCGAGAAGGTTGGTGCTTTGTCAGCTTCAACGTCTCAGAAACCTTAGCTTGTCTGATTTAATGACTGTGTGCAATTTGATGGAAGTAGGTACTCCTTTGAGATGCTCAAGTATCGGGGCTCCATAAAAAAACGGAGCGTCTTGTAGAGGGTTAGCATTGACTATTGAAGAATCTGCGAACCCTGTACAAATCTCAAGTACGCACAACAATTGAATTTGAGAGCCACCTCTGGGCTGGAGCCCTATAATTAAGCCTTGATTCTGTGCAAAGGAGCGCGATCTGTATAATTGACAATCCATTGTTAACAAACCGATATCCATCTCTAACGCACAGACGCAATGTGGGCATTCTAAGTCTGTTCTACAGGTGTTTTAGTATAGCCTGCTCTTAGGAGCTAGCATCTTTGATCTCCGGTGCACCCGCTTCATGAAAACGGGTCAAATCTTCGACTCGTTTTTGTGTAAGCCACAGGCGTCTGTTTTCCTCCTTCATACAATCCGGGCCTCTTCAAGACCCGCATGAATAAATCCCTTCCTAGAGCCCTACTTTAACCCATCTCATAACACTGCCCAACTGGATAGCGACATAGTTCCCCTGTTTTACACTGTACAGACAGTCATTATTGTGAGGAGTCACGTAACTAAAATGAGCCCATGGACTGATTACAATATTTAAGTTCCGGATACTTTTCACGAGAACTCTTTTGCTTTTTTCTTATTTATTTATCTAGATTACAATATTTCAATGGTTTTTGCTTTGACAATTTCAGTGTGAGGATTCCCGTTTTGAGACAGACGTATTACCACCACATATCATTTTACACGTATCTAAATATATTATTTACTATATCAATACCCACGCAACACTTGAATTATAAACGCTTTGCAATTTGTATCACAGAAAAACTAAACACAAACACTTTATTTAATTTCTGTAATTTAGTGTACACACTTGCTCACAAACAATCATTTTATATATTCATACGACTTTTTAAGCTTTCAAAATACAAGTAGTGTCTATGCGTTTGCCCATAATACTGGGGTAATGTTTGTTGTAATGGTTTCACGTTTTATATGCTTATTTATTATCTTGTGAGGGTCCTTCCAAAAGCACAACTCTTGATAGTTAATGATGGGATGATGATCTAATATGCGTTGTACATTATTATAATATAAAATATAAGCGTGTTATCGACATGTTTGTTTACTTATCCCGAAATCGATTATGAAAAACATGAAAGACTATGTAATTTGATTAGATTATAGAAATTATTGTGATAATAAAGCGATTTATGATAATAAACATCACTTCAAAACTGATTGTGCCCGTAATTAGGTTTTCAAAGGGTTCCTCTTGTACAAGTACAAATTCACAAAGCAAGCTTCCATGAACCAGTTGAAAATCTTATTTTTTTTTTTTTTTAAAGAAAGACAAACATTCCCGGGTTACGAATTACCTGGAAATATTTGGAAATCTTCTACTACCATTAAGTAAGCGGAAAATGTCGCTTGTATTGTAATTGATGACTTAGCCAGCCGAGGAATTGAACACACTACGCCTGGGTGGGACCCAAACGCGATGTCAACTCAGCCACCGACCGGTCTCAGTTCATCAATTGAAATTTCAAGACGTTTTGGACAAATCAATTTACACATTTTTGAAAATAGTCTTAAATAATGTAATATAATAAAATATATTTTTTTATTAAAGGTAAGGTTAAACGCTACGCTCGTCATATTCTACGTGTTCATAGATGGCGTTCATTAATTTATTTTTTATTTAAATACGCTTTTTGCAATGTATTGCTTTGCAATATTAAGACAAATTATTTGTTTGCGCCCGTATATACGCAAATGAATATGAATAGATAGTTTTGTCCGTATAAAAACACAATTCCTTCGAGAAAGGCATACAAATACAATATACGAGTAGTATCGGTGATTCAATCGAATATTGTCTTTGTATTCATCTCTTCAAAGAATTGAATTAAATTCAAAATACGGGCGCACACAAATATTTCATCTTAGTATTTTAATGCATAACTTGAAAAAGTGTATTTTAATAAAATAATTAAATTAAAACCATCTATGAATGCGTAGATTATAAATTACGTTACATTTACCCTTAAAATAGTTCCACTTTGCTCATTTATAATGTTTATTACATACATAATTTCGTAATTTGTCTATAAATATATACGAGTATATAATATTTTTACAAGGAACGCTACACGTTTGGATGTTTTTACACAGTAAACAATTCTGTATTTTTTATTTGTTTAAATATGTTTTAGTTGTTGTAATTCCGCATTTCTATAATGATTTCTGAATCACCGTTCCATTGGAAAACAAAATCACTATTGCATCTACGACTTGTGGGTGGCGATGGATAACATAAAAAAGCGCATTGACTTAAAAAAAAGGCAATAGGTATTCAATTTAAATAAAAATTTGATACGTTTATAAAAAAAAACTAACTAGGTTACAAAACAATTCATTAGAAATTTATGATCATTAAAAAATGTAGCTGCCAAAAATATGGGAAAAAATTAGTTGCATGATAATATTGTTAATTCTGAATTTGAAATATAAGATAAATATGACGTTTAACAACTAGGTAGCAGTGGTCCAGTATTTAAGACGCTGTCCCTGTAAGACAAGAGATCCTGGATTCGATTTCTAGTTGTGACCGTTATCTCTTTTTTATTTTTGTGTTCAGATTTGATAGTATTATCTTGTTCTTCAATGATATATTATTTTTTTAATGCATCAAAAATTAAATAGTTAATATACTGTTCGAATGCCCCTCGCCCAAGATGTTCGGAAGCGCCTCAAGAAAAAGAACATTCTGTTTATTGCTCCAAGAGAAAATAAAGAAATCATATGTGTTTGTATGGGATTCTCCTCTCTTGTGTTTCATAAGACAACAAGTTGATCATTTTCATTATTTCATTCGCCATTTAGATGAAAATCTTTTATTTGCTTTAATCTATCTTTATAAATAAAAATGAAAATGTTCGTTTGTTCAAAATCTTAAATCTTCGAAAGTTCTTCACCGTTTGGTTTGAAATTTTGACACAACGTTGCATTTGAATGCGTGTGTATATATATATAAATATCTTTAAAAACAGCGCCACCTGTTCGATGTAAAAGCAAAATGCATTATTGCTTCTTCTATCTACACAGACAGACTGAGCCACAGCAACGCGTGACTACAGGTACAGGTACAGGCGTGGGTACAGGTAGTTAATTACATAAATGGTATTATTTGCTTGCATTCGATATCTGTGCATGATCACTTTTTCTAGCGAATCATCGTACTAAAAAAAGTGGATAAAAATTTATTCTTTTGATAAACGACCATGTATATGAAATCCTACAATAATATAGAAACTGACATAAAAGAGTGATTTGAGATTGTCACAGCCAAAAGTTTTATTGTGATTTGTTTTTGGAGTATTATGCCGTTTTGCGCTACCTCCTTATTTTGCCACATCTGCCCTGATGATAGACACTGTAATGTTGTACGAAAGGTTGGCTAAAGAAGTAGGTAGCGCAACACAGCAAAATACCCCAAAAATAAATCACTATAATGACATAAAATAGTTAACGGAAAGTTATATAAGATACATTACTTATCCAGCCAAGGAGGGTTGTTTATCCGCTGTATAAACTTGAAATAATAATAATTTTTCATTGAATTTCTGAAATTTTCCAATTATTTTAAATGTTCTGTATAATATTTCTTCATTTTGAAAATGTCGTAAAAACAAATAATATCTTAGAAGGTAGATAAAATAACCCTTTAGATTTTTATATTTGAAATAAACGGTAATATTTAAAAAGTGAAATGTTTTAATTTCTCACACTAAGGCGCACGAGGCGCATGCGTCAGTCTGTCAAAATGCAATGTTGCCAGTTCTTTCGCTGCCAGTTAAATAAACTTTTTATTTGTATTGATTAAAAATAGAACATTGTACAGTCTTTGTACAATGTGTAATAAAAACACCGTTTAACGGTTGTGAAGTGATTTTTTTTTATTGGTAAGGTTGAATTTGTTAAAGGATTAAACTTTTATGACAAATTGTGATTATATCTGTATAGTTACTTACTAGGACTTAAAAAACTTGCTGGCTAACCATCACGTCGTTTCCTCGCAGGGGTAGGCAGAGAGTAAGGACATCACATTTCATAAATAATTATCTGTTATTTTGACTCTTGACGTTGTACGACTCAAGTATTTAACTCATTTTATCATAATATCTTGTCTTCTTCGGGCGTCCCTGACTTCTTCTACCATGTACAATCGCATCATGTGTTCTAATTAAACCTAATCCTTTCTTTGTACTTTGATTCAACATTCCCAAACCATATAAGCGTCTCTTTCTTAATCTTGTTCATCAGGTTTTAATCATCCTTGCATAATTTCCAAAACTCCACATTTGTAACGCGGACCTACATGGTTTTACCACATAAACGTCTCAGAGATCTTATTTCTACAGCATTCAGAATAATTTCATACTTTCTCTGCCAGTTCCATGCCTTACTGCAACGCATCAAAAGTCGAATGCTTCCAATTAAGTACCCGAAGGCCCAGTTGTCACAGAATTTTAACAATTCATCAATATTGGAAGTTCATTTTCTAGTTTTGTTTTTACTTTATTCTTATGAACCAACTGGCTCACAATTATATAATAACAGATCTGGAATAGAACTGTCAGAAAAATAGAATATTATCTTTGAAATATGATAAAGAATTCAAATTCTGTGAAACATCTGGCCCCATCGACATACGTGATATCACGATACAGTATTTTTATTTTATCTAATAATTTGTATGTTAATGGATAAAATTAGTTACTTGTCATTAGAATGTCCCTTGTCTGCATGCTGGCATCAAAAAGCTTCATCATCTCTTCAGCCAGATTGTCCATAACTGCTTCTGGGGTCCTGTCGAAATGTTGAATGGGCTCCAAATATTCCTCCACTTCTATTGTCCGTTCAGTTCTTTCAAAACCCTTCAGTTCTTCTTCATCATAACAGTTGACGAATGGATCAGTTACTTCGTACAAATGATCGTTGAACACTGTTTTTGAATCTTCTCCAGGATCTTCGTAAAATACGTCATAGCTATTGAAATTTTCAGGTTTTGCTACATTGGTTTCAATTCTTTTACATGCTGTTTTTATATTTATCTCAGGGTCTTCATAAAATGCTTCGCATGCATCAAATTCTTCAGGTGGTGGGATTACAATATCGTTTACCGTTTGAATACAAGCAGCATTCGAAATAAGCTCAAGTTCATTTACATCTTTCCAACTTTCTTCAAAAATTTCAGAATATTTTTGATATTTCACACTTTTAACTTCATTTCCATCATTTCCATTTGCTACATCGTTAAATTTATAATTACTGGACAAAATCGGACTTAGTTTTTTAACTACCTTTTCATTGATTTTGCCAATGCGCTGAGAAGCATTCATAGTACTTTTAGAATCAATTTGTTTTTGGTTGTCGTCTTTATTTTGGTTTTTATCTTTTTTTAAATTTTGCTTTCCTAGAACTCTTTTTAAAATACCAGGTTTTTTCTTTTCTCTTACGACGGTAGCTTCCATTTTTTGAGTCTTGAACATAAGTTCTTCGTATGTATTTTCTTCTGAATTGTTAATATCTCCGTCTGAAAATCTTCTAACTTTCATTCCACTTCTTCTAGATGACATTTCATAATATCCCCTGTCTTGCGTAATAATGTTTTCATCAAAATTGTCTTTATTGTCAAAGAATGGTTCCTCCATGCGGTTAAGGTATCTTCTTTTTCTAAACATAATAGCATCATCCTGAGTTCTTGGTGGTTCTAAAATTGTGTTTTCCATTGGTGCATAAGGGTGTATTTTTGTTACTGCTAGTCTCATTTTACCACTATACAGAAAGCTCTTTGGTGCGATGATACTGTCCAAATCTATTTCACTTGTCTTTTTTATTTCTTTTTTGACTGTATAAGATTCCTCACATTCTGAAGCGATGTTTTTACTTTTGCAATCAGCATTTATCGTAGAATTTGGATTATTGTTGATAGTTTCTTGGTTTTTATCACGTTTTATCAAAGAATCACTTCTTACTGGAACTTTTGGCTTAAACTTAGGTGGAAGATTTCTTGGATTACTGTTTGCTAGATGTTCATATTCTAAGGTACCATTCATTTGTAAATACTTAAGCGGATCTTTCTGTAAATCAATTATAACGGACATCAATTTCTTGGCGTCAACTTTAGGTCTCCACATTGCGATTAATCCCTCAGATAATGACTGAAAAATCAATTAAAAAATGGATTAAGCGTCATCCAAAATATGATTTTGTAAAATAATAAGGTTTCTTTTAAATAAATAATCATCTGCAAATCAAATCTAAATAACTAACAATTAATTATCAATAATACAACAAAGCGAATATTTAAAGAAAACAAAACTTTTAATATTCTGGTAAAAAGTGTTTGACATTTCATTAAAGTCGTAATAACTATAGCTTCGATCTGGTAACCGTCACTAAAGTCCAGTCCAGTCCGAAAGAGTCCTAAATTCCCCAGTCTTTTAAATGAAATATCATATCTACTTTTGCCATGATTCTTCTAGCAGTAATATCAATAGTAATGGAAAGTAAAATAGGAAATGTAAAATCAATGTCAAGTGTTTTTAAGTTATAAACTTTAAATAAATGTGTGTTTATCTGAAGTGACCTGCTGTGTAAGTATGTTTTTCTGTATCTGTTTGTAAATAATAAGAATGTTTTTCTAAATACGTTTTTTTAGGAACAAAGTTTAAACGAAATATATACAAATTTAATTAAGTCAATGACATGTCAGCAAACTTACCAGTAATTTGTATCCGTCCAAACATTTATTATCAGCAAAACACATGAATTCTTTAAGATTGTTGGTTACAAGAAAATTCATCACATCAGTTTGAGTCCAACCTCTAACTAAATTTAACAAAGCCATTTGAGTTTTAAATGTATCCATTATCACTACACATAACTTCTAAAGATTTGATAAATCAACAGTCTTTGTTCCACCATAACCATAATTTTTTTAGCCTCTACTGAACTCAGTTCTTCATTAACTCCGATTTGTTCTTTTTTTTAAATTACGAAACAATAATTTTTATCTTTCACTGAGCTCAGTTCGTCACTAATTTCAATTTGTTCTTTTTTTAAATCACGAAACTATAGTTTTTATTTTTCACTGAGCTCAGTTCATCACTAATTTCAATTCGTTCTTTTTTTAAATCACGAAACTATAGTTTTTATCTTTCACTGAGCTCAGTTCATCACTAATTTCAATTCGTTCTTTTTTTAAATCATGAAACTATAGTTTTATCTTCCACTGAACTCGGTTCATAACTAATTTCGATTTGATATTTTTTTAAATTGTGAAATGGTTTATCTTTCACTAAACCCAGTTCATCACTAATTCCGATTGGTTCTTTTTTTAAATTACGACACTAATGTTTTTATCTTTCACCGATAATTCCATT
The DNA here is from genome assembly GCA_026573805.1 of Hesperophylax magnus. Classification (NCBI taxonomy): domain Eukaryota; kingdom Metazoa; phylum Arthropoda; class Insecta; order Trichoptera; family Limnephilidae; genus Hesperophylax; species Hesperophylax magnus. The sequence continues at coordinate 1,249,423 of JAIUSX010000081.1, forward strand.
TTATTTAAACTACGAAATTTTGGTTTTTATCACTCAGTTCGTCACTGATTCGACTTGTTGTATTTATAAATTACGAAAATATAGTTTTTGGTTTAAGCGTGAAGTTTTATTCATAACATCGCGAAACTAAATATCCCGACAGAGCTTTGTATGAAGTTCAATGCTGGACTGAGTTAGCTTAATTAGTAAAACTCACATGTAGTCCAATTGAATGGTCGCAAGGCAAGTTGCTCTAATGCCGTCAATTTATACTATTGAAATAATAACTCATAAGTTAAAAAAATAAGTCAAATAAATTACATATATACTTAGCATTTAAGTAACCAAATGACCAGAAAAGTATGCATTCATATGCATACAAGTTTTTTTCATACCTTTGACAGTGAAAATTTGATAAGTGCAAAAAATGGGTCTTCTCAGGAATACAGTTTAAGTCCTCCAAATGATACAGTTAATCTAAAATATGTAAATTTTTCCGATTTGTATGGTTTGGTCAAACGTTTGTGTAGATATAAGATAAAGTTATCATAGTTAATAATATCAAACGAAAGATGATATCAAACATGAAAAGCTTGTAAATACTTTCAGTATCGCCCTGGTGAAAGACCACAATTTAGAATCGAAATGTTGATTGAAATGGCTTTAGCCGCGATTGGAAACCAGTTATAAATTGTCAGGTACTTCCTCATCTTTATCTTTTCCTTTTCCTTCCTCTCCCCACTACCATCAGCCTCACAACATACTCCAATTTGGGATGCCTCGTTGACTCCAGACGGATGATAGCAGTTGGGACTCTTGTGCGGTAATCACATAAAAAGAAGATACTTTCAGTATCGCCCTGATGAAAGACCACAATTAAGAATCGAAATGTTAATTGGAATGGCTTTAGCCGTGATTGTAGACCAGGCATGAATTGTCAGGTACTTCCCCAACTTTATCTTCCCCTTTTTCCTTCCCCTCTCCACTTAGCCTCTCAAAATTCCCCAATACGCATGCCATAGTCCTTCTGGCTCCAGATGGTTTTGGTGCGGTATTCAATTGAAAGATTCCGGCCAAATGAATTGCACAAATATTTGGTTGTTTGGATGAATAGTATAAAGGAAAGAAAAACGGAGTTGAAAGAAACTAGCAGAAGAGAATGCAAGAAAATAGTAGAAGAGTATAGATTCAAACAAGAAGAAAAGGATACCAAAAACTAGCAAAAGAGAATGCATACCAGCAAGCAGAAGAGAATACAAGAAAATAACAGAAGATAATACATAAAAGCAAGTAGAAGAGAATACAGGAAAATAGCAGAAGAGAATGCGATGAGGCAGAAGAGAATATAAAAAATAGCAGAAGAGAATACAATAATATAGCGGAATGGAATGCAAGCAGGCAGACTATGACACAATAAAATAGCAGAAGACAATGTAAGTAAGCAGAAGAAAATAAAAGAAAATAGCAAACGAGAATTCAAGCAGGCTGAAGAAAATACAGAATATAGTTGAAGGGAATGCAAGCAAGCGGAAGAGAATACAGGAAATAGTAGAAGGGAATGCTAGCTAGCAGTTGTGAACACAAGCAAATACAAAACGAGCAAAAAGAAGCGCGAACTTCTAATTTATTGCAACTTTCCAGATTTCTTAATTTGTTAAAAGGATGATAATCCCTCGGTGTAATGTTACTGTAACACAGAAATGTATATGGCAGAGGTAAGTAGCCACTGATTGAAGAGATACGCTTCGTCAATTAGATGACATGACGAAACCAGGCTCTCTGCAGAGATGGCAAATCTAATATTGAATTAGACCAATCAGGCCTCCTGACGTGATGTGTCGAAGTGTCCAGCCATTTTGTCGGTAAAAGTATTATGAACGTCACTCAAATTGAAAAAATATTCTAAAACTAAGGACACGGACTGACGAACTCCGTGGTTGAGTGGTTAAGATCCTCGACTACGAATCCGGAAGTCGCGGGTTCAAATCACAGCGTGCCCAAATATTTCATTTAATTAAATCGTGTTGTTTCATTTTAAATTAAAATAATATAATATATTTGCTGCACGCTACAGAGTGGTAGACACTCTCAATATAACCCTGGTGAAAGAACATCATTCAGAATCGAACATGCTTGGAATATCTTTAGCTTTGTTTGATGACTAGACCTGAAAACTAAGTACTGCCCAGCCTTTATTTCCCCATCTCCTTCTCTTCCACCTCTTTTTACCCTCACAACTCACTTACACCGCTCAGCTTCAGGCAGTTGGGACTCTCGTGCTGAACTCACAAAAAAGCGATTTGAATTATTTTTACGTTTTTTTCACACATTATTCATCGTTTAAACAATATTATATTGCACCTCGTTTCGCGTTGTAAGGCACTCTCAGTATCGCCCTGGTGAAATACAAACATACGGAATATTCTTCTTCGTAATTGGGTTCCTCACTGCAGGTGATGGCCTGGTTGATCAGTATACCCAATTTACGGTTTCTTTCTCTATTTTAGAAAGTAGGTCTTCTTCAGAAGAGGCGATAAGGGTAGTGTCATCTGCATGTCAAAGATTAAAGATTTTATGGCCACCAATGTTTATTCTACCTTTCTATCCATCAAGAACCTCACGCATCATATATTCACCCAAAATATTAAATAACATTGGTGAAAGAAAGCATCCTTGAGGTACCCCTTTCTTCACTTTAATTGCGTCCGATTTTTGTGTGCCACATGATAGACTAGCTCACCAGGGAAAATGGAACAAACCAAGTTGCAAAGAGCGCGGAGGGGACGTGACTTTCTTTCTGTAATTTGTCGAGTAAATTAATCTGACAGTATATAATGGGCAACTCTTATTGTAATATCACCATTTTCCGCGAAAATAAAATCTGCTGGCCAACGAACTACTAGTCCTTTTGACAATGGCGCGCAAATTTCTTATTACGTAAAAAAAACTTATCTACACTATTTAGATATAGTCTACAAATGTGCTATAATTTACCCATCTCACTCATTTTTAGCGTCGCTACTTCCGTTTTGAAGGCGGTTTTTTAATCGTTTTTACGAATGCGCAGAAAAGTCTCACGATAGACTACTGCGAACCGTTGTCTCACGTTATCGAACTTTACTTTTCTGCGCAGAGTCAGGTTATTTCAACGTGCGCTCTTCGGCGTTCAACGTAAGACTGATATCAATGATTAAAATTCGCCAAACAGACTTGGTAATAAGTATAGTTCAATCGATGTTTACCGCCACCACTATATATTTACAGATCTGTTTTATATACCAGATCTATAATTTTTTTCGTGTGCACATTTTATCTTTGTGTTATTTTTTCAATGTTCTATAAAACAGCAAATCGGGCGTAAAAACGGTGTGTTAATTACAAGCGTGTATAGACAAACTGTTCATGTTTATTTGAATTAATATCAACAAAGTTACTACACAATGCTTTGCAACTAATTTCATAGTACAAACATTAAGTATTTATTTTGTGCTCTTGTTATTATATACAATTATTGAACTCCTTTGTACAACAGAACTCTCTATGATAACTTGTATTGTGCCAGCGTATATTGTTCATACTCAGTTTATTATGTTATGTACTATACACTTATTGTACTGCTGCATAACTTATCTGTAATTATGTATACAAGTAACAGCCTTTGAGGCGGTTCTCGAACCCTCCTGGTGCCAAAAATATGGTCTCGCAGCTTACCGAAATGATACCCGGATTTCATGTAACGGCAAGTTTATCAATTTAGATGAGGTGTTCTTCTATCGTGGGTGATATATTGCGTTCTTTTTACTCGTTGCCTTAACCATGTTCATTGACTGGATTTTAAAAGCATTGTACGTTTTACTATTCCTTTTTCCATCTCCTTACTTCCTCCAGCCTTACATCATAACCCTAAATTGGCGATCGTCATAAACCAAAACCACATAGATCCTAGATCATCTCGGAGTTACCACATAAACGCACTACTGTTCGGCATCATACAAAAAAATACTTCCATTGTTAAAATCCCACGTGTTTCGTTTCGTATGCGGTTACTATTACGAATTTACTGAATATCATATATGTTTTTTAAATATTCCTTCTGTTTAAAACCTACGCTCTTTGTACTTTACGATATGGTTCTGAGAATGAATACATCGACAAGAAGTTTAGTTTATCAACAAATTGCCCACTGTATAAAAAACAAATCCAGTAAAATAAAACGATAAATCTGTTAAGAACCACTGAATTGATAATTTACACTAGGAATGCCTTTCATGTAGATTCGAATGGAAACCAATATTGCCACTGACTTAAAACCTTGCATTCCGAATTTATACTGGTATATAACATACTTCCCCTGAACACTTAAAGATTTTAAGCTCCTAAAAATATGACAATCTATATTTAGATTACGAGTTGAAAAAGTAATTAAATGAAATTACCTCAGTTAAAAATCGTAAAGTGGGCTCATATAACTAATCTATTTTAAAAAGTCTTGTAAAAGTAAAAACAAAAAAAAAATGTTTTGACTGAGGATTGAACCTTCCTACCAGGAACTTGAGTCGTCGACTCCGCCAACCTCGCCAAATGCCGATCGAGTAGGACCGACATTTTTCTCGTATATTAACTGCGGTAATGTCATTCGATTTCAGAAGAATGCGTTTATGTCCGCGTGTGTACGTGATTGCTACTAAAATAAATTATATTATATGTTGAAATAATGCATTGTCATCTTCAACGAGTCTCAGCTCCACCGGATGTCGGAAAGTGCGTTAATTTCCGCTTCCATGTACATTCTTCAATATTGGAATATTCATTGAATAGTAAAACTTCGAATTGTAATATTTAATTATTGAAGACTATTTTAGCGATTTTTGATAAAATTTTATGTAGAAAAATCTATTACCGAAGGAAATAGGGTCCCATTAGCTTGTTGGTAGAGCAGAGCCCGGCAAGGCGAGGGTCGTTTATTATAATTATGGATAATGCGGGAGAAAATGCGTGCAAAAAGTTATTGGTGCATAGTCACAAAACAAGATTTACTGAAAAAAAGGCCTAAAAATTCCACTAATATCAAATAAGTGTGGTAGCAGAACACTTGACTATTTGATACCTGTGATTTATAACAAATTTAACGAAAACTTTAACTTAAAAAATAACGAGGAACCCTGCCCTAAACTGACAAAAAAGTGGTTAATAAATGAACAAAACGTTTATCTATCCTAAACATTATATTTGGTATTAATATTTAAACTTAAGCTAATGTGTATTATGTTATAACATTAAATGGTAGAACCTACAGACAAGCTGATTGTCACAGCTTTGTGGGACTACCCATACCCATATCTTATATTGTATTAAATGTAATTATATTCAATTTAATAAATAAATAATAAAAAAAGTCCTAGATGTGACCGTATCTTTTTCTGATTTATCTGTTTAAAATTTTCGTTTAAAAACCGCTAATATTGTCTTCAATAATTATATATACAACAGAATCTCTTACACTTATCATCGCCATCCCATTTGAATTTCGCAATGATGTTGAAACAGTTCTGTATTACAAATTTAAGGCTCGATTGGCCAGACTTTTTGATCATGAAACACGCCCACGTTGAAATTCTTGTTTTCTTCTCAATTCTATGCTAGGACCAGAAGATAATATATTATAGATGTTATATACGAAGTAAGCAATCACTTTGTGGATTGACATTATACTAAAGTAACTCTTTATTTAAACAACCAGCTGTACCCCCCGCGCGTTGCTGTAGCTCAGTCTGTCTGTTCGAATCAATGACTAAAGAAAATACTCTATGCAGATAGAAAAGCAATAGCGCGTATTTCTTTTACGTCCAGCAGATAGCGCTGTATTTCATAAAAAAAGCATTTTTGTCCAATAGATGGTGTTTGTCCAACAGATGGTACTTTTTTTCGAAAAAGGCATGTTTTACCTGTCACAGGTAACATCTATACAGGGTGTATCGGCAAGTACCCGACAAACTTTAACCAGCTATTCCTCAGCACATTTGGAGTAAAAAATGTTATGGGCGCTTTACTGTCCGGTAACATTTTTTTTACATTAAAAAAAAAATAAATAAAAAATCCACACTCCGTCACTGTCATTTGCCTTGTTTCTCGCGTTCAACAGCTGTTATTAGCAAGTGCGTCAAAAAGTGTCCTCGCTCTTTCGTACACACTAAATAATAATAGTTAAAAATGAGACGAATGGTGCTGAGCCATTTCGTTGTGATTGTAAAAGCGCGCCAACGTAGGTACGTACGTACATTATTCAACGAAACTCGAACAAAATATTGCCAGACCGGTTTTCAAACTTTGACAAAGGATAAAACATTGGTGACATGTGGTGAAAATATGAATAATAATTTTTTTATTAAAAAAAAATGTTACCGGACAGCAAAGTGCCCATAACACTTTTTACTCCAAATGTGCTAAGGAATAGCTGGTTAAAGTTTGTCGGGTACGTGCCGATACACCCGTATAATATAGGTATATAAAAATCATATTCGAACTTTCGGAGATTTGAGATTAGGAACAAACGCTGATTAACATTTTTATTTATATAGATAACAGTATGGAAATTGGTTCTCTTCAAATCTACATGGGAGGCATTTCTAGTGTGTATTACATGTTCAGTGCATAAACAGAAATTACAACGGCTTCTATCTCAATTTAATTTATATATTTCATTTTTAAAAGGAAAACTCTTCGGCCAATAGTTTTTGACCTCTGCCAAACTCAACACTTCTCATTAAGTTAATTCGGTACGGGTAAATGCGAAGCTCTGAGTGGGTGTTGATTAAATGTCCGTAAATTAAATAAGTGTGATGACTCCGTGTCTACATCCATCTTTTAGACACTATCATACTTGTAATTAATTGACTAATTTGTTTATTCATAGCCTTTTCTCAAAGACACGAAAACTTCTAACATAATAATATGACACTCCATAGCACACCGAATACAGGATTTTCCAATAAGAGGTGTTATTTTCATATTCAATCGTAAAAGATCAATGCTTTCGTTGCTTGTGTGGCATGTAGCGCCGTTTTGTTGAAAGTAAACGTTGTCCAGATCAATACCATCCAATTCCGGCCATAAAAAAACATTAATCGTCTCTCGATAGCGCAATCCATTCACCGTAACTGTTGCTCCAGCCTCATTTTCGAAACAGTAAGGTCCAATGACTCCGCCGGACCATAAACCTTACCAAACAGTCACACGTTGAGGATAGAGAAGCTTTTCAATAATAACTCTTGGATTTTCCGAGCCCCAGATGCGACAATTTTGCTTGTTGACGAAGCCACCGAGGTGGAAATGGGCCTCATCACTCAAAATGATTTGCATTTGATTCACTCAAGTGAATTTTAATAATTTCAATGCGTTGTTGAAGCGTGTATCGTTCCATTTTTATTAATGGCGTAGTTTTTACTTGTCAAATGTAAAAACATGATAGCTTTAAAATTAACATCTACCGAAATAGCGGGCTATTCAAAATAACACCTCTTATTGGAAAACCCTGTACATTAATACGAGTGTTGCAACATATTATTTTCTGACGAGTAAATAAAATTATTAAAACTCTCAGATAGAACTTGTTTCCGACTTGACTTTTAAATTTTGAAAATATTATAGACAGTCCTGATTTACTCAGCCTAATCTGTAATCACCTTCAGTTTATTAAATTATTATAAGCAATAATTAGTCTCCTAAAGAATCCATACAAATTGAAAATATCTCCCGAGTAAAAATAAATGCCGCCGACGGAAATTGAACCCGCACCTTCTGATGTCCTGTCAGGTGCTCTGGACCACTGGACTACGTCGGCTTATTTCCAACACGCCAAATAATTCAATATGTACTAGTACTTCAATCAACAATTACTGCTTATTATATTTTTTCACCTGTAAAAAACCAACTTTATTTTTGTAGGAAAGGCTTTTTTAGTGCTAAATTTCCCACTAGATGGCGTCGGGACATATTATATCTACATTTGTTGGTGAAATATTTTGACTTGTCAAATATTATTATTTTTTGGAATGATATTCCTGTCGGCGGCATTTATTTTTACTCGGGAGATATTCTCAATATGTTTGGATATTTCAGGAGACTTATTATTGCTTATAATAATTTGTTATCCTTTGTGCTATGCATAAAAAACCTTGTCTTATAGACATCAGTTTAACATTAAATAATTCAATGTATCAACTAGAACTACTCGATAGATAATAATTTTTAATTGCGACAACAATATCAGGACAATAAGATATTTGCATGCACCTAGATTGCATACAGTTGGCAATACTTTAGCCGAAATGGAACATGCGTTAAACTGCACGGAGTATAGTTACAAGAAGGCTATAATAACATTCCTCAATAATTATAATAATATTTAATTTTAACATAATAAAATACAATGTACGGAGAAAAATGGCTATTGCTAATTTATTAACAATCTCGTCTAATTATCATTAATTGCGGTTAAAAACGGGATTGCAGGCCTTACGAATGAATTAACAGGTTTGCCGATAAACTTCTAGCTAATTACGAATACATTGTCTCGATGAAGAATTTTAGTTGAAATGCAAAAATATTCGGATTACGACTTACTAAAAGTTTATCAAGAAACCTATTAAGTAATTCTTGAGGCCAGCAATCCCGCTTTGAACCGGAATTACCAATAATTTGAAAAGATTTTTAATAAATTAGAAATAGTAATTTTTCTCCATATTCTATGGTGGTGTATACTTTAAATAGCAAATTTTAATTCATGATTACTGTTCCATCAAATTATTATGTATAACACATGTTTGTAAATGGTCGTATGGGCGAATAATAATAATAAATATATTTTTAAAGTTGATATTTGCTTCCTTAAAAAAATATACGTGTCCATAAAGCTATAATTAGAGGTTCTACTGCGTATTAATATCTATTCGAAACTTGTTCTACTATTAGAACACGACAAGCGGTGCGGGTAGACCAGATTCGGTAGTTTTGGTTAGAGCGTTGGAAGAGTTGGAGGTCAGTTGGAGGTCAAAAAACGGATCCTGTTTTTTCGCTTCATCACTCATCAAAATATAATACATCAATGACGTGATCTAAAGTTCCCATTTCTAGAACATTAAAGTACCTGGGATCAAAGCGTTTGAATTTTAAAAGTGAGATGGAATATATATACTTTTACCATATTAGTTAATTGAAACCAATCCTCAAATATTAATATGGAAACATAAGAAAATGCTTACTGCGGTTTACAGCTAACGAATTAACCTAGTTTTCACCGTTTATTCCATATTATTAAATTTGGCAAATTATGGCAAGCGATTACCCAAACGGTTTTGCAAACTTGGCACAATATGCCAAAAAGCGCTCGAGTGATTATTCGAAGAAGCAATGAAATTTATTTTTTGGAAAAATGAGAGTAGTTATGGAAGCTCCGGTTTTGTTGATGGGATAAACCTTGAATAATTGATGAAATGCCAAAATGATTACAAATTATGGTTATTATTGTGTTACATATGGATATTATGGTAAAAATAAACAATTCAAATATAATGATGCGTTTATTGAAAAATACTGCAGAAAAAATATTTTAACATTGTTAGAACTATATTATATATATTAAAAATGTTGTACAGCAGTATAAAGCGTCATAATTATACAATTAATTAAATATCATTAATCTTTTTACTTTGTACTTAAATAAATAAAAGACTTATTATCTTAATTCACGAATACATATTACGAAAGGGAATTGAAAATCCACACGATTTAATTTTTTATTTAAAGTTTAAATAATGATTGATATGTTAAAAAAATTGTGTTCAATTGGTAATGTAAATTTTGTAAATGACAATTAACAATAATACTATGACAAAAAAATGGCAGTTTAAATTTAAGACATTAAGGCTGCGTACACGGAGAAAAGTAATTTATTAAGAATCTCTTCAAATTATTCGTAATCCGGTTAAAAACTGGATTGCAGGCCTTTAACGAATGAATTGTTAGGTTTCCTAACAAACTTTCAGTAAAACACGAATGTGTTATCACGATGTCGGAACACATGTTCATAAAAATTCTAACATTATCAGGATAAATGAATACGTGTTCCGATATATTAGGAATGTAATAAGAAATAGCCTGCAATTCCGTTTTTAACCGGATTTGAATTAATCAACAATACTCATTTTTTTCCGTGTATATATATATTTCTCTTCTCGCAAGCAGCGTTTCGCGGTTGCTTCGTTCCTTTCCCATGATTCGTGGTTCGGCTCGCGCTAATTTTCTCCAGTTTATACGCAGCACAATGTCGTGAAATACAATTTTGGCAAGAAATGGTTTGAAAGAAAGCATACAATATACATTTTCAGAATGTTTTATAAATTGTTTCTTTATCTCGTAAAACTTACAATACTAAATAATATTTTACAACATCATAAAACTGCTTAAAATACTTACAATAATAATTTAAGAAACTTGAAAAAAAAAATTATAAAATAATATTGCTTGAACCTTATACAATCAATTCAATAATTAAAAGTATGTACACTGTACAAATGTCTATTTATTTAAATCGAAGCACCTTATATAGGTATTTTTAATAACATAAAATGAAATATTAACAGTTTTCATTAATAACATAATAATATTTATAAAAACTACACAAAGAAACATAAAAATACTACAAAATAATTATGTCTTACGGTTCTTGAACTCATTGAGACATTATATTTAAACTCTCAGCACCATATAATTTATATTAGTCAGGTGTTGAGAGGTCACTTCATGGGTCACAATCAAAGATATTAGAAGAACGTCACAATCATGTAAAAATGTACTAAATCACGCTTCTTCTTTCACTGTAAAACTTTATGGATTAACTGTACAATTTTTTTTGATTAGAACATATCTTGTAACATATAGAATATACTATGTAGGATGATGCTGAAATGTATATGAACCACTCTTCAAAGAAGTATACATCATAATGAAATGTGGTGTAATTTGAAAAAAAAATAAACAATTACTTGAGAAATAGTAGCGACTCTCAAACGAAAATTTGAAACAGAAAAATTAGAAAAAGATTCGGACGCATCTAGGAATTGAACTCAGCATCTCAGCCTTGCCGGGACTTTGCTCTGCCTCTGAGCTAATTCGACCGTGTCCCCTTCAGTCACATTTAACTATATTCAACTAAGAACTACCAACAATTTCTTCAGTTTCTTAACACATTGCAAGATTCTTCCTGAACTAAATGCAATGTAGATAGTGTCTTCGATAAATATACACATTTTTATTTTTATGAGCGACATCTATTAAATTTTCTCCACATACTTAATTTTCATTGTTTAAGCTTTTTAATTTCATTTTTTTATGTGAAAACTGCCCAAGAGTCCCAACTACTCTCAACCATCTGGAGCCAGTGAGACTATGGCATCCCCGATTGGGGTATGTTGTGAGGCTGAAGGTAGTGGTAGTGAGGAGGAGAAGGAGATGGGAAAGCGGAAGTGGGTGAATATCTAACTATTCAGATCTAGTCACCAAACACGGCTAAAGCCATTTAAAACAAAGTTTCATTTTTGAATGGTGGTATTACACCAGGGCGATACTGAGAGTATCTTCCACTCTGGAACATGCCGCAAGTATGCTATATATCAATTTAAAATAATACATCGTGAAATAATACAAATTCATCAAATAAAATTTACATGCGCACGCCGGGATTGGAACCCGCAACCTTGCTAGTTGAGAGCCTTTCCCCTAGACCATAGAGGAAGTAAAAATGATTTTAAGAAGTAATAAAATTTACAATTTTGTCATGTTTTAAAAATAATTAAAAAAAATGATTGAATGATGTAGATTGTAGCCGGGAGATTGCTTAAATTTAGAAGACCTTGGAACAATATATAAAAGTCATCAAATAATAAAAAAAGGACTCTACCTCATGAAGTTATTAGCCTTCTTTCGTTGTCTTGTGGTATATTATACGAACTCGAGAGGCATTGAGGTTCTTGCTTATACATATACAGCTACCTGTTTGGTTATGGTATGAATATCAAAGTGGTCCAGACATTTGACAAAGAATCAGAAGATTGAACGTTTTGAGTCCTGAACAGCGCAACAAAAAAACCATGTCAACCTCGATTTATAAATTACATAAACACTATAGGCTGTGGTCGTGTTGAAAGGCGCTAAGGTGAACGAGAGATGCAGTCAATACATAAGGTTTACACAGGAAAAGGTCAAATTTTCTTAAGTTCCATTGATGTATCTAATTGTTGTAAATCCCAAGAGAGCAGCGACAGTAAGTGTGATGGTGTGTTTTGACTCATGTAAGGTCAGGTCATGACGACAGCCTTGAAAATGCAGTTCTCGTCGTCCATCAGTGCTGGCCAGATGAAGGACCTGATGAGGTCAGATCTCTGGTCTGAGGAATGGAAGCGGACGTGTTTATCTGGCCTCATCAGAACTGAAATGAGAAAAAATGGCATGGTAACATATTGAAGAAATCGTCTTTGCATTCAGAATAATGGGATATTTATTTCAATTGATTAAAGTTCCTAAATGAAAATGTAGATACTGGAGATTTTTGTTAGTACAATTATGGTCTGCATAGTTTCTGTAAGCACTTAGATCATAAGCCCTCCGATCAAAATTGTTTCAAAATGAGGTATGTTATTATAGCCTTCTTGTAACTGAATTCCGTGCAGTTGAACACATCTACTATTTCTGAGAAAGTTTTGCCAACTGCATGAAATCTACCTAATATACCTAGAATCTACAAGCGAGTATCTAAATGACTCGGTCCTAACAATTGTTACAAATAAAAAAAAATTTTATCGAGTATTTCTAGTTGGTGTATGGAAGGTAATTAGGCTAAGTAAATAAGAGCTGTCTATAATACCATTGACAATTTCAAAAATAAAAGTGAAGTCAGAAATCAGTCTTTTATCTGAGAGTTTTAATAATTTAAAATTCTTTCATCAGGTGATTGTAATTTGTGGTTTTTATAGTTTGACAGAGTTTGTAGTTAATATGTCTTAGAAATTTATGCTGAATATTTTCAATCGAATCAGAGTGGATTTTAAAGTGAGGGGAACAGAAAATAATATAGTTCACCAGGACTTTCATTGGGTGTTTGGCGATGTGTGCTGATTCCAAAACATAATATTCAATATCCCAGGTGTCTGAACCTTCTTCTTATTTATCCTCTTCACATTTCCCACAACTATTGGTGGTTTCCCAAAAGCTACATTTGCCTCCTAATGTGGTAGTATTCTATCCAACTAGTTCTCTTAATTAGTTTCTACTCAAGTAGAGTAGTTTTCTTGATCATATTGGACTTCATAATTGTTTACCAAAATCCACATTATTGGTTTCACGTTTTCACTGACCTACACAACGATTAAAATTTTTTATTTGCTAAACAGTTAAGTCAGTCTTTAATATTTGTACGAGGTCATAATATTAGAATTAACATCTCGTATGCAAAAAAAGTACAGTTCATTAACCCAACATTGTGACTTTACCAAAACTGACTACCAATTAAATCACATTCAAGCTCATAATTTTATGGATACAAATCATCTGGAGATGAAAATGAACGGAACAACAACCAATAAAGACAACCATCTTCAGAATACGGTGGTTTTTATGGTACCACATGTAGCTGTCTTACCAAATTGGTCAAATTTTGTATCGTCAGGTTATTGTGGCTTAGTCGCCCACTACTAAATTTGCCTCGTCATTATTTACATTTTATTAACTTGTCTACGGTTCATTCACATCAAATGAGTAAATTAAAATTTAAAAAAATACACAATTAAGAGAACCAATTCACTATCACAAATTATATCGATAAACAAATTACAATAAATATTTACAAAGCAGATAGTTATATCTGATTGAATGAAGCAGAAAAAACTCTAGAACAGTGAATTCTGGGGTCATGAAATTTATATAGTATGCTTTGTCTGAAATGCACAGGCCGGTGCTACTATTTTCAGCTAACGAGCTTCAAAATATCCATTTAATTGACAAATTATTATTGGAAGTTGGAAATCATTACCCTACAAAACGCAGCCCGGAATAAATCCTCTTTGCATTATAAGTTATGGTGCTTTGAAAGCTCAATTTAATTATTGTTAAATTGTTATTTGAATTTGGCAATCTTTACTCTATTGAATGCAGCCAGTAATAACTCATAAGCATAATAAGTTATGGAGCTTTCAAATATCAATTTAATTGTCAAATTGTTATTGGACGTTGGTAATCTTCAGAAAAATCGACTATATCCAAGTCACGGTAGAGGAAAGTGGAAGAGAGATCCATGTCTTGCGCTGGATTATCAGTTGTGTGACGTTAAATTTGACTCCCCATGAAGGGATTTTTTAAAGTTCCTACACTTGAAAATGTATCTTATAAGATAAATATGAATGATGTTGCGTACCGATCGATTGGCATTCGACAAATGGACTGTAATTTTTATCGAGAAAATACAATCGTGTTTATCACAAGAAAAATAGGAGTGGGAAAGGGAGGCCTTTACCTTGTGAATGATCTTGCTTCGATTGGAAGTTCTGATTTTGGTCTTGAATGTTCTGTGGGCACTATAGTTTATTGATGAACATCTAGTATTGTTTCACAACTCAAACGGTTTTTCACTCAAGATAATATACAATATTTATTCAATGTATGACGATTAGGGATAATATGCAATGTTTTTCAATTATTATTACGAGGGGGCGACGAACATGCAACTATATGCAACAACAACGAAAATTACATTAAAACAAATGACATTTGTTTTTGGCTTCTATTTTTCAAATTTTCTTGTAGGTTTTGTTCGAAGGTAAGACCTTTAGGAAATGGAATAAAAACAAGGGAGATTTCAATTTAGGTAGGAACCGGATTGTTGGGATAACACTGAAAGTGTTTCAATATTAAACAAATAAATAAAATAAACAAATGCTATAGGCTGGGCAAGAGGAACGAATGGAAATTATGACTAACTGGGTGCTCCAGTGGAACGATCCAGAGGAAGAAGTGGATAAATATCTATGGAAGATGATTGGAATGGGAAGGAAATGATTTACTGGGGACCGCAGTCAGTGGAAAAAATTTACAGAGGAGGCCAAATCCCACCCTAAGTTTTTTCACCCATTTTCCTCTTCCGAGTCTTGGATTAGCTAAACCTACCTGGTGTAAAGTCAGTGCATAAAGTCAGGGGTGGGCATTGGTTGCACAGGGTCCAGGCCAGCCTACAGCAATCTGCTATGTACTGCATCAGGCCGGAACAACGCTCCAGGCAGGGGTACTCGTGGAGGGTTGACAGCACCTGCAAAATAATACAATCGAATTAAAACACAAAAGGAAAGTAAGACAAAGTTTTATTAACAATTTTATCTAATAAATCAATAGCAAATTTTTGCTGAAAAAAATGATAAAATTCGGATAACTATTCATCATAAAATTAAAAATAATAAGAGTATTATTTTTTTTCGCATTCCACAGGGAACGTTTTCGAACCCTGATTTACTTTCTTGCTCATTCTCCTGTGTTTAATAACATGGTATTATGTGCGATCTTAATTGAGTGAGTCCTAATTAAAACCTCTACTTCAAAAGAAGTTAAAGTCAATTAGTCACAAGTCACAATACATAGCCTACATGATTAAATATTGTAAATACAATCTCAAAACCGCTAGGTGTGTCACCTAAAAATTCCAAGAATGCAGCCATTTATAAAATTTTCAAATGAAACGTGTGAAGCGTTTGATGTCATCATCATAGCAAGAACTATGTAAGATATAATAATATTGTATTAGTTTATAAAATACCGTTGTCTTATTATCGTTTATACTTTCGTACACGATTACGCTGCTATATTGTGTTTGGATTCTCAGCGGAAAACAACTTTGAAACAACGGGGTTTCTATTAGAACAGTAGGTTTATAATACTATGAAGTTTGTGGGTTCAAAGCTTTATTAGAATAGCCTACGTTCAAATTATATACAGTACGTGTATTCAACACTTGGTTAGAAACAGTAAATTGAGGAATGGACAAAAAATGCCGCCTTGATGATGTAAATGTAGATGTTGAGATAAACCCCTTTGTGTCAAGATGCCAATTTTGGATGATTGATTCGTTTATTAATCTTCTACATATATGTAAGTACATACATAAAGAAGAGTGTCTGTGGCGGGCAACGTAGATTCGATATGAATACAAATCTACAGTTTTATTCTGAGACTGATGAAATTTTGCACACTGGACCTTCAAAACAGTAGAAAGGTGAAAGTTCACTGTCTATATGAGATTTCTAGAAACCACCCCATCTCCTTTTCCCTCACATAAAAGCATTTCTTGATAAAATTTTGCACTTTGTTCAAAATATAAGGAAAATTACAGTCTTTAATTTGTAAAAAATTAAGATGTAATGCCCGGGCAACGCCGGAGACTTCAGTTATTTTAATAATAGAAAAATGGTTACTATGAGATTGTATATTTTATATTATTGTATATGAAATTGGCACCTACTTCAAAAATGTTTATAATGTCTTTGACCTTATTTGCTAAACGTTACCTTATTTTTAGAAGTTTCCTATAATTTCGTATTATTGTTGCAAAGAAAATTACGTATGGCAGTCCGAGATAGATGTCGTACACGATGTCATCGTTTTAGTAATCTTTATGGTTTCCTACAAGGAGTAAAAGAAGGAATAGGACGATCGTCGATGATGTTCTTACGACCCCTCACTGGAACTCCTACACAAAGCACAATAGTCCTGTCATATTATTTGAAAGACAAATCGATGCATCAAAGCTCAGTAACTCGTGATGAACTGTTCTGAACCAGAAATTCCAGACAGAAAATGATGTACTGTTTCATGACGCCAGCGCTCACCGTTAAGGCTTAGTTGCTGCTTCATATAAAAAAATATCTCGTCTTCAAATGACTACATAATCCTCATTTACATCAGTAAATCTGAGTTCGGAGGCAATAAAAGCTCTCGTAACTCGTACTCTGGTATCATGAAATTTACAAAGCTTTTCGGTCAATGCAATCAAAATATGACAAGATTCCGTCTCTTTCAATTTATCAATTACAAAATATGACAAGATGCCGTATCTTTCAATTTATCGTTTAATTATAAAATATGACAAGACGGCGTATCTTTCAATTACAATATATGACAAGACGCCGAATCTTTCAATGTATCGTTCAATTACAATATATGACAAGACGCCGAATCTTTCAATGTACCGTTCAATTACAATATATGACAAGACGCCGAATCTTTCAATGTACCGTTCAATTACAATATATGACAAGACGCCGAATCTTTCAATGTATCGTTCAATTACAATATATGACAAGACGCCGAATCTTTCAATGTATCGTTCAATTACAATATATGACAAGACGCCGAATCTTTCAATGTACCGTTCAATTACAATATATGACAAGACGCCGAATCTTTCAATGTATCGTTCAATTACAATATATGACAAGACGCCGAATCTTTAAATGTATCGTTCAATTACAATATATGACAAGACGCCGAATTTTTCAATGTATCGTTCAATTACAATATATGACAAGACGCCGAATCTTTCAATGTATCGTTCAATTACAATATATGACAAGACGCCGAATCGTTCAATGTATCGTTCAATTACAATATATGACAAGACGCCGAATCTTTCAATGTATCGTTCAATTACAATATATGACAAGACGCCGAATCTTTCAATGTATCGTTCAATTACAATATATGACAAGACGCCGAATCTTTCAATGTATCGTTCAATTAAAATATATGACAAGACGCCGAATCTTTCAATGTATCGTTCAATTACAATATATGACAAGACGCCGAATCTTTCAATGTATCGTTCAATTACAATATATGACAAGACGCCGAATCTTTCAATGTATCGTTCAATTACAATATATGACAAGACGCCGAATCTTTCAATGTATCGTTCAATTACAATATATGACAAGACGCCGAATCTTTCAATGTATCGTTCAATTACAATATATGACAAGACGCCGAATCTTTCAATGTATCGTTCAATTACAATATATGACAAGACGCCGAATCTTTCAATGTATCGTTCAATTACAATATATGACAAGACGCCGAATCTTTCAATGTATCGTTCAATTACAATATATGACAAGACGCCGAATCTTTCAATGTATCGTTCAATTACAATATATGACAAGACGCCGAATCTTTCAATGTATCGTTCAATTAAAATATATGACAAGACGCCGAATCTTTCAATGTATCGTTCAATTACAATATATGACAAGACGCCGAATCTTTCAATGTATCGTTCAATTACAATATATGACAAGACGCCGAATCTTTCAATGTATCGTTCAATTACAATATATGACAAGACGCCGAATCTTTCAATGTATCGTTCAATTACAATATATGACAAGACGCCATATCTTACAATGTATCATTCAATTAAAAAAAAAACCAATGAAGTGATTTTAAATTTACAATAATAAGCAGATAAGATAAACGTGTTTTAAGTTTTACACAACTAATAAACAACCACTAATGTATCGTAAATGATTCCTACCAGTTGTGTTGGCGAAGCTTAATGCTAAATCACTATTTTGATTAATCTTTATAACGAGTTGGTGCACATTATGAATACCAAAAAATAAGCTTTAGATAAATTGAAGGTTTTCCTATCGTTTTGTTTGAGTAGAATACAAATAAAAATATAAATTACTCAATAAAAAATATAAATGTAAACTACTAAAAAACATATTTTTTCAATGCATAAATATCAATGCGTGTGAACGCGTAAAGGAAAAAACTTTTAAAAATACAGTCATTAGGATTATCTGTGACAGTTTCAGTTGAATAATTTTTTTGCTTTCTTATAAAATTATTTACAAAATAAATAAATACCCGTTTTGTGCTTGAAATCGAACGTTTCTAGTCTCCGTTTGTCAAGCGATTTTAATGCCTATTACCTAAAATATAAGGTATATCAAGAATAAACACATTTTTGGCTTGTAGCTTCTTCTTAAATTAAAATGTTACGTATATTAGAAAAGGGGTAAGATTAAAATTTCTTCTTTGATTTTTAATTCAATAAAAAAACTCGTTATTTCTTGTGACACTTTAGCACTATAAAGATTTTTGAGATCTGTATCGTAGCCAAAATATTATGCTAAATTTACAGTTATAATAATGTCAGTATTTATATATTAGCAGCTGAGATATTAAAACGGTTCACGGTTATGTTGTAACCAAATTACTAATTAATCTCAAAGTCCCGATAACTTCTAACCTTTTATATGCTTGAGTAACGGCCACATCTAGTGGGAAATTCTTCACGCGTATAGAACCAGACGATACTAATGTATCAATTCTGTAGTTCGGTTAAACGTGCAATTATAAGAAGTGCATATGTAAATAATGGAATTGTTGCATTAATCGAGTGAATAATGCATGCCTTCAGTATGATTATAACTAGTCCGTTGTTTTTAATTTCAGATCAAAGAATGTAACACTTTTTTTTTCAATTTACGGTATTGTCAATGATGGGAACTCGAATCGTGGCGTGCGCAAGAAAACATTTTTTTTTTTGTGAATAACGCACAACGTCGCAACTGCTCCCAACTGCTTGGAGCCAGCGAGACTATGACATCCCCAATCGGGGTATATTGTGAAGCCGAAGGTAGAGAGGAGGGGAAAAAGATGGGGAAGCGGAAGGTGGGGGACCTTGCTACTCAGATTTGGTCACCAAACACGGTTAAAGCCATTTTTTAAAAGTTTTAATTCTGAATGGTGGTCTTACACCAGGGCGATACTGAGAGTATCTTCCACCCTGAACGGAACGGAACCGGAACGTGCCTAAGTATATCTTTATATAATTTTTAATGAATAAATTAACCCCCAGACAACTGAGGCATTAATTTATATATTATGCATTATTTACTTAATTCATATGAAATATATATACTTCTAATATACAGGGTGTATCGGCAAGTACCCGACAAACTTTAACCAGCTATTCCTCAGCTTATTTAGAGTAAAAAATGTTATGGGCGCTTTGCTGTCCGGTAACATTTTTTTTCCATTAAAAACAAAAAATAAATAAAAAAAATCCACACTCCGTCACTGTCATTTGCATTGTATCTCGTGTTCAGCAGCTGTTATTAGCAAGTGTGTCAAAAAGTGTCCTCGCTCTTTCGTACACACTAAATAATAATAGTTAAAAATGAGACGAATGGTGCCGTGCCATTTCGTTGTGATTGTAAAAGCGCGCCAACGTAGGTACGTACGTACATTATTCAACGAAACTCGAACAAAATATTGTCAGATGGGTTTTCAAACTTTGACAAAGGATAAAACATTGGTGACATGTGTTGAAAATATGAATAGTAAATTTTTTATTAAAAAAAAATGTTACCGGACAGCAAAGTGCCAATAACATTTTTTACTCCAAATGTGCTAAAGAATAGCTGGTTAAAGTTTGTCGGGTACGTGCCGATACACCCTGTATGTCTATTTGCGGCACGTTTCAGTGTGGAAATTCTCAGTATCACCCTGGTGATATAAAACCAAATAAAATCGAAACGTTCTTGAAATGGCTTTAGCCAAGTTAAGTGACTAGATCTGAAGAGTTAGGTACTTCCCAAACTTACTCTTACCCATCTTCTTCCCACCCCCTCAACCTCACAACATTCCCCAATAACCGATATTTATTTCGTATATTAACTGCTTCGTTCGATTTCAGTGAAATGTGTATTTGTACGCGTGTGTTCAAGATAAGCGTTCGGTCATTATCGAAAACAAAAGTGAATTTCAAATGGACGTATTTAAAAAGAGAGAAGGGAAAGTGTAACCACCTGTTTTTTGCGGACCAACGTGATAATGTCAGTATCACCCTGTTTAATAGATTCAGTATACTGAGTTTATTAGTGACCTAATGGAGTAAGATTCTTATCAAAATATTGATCCATTAGTTAGTTATCTGACCATAATTAAAGTTAATTGAGATCAGATAGTTACTATTAAGGCAATTATCCAACTCTGTTATTACGTCGCTTCATTATCCATTCGATTCATTTTATTGTAGACTAATTTAGTTTAATCGATTAAGCTCTAAATAACGAAGGCATTTTTAAAAACCTTTTTTAAATTCCGTGTTCGCTCTCCGTTGTGTTTATTGATAATGTGGAAAATGGATACCTATTTAAAAATTCCATCAGTCATGGTAGAAATGGTATTAAAAGCTGAAAATAGTTGCACTGACCTAGACATTCCAGTCCCAATAAGATGTAAAAATTTCACAACGCCAGAGCTCACCGATCGAGTGTATTTACTGTTTTACATAACAAGATTTCGGTTTATTTTTTTACATTACTGTTCTGAGGTCCTGGGGAAATAACTTCCCTCAGGACCTAGGCCGAGAGAATCCTGTTGGAATGGTAAAGCGACCTCCCTCACCAACCTCTGCCGTTCCGGCCCGCCATATCCTCCACCAAGACCTGAACAAACCCCACCCTTTGAAACCTGCACCCCTGCTAAGTCACCAAACGTAGCGAACATCTTGGGTTGACCTATGGCATAGGTGTTGGTTATCCAATAAATGGTTCCAATATAAGGAGACATTATTGTACTCACTTATTTCTCGGTGCTGAAATTCGTACAAAATTGCAACAATTTATAATGTTTTCCCAATGAAAAACTAATCTTGCTCGAAATTTAAACATTTAAAAAAATATGGTGGGTAAAATTTTCTCTTGGTGTGTCTGTGTCTTGGTTCAATTCCGATTTTTCTGTTTCAATATTTCAGACATATTTCAAAGTTAACTGTACGGGCTATATTCATACTATCCCTCTAAGCAAGTACTAGTACTTTGTAATACTCATTTGTCAATAGAGTGTTATTGCTGGCGTCTTTAAACGTACTGCCTAGCTGTAATTTTAGTTGGAATAACTGAAGTATTAATTTTGTACGTTTATATTTTAAATATTATATTAAGTTCACATGTAATTTTTAAATTTATTATTTACAATAATTTTAGAGCTGCAAATCTAGACACAGGAATTCCCTAGTGAGATGGCTTGTGATTTTAATTTAATAAACTATTTTTTTAATAATAATATACGAAGTCAACTTGGGTACAAGCTGTTGAAAGAATACAAAACA
The DNA here is from genome assembly GCA_026573805.1 of Hesperophylax magnus. Classification (NCBI taxonomy): domain Eukaryota; kingdom Metazoa; phylum Arthropoda; class Insecta; order Trichoptera; family Limnephilidae; genus Hesperophylax; species Hesperophylax magnus. The sequence goes on from JAIUSX010000081.1 coordinate 1,271,618, forward strand.
AATTCTTATGTTTTATAAATTTTAAAATGGGTATTCCAACAATTATGTTGAACTACAAAACTCTGTTAAATTATATGAATATGCTCAAATTGTCAGACAGAAGACTTTTCACTGATTTGGTATTTCTATATAAAATTCTAAATGATTTAGTTGATAGTCCGGTATTGCTAGAATTGATGAGCTTTCAGATTCCACAACTTAATACTAGAAGTCAGGATTTATTTCAGTGCAGAAATTCTGGGACTAACTATCATAATATGTATTCCTCTTTGCTTAGAATACTAATGAAGGGAAACAATTTATACCAAGTCAGTGGACATCTTCAATTTATTCTTAAACAAATATAAAATGTTGTTAATGAAGCAATTCAGTTATGTACAATAAATAATGTAAATTTCTTAATATTCTCACGTAAAAGCTCCGAAAAAGGGCTTTAATAAATAAATAATATACATGGTGATTTTTTTTATTTTGAAGGATGCAAAGGAATTAACTGACCTTGAATAACACACGAACAACAAAATTATCCAACCAACTATAAATAGCTGTCTTCTAGTCAAGTACATTTAGAAATATAAATAATGAGTCAATTGAAGAAACGATTCAATAATCAAATCAACGGTAACATCTGCCTACAAAGTTCCTTATCGAGTAATCCTAAATCAATCTCTCCATTAAGCAATGTGTAAAGCAGACTTAAGCAAATGAAGGTCGAACCATATACCGTGAAATTGTGTGCGGCGACCTTCAAAACGCTATTTGGCCGTTTCCTTTGGTAACATAACGGATTTTGAACGGTTATAATATGTAATATATTGGCTTTATTATTTAACAGTATGTAATATAAAAGCGATCGATTAGATAAGCAGTGATTTGGATTCTGAACATAAATGGGTCAAATTGAATAAAAACAGTTAAACCTAATGTTTGTTGGCCAATATGTATAACAAAATATTATTACGAATATTGGTAAAGAAATGATTCACGATGATCGGACGATATCTGTGTAAACGTAGAATTTATAAAAAAAATTGATTCAATTAAATATCTTGGCATCATAATCAAGATTTCACAATTCTAAAAAATTTTAAAAATGTAGTTTCCAGATTCCAGTTTTCCAGAAAAAAAATTATAATTTTTTTTCAAAATCATCTTGATGTTAGAATGTAAGCAGAAGATATGGATGTAGCAGCAAAAGCTCTCGTACTGTGAGTTCTGGCGTCATATATATTATTTTAATGTGAAACCGCACTAGAGTCCCAATTGCTCCCAACCGACTGGAACCAGTGAATCTACACGGTGAAAAATGAATATTGCTAATTTATTAAAAATGTAATCCGGTTAAAAACCGGATTGTAGGCCGTTTCCTTTTAGAAATTTACTAATATATCAAACATGTATTCATGCACCTGTATTTGACTTGATAATACACAATAAAGGAATGCGGAAATATTACGATTTTTCTGAACACGTGTTCCGATATCGTGAAACCTATCGATTCATTTGTTAAGGTCCCGCTAAAACGTTTTTAACCGGATTTCGAATTATTTGAAGAGATTCTTAATAAATTAGCAATATTCAATATTAGTAATTTTTCTCCGTGTATGGCACCTTAATTGGGGTATGTTGTGAGGCTGAAGGTAATAGAGAGGAGGAAGAGGAAGGTAGGGAAATACTTGGCTATTCAGATCTGGTCACCAAACACGGCCAAAGCCATTTCAAGTAAAGTTTCAATTCTGAATTGTGGTCTTACACCAGGGCGATACTGCGAGTATGGAATGTGCTACAAATTTATTGATTATTTTAAGTGACTAAATTGTGAAATATTGAAATTTGAATCCGTGACCTCCGGATTGCTAGTTGAGAGCCTTACCCCTCAAGCACTTGCAACTCGCAGATACGTTTCTATATGAAACATTGAGGCCAACGCTGTGTTATCAGCAAGATTCTTTATTTTCATCGATTGAGCCATGGCGCTTTTCTAAGGAAATTATAGTTAATAGAAAAATACCAACCAAATAGAAAAGATAATCAATATTTACATAGGTACCGTTTGGTTCACCTTTTGACACATCATCTACCATCTTCATACCGATGGCTTTGGTTTATTCTAATTTATGTCACATAGCCAAGCGTCCGCAATCTAGCGTTCCACATTCCCATCACGTCCAGGGTCCAAGGTCATCACAGGTGGGCGCCACGAGGTCTCCAATAATACACCTAATTGAGTCCGTGTATTTAATGCCTCTATGAAGGCGGTCATAGCATGATGTGACTTCATCTTCATCAACAGCTATGATGCATGTAATAGTTTCATCTTGTACTGATGTAGGTTTTAGTACTTCATTAGTTGTTTAGCGTGACTTATCTAAAGATAAAGAGTTCTTCTTTCATTGTTGTGAAATGTGTTAATTGGTATTGACGCAATTTTCTTGGAACTCAAAAGATAGGTTGTGTTTTAGACCACTGAAAATCCTTCTTTATCGTGTTTTGATTTTTTGAACTACATGGTAGTTTAGTGTAAGAGTATTTTTCAACACATTTTGGCGTCTATATGGACCTTCGTAAAGTGTCTTTCGATGCATGTGCGTCTCATCCATATGATGATAATTTTTTCCACCTACATGTAGTATATTTAGAGCTACTTGTCACCTTGGTATAATTTCAAAACCTATTGAAGGAAATTTTATAAAAATCCTATTCCGTAGTTCTTAGGTTGTAATGCATATATTGCTGTTGAAATTTCGTTTGAAATCAATTGCTATGAATCAAATGCGTAAAACGTTTGCTTGGTTTTGAAATTGGGCAGCCGAAATGTGTCCAGTTTTGCAGATTCTTGACAAATCCCACCAAGCTTTGTTTTTTTAAAAAACTTATTTTATTATAATAATTAGAATAAAATAATTTTGTTTTTAAAACCACTTTATTGTATATTATTTTTAATATATAAAACCAATCGGTATCGGTTCACTCTGAACCTTCATCCGAGTTATAAAAAAATACATTTTTTTAATATAATTTTTGGGGTGAACCGAAACCGGTTGGTTTTGTACATATTAAAAATATATTCAATAAAGTGGTATTATAAACAAAGTTATTTAGTTATAATTATTATAATTAATGGTTAGTGGAAGTGCAATATACAGCTTTGTTCCTTTGTTCCTAAGTATCTAAAATTTATTTGGTCAAAAGCAATTTTGGCGAAAGTGAAAAGTAAGGAGAGATGCCCTTTGGTTCTAGTATCACGAGCACTTTGGAAATTGTCAAAAAACAGTTGTTTGTTGGAAGAGGTACGTTAGTATGTTTTAAAATCTAAAGTTCTCTTTGTAGCTGTATTTTTATAGAAGAAGACGTCAATTTAACAAAATTTAGGTTAAGTTTCAGGCTGTAGTCTGCAGGATGAAGAAGCTATATATAAGAAATTCATCAAATTACAACAGAAGTATACGTCTATTTAACTAACTTACAGGCTGCAGTCTGCATGATGAAGACGCTATAGAAGAAACGTCAATTCAACTAAGTTTCAGGCTGTAGCCTGCAGGATGAAAATGTTATAGAAGAAAACGCCAATTTAACAAAGTTTCAGGCTGTAGTCTGCAGGATGAAGACGCTATAGAAGAAACGTCAATTCAACTAACTTTCAGACTATAGTCTGCAGGATGAAGACGCTATAGAAGAAACGTCAATTCAACTAACTTTCAGACTATAGTCTGCAGGATGAAGACGCTATAGAAGAAACGTCAATTCAACTAACTTTCAGACTATAGTCTGCAGGATGAAGACGCTATAGAAGAAAACGCCAATTTAACTAAGTTTCTCTGATGATAGCCAACCTTCAACATAAGTATAATCTTAAATGTGGTCGACATCTATATACGTCTCATGAAGAAAAGTGGTCCAAAGAAAGCGAATGTTTATACCATATAATATATTGCCAAACCACAAGTGATAGCTAGCTTTCTTCGAAAAAAAAACTCAAGTATACATTTGCAGTAATGCTAATAACACTCCGAGAAGATTGCAGCACGTTTGGTGCATTACAACGGCCAATTATTATTCAATGTAATAATGCCTGCACTAACCGACCACACATTTTTGCAGTTTGCACTCGTGTTTAACATAATCGTTGGCCATTTTATGCGTGTAATTGCAGTTGGTTGACATGTTGGCATCTTTCGCCGCACAAGGTCAGAATAATTTCGTGTCTGAGCATTAATTTCCATCTGCATAAATTGTTCAGACCAGTGATTCTCAAAGTGGCTTAAAATCTTGTCACACTCGCCACTGGAGGCACTGGAGAGATCCAGGGGAGGCATTGTGGGTTGGTAAGCGGGCAGCAAGGACAATAAGAAGATGCAAAATAAATTTGGTTCACTAGACTTTTTTTCAATTTTTATTAGATACGCGGGGAAAATAATCATAACTATGAACAATTCGTTAATATTTTTTCTTTATGTTCTAAGGAAAATAAATTAAATATTACATTATTATTTTTTGGTAAACTAATGTTTAAGACAAGATTTTTTATGCATAGCACAAAGGGTAACAATTATTTTTATGAGCAATAATTATTATATAAAATAAAGTTGGTTGTTTTCAGGTGAAAAAATATAATAAGCAGTAATTGTTGAATGAAACACTAGTATATATTGAATTATTTCGCGGATAAGAGATAAGCCGCCATAGCTCAGTGGTCAGAGCTGTCGACCGGAAATCGAAAGGACACGGGTTCATGTCCCGTTGGCGTCATGTATCTTTTATCGGGAGATTTTTCAATGTGGATGAGTGTTTCAGGCTAATAATTATTGCTTATAAAATAATTGTTAAATATTACATCAATTTTTTCATAAAAATAATCAAAACCACCTATAAAATTAAAAAAATAATGTTTAACTGACTTGAAAGTTTATACAGAATTAGAAACATTAATCATGGTTCTACTGTAAAAATTAGCCCGTAGGTAACCCTTGTAATATTGTCGGGTTATTCATAACCCGGGAATGTTTGTCTTTCGAATACCGTTAGTAAAGTGAAAATATATGTCATTTGCCAAAAATTTTTACAAAAGATATACACTTTCCATTTTTTTTTTCCTTTTTTTCTTTTGAAAGTTTGCCGATTTGTACAAAATGTTAGTTTGATACGGTAAAAAAATTATCTGTATTAATCTAATCAGCTATCATTGCTTCTAAATTTACACCGCGAAAACTGAGTTTTGCTGATTATTAAAATGATGATTTCCTTATAAAACATGAGTAAATTCAGAATATATCGGAACACGTGTTCACGCAGCTGCGCTTATCCTGAAAAATATAATGGTGAAATGCGAAAATATTAGAATTTTTACTAGCCCATACTCCGACATCCTTATCACATTCGTGTTTTACTGGTAGTTTGTTAGTAAATCTGTCAATTCATTAGTTGAAGACCTGCAGTCCCGTTTTTAATAGGAATTCGAATAATTTGACCAGAATTTTATATCTGTAAGTTTTCTGCGTGTAGCAATAAAAAGTTATATCATTTAAAAAAAAATCATCGTGGTTTCTGCAGATTTTCTGGAACGTTAATTATTATTAAAAAAACTTTTTTTACTAAACTTGTTTTCATCTTGACAAAATTAAAAATAACTTTAAAAATTCCGTATTTGATGAACAAAACGTCTTACGATTTTTCTGAGGATGGGCTATATGAAAAAAAGTATTTGAAAAGAGTCTGAGAAACTTTGACTCATTTCTCATCTGTCAACAGCATCCAAGTATGGATGGATTTCACATGTAAATGTAAGCATCATGCGCAGAGTCTAGAATGTGCTGTGCACTACAGCTATGGTAGAAGGTCGCAAGGGGTCACCACACCGGGTCAGTGGGTGCACGTGTTTTTAAAAAATTAAAGAACATTCTGTACTTTTGTTAAAGAAGACGATAAACGATATATTAGTTTGTTGATTTTTACGATAACTTCGAAACCATTAATGTAACTTTTATTATATTATCAGTGTTGTCAGAAGTACCCGGCGTTGCTCTGGGAGTTATAAATGGTTTGGGGTAATGGTTTTGAGGTTTGAGGACTTTTTAAGATAAACAATTCTGTATATCTTAAAAATTATCGTATTTTGATGGATCTCATAAGGTTAAGCCATAAAATATTGTTTTTACAACTTGATTACAAAACAACTTTTCTCTACTTTCTATAAACATAATATGTAAGTATTATATACATAAACCTTCTGTAAAAAATTATCTAAATGATGGTAAAAACTTTATCAAAATCTTTTGCGTGGTTAAGAAGAACTAAGCGCACAAACATACGGACGCGGATGGCGAAATTGTTTTATATATACTATTTAGAAATTATTTGACAAAATACTGCTAACAAGATATGTTTTGATATGAAAAATGAAAATTGCTAATTTATTATGAATCTCTTCAAATTTTTGGTAATCGGTTAAAAACGGGATTGCAGGTAACAAATGAATTATTTGGTTTTCTGATAAACTTTTAGTAAAATACGAATATATTATCATCATGTCGGAACGCGCGTTCATAAAAAACCTAATATTTTCGCATTTTGTGTGTTCCGATCTATCAGGAATTTACTAAAAGTTTATCAGAAAGATACCTGTAATCAAGTTTTTAACCGAATCACCAATGATTATAAGAGGTTCTTAATAAATTAGCAATACTCATTGTTTTCCGTGTAGATTATGTAAGATAGTATTTTTTCCACATTATTGTGTTTTCTAAGCGGTGAAAACAATGTATCTATTAATTTAATATAGGTATGCACATTAAGGTGGGTCATTTAAAAAAAAATGATAATTTTAGATTCTGTTAGTGATAAAAGGGTGCCAAATGGGTTCAAACCGACGTGTTTAAAATTTTTTAAATTTCTGATACGATCTTCTTCCTCCGGATTCACTTAAAAGTTTTGAAAATTTTCATTTTTAGAGGTATTTTCTTGTGTGTATAAAAGTTACTACGACTCTTTTATACTATATTTTTTGTAATATTCTATGGCAAATATGGTACGTATTTACGAATTCATTTACAAAAAATCCGAGTTTTGATTATTAGTGGCTCGAGGTGAGGGCGGGGGAAGCACCGATTGCACTAAGCGCAGCGACTCTGCGCAACCGACGTCGGAGTTTGGAGTCAGTATTGCTACGGCTCTTTAAGCGGTAGGTCACGTTGCACAAGTTTTCGCAATGGAACGTACTCGGAATGCGTTAAAAAGTCCCATATTTGGTGAAATTTGCGACGATAAAGACAATGTTTTACCAACTTATTGTGATGTTATGAAGTTTTTTGAGTGGACCAGGCATCAAATAAAATTAAATCAAGAGACCAAACTAGAACCCAAATTTCAGCAATTAGAGTGTACTGTGACAGCACGAATTGAAGAAATATGGAGAAAGGCTTCTATTCCCATCGTTACACACTCGCGAGTAGCACGCATGTTGAGGCCATATCATTTTAAATGCAAAAACCTTCTTAAGTCACATCCTAAAATACCGAAGAAAAAAATGGAGGAATTCCGTCGCAGAAGTAAAGTGCTGTTTGATATTTCGTCTTGCAAATGCAAATATTTCAGTACATGTGACTGTCCTAAAGATAAAAAAATACCTGTAAATGAACAGAGTTTCATTAGTGACCAACGTACTATACGAAAAATGGTAATAGGAAATGTGGATACCGCTACAACAAAACGAATGAAAACTCCGTTGAAAAGAAAACTTCTGAAGCAAAAATCCTTGCGTACGTCTAAAAAGGAAAGCACAGGTAAGCCAACTACCTCTCTAATCGATATTTCCACGTCTTATGCATCAAATGAATCCGATTGCAATGATGTTTTCAAACCAAATGTTGTATCTCAAATGCCTCAGAAGCAGGCTGCGGTCACTATTGATTATTCTACACTGTCGAAAACTTGTGATAGATATGGAGTTTTGGATAGAGCAGCGGCAGCCATTGCCTCAGCAGTTCTGTATGACATCAAGTCTAATATTCCAGTTATTGACAAAAGTAAACTTCGCAGAGAACGAAAAAAAACAAGGGAAAATATTAAGGCACAACACATAGTTGTTGTGCCTTAATATTTTCACATCCGCATTATATTTTGATGGCCGGAAATATAAAACATTAATTATCAGGGAAAAAGGGGGGAGGCATTACAGAGAACTAATCATTGAAGAGCATATTTCAATGATAAAAGAGCCAGACTCAATATATTTGGGTTATATTGCACCAAACTCTGGCACGTCGAAAGTTATAGAAAGAACAATTGTCGATTATTTTTTAAAGGAAGAAATACCATTTGAACCATTAATGGCTATTGGATGTGACGGAACGAACGTGAACGTTGGAAAACATGGAGGTATAATACGTTTGCTTGAAAAACGTTCTGATAAACCATTGCAATGGATAATTTGCTTGCTTCACATGAACGAGTTACCATTTCGTCATTTGTTCACACATCTTGACGGTAAGACATCTGGACCTCAAACATATTCAGGGACAATAGGACTAGCTTTAGAAAACTGTGAAAAAAAAGCCTATTGTTCATTTTCAGAAAATTGACGGAGAGTTGCCTAAATTATTAACTAAAGACCTAAGTACAGATCAGTTATATTTGTATAAAATCGTATCTGCAGTTACGGTGGGGGAATTACCTGAAGATTTAGGCCACAAATCTCCTGGAAAAATGTCTCATGCCAGATGGCTTACGCGTGCTAACCGAATTCTTCGTCTTTATGTTGCAACGGAAGCTCCTACAGAGAATATTATTATTTTAGCAACGTACGTTGTTAAAGTTTATGCTCCGACTTGGTTCAGTATTAAAACTCATCCCACCTGTAAAGATGGAGCACGTCACCTATGGCAGCTAATTTCAGCGTCTAGATACTTATCCCCTGAATTAAAAACTATAATTGATCCAGTCATAGAAAGAAACAGTTACTTCGCACACCCCGAAAATTTACTACTTTCAATGTTAACTGACCCTCACAAGCATATCCGGGAATTAGCTGCGCGTCATGTTCTAAAAGCACGCAGTAAGAAACTAAGTAAAACAAGGCTGTTTCAACTTCCAAACATAAACCTCGATGCATCATATTACTACGACCTTATTAATTGGCAGCAAAATGTAACCGAACCCCCAATACTGAAGAATAGTAGCAGAGGGGGGAGAAGGTAAATTGCCTCTTCCGCGTCTGCCATGTCATACTTAAGCAGTTGAAAGAGCTGTAAAGACTGTTACTGAAGCCTCGACTACTTTATGTACGAAGTCTGCAAGAGAAGGTCTTATAAGGCAAAGATTGAGTCTCGCAAAATAATGCCGAAATTTGAGAGTAAGAAGGATTTTGCTGGTATTTGAATAAACTGTCTTGAGATAATGTTAATTATAATCATATATTTTTTTAATAAATAAGTCAGAATATTCTCTCTAATTTGTGTTTTATTGAAAAAAAGTTCATTTTTAATTGTTTATCTAATATTTTTTAGAGATTTAACAAGGGTGGGTTTTTCTCTATTTTGTGAAATTTCAAACTCAATCCGGAGGAAGAAGATGATATCCAAATATTATTAAAAAAATTACGTGATTTAACATCTTCATTTAACACCCTTTTATCACTAACAGACAAACCAAAACAAGTTTTTTTTTTCCCCCATACAATCGTGACCCACCTTAATGCACATGTAAGTTGACAGTACACAACTGCTGCCCTGTACATCCCTGCACTGTTGAATCTGACAGCCACCTCTGGTCTAGAGCCCCAAAACAACCCTCGAATCTGAGCAAAACATGAGGTCTGTTTAATAGATTCCCCTATCGTAATGGATTGCAATCTTTAGTGAACAGGCGTCAGATGGGAATGTCGGCTCTATTATACCGGTATTTCAAAGGAAGATGCTCCGAGGAACTAGCGTCATTGATCTTTTCGGCACAGTGCATATTCGGGAAACACACCAAACGCGCGCTCAACATGTGTACACGTTGACATTTGTCACATGAGAACGGGTCGTGTTCACTCCGTACTCTTTTCAGAAAGACCTCCTACACAGCAACCCTAAAGATGAGATAAGCCCTTAGAGAAACTATTATCCTTAGAAGAATAAAAAAAAAGTTTTAATTTCATTTATAAAATGCTGTCAGAAGCAGTTTACAAATGTTAAAAACAAGGCTTTTGGGATCCGACATTTTGTAAAAAATTCGAAGGGCAATTTTGCTGTTATGGGTATGATTTTTTTAAAATTTTTAGATTACCGATCATTATTCTGCAGTCATTAGAAAAAAGGCAGCTAGAAAATTTCAATGCGTAGAATCTGATATACGATGTTTATCAACCTATTAAAATAAAAAGTACATCAGAATGTGACCATTAATTTCCATATCCACTCGAGCGACTTTTGGCAAGTATGCAAAATTTTTTTGAGCGATCGCTTGCCATCATGTGCCAAATTTATAGAACCTAGAAATATGGGATAAATAGTGAAATCTAGGTGAATTTATTGGCTTTAAATCGCAGTAAGCAGTTTTATATGTTTTAATATTAATATTTGGAAGAATTGTATTAATGCAATAATATGGTAAATGAATGTACAAGCCGTTCTGCTTATGACGGCGTGCGCCCCTGTGCATAACCCCAGGGTGGCCCGCACCTCGAAATAAATTAAAATCCCTTATATGAACGTGAAGTAGGGTGTCTCACCTGATTAGCAACCTGTCTCTCCGCTTCCCCGAGGGGGAAGAAGTCTGCAGAGGCCGCCATGGCCGCCCGGGCTGCGCCCTCCAGCTGGCCCAGCTCCTTGCCAAGCCCCTCGGAGGCCTGCGTCCCCGTGCACAGACCCAGAGTGTCCCTCACATCGCAGATCTTGCGGTCGCGGAGGATCTGGCAGGAACGGAAAGCGAGCTGAAAAATTGAACTTTAATGAGCTTTCAGAGAACATTCAATTCGATGAAATCTTAGACTGGGTACATAACCCAATGGAATACACATCTACAACTCGCAGCATTCTTGACTTCGATTCTGTAGTTTGAAGTCCAATATATGAGATTTACAAAATAAGGATCGAATCAGATCAAAAGAGACTAACTCGGGCATTATCCCATAGAAACGAATTGTCCACACTGCCTACCGACTGGAAGAAACGTCAAGAAAATTTCAAATTAGAAACATTAAACGAATGTCGTGACAAAAATGACATCAAATTTCTTTCCTACATTATAAATAATCATTTAGAATCTTCCCTCTTGGCAATAATCAAAATCAATGTTAATCACCGTCAACTAAAAGAACGCGAAACTTTCCATATTCCTTTACAAAGAGCCAACTTAGTCATCTCCCAACATCTTTTGTAAACGTGTCGACCATATAACATCCGCTGTAGTGGCAAGTTTCACAAAATATTTAGCGATAGCCCCCAGAACTTTACTAAATTTCATTTGGCTTAACTTAACCCAATATTACAAACTTAATGTTTTATTTTTATATATTATTGTTCACCGTTATGGATGGTTGTTATTTATTACTTGTATTTTTTTATGTTAACCTCCTGTCTGTCGTGTACATTATAAATTAAATAAAGTATTATGAAACTAACAATACCAAAGTGGCCGATATGTCCGTCACGATCTTCTCACAAAAGTGGGAAGAAGCTTGGAACGTAGCATGGGATGGCATGGCTGGGAAAAGAAACAAATATTGCCTAGAATGGACTCACGAACTAAATGGATAGGATTCGCCAAAAGCTGTATGATCGAACGCTCATGAAGGAAAATAATGCCAAAGAAGAAGGAAGACCAGGTAGATGAAATTAAAAGCACTTGCAAAATTCATTCAGATCTAGGAACAGAAGAGGACGTCCCACAAGAAGGACGCAATTCGGGAAGCTAAAGAAATTGAACGCGGAGTTACCAGATACGGAACAACGTGGAGAAAGCTACTAAATTACACACCTACCAACCATGACGGGATATTAAAAATCAAAAAGTGAAACAAATTATACAATTCGTTAAAAACATCAAACTAGGAATTCGTAATTTGATAAATAACCTGTGAGTTATTTACCATATCTGTCCAGGACATTCAGAGGATGTGCCCGTAATGGATTCAAATTTCAGAATTCATTCAGTTTGTACGTCTTCCATATCTATACCTATTTATAATTTTTTGGGATCAAGAGAGTCCATAGGAAAACTATTACCTACTGCAAACATTGTGGACAACCCATTTATCTTAAGAGATGGGGTGTGTCGTGACTGTAACTAAATAAAATAAATTTACTAATTATTTTTCCGGTTCCATCTATTTATCTATTTTTAAATCAAGGTAGTATTTTACGTGAGGTCGTAAAATAACACTAAAATCCATTTACGTGTTCTGGAAGTGCAATCAAATAATTTAATTACTAACCATTATAAGAGATTTATTGGTGATATTACATGACTTTTTAATAAAAACTGTTGGATCGTGATATTGCTTTTATTGCCACCCTATTCTAATCCTCTTCCACACAGTCGGTCTAACATCATCTGAATTCCTGTGGGTACTTCCATTAGGGCACAGGGAAATGATGGCAATTTTCAGCGATTAAACTGTTTTCCAGATCAACTCATTGAAACTGTAATCGAAGCCATGGGTTAGGGTATCTTTCTCTAAAGGCATGGCTCCTTCTTTCTCATAAATGGCCGACGTACATAGAAAAAAGATAAGTTACAACGAAACATCAGCGGCAGTACCACACTACGTCTTCAATAGTTCCAATCATCTAGAATATCAGTGGGGTATTGGTTATTTGTATTTCCTTCTCTTCACGTGACCAAGATATACAATTGAAGGAAAAATATCGTATTAATTATGTAATATCGTTTCCTCTGCTTACCACGATGACTGAGAAGAGAATCTTCGTCTTGAGCTGGTGTGCATGCTGCAAAGGCGGGAGAGCGTCCAAGGCATCCAGAGTGTCAACTCTTGACTTGTTGAAGAGTTGTCCGTACCTCATGACCAGCTCTGATCTGTGGGACAACAAAATATATATAAAAAACCATCAGAATTTATTCTAATTGATGAATACTATAAATTTAATTTAATTGGAGATCCAATTCACTTTTTATGCCCCGAAAATCAGAATGCGCCCATCAAAAGAGCAGCCCAATTGCTTAACGATTCGGCATTGATCATTGAAAGTTTAGCAACTATTCTTCTTCATCTGCCCCCATGAACATTTCTCATATACTGTACCTTTGCGTGTTCTAAATTTGTAATGCTCTCTACAATATATTGGTGGATAACCGTTTTATGGAGACCATGAAAAATTAATAAACAAATCAATAGTATCTTCCTTGGGTTTCCTTCTTCTATTCTAGGACTTCTTCAACTCAGGATTCGAGGATTTTCTTACCTCTGAGAGTCAGCCTCATTCCCCGACGCGTCCGGGTCCGAATGGTAACCGTCGCTGCAGCAGGAGAGTGCAGGTGGCGAGGGCGGTGGTGTTACGGACGTAGAACCATTGCTGGTCAGGACCGGCACTGTCTGCGAAGATGTGGATAGTGCCGGCGGGGAGGGGAGTAGAGCCAGCACGGCACCGCAGCCGCGGGAGAAGCTCATCAGGAGGCCTGCTGCAGCTCTGGAAGAACAAAACAAATTGTTACATGATGATGTATATATGATGAAAATATAGTGTGTTAAATATGGGTGGAGTTACTTCGTTGGATATGCTAGAGCTTATGTTAAATCTGCTAAATAGTCGAGAATACCTGAAATAGTTCAATTCTGATTTTAGGCAAATAGGAAAGGAAGATGTCACCTGTGGAGGTATGTTTATTCAGAATGTTTGAGACAACGTTACAATTACCACCATCATCATACATATTAATAGGGACGATATGGGGCTTAGCTAGTAAGTGGTATCCGACATTAGACGACTACACCAAAACTAAACGCAGAAAACCACATTAAATAATACAACACGGCAAATTAACACAAACTTGAGCATTTATAAAATTAATCACGATAATATAGTCGATAGAATAAGAATGGATTCGTTAAATTTATTTTTTGTTATTTCTTTATTTAATATTTTTCAAACCCCATAGTGAGGGTGTCTATCAGAACTTTGCGCACGGTCATTTGTAATAAGATTTTGAAAATATACATGATTTAGTTAAAAAAAGTAACTAACTAACCGTCACGCCGTTTCCCCCCAAGGGTTGGCAGAGAGGACGGACCGCCAAACAACTAGAATATAATTCATACATCGCATCGTCTCATACGAACTGTTGACGCAACTATCTTCCTTTAACATTGTCCTTGAAATTTTCTCATCCTATTACCTACAAGTACCTGTCATTATCCGACTGTACCCACGTTTGTGTGATATTTACAACAATAAACGTAACTGTCAGACCAGTTTATTGATGAAGCCGGTTTGATGAACATCTCTTTATGATCAGTGCTTTTATTGATATCAACTCGGGGTAGAAGGCCTGTGCAGTGAATATATTCGGTTCCCTCAGTGTGTTTCCTACCCAACCCAGATGTTGTGGAAGTTGCGTGTGAAATAAATCATCTCCTGTGAGTGAAACCAACCAGCAACATCGTTGACGAACATCAAAGGGGTAAGTCGGATTCCTTCCTTACTCCCTGTTCACCATCTCTAACCATCGTTGTGTCAACTTCAAGTTCACAATTAATTTTACAGTTCATTCTTGATTCGCCTTGCGATTCTTCTATTATTCTGATTCCCGACATAGCCTGAATCAAGTATCTGGTTCACTTGATCGTGCCATGTCTTCCTCAGGCGTCCCCAACTTCTTCTACCATTCACATATATGCGTCATACATTTTCCTTCCACTCCTTTCTTCGTTCATTTGGTCTTTTTTTATTTATTTTATTTTTTTATTATGTAATTATTAAAAAGTGCACAATGTATAATAATATTTGGAAACAATAATGATATATAAAAAATAGTTTTAACAATTTTTTTTTGAATTTTTTTGATGTTTCTCGTTTATGGAAGCAGACGCTTGTGTTGAAAAGAGATGCTGAGTATCGAGATGAACATTATTTATGTAAGTATTCTTATTAATAATTTAAGGAGTTAAGAATATTAAAAATATAAGTGTATATCAACAATGTACAATTTAACGATTTATAACGTTACATTAACAACGTTCAACAATGTACAATTTAACGATTTATAACGTTACATTATTTAATTGACGAATTTCGTTATTTTGATTTTTTACATTGAAATGTTCTTTGATCGCTTTGAGTAGGGTTTTGTCGTCTTCGATTTTTCTGATATTATCAGGTAGGTTATTCAAGTATTTTTTGCCTAGAAATGTGTAATGATGTTGTGCAAATGAGGTGTTTCATTTTTGTATTGGAAATATATGTTTTTGACGAGTACGTCTTTCAGTTGAAAAACTTTTTCTTCATGCCCAAATCATCTGAGCGTCTCTCGCCAATCTCTTTAAAAAAAGTTATACAAAATATATGACTTATAATAAAGTAGGCAGATGTACCTACTTTATTATAAGTCATATATAAAATGTTACATAAAATATAAGTCATATAAAAAATGTTACATAAAATGTATGACTTATAATAAAGTAGGCAGATGTACCTAACTACAAAACTTATGATTTCAGTCGAAATTTTGGTTTTTGATTTAGTAAATAATAGAAAATTAGAAACAGACGTTTTTGAATTTTCTATTATTTACTAAATCAAAAACCAAAATTTCTATATATGACTTATAATAAAGTAGGCAGATGTACCTACTTTATTATAAGTCATATAAAAAATGTTACATAAAATATACGACTTATAATAAAGTAGGCAGATGTACATACTTTATTATAAGTCATATAAAAAATGTTACATAAAATTTATGACTTATAATATAGTAGGCAGATGTACCTAACTACAAATCTTATGATTTCAGTCGAAATTTTGGTTTTTGATTTAGTAAATAATAGAAAATTAGAAACAGACGTTTTTGAACTCGAGTTCTACTGTTCACAAAACGACTATTAGAAATCAATATTAGAAATTCTCAAATCAAAATTTACATAGCTTTTTCTAGACCGAAAAGTCTCATCAGTATAAGGGGGTTAACGTCTTCTAGAGTGCCGTCATTAACAGACGTGAATCAGTAGGTAGTCAGTGCATGGAGCGTGCATCACGATGCATTTATATGACCGCAGATAAGTTAAGTGTGTCACTATTTTCTCTGCTTCAATGGATTCAGTGCAGTGTACAAATGGTCCATGATCTTTGTGCAAAAACTTTGTACTTTCACTCTGTCATCATTCCGTCTAACGCTGAAAACCAGGGGTTCTCAGTACGTTAAAAGTTAAGTTCACCGTTGTAAATAATGTTAATCCGCTTCACATGTAGAAACCAAAAACCTTTTTTCCATGTTTTTCAACATCAGCGTTAAAAAAATCTCTTGGAAGATCAATTTAACCTAAAAATTTCGACCACGGAAAAAATTTACTAACAAAACAAAGTACAAAGTTAGTGAAAGAAATGAAGAAGAAACAAAAACATAAAAACCTTTTATGTAGTGACCTCGTTAAAATTTGCATTGCGAAAATGTTTAATTAGTACAGCTTTATACTTCAATACAGGCATATTATAACATCAGCTAACATAGCATATGGGTTAGCAATAGTATAAAAAATATTCATAATAATATTGTAGCCTGAAGCCGTATTGTAATTGTAACAATAATACATGCTAGGAAACCATGATCTAATGGTGGGAACATGAAAGTGAATCAAAATTAATATTCCATGGCTAGATATTTTAAGTTATACTACCAAATCGATTCCAAATATGGAGGACCTATGTCATATATTGGGATGCTGTGTGGAGGGTCTTTTTTAAGGAAATGAAGGAGAGGAAGTTCAGGGAAAGCAAAAGGTATGAGGGTTGGGTAGGAATCTAGGGATCAGTGTGTCTAGGAGAGGTCAAAAGGTCTCCCCAAACCAGCCTCTCCCGATCTGGCATGCCACATAGCTGATGGGCAGGCGCTTGTACTACGAGTTTCCATGTACCGTGTATACATCACGATATAAATATGTTTCTTTATTTTTAAGGTATCAATCGGAGTCGCGTTGTATGTTTGAAAGTGATTTTAAAAATACTTTTTAAAATTTTAAAATTTTAAATTAATGAAAATCCTACACCACGGATGAAAACGGTTAGCCATTAAAACAAACAAACTTAGTTTCGCCTTTTGAGCAATTATATTATTATCTGCTCATGCAGCTACTACAGGTACGTTTGTCTTTCTTTTTTAAACATCGTAATACAAACAAATATCACTTTTTCATAAATATCAGATGTATATCGAAATATAATAATGTGTTATATCATGATATTTATTTTAGAACTCTGCTTTCTAACTACTCTAGAATATGCCCCTTCCCCAAAACAATTGAGAACCTCTGCCTCAGATGGTAATATTACAATTGCGTGGCTATGGGAAGGTGAACCTAAGTCAAAAAAGTAAAATTCTCACACATTGAATTCTAATTATTTTCAACTCAAATCCTCCGCAGTTCACTTTCTTTCTTACTTATAAAAAAACTAAACAATACTGAGATGAGAATCTTCGTAAACTCATTCAGTTTCACTCTTCTGCTAGTATATATATACGTACAACACAATCAATGATTTTTTCGTAATCTTTCTATTAAATTTGTAGTAATTTCAGCATGGGAATTTTTTTCGGATTCACTGCCCAAATTCAAACGTGGCATCATGTCAATAATTTAAACTGTTCAATGCGCATACCCACATACTCACACATACATTACATACACACGTTACCTGGTAATTAAGGAAAAAACGTTACCACTTACCAGGCATAACAAGGAAACATAGAAATATCTAATTCCTGTATATTGTTTCATATCTGTAACTCATGTACTGTTTGTTTCTATAATATCATATAAATGAATTTAACATATCAATTAATTTTTTAAGGGCTTTCAGTCCCATTTAGCAATAGGATTAATTTGATAATTTGTAGAGAATTTTAATAAATTAGCAATATTTTGTGGGTAAAGTTTTCTCTGTGTATCTTTAAGTAAAGGCGAATTCAGCTCAGTCGCGTTGATGACATTGGCATTGCGTTATGAAGCATGTGTTATAATGGCCATTGCTCAGTTTGCTTGGCGAAAGCAGACGCAATGACCAACAAATTTGAATAAATACCCAAGAATTCCTCTAGTCCACTTCCTGCATGATTCCAACAACTATCTTTAGAAGTTAAAATCTTCCCAGCACTTTACACATGATTACCTATAATGATTACACATCTTTATGTCCGGTGACATTAAAAATGGTGATTGATTTACACAATTCCGTTGCACTCATGTCACCGCATCATCATTAGAATTTCACAGCAATTATTATAATCATGATTTTTTATAGTCTTGTTAGATCAGTGTAAACCTGACTGCATCCTGTCTTTTATAACCAAGAATATGTTTGACCTCATACACTGAACATAATCAAAATAAGTGTGATCTATACTATATGAAATAAAACAGGGTTCACCAATTTTACATAACGTCGCATTTATTGGTCAATCTCTAATGTCACAACAACTTTACAGGAAGAAAAGAACTGTTTATTAAAACTAGTCGTATTTTTTTTCTAATTCTGATAGTCGTTCTAAAAATGCGCAATTTTAATGTTTTCAGTAATTACATATTTTTTATTTTTCATTACAAGCACCCGCTCAGCAGGTCAATTTCACAATATTAATTATACAAATAAAGCACCCATAAAAATAGAAGCCACAATATAGAAAATATGTAAAGAAGAATAAAATTTTAAGTGACCATTTATTACAAAGGCAAAATAAATATAACATGTCAACATACATCAACCCAAAAGCACACTCATAGGCAGATTTATACAATTACAGGCATACAATCAATGGATACTTATGTATTTATAAACAATATCAATTTAAATATAATCTCGATCTTAACTTTTTTTTTGAGTTCAATCTTAAAAGTTGATTCGATTTTTACATTAATTGGCATTTTATTTAATAAAGTAGGTACAAGATAAGGCGAATGTTCGTTGGACGAATTTATTACCAATTTTTGAAATGGACTTCATTTTGATTTTAATATATAATTATTGATTTTAAAAACGATCTATATCCGCACATTCCTGTTAAGGCTCAAAGTGGCTACAACGTAATTATGACGTAGAAAACGCCACTGGCTGGTAAAACGGCTGTCACCGACGTTGCCTGGCGTGGCGTCAACTACGCCACATTCACTAACCAACCATCATGTTATTTTGGTGGCAAATCCGAAATAGCACATTTTAAATAGATGTAGAAAATTTATACATGAATATAAAAATAAAATAAAAAGTATTCACTATCGAAGTTCTGGCCAATTTAAGAAAAATGGTCACATTCCACTGTTTTTACTGTTTTTGTCAAATGTACTCGTATAAGGATTTTTTTGATTCAATGGACAGTAAAAATTATGAATCGAAAATAAATTAATAAAGTAAGCTACGGAAAATGTTATAAAATTTCTTATAATTGATTTTTGTTGCATTATAAATCATATTGACGGTGGTTTGGTACCAAATACTTCAAGCCACAAAATGATAATTTTACGGGAGATAAAAGTCGTAAATTTTTATTTTAAGCGATTACTTTGTTTTAAAAATTTTGTTGAAAAATATTGAAATTGTAGTTATAATGAGATTTGAGGGCTGAGTAATTTCAACCATAGTTTTCTCAAAATAACCTAAAAAAACTGTAGGCAAAAAATTTGTTTTTAGTTTAAAAAAAGCCTTAATCGGCAAAAATTACTTTGCCGTGTTACGCTTTGAAGAGTATTCTATATGAAACCACTGAAAAGTAATGTGGCTTGAAGGGTTTTACCAAAACACTGTCGATACAGATATGATTTTTGTAGTTAAAAATTGCTAAAATTTTGCATCAACATTATAATTTGTGAAAATATAGTTAACACATTTATTAATAAGTGTGGCGTTAAGACCTTTCGACTCAGGTCAGTCCAAACAAATTGATTTGATTATGTTCAAGAAATAATTTCGATATTTGGAAACGTTTCATCAATTTTACCATAAGTAAGGTAAATTTGAACCTACTTCGGTCACACAACACACTTCTATCGGTTAATCTACTCAGTGATCTTATATAACATGTCTCGTGGAAGAATACAGGAAACAGCGGATGCAACCAGTTATTATTATGTGGGGTCGTTGACTTATCTTCGTCGTTTGGTCTTCCGAGCAATTTTATACGGGAACTAATTTTATTTTTATTTTTCCCACTCTGGTCTCGGATGCGGAGAGGAACTCAATTAATTTTGACTTTCATATAATAATGGAGAAGATACCAAGCTTGATTGAATTGGCTAATTTAGTTTTCAGAGGCACATTAATCAATTTATTAGGAAAAAAAATTAGAAATTTGCCAGTGGAAGGGATAAATAAATAGTTGTTTTAAGGTCAAATAGTGATTAATTTTTGGGTTATTGTGCCGTGTTGCGCTTCCTCCTTCCTTGTCTCACGTTTCGGAAAGCATTACAGTGTCCATCTTCCAAGAGTCTCATCTGTTCCCTACCGTATGCAGGCAGTAAGACTATGTATGACATCACAAATTGGGGTATTTTGTGAGGCTGAAGGTAGTGGGGAATGGAATGAGATTGGAAAGAGGAAGGTGGGGTTATTTAAGGTAAAGGTTCAATCCCGAATGGTGGTCTTTCGTCAGGGCAATACTTAGAGTATCTTCCACTCTAGAACGCACAGCAAATATACTGTATATTATTTTAAATATAATAAATAATATACTGTATATTATTTTAAATAATATACAGTATATTTATATTTAATAATTGTGAAATAACTCAAACAAATTAAATTAAATTTCTTGGCGTCAAACCTGCGATCGCGCGTAGTCAAAAGCTTGTCTCCTCGACCGCGAAAGCCTTTAGCAAATGAAACGAATATGTAATTTGATAAATTAATTTAATCTTCCGCTATCTGCACAAGCTAGAAAACGTAATTTGTTGTCTATGTAATCGATCACAGTTAAATCATAACATTTTAATAGAAGGGACATTTTCAATATAAAATCAAAAATAAAACTATCAGGACGCAGCCCAGGTAGCAGGTCATACTTTACTTCCTGTGCAATCTCATATGTTTATGATAATTTTGTTCTTTTGCGTAAGAAAGTAGACTTTTCCTACACTAATAACAATTATTCAACTCGGGCACATTATTTACAGAGCCGTAGTTTTGTACGTAAAAGATCTCAAATAAACTAGAAGATGGGTAGCAAAAATCCATTGTTCTTCTCGTGAACTAAACAATGGGTTGCGTAGCCAAGACTTCCTTTCTCAGTAACTTCGCTGATGCGTTGAAATGAAAAGCAGATCGATCTTTATCCAGAAGGTAATAAATCTGCACCTAGGAGAAGCAGGAACGCAGAACATGGAAGAGTAAAAGGACGCAGTGATTTTGGTTGATGAATACAATATTCAATTATTTTTTTAAGGCAAAATAAGACTCTAATAAGGGGGTTTGTTAGACCCTCACATTTGAATTATTTCTGATAAAGGTATTACTAAAATCACAAATGTTTCTAGAGGAGTCCTATTTATATTTAGGATTAATAAAAACAGGACCTTACCATTAAAATATTTTTGTTAAAACAGTTTGAAAATTTATAAAACGTTTTCATCTATAAAATTAGCTGTAAGCACCAGATTTTATTTTTCTAGAAGATGAATTAGTAACTACCCGAAAGATCCCTCTAGAAATATTAATGGTTTTAGTAATACATTAATCGGAAATCATTAATATAAACCCCGTGGAAAGATTGATTTTCTAAGCCTGCTAGCGCAAAGTCGACCGTAGATCTGTCCATCACGCCGCGCCGGGCCGCGCGCCAAACATTGTTTTTACTCTACTTCATCACATGTCGTTAAGATTCCCGTTTTATTTTAGAGATTTAATAGGGAAAATTCAACCGCAGGTCTCTCCAATTCAGGTCGCATATTTTTGTGCACGGCTACTTCACTTACGTCGTTAAGATTCTGCACACACAACCGAACCGAGCCACGCCGAGCCTGACAATTTTGATCTATCGCCATCGAGTGAATAACTCGAGCTTGTGAACTAAAATCGTACATGGGCAAAAGTTAAATAGTAAGTAATAATATAGGGAGGTACATAAGATGGGTATGAATTTTTCTATTAGCCAGAACAAAATTACATCCGCCTGTAGAGGAAGGACTCGAGAAATCATGAACAGATTTTGGATCGGGAATTGCACGCACACGTAGTTGAGAAGAATGAGGGGCCATTTGGCTCGTTGGCTCTGTCGTGTGTGTCCAGCTTTACAATTGGCATATTACTTTGCTCGGTTCTATAAGACTCTTTTATTCCTTTTATAACCATTTATATGTCGAATATCAAAGATTGATAGTAAATTACATCATATCGGGAATACGTATAGTTTCTTGAAGCAATTATGATGTAAGTACTGTAAACTAACTCTCTCTACGATTATTTCGGAAGCTGTAGGAGTAGTTAACTTTAATAGTCCGTGTTAAACCAGTTTTGGGAGACTCACATCAGATCTGAAGGTAATTAAATTTAGGAGCATGTAATCAATAAGAGATAATTAACAATAATCACCAATTGTTTTTTCTCTAGCAATTGTTTGAAAGGCGTGGCAAATTCTGTGGGAAGCCGCAAATCATTTACTTTAATTTCAGATTACGTAAATTTCTATGCATATCAAATTTGTAATAGAACACTAACAAAATTTGTGGTTACTTGTGATTTTAACTCGTAATAGATGGTTCAAATTAGTTATGTGCTCTCTATTGCAAAAAGTAGTGAAGTGAAAGGTGATTGATGAGGTGACTCGAGATGTCTTCTGGTTTCTAGGAAGGTTTCGCCTGTTCACCGATCCTATTTCCTCGTTACATCTTACGTAATCTGACGTATCTACGCCTACACAGGGCCGGCCATGGGTAGTAAATTAAAACACAAGGCTGTGTCAGGTTTTAGGTATTATCAGCGCCTTTGCTCCATGGTGCCTTGGCAAGTCGGTTCCCGGAGAGGAGTGCTCCAATTCGCCTTCACAGGGCCAGCCCTGGGTATACACAGATAAAATAAAAACAAGACTTGTGAATTTAATACAAAACGATCTATCCAAAATTTCTGTTGTAAATTTTGTTAGTAGCAACTTTTTACATTTTTTTACGTTAATTCCACAGAGGAGGCCTTTAAGAAAATAATTTGTAGGAGGGAGGAAACACGGAGGTCGGCAAATAGTTACAAATGTCAACCGTGTACAAATACTGGGGGCGCATTTGGCGTGTTTCGATGACGCTAGCACCTCGGAACACTTTCCATTGAAATACTGGTGAAACAAGGACAGCATTCCCACCTGTCTGTGCTCCAAAGTCATCAACCCGACCGTCCGTTTCCGCACAGAGCAAAGGGTTTTTTTTATGTACCTTGGGGTTCCAGACCAGAGGTGGCTGCCAAATTCAACAGGGTTAGCAGTTGTGTGCTATTAAAGTATTTGCAGGCCCTGTACCCGCCCAGCTTCTGAGAGACTAACTTGACTGTGGCTTCGATGGAGCCCCCGTGCCTGAGCTGGTCACTTAGAGTTACACCAGACATATCAATTCAAGGAAAATTGAGAAGATTGTGCTTATTATGTGATACAAGGCGAAATATTTACAACAATGACGATTTTTGGTTCCGCTTGTTTCATAGGAGCGCACATTTCAACTAGTATAAAAATTAAGACGCAACAAATTTCTATGATTTAAAATATTCACGGTGAAAATTGGAGGAGTACTTAAGGAAACTAGAGAAGCTTTTGGTGAACTTGCCCACAAGTCCTTGAGTATTTCAATATTTGATATTTGGCTTGGATTTAACTAGAAGTCATATCACGTTAGAAACCATCTACCATCTTCAGTGACAATGGAATGGAAAATTTTACATAATGAAGTTGCTCGAAAATATTTTTTAATACCGACATTTTTTGACTCATAAACTGATCAAGTTATTCTACATTAGATTGTTACAATGAAGACACTCACCTGATAATAAGATTTTTAATAACTGTATCAGCACGTATAATACCTTTGGCGTAAGTGATGGTTACCCAGTCCATTGCAAGCATTAATGACTCCACAACAGCGTGGGATAATGACACAGCCGTTGTGGATTGTGGAGTAGTATGTTGTTGTTGGTATATCAATCTTGATCTTGATAGCAGATGCTCTAACCATGAGACACTCGGTAATGAGACTGGGGGTAGAGAATAGCGACAAAACAATGTTCTTGTTGATAGTTAATAGGCTGAACGGTGAATAGGCAGACAACGGCCGCTTACAAACTGAATTGAGTTACGTGGTGAATGAATAATGAAATTGTGCTAACACGCAATGGGTTATGTAAATGAAATTATGTGTATCAATGAATGAATTAGAATAAGGGGATAAGCAGGTAAGAAGGAGATAAACTGAAATATCTAAACTGGCAATTGACGGTCCGAGTTCCTAACGAGTCAGTAAAATACTCAAAATCAAAAGAAATTCCCAAAATACTAGCTAGTAGCTAGTAGAACTATAAATAGGATACAACCACATCGGAAGACACCTTGCATATGAAGGGGGTAAAATGCACTAAGAATATAAATAAAGGATATTTTTTTTACATTAACCCCACACATAAGGCCTTTGGGGAAATAATTACCCATGGTCTTTTTTAAAGAAAGGAAGGAGAAGAAGTTATGGGAAGGTAAGAGGTATGAAGGTTGGGTGGGAATCTAAGGATCAGTGTGTCCAGGATTGACGGACATATGAATATATCCCTCCCGTTGCGGCACAAGACGATGGGTTAAGAGACCAGTTGGAAAGGTCAGAGAGTGTCCCAAACCAGCCTCTCACGATCTGGCAGACTATACAACTGGTGGGTGGGCTCTTCCTGAACACACCTCACCCAATGAACCCGGGCACCCCTACGAAATCACCAGTAGCGAACCACTTGGGGTTACCTATGGCAGAGGTGTTTGTTATCCAATAGATGGTTCCCCGGGCGGCGGCACCCAAACCCGCCTTCGAGGATGATGTTTCTTCTTGTTGTGAAGAATGCTCAGATATCAAGTGCAACGTTGTGTAACCATGACATTTTGCAACAACCCCGTGGGTTTTATTAAAAGGACCGAGCTTCTGTCAAAAGGATAATGTGGAAAAAGGAAGAAAGTGAAGATGACTTATGACCCGAGTGCTTATGGGAGTTATGCAGATCATTTCCATATCGATTAATGAGTAACATAACATAAAACAAAAAGTACTACAAAATCTAAAGGTCGAGGAGCGCTGAAGAAAAGATCTTCACATTGGAAAAGGTCAAAACCGAAACGGGCACCTCAATGGTTCAAGAATTTTGAAATATAGAAAATTCGGTAGAAATGGAGAAGCCCCATTCAAAATAATTGCGATCACGATCTTCATTAACGGAGAAACGAATAGGAAGAACAGATTTTTTACATCTGTCTACCTAAATGAATCCTGGGAGTTGTTAAGTTTGATTTATTTGAAAATATCCATTTAACTTTCTCTCCAAACAGTAATTAACGTTCTTTCTAATTGTTACTCAAATGGCATGTCGATTCCAAAAACAAGAAGTAAAGCTGACCACCAGTGCTCCTTGGCATATTTGTGTGATATTCCTGTGTTAATTAATACCTCTGGAGATAATAGCATGATGATTAAGTCAGTCAGTTTTTGTGGGAGTTGTTGAGTTCGAATTTTGATAAAGTATCAGTTCAACTTTCTCCCGAAAGAGTAATTAAATTTCTTTCCAATTGTAAATCGATTCAAACAAGAAGTAAAAATGACCACCAGTGTTTGTTTTTGTTGGGTCTTGGTAATCAATCTTCTTGACGCGTTTGCACCTAGTAATTACTGTTAACCCGATGAAATGTAAAGCCATGTATTGTTATTATCTGTGGTTAATGTTTACCATTAGCTTCTACTAACACATTTACAGATCTACAGCATCCGATAATGATCTTAGCGTGAACTGAAACACGCCGTACAAATTGCCGTCTCATTTCTTTGTTGCTCTAAATACAATCTTTACAAGCTTTGCCGAAATAGAAGATTGAAGGTGCCATACACAAAGTACAGAGTGTTTATAGTATTTTCAAATTGTGTTGTGTTTTCGAACAAGCAATGTCTTTTTTCGCCAAAAATATGTTTTATTTCACACTAATTACGATATATTGACGATTTTCAGTGGCAGTAGAACTATGATATGGTATGAATGAGAAATTTTGTAATACGTATATATGGGAAACATAGAAAAGTTAACCAGAAATAAAAGTTAAGGATGGAAAGTACCTACCTACCTGACCTTCTTTAGGTTGGGCTACTAAACATAGCGACATTTTTAGAAATAAAACGTTAAACGTAATTTACGTTTGGACGAATGAACTTGTTAGAAAAAGACAGAATGCTTTAGAAATGAGATCCCTGGTGCGAAAATGTGGTAAAACCATGTATGATCGTGTGAGAAATGCGGAGATCCGCAAATAATACGAGGTTGATGTAAGCGTAATGAGTAAGATTGAGAAACGGACGCTCAGGTGGTTTGGACCTGTTTAGCGAATGAACAAAGAAAGGAATGGAAGGAGAATACATGAAGAAAATGCGAATGATAGCAGAAGTCACGATGGAGTCAGGCAATGTCAAGATTCAGAAAAATAGAAGAGCATATATGAGACAATGGATGAATGTAAATGAGGTAAGGAGTTCTAAGGGTTCTCATTGCCGCAGGTGCCCCCATAGCCGCTGTGCCCACATGATGCACAGATGTGGCCTTACAATGTGTGAATGTGGTGCGGTGCAGACCACCGAACATGTGGTCAACGAATGCCCGCTCCATTCATTCCCCGGCGGGATTGATGAGGTTCACATGGCGACGCATGGTGAGGCCCTAGAATGGCTCGCAGACCTACATGTCCCCCTTTGACCCCCCTGTTTCTGCTATCGTGGTACGAGAACACGCCGTCAGATGGAATGCAGGAAAACACTTTTTCTTCTTGACATATAAATTTATTAAATCACAATATAATTGCAGAGAATCTTATTTTCCTCTGCTCAAACTTAAACTGAAAGAAATAAAGGTCTAGTTTCCTTTATTCTTCAGTTTTCTCTAGGTACACATAAACCTAGTAATTATCTCACGACTGACTGAGTAGGTACGCATGTACCTACCAGTTATATCAATACTAGCTCCTGCCTAGGTACGTCTGTACCTACCCGTTCTAGCAACACTATAATACTCACCTTTTTTCTGGGAGGTATCTGTATTTAAACTAAATTATGAAGGACATTTTACCAAAATAAAGATGTTCCACCCGCTCGTTGGCAAACAACATTCTTAACATAAAATAAAATGCACTTAACTATTCTTAATGGTACAGACGTGACTTAAACAATACAAATATTTTAAAGGAATTATTTTAAGGGAGATGAAACTTTATTTGGGGCTTTTATTACTATGGGACAGGGGTGGAAAAGGTATTGGAAAATATTTTTAGGCATAATGGTTTGACTAGGGTCATCATAAAATAGACACAAACAAGACAATATCTTTATAAAAATACCAGGCCAAAGAATTGTTTTATTGTAGGGTCGAATCTGCAAATGTGGGAAACTACACTAAATTTGAAAATACGAACTATGGGAACTGGCTTGAGGGCTAAATTTTATTGAGCAATATGTAATAATCGCATTCTGGAAGATACACCCCCACCATACGAAAGAAGAAGAAGAAGGTAAGGAGTGTGTGCCAATACATAGTTGTTTAGCGGTCCCTCTCTGCCTATGCGTGATGGTTAGTTAGCTAGAAAATTAATAACTCTTTGTTGAAGATCACAATATTTCTTTTCATCCGGGTAGGTACTTAAAAATTTATTTCTAAATGCAGACATCCAAACCGGTACCATATTAAAAATTCAGTTGAAAAAAGGACGCAATTTCTGATAGATAATTTCTTTCTAAGTGAAATTTAAATGTAATAATCTGGCTTCTTTCCAAGTGGTTTATTTATGTTCCTTCTTAACCAGTGAACCAAAAAGAATTCTAAGAATAACCTGTACAATGTTTTTTTTTTTTTTTATTTGGTACATTATTTTGTTACAATTTATGTTTTACCAGTAATGTAGGCCTCACTGGGTGGCTTGCCCGTGCTGAGGCCTTCATTTTATAATGTGAAAATCTAAGATAGTAAATTTGAAAAGAAAATAATAAATTTAAAATTAAAAATAAAAATACATAATAATACATTTAAAATTAAAAAATAATACAATGAAAATAATCTTGTGTGTTTGTGAGTGATGTGTGTTTATGTTGGTTTTGTGTGTTACGTGTAGGTTTTATTTTTATTTTATGCTATGACATTTTGGTAATATTGTCTTTTTTGTTGTTTAATCCATTTTGTAATTTTGTGTGTGAATTTATTTTTATTTTCCTCAATTTTAATTTCAATTTTTAGACTGTTGAAAGCTTTTATTGCATGGTATTGGTAGTGTCTTTGTCCAAAGGTTGAATTTACTGTTGGAGTTTTAATGTTTTCTTTGTACGCTTGTCTAACTGGTCTGTTAGTGTTATTTTGTGTGTGTTGAAATTTATTTTTTTTGTTAAAAATGTAGTTTAGTAGTGTTTTAATGTATAATTGGCGTATATCTAGTACGTCACAGCTGTTGAATATTTGGTCTGTATCGGTCAGTCTATGTTTTTTTAGTATTACCTTTAAGATCGTTTTCTGTGCGGTTTCTATGTAATTGATAGCCGAGTTTGTTTATATACTGTATATGTGTATATAACCATACTAGCGCTGATTTCACGAAATTGATCTAATGTATATTATTTTATTGATATTTTATGGTTTTCCTGTACTGGCTGCGAATGTTAACGATTGGATCCATCTATAAGCACAGATTCTATTGACGGTTGACGGGCTTGGCTGGTGTATAATTATCTAAGATCAAAGCGGATGCTGAAGTAGATTTGTGTACAGTCGACAATGAGATCTGGAGGAAAAGGAACGCACCTGATGATGCGATTAGAATCATGCCGAAGTGTTGGAATATAATTATCTGAACAAAACGGTTTAATGTGATGAGAAAGTAGTGATGGAGTACGAATTGCGAAGGTATTTTTGTAATAATTATGTTTCAACGCTGTTTCAATGCAAGCAATCACTGTATCCGGATTATTGTTGGTTGTGATGATTCACTGTATTGCAAAAGGTATAAATAAAATATTAAACTTTCAGTAGATATCACCAGGTGAAACACTGACTTTCAGAAATAAGACGTTGTTCTAAATGAAAAGACTTTTTTGGTTTGTTTATTGAAAAATTCGAATATTTAAGTTCCATCATATTTTATATATCTAGTACAGGAAAAACATATTGTACATTTATAAAATGTTTTAATTGTCGAACTAGGAGGAGTTCCCGTATTAGGACAGTCAAAATTTGGACGAATTAACATACATATTTTACGTTAAAAAAAGGAGTGAAAATAAAAAAAAGAATACAAAATAATGGATTAATGTTTTGTTTTTTTTTTTGCGCCCAAATTTTTACAGGGTTGATATTTGTCACATGAGAACGGGTCGTTTCTACGACTTGTTCTTGAGTTCAATAGCTCGGTTGTGGAACGATTTGCCGGCGTTTGGATTTCTTATACAACATGGTCTCAAGACCCATGTGTGCTCGTTCCTCTCCTCAAAAAACCCTCCGCCCATCATTAACAAAAATGACATAGGTCCTGAAATTATTAGAAATTATTTTCTTCAACCTAACCTAACCAAACCATATTGTCTCACCATTTTTATCGGAAGACGAGGACCTAACTAAACCAGTGCAGTCAAGATCGCCGTGCATATACGCACGAATGGAGCCTAAAGGATTTTGTGTTGTGTGAATGCGAACAAATTCAAACACAAGTCAAGGGCATAGAAAAATAATAATCATCCTCTGAGAGCCATCGTACGATGGCTAGGTCTGGTTGTGGTTCTAAAAATGATAGGAATACAACAAACAAAACATTTCCTACCTTTCATCTACGTTCTCCAGCGTAGGGTCCAATCTTTTGATCTGTCCCACACAGGACAGGACCTCCTTATCATTCTGCACCCTGGAGGACAGCTGCTGAATGAGGGGTGGTAGCGCTCCCAAGGCTGGTCTGTCCAGAAGGGTTAGAACCGTCTTGTTGTCGATTAGACGCTTCTGGATGTCTCCTCGTGTCGTCGCCAGGAGGCGTTGGTGGGAGGATGAGGCGGGGTCTTGATTTAGGGTGACGTTTGACTGGAATAAAAAATATCATTTTAAATCTGGTAAACTTTATAGAAGATAAGGCTTAAATAGTTCTATTGGAATAGACTGAGAGCAGAGAGCATTGCACGTTACTCAACTCTTTATTGGCATACACTCATAGCTTAATTCTTATTCAAACAACGTCTCATAAATGGTCTTCTATTAAATCAATACAGTTATTTGATCAAAGCAAGTCTTTCTGGGACGACTCCGACTTCTTTCATATAATTGCGTGTCATATATTCTGCTGACGTTTCTTTATCAGTCCACATGCTAGTCTGCATTAGTAAAACAGTTGTTTTACGCGGTTTTATAACACACACCTTATTCCTACTGGATTCTGACTGCTTTCTTCCATTCTTTGCCAGTTACATACCTTATGTACTACCGTCATCAGGGTTGGTTTCATATCTTTACTGTATAATGCTACTCTTGGTTGCTTCAATTAAAAATGTTTTAATTTAATTGGAGGTCGAAAAATAAATAACATTTCGAAGCCTTTCAATCTATGGCTACCCGCAGTTATAAAGTACCCACAGCACAGGTTAAACCCAAAACTCTTCGTTAATCGTATATATAATATTGATACACGAATCAGAATGTGTAGATAGTTTTACATTAAAATCTTTATAACGGCTTAAACCGGAAATCCTTTTAAACTTTTTACCATAAAATAAAATATATAAAACGTTTTAAATCGTTCTGATTTACGTCCAACAATAATTTTACGAATCAGAGAAAGCACATGAAATCAAATTTATCTTCTTTACCTAGTTACGTTGATACTTAATATTAATGGAGTCAAATTGGCTCTCACCATATTAATGCTGTGCTATAATTTATTGCAACAATTTCGGCAATAGTAAGGCAGTATATCAGCAATTTTTGACAGGTTTTATCATGTGAACAGTCCCACAATATTATATCTAAATAATAAACCATTATCGCTTTATTATTTGACTAGTTTGCTCTCACGAAGATATCACCTAGTTTTCAATCATAAACACCAATTAATTGTTGCAGAACTATTAATGATTGTTTTAATAAGAAGTAATTAGGTTACATCTTAATCGCATTTCTACGCAAGAAATAGTAAAATTTTGCACAGTTACAATGCCAAAGTATTGTTGTGTAAATAATGTATTTACTGATGTTAACAATTACTTTTTCGAACGTTTCATTCAATTTCTATAGCGACAAACATGCCTCACACTGGTTGAGATAGTCTTTGAGTCAGTTTCACCAAACGAAATAGAGCGGATGCTAAGTTGATTTCAGGTTTTGCCCTTTTTGAAAAACTTCTATTTCACCAGTACGTGGTATATAAGATTATTTTCAACATTAAGTCCAAAATATTCCTCAGAGCTTACGTCATCTTTGGGTTAGGTATAGGTTCTGCATCTAAGACAAATTTTAACAAAGCGGTCGCTCAGGTTGATTGATGAAACGGTCGTGTTTTAATTCTTCCTCCTTTCAAATATCTGTTATTTTTCACATTTGAGGTTCCCAAGCTTCACCTCAATGTTTGCTTGATATCGATGTTATAGTTAATAACAATGTAACATATTTGTGGACTCACCAGTTCATCTAGTTTATGTACAGCTGTTTTGTAGGTCTCTATGTGTTTTTGTAGTTCGTTTTTTAGTGCCACGTGGAGGGAGATGAGGTCTCCACTACTGTCAGCTGTCAGACCATGAGTTCCTAAACCTGTTGATGAAAACAAATTTATTACAATGGAAAAAGAAACCCCAGTGATACAATGAAGTCAATTAATAATAACGGTTGAAAACGTCTTTAAAATTAGAGAATAGAATTATTAGATAATCTTACAAAATAAGAATAATCAATGATATGATGAGAGAAGGAACCGAGACTAAAGGTATGAATTTAAACACAGAAAACCAAGAGTGGGAAAAATTGGTGTGAAAGATATCTCGCTCCCTAAAATTATGGAGGTATAAATTGACAGATTGGAACATATACTATATAATAACCCTTATGAAGATCATTTGAAATAACATACTGTTGAACACCGTCATTGGACGGTTAGTTGATATCCTTTATTATTACCTTGCAATTTTCTTAATATTAACCCTCTGACTGTTGTACACTTAGGACGGGTTGTTTCGGAGAATTTGAACAATTCATCAAATTTCAACGCTCATTTTCGGGTTCTGTGAAAGACTTATTCAAGTTCTGTTATTATATCATTGTAGGCTAGTTACTTGACAAAACTGAAATAAAAACAGAACTTGAAAAAATCTTTCACAGTGCTTGAAAATGAACGTTGAAATTTGATGAATTGTTCAAATTCTCCGAAACAACCCGTCCTTACTGTTTAATTAGGGACTTGAAGATCACAAAACATGAAAAAGAAAAATGCATTTAAATAGCAGACTTACAGGTAATTGCATAAAGTGGTGGCTTAGATAGGGACAAGAATACGAGTAGTAATGTTGAAAAGGCAAGAAATCGGGAAAAGGATATATACAATCTTGGATAAGTTCAGGTTTCTGTGATTGATGGTTTGGTACGAGAATAAGTAGAGTTGAGTCAAATTAAGATATGAATGTTATAAGAACATGAAAGATCACAAATAAAAATGTGGAGGTATACAGGTTTCTACAGAAAGTGATGGCTAAGGCAAGTAAAGACACAAGTGGACAAAAATGGCGAACATGAAATGAGTTGAATAAGCCATGTTTCTAGTTTAAAAGTCAATTTTATTAGGGATAACTTTTTGAAGTTAATACCTCGGTGTCTGTTTGTTTTCATATTTTCATTGTGAGTTGTTTATCAATGATCCTTAACTTTAATCCTAGCTATAGATTTTTTGCCGCAATCTGTATTTCTCTTAACTTTATCAATTTTTTCCTTCTTTTCTGGTCTTCGTCATGCAGCAAAAAACTTTAAGCACCCCCAAAATCAGCCATGAGAAAACGATTGTCTTAGAAAATATTGTATTTTCCCTTTCTAGATCTAGATCTCTGAGGATCTGATGCCATTAAGCCAGTATCCTGGCTAACCCTTCGCATCTCTGCCTCAGACCGGCATCTTGCAGTCTGCTGAATAGTTTTACAAACCTTACTTATTCTTTCTGTGTATTTTCATATTCTTCTGTTTTGTCTTCACCCTTCTTCTCGTTCTTATCTTCTCTCTCCCCTTATTTGTCTAATCTAGTTTAACCTCTACTTAATCTAACTTATACCTATCAATAATCATCCTATTTACCTTGCACCGCCTTATCTAACTCTCTCCTTCTCGTGACCAGTAGATCTCTGAGTGGCGGATGCCAGCAGGCCAGTTCCCTCGCGAGTCCTCCACATCTCTGCCTGAGACTGGCATCCTGCTGCCTGCTGAAAAGTCTGACCAATCTCCAAGCTACTAGTTCTGGTTGAACGTCAGGTCTGGGCACCACTTCAACTGTGCATAATCTGGAACAAACAAATAATAAGATGAGAAATGTTGTTCTATTCTAGTTCGAATAATTCGTTGTTATTGGTGGTTTTAAGTCTAAAATTCTACTCCTCTTATTCAGATCATATTGTTGCTTGTCTTTCTTTCATGTTTTTAAACGAAGTCTATTTTAATTTGAACCTAGCAATATTTAAACTTTAAAAAAAATCCAAAACTTCACAGGAGGCTAAAATTTCAATAACATTTTTTACTCCAAATATTCACTGGTTAAAGTAAGTCAGGTTAGGTCAGGTACGTCCCTTAATAACCGATTTAAAGATGATAAAGTACAAAATACGTACTCTATAAAATCCAATTGTACAATACATTTGGTATTTTTCTATTATGAGAAACTGTTAAATAACAATCATGAAGAAGTTCGTTTGCCTAGATGTTAAAACGGTTATTTTTTAGTTTTCCTTTAAAAGCTGTTGTCGTGAGTAACATTGTAGAACATAAATAATAATCAAATCATTTTATCCTCGTTCAAACCGCTTCCGAGAATTACTACAAAGACAGCTATTTTGACCGTCCTAACGGTGAAGAACGAACCAACAGATGCTTCTTGTTTAGCTTGAACCAGTCATTTGGAGGAAAATATTCACACATTCCTACGTAACAATGATGTTGCCGGTTAAATCAGTGGTACCTGTTAGTACGACTTTACTTGGGGAGTTGTAAAATTAGAGTTTTAGAGTTAAGCGTGAACCAAAACATGCTATATTCTAGATATTTTTATCGTAAAGATAGGATTCGCTTAGAAATACAATAATTAATTGCGCCCTAAAGCTGGTCATGTACAAATTACAAACGCACCTAACTGTCGTGAATATAGAGGTCCATCTTTGGAAGACTCTCGACGCAGAAATATTAAAGTAGTATTTATACACAGTCTGTATGTAGTTCACAAAATAAAATAAAAGAACTTAGGTAGTTTAAAAAACGTTAAACCCAGAGTGGAATTTTGGCAGATCTCTTTATTTATTTCACCTAATTCTTAATGTTTCGTTTACACGCAATGTCTAAATTATTATAGGTAATTACTAGTACTTGCTTCTTATTTAGCAGGATTACCATGAGACGCTGTTCCAAATATTTGGTTACCTACATATCCCGTGAAATTACTTCCTAATGTATATTATTATCGGTGGAACGTTGACGAACTTGTTCAGTTTGTCAACAACGTAAAAATAGTTTTATTATATATCTAAACAATGAAATAAGTGCTTTGGGCGAAAAGTTACATTCTTGACATAGATTTGGGAAAGATAATATTAATATATATATCCATGTATGGTATCTAATCGTATATTAACAGGGTTAAAGCTCGTGTTTCGTTGGGTTAAAAATCACTCTGCGAAACAGGACAACTTTAAAAATAATTTCCACAGGTATGCTTTTATATCTTTAATTCTTTTTTTTATCAATCTCCCGATTACAAAATTTTACGTAACAAGCAATTGTAAAAAATCTTCAATTTGTAAAGCACTTTTCTTAGATGTGAACGTATTAATTTCCAATTAGATTACGTTGTTTTTTTTTGTATTTTTAAGACCACTTAAAATGATTGAAAATACATTATAATGATGATTTGATTATTAAATGTTTCTATTTTATGACAGTCGTAATCTGATTTCTGTTTCTTACGTAACGAAATTGTAATAATTGTAAAAGTATAATAATAGCCGTTTAAGAAATATCTTTTCGATAACCGAGGCACTGGGACCACACCCAAAATTTCTAATATTATCTTTTCTCTAGCCAAAATATCATTAGTGAGATTTGCTTTACTGTAGGAGTAGGGCCGAGTACTAGCGGGCAATACGTTATTATTCAACACCCTACGGGCAAGAGATGATGGAGAAAACGAAAGAAATGAAAGACATTGCCCTTGGGCAATCTCGATAATCCAGAATACTAATAAATGTTTGAATATGCATGTAAACGGGTTCTTCAACAAATTCAAGGGACCATAAAATAAGAAGAAATTGTTATACCCAAACAAGAAGAACAAAAAAATGATATTGAAATTGATAGAAACAAAATTATCCTTTTATTTTTCAAAATAACTTCTTATTTCACGTAGTAAAATTAGAGTGTTGAGAAATATGGACACACCTTTCACGATAGTTAGTCCCAGAATTCATTGAATCCCATACATCCCGACTTTTGGTATTACGTAATGGAATTGGGAAGCTTACATTGACAAATGAAAGAAATTCTGGACAGAAACGGGAGAAACTTTAGAACTTCTGCTAATACGTATTTATTCTGTGGAATGATCATAAATGATGGGTACTGCATAAGTGTTCCGAATGTGAGCAAAACAACTGTCAAAGAAATCCTCCTTGCTATTTAAAATGCATCTATTTGGCCACCCCAGAAGAATCTAAGGAAAACAAATACAGAAAGTAAGAATGGACATAGGCCATCGAAGTAGTGCTAGATAGTAGATAGGGATGCAATGAACTAATGGATCCTCAACAATTCTTGGATAATGGGATTAATTTATGACGACCTACAAAATTATTGGATGGTATTACTTATTATTAATATCTAAGTTATTTTAAATCTTCTGAAACATTAGCACATTGCTCGGCCATTACATATTATGCTCGGTTAATGAAAGTGATTTTCACTTTTGAGATCAGCAGCGTGTCATTTATTCAAATTCTAGATGAAATCTGTGACAGGTAGTTGAAAAATGCGTTGTTTGAATAGCTGACAGTTTCTCTATTTTAATACCCATTGAAGTGTATGTCAATATGTATATTTATCTAATGATTAAGTTTTGTTGAAGGTGGGAAGTTGGACATGTTTTCTAACTCTGACACAGTCTTTCCTTTATAGTTTTTCTGATTGATCTGTTTCCCTATTGAATTTTGGAGAGGCCTTACGCAATGACACATTTTGATACATCAGATCAACTTGAGAGCGACAAAGGTATTGCAGTTACATGAAAACCTTTTTATGAACTGTCGTGATAAATCTAGTTTTATTTAAAGACACCACACCATCGGAAGAAATAGATTGCAGTTTGGAACTATGGATCCATTGTATCCTGTTTGGGCCATGTTGCCTTTCACGCATATTATAAGAGTTGTTTTTATGTGATAACTAAGTATATATATTGTCTTCTTTTTCGCAGCCTTCCGATCTAAAGGTTTGAACACACGCCTCTTTTAGACATCTCCAGTTTGGCTTATTTATTTATTATTATAGAGTATCTCCATTTTAACTCGTAGAAATAGACTGCAGTTCGAAACTATGGTTCTATCGTATTCTGTTTGGGGTACCTTGTAAGACGCATATAATAAGAGTTGTTTTTTGTACTTGGTTGTATACATCGTCTGTTTTTTAGACATCACCAGTTAGGCTTAGTAATTTATTATTTTAAGGTCTCTCTGACCTGAAGACGGCAGTTCTCTTTAGGTAATCTATCAATCTCTTTCATAAACAAGGAAGAGATGAAACTCTGGTGAAAGACCACCGTTCAGAATCGAAACGTTGCTTGATATGGCTTTAACTGTATTTTGTGACCATATTTGAATAGCCAGGTTCTTAGGTTCTGCACAAGTATCCTTATTCTTTCCATCTCCACTCAAGCTTACAACATACTCCATTTGGGAATGCCTTACCTACTTACTATTCTACTTATTTACATTACTCTGGCTCCGGGCAGTTGGCCCACTTGTGAGGTGTTCAAAATGATCACTTCTTCGCGGAAGCTCTCATAAAATAAAACAAAAAATATCTATCTAACTAAAATTGAAAAACTGACCAAATAAGAAACTGTAAACCAATAATAACTTACGAGTAGAAGCGTGCTCTTTATTATTGGCAGGAAATAATATTTATTTATTTGTTTGCGGTTATCCGCAGTGCCAGCGGTCTACCATCTACTAATCATTAGCAGACAATAATAAGACATTGCTTTCTAAGATGTCACTTTCATAAGTCAATGATAATAAATAAATAACGAATAATAATAATCACTTTGAAGTTTAACATAGCGCCTTTCAATGAGACGTTTCTTTTTACTGAGATCTTTTCCATTGCAAATAGCTGAGAAATTTGCCGTTATTTATCAATATTATTAGGAGAAATGATTTCTTTTGTTAGGTTAGGTTAAGTTTTATAATAAATAAATAATAAATAACCATGTTGGAGTTCGAAGAAGCACTATCAATCGTAGATAGTTTCTTTTCAGTGATATATTTTCTATTGTAAATGCTGAGAATTTGGTCATTATTTTTCAATATTATTGGGCGAAATGATTTCTTTTGTGAGAAAATCACGATTGTTCAATATCTAAAGCAATAATTTGGATGCGCAGTATTATAGATTAGTTTTTATCTACCGATTGATTAGAATTATATTGATCTGCTATCCAGAATCTGGATTGAAGTGACTTTTTTGTAAACCGGAATGAAAAATTTTAGGAATATATTGTAGAAAGCTTTGTAGCTGAATTATAATTTATTAATCTTGCACGACTCCGTAAGGATCAGCAGATAACACCAGATTCACTGGTGAATTGGCGTATTGGTTACAATTGGCGTATTGGTTATAATTGGCGTATTGGTTATAATTGGCGTATTGGTTATAATTGGCGTATTGGTTATAATTGGCGTATTGGTTATAATTAGTGTATTGGTTATAATTGGCGTATTGGTTATTTATTTATTTATTAATTAACGCTCTTTTTCGAGACTTTTACATATTATGAATACTAAGAAATATACTTAATTTATTGTACATAACTGAATTGCTTCAAACAACATTTTATATTTGTTTAAAGATAAATTAAAGATTTCCACTCACTTGGTATAATTGTTTCCCTCCATTAGTATTCTGGGCAAAGAGGAATACATATGGTAGTTAGTCCCAAAATTTCTGCACTGAAATAAATCCTGACTTCTAGTTTTACGTTGTGGAATCCGGAAGCTTATCAATTATAATTGGCGTATTGGTTATAATTGGCGTAATGGTTATAATTGGCGTATTGGTTATAATTAATTAATTATTGGCTGAAAAGCTATCTAACTCAAAGAAACCAAAAAGTAAAATTAAATAACTCACTAAGCGTGGATGAAACTTTAGAATTTGGAATTCCCCAAGGGACTGTTATTGGACCAATTTTATTTATAATTTACGTTAACCATATGTTTAAATTATCACTTAATGGTAAACTTATATCCTTTGCTGACGACACTGCAATAATTATCGAAAAAAAGACATGGAACGAAATTACCAATGCAGCCAATCAAGATATGAAGGTTATAAAAAATTGGTTCGATGGCAATTTATTATCACTCAACACAGAAAAAACATATTGTATTCCTTTCACTCTACAAGAAGATGTGCCAAATAACCAAATTAACATAACAATTCATTCTAAAAATTGTGTAAATAACGGTACATGTAATACGGACTGCGCGAAACTAAATCATAAATCTAATATAAAATATCTTGGTATCTTAATAGATAAAAATGTTAAATGGAAAGACCACATTAATCTCACTGTTGAAAGAATAAGAAAACTTATCTATATTTTCTATAATATACGAAATATTTTAAATAAGAAAACTATCAAAATTGTCTATTATGCTTTAATTCAGTCCATATTGCAGTACGGGATTATCGGGTGGGGAGGGGCTTTTAAGGCTTCTTTACAGCCCATAATTACAATTCAAAGAATAATTATAAAAATCATCCTTAGGAAACCATATGACTCCCCTACTTTAGAGATATTTCGGGAATTTAATGTACCATCTATCACAGAATTGTATAAGAGAATCGCCTTATATCAAATTTATAAAGAATATTTTATTTATAAAATTCACCCCTCAGATAGCATAAGCAGTAGATTCAAAACTAATGGCTTAATAGCCATTCCTATGCTTAGAACGACCACGGCTCAGCACCACTATTCATATTTAGGTGTAAGATGGTACAATATATTATTGTCCAAAAATAAAATTAGTGTAACCGAAACTGTGAATTATGAACAATTCAAAAAGTTAATTAAGTCCCTAAAATTGGATACTGATATATTGTACCCCTAATTTTCTTACACTTACTCAATTTGTACAAAAAATATATATTAATTTAATTGTCGTTAAAAAACTATTTTTCTAATTTGTTTACCTGATATATTGTACCCTTAATTTCCTCACGCTTTCTTAATCTGTAAGAAGATATATTATTTTAATTATCCTTAAAAATACACTTTTCTAATTTGTATAACTATGTTAATATTATGTTTGTATTGATATCAAAAGTTATGGATTATTGTTAAAAAAATCATTAGAACTAAATGTAAATACTCCTCCCATAAACACGAGCTCCTTGAGCTCAACTTATGGAGTAGTAGAATAAAAAACGAAAAAATGATGTATCTGTCTGCATATTGTTATCATTTATAATGTTAAATAATTTAAGTAATAAATAAAAAAAAAATAAAAAAAATAAAAAAATTGGCGTAATGGTTATAATTGGCGTACTGATTATAATTGGCGTATTGGTTATAATTGGCGTATTGGTTATAATTGGCGTATTGGTTATAATTGGCGTGGGGGTTATAACCGCTGACTTTAGAGGTGATTTTTTAACACACTATTTTAATTTCGGTTTTGTTTTCTTGATTGAATTAATGAATCTGCCAGAATGAATGAGTTTCAGCCCGATCGGATGTCGGGAAGTGAGTGAAATTCCGCTTCCAAGATTTGCATTCGTTCATTACCGAAAACAAAAGTGAAATTAAAATACATCTATTTAAAAATAAGTTTAAAAAATTCACTACTTCACGTTGCAATATTTCTTTCTTGGGAGAACTCAATTGTTTAAGCAATCTATATTATTTATGAGTGTATTTATAGAAAAAATCACAAAATAACACTGTAATATATTCACAGAAATATAAACAGGTAGAAGTGTGTTATGGGCGGTTCCCTGTGTCAGAAGTAAGTTCAATCTTTCCTTACTTTGGAAAATTTGATCAAAGATTTTCAAATATCGATTTTTTTTATGAACTGATAATCAAATTCGTTAACCTATCTGCGAGGAATAATAAGATTTAATCAAATAATTTTTTTTATGAAAGTTCACACTAGTATTTTTAATGAAATACTTTTAAAAGCTTGCCAAAACGATCGAAATTTGATGGGGTACGCGTGACGTCATACGCAACTTGATTTTGTCATCGTACAGTTAGATCAATCCCACTCCGGTCTGTATGCAATCAACAAGATTTCCAAAAAACACGATTTCTATCACAGTGTTTGAATTTTTATCACAGTGGTAATCCGTGTGCGAGTCTATGCAGCGCAACATTGCACAAAATTGTCCGAATTCTAATGCACGCGGCCGTCAAACCGCGTGAGGTAGTGGTGTAAGTGCAGAACCCACCGACCAATCACAGGGCGTTTAAGTCTCTTACTATAAATTCTATGTATGATATGTAATAAAACTTATAGATTTAGAATCAGTTTGTTGATCTATGTGAATTTAATATTTTTAAGCAATAATATAATATTGCTGAATTATTAAAAATCTCTTCAAATTATTCATATCCGGTTAAAAACGGGATTGCAGGCCATTTACTGTTAAACTTTTAGTACATTCCTAATATATCGGAACACGTGCTATTAATGACGAAATGCGAAAATATAATGTTTTTTGAACAGGTGTTCTGTCGTCGCGATAATACATTCCTCTTTAATAAAAGTTTATCTGGAAATCAATGCAGTCGCGTTTTTAACCTGATTAAGAATCATCAGAAGAGATTCTTAAAAAAGTACCAAAATTTTATATCACTATGTTTTCTACGTGTATTTTTCATTGAAGTTCCTTATTGATAGGTATTATGAAAATTAGCGACATTTGTTTCCTTTCAAATCGACATAGATCACACTTCTTGCGATCATCTGTTCAGTATACGTATTTAATGTAATAATACACAATAAAATATCAGGATTGTATGCGGTTTCGATTTCAATTAAGATTGTTTCAAAATTCACAGTGGCAAGATTCAATTATTTTTATTGGTGAGAAAAAAATATCAATCATATCCATTGGTCTATTTTTTTATCATTGTTTTTGTGAAATTTAATAATAATTTCTAGGTAAGTAGGTTGAGAAATATTTTTTGTTTTCGTTGACTTTTTACTAGAATATTTATTGATGTATTTTTGGAAT
Organism: Hesperophylax magnus; assembly: GCA_026573805.1. Taxonomy (NCBI): domain Eukaryota; kingdom Metazoa; phylum Arthropoda; class Insecta; order Trichoptera; family Limnephilidae; genus Hesperophylax; species Hesperophylax magnus. The sequence continues at coordinate 1,313,722 of JAIUSX010000081.1, forward strand.
GTGCTTATTGTTTTGATAATACATACATACATTCACTCCTCGGTTAATCGTGGAGATAGGTTCCCCAAAACTTACCTTAGTTTGAACTTTTTTCTTATTAAACAAATACTTTCGTTATTAAATTATTAAAATTCACTTATCAAACCCCATTGTACAACTTCCGATATATCATTGCATCTTTTATACTTCTTCATGTGCTCCTTTTTATCGCTGTATTAATAATTTAGCCATGTTCTGTAACCACTCAAATTGGCGTATTAAAAATTTGCTAAATCCAAAAATTCTCCACAGAAAACTGTTAGTTACTACAATTGCTCCGTAACTACTTTCATGGTACCTTAAGAAGTTATTTTGTACTCTTGCTATTATATATAATTATTAAACTCCTTTGTACATATTAACTCTCTGTGATAACTTGTAATGTACCTGCTTATATCGTTTAGACTCAGTTTATTATATTATGTACTATACATTTATTATTGTACTCCTGAACAACTTAACTTTAATAATGTGTACAAACGGAGAAAATGAGTATTGCTAATTATTTGCGATTGTCCAGAGTTGCGGAAAGTATAATCAAAAGATTATCACCGTATTCGCACACTTTAGGTAGCTACTATTTCTGCAGACGTCCAAAGAGCAACTAGTGCAAAATATTGACTGGACAATTAAAGTTCCGTCAATCAAGTATTGACAATCGTCATTGATCGAAATTTGAATAATGGAACCAACTGTTTCTATTGGTAAGTTCGATTTAATTCTAGATTCGTTCAAAATTATGAATCGTTCAATCTCTAATCACTCAATGACAACGGAAAATGATACACATACAAATAAAGAACGAATCATTTTCAAACCACGAATCAATAATCAAAAATAATTTTTAACACTGGTCGACAGCGTGCGAATGAATTGTAAAACATCCATAAAACTTTTCCAAATGATTAATTTATTTACGTATTTATTGACAGGGTTTGATTATATTTGATTAATTAAAATATATCCCTGATTGAATGAAGATATCGACTTATTTTCTGTTCATAGATAAACAGGCTTTAAAAAACATCGTCACGATATGCGAAGTATGAAGAACTCGCTACTTTCTTTGTCGGTGACTCGACCCACTTGTCTACTAAGTAATGCATATCGTGAAAACATTGACTTTTACCCTTATAAAACTCTAGACGAAAAAATAAATTAAAGATCAACAAAAAATCGCAATAAATAATTATTTTAAATTTAATTCTTTTGTAGCTTATCAAACACACTAATTTTGTTTGTATGTGCGTGAAATGTGAAATATTCCAGCGGGAAAATATTTACTTTCAATGGACTGTAATTCGCCTTGAATTTAAGTGTTATTTTCAAAAGTGTATCTGCTTGTGTGAAGAATAATAATTCAGACAAGCGATCTTTCTGTAGTATAATATTTAAACGAACAATTATTTCATGTCTTTTTAAAAATTGAAATTATAATATCCCGTGATTTTTCATAAGTATGATACTAGTTATGGTCTGGAGGTTAGAAAGTACGTAGTGTAATACAATAAGTTAAAGATACTCTCAGTATCGCCCTGGTGTAAGACCACCATTCAGAAACGTTGCTACAAATGGCTTTAGTCGTGTTTATTGACCAGATACCAATAACCAGGTACAGGAAAAATACTGAACTAAATTATTATCAAGTGAGATTGTTAGTAATAAAAGCTTCGTTAGTTCACCTGCATTCAGTAATAAGCCAGTTATTTTGCATATCTATACAAAAAAGTTGTGCATATTGACAGCTTCACATCTTGGAGGTCGCGCTAAAAGTATCGGCTTTTGTCTACCGAATATCGAAATCATATTCTGACCGTGTTCGCAAATATTGCTACCTGACCATAGACGACGGATTCTGTCAAAATTGTAGTGATATAGGGTTTAATCGATCTACATTGCTAGATATCCAGCAGAGTTCATCTATTTAATTTTAAATCATTGAACATTCTCCGTTGTATGATTACACTAACCTCACAAAAGTAATAATATTAATTTTTTGTTCTTTTCCAGAGAACGCAATGGAATCGTTAGAACATGCATGACTGCTAAAGAAACAAAAAATAAATAAGAACTTACCGAGCACGCAACATGTACGGCGTATGTAGAAACGTTTTTTGTACCGTTAATGTAGTTTTTATTTATTTTCAAATGCAGCGTGGTGGTTCACATGTTGTTTGCAGTGGAACAAGTAGGAACACATATAATTTGTAATAAATAAACTATTTGTAACTACCACATATGGAGATGCTCTCAGTATTGCCCTGGTAGAGAACACCACATAGGATCGAAACGTTCCTTGAAATTGCATTAGCCGTATTTGGTGACAAGGTCCTAATAGCCAGGTAATTCCCATATGTTCATCTTCATCATCTCCAGTTAGTTTGCAAAAAAACATCTGAAATAAATGTAGGTATGACGGCCTCTGTGGTCGAGGGGTAAGGCTCTCAACTAGAAAGTTAGAGGTTGCAGTTTCAAATTCCGGCATGCGCAAGTGCACAAGTCCAGAGTGGAAGATACTCTCAATATCGCCCTGGTGTAAGACCACCATTCAGTGTTGAAACGTCTCTTGAAATGGCTTTAGCCATAGAGCTACATTTAGAGGCGCTACCGCACACTAATATCTCGTCGAAACTTATTACACTATTATAACGCGATAAGCGGTACGCGTAGACCCGAATCGGTAGTTTTAGTAAGAGCGTCGGTAGAGTTGAAGATCAAAAAGCGGAACTTATTTTTTCGCTTCATGTCTCATCTAAATATAATACATAAATGGCTTTAGCCCCCTTCTAGGCGGAAGGAGAGAGGCTCCTCCGATTACCTCTCACCCCAGAAGATAGGTGGAAACTTGAGTGGCAAACGGAGACAGAGACCCCACCGAGAGACAGCCTGGGTTCTCATTGCCTCGCAAAACCTGGTCCACCATCAATAGGTTAAGGTGCTCCCATAGTCGCTGTGCCCACATGATGCACAGATGGGGCCTTGAAGAGTCAGCGATGTGTGAATGTGGTGCGGTGCAGACCACCGAACATGTGGTCAACGAATGCCCGCTCTATTCTTTCCCCGGCGGGATTGATTAGGTCCACATGGCAACGCCTGAGGTCCTAGACTGGCTCGCAGACCTAGATGTCCCCCTCTAACTCCCCCACCATACGAAAGAAGGGGGAGAAGAAGAATGGATTTAGCCGTGTTTGGTGGCCAGGTACTTCCCCATCTTCTTTTCCTGATCTCCTTACCCTCCTCACTACCTTAGGCCTCACAGCATACCCAATCGGAGATGCCATAGTCAATCTGGCTGCTCATTTTTGTACATATATTTCTCCGTGTGTGCGCGATTTGAACTCATATACTCATTACTCATTTCAACTACATTTTTCAATATTTAGCGTTTAGTTGTATTTTAAAGTTACCACTATTGAATTAGTTCCAGCTTAATTGTCCAATTATTACACCTAACTATGAAGAATTTCGTAATAAATCTACGGTAAAAAAGTAGAATTGCTTCGTGTAAAGCTCGGGTCTGTTATGGCATATTTATAACGTAACAGTACTTAGAGACACTAAACCATTACGACTGTTATTATTGATGGAAAGGTATTTAGTAATTCTGATTGAATTGCTTAAATAACTGTTAGAATAGGGTGTTTGTATTATGCTAGAATTATATCGTTTAATGTGAGTTCTGCACAAGAGTCCGAACTGCTTCAAGCCGTCTGGAGCCAGTGGAACTATTGCATCCCCAATTGGAGATGGGGGTGGTTGGGTTTATACCTGGCTATTTAGTCTGAAAGGTTCTACCACTTGCCGCAAATAACTAAACTATGTTATGATTTTTTAAATAGCTAAATTGTGATCTAACACAAACGAATCAATTTAAATATACTTGGGCACCCTAGAATTTGAATCCGCACTTACTGAATCGTGGGCACGAATCGTAATCACTCGACCACGGAGGTTGTCATACGTAACATAACAGCTTCTAGTTGTGCCTACTAATAGGGCTCTCGACTAGCAATTCGGAGGTCGCAGAATGATCAAGTTGTGTTAATTCACCATTTATAAATTTAAAAAATAAGTGTATTTGAAGCACGTTCTAGAGTTGAATACACTGTCAGTATCGCACTGGTGTAATACCACCATATAGTTTTGAAACGTTGTTTCAAACGGATTTAGCCCCGTTTGCTCACTGGCTTCACATGGTTGGGAGCCGTTGAGACCCTTGCGCGGTATACAGTGAAAATTACAACTTTTACAAAATATGGCTACCTAATTTTTAAAATAGGTTTTACTAGATATTCCAGATCTATAATACTACTGTTCAAATTTGAAAGTATTTGGTTCAATGCTATATTTTCACGTAAAAACTGCGAATCTACAAAAAAAGCAAGAAAATTGTGGAGTTTATCATTTACTCTTCCGTAGACGTTAATTTCTCAATGATTAATGACTTCATCCAAAACCATCTCCTTGTTCTTACTGTAACGTTCTTTTGAATTTTGCTGGTAATTTATATTAAGTAGGTACTTATGAAAAACGTTAATAATGTAACAAGTAGAATGCAGACATTTGATAAATTTCTCTGAGTAACAAATCAGGTTGGTTTTTGTAGTTTTTGCATCAAAGGTAAATAATTAGTTTACCTAAGCTTACAAAAACGTACCTTTGTTTACAATAATAACAATTATTTTGACTTAAGCCCATTTTTCCAAGCATAAAAAAAGCTTATCTGTAAATTGGTGAGAAAAAATCTTAATAATAATAGGTCTATTGTCATTTTGATGGTGAAGTTACATATTTTGGAATTACATACAACTAAACGCCTCATCTTAAAATATTATGTTCAACTCCACACAAGTGGCCCGAAGAGGACCGTCTACGACATCTTTGGAGATGCTGCACGGAGGGTTTTTGTTAGGAGAGGAAGGAGTGATCCTGGGGATTAAATATACATAATGTTGTATGAGTATTGTAACCAGAATGCACACAAGTTGTTCCATTTTAACTAAACAAAGCTGTTGACTATAATCAATGATGTACGGACGCCAGGAAATTTTTAAAAGTGAACACCACACAAGAGTCCCAAATACCCGAAGCCAATGGGACTATGTCATCCCCAATTATTGGGAATGTCGAGAGGGTAAACGGAGATGGGAAGACGAAATTTGGGGAACTACCTGGCTATTTGAGATTTGGTCACCAATCATTGCTAATGCAATTTCAAGCAACATTTTCTTTCTGAATTATGGTCTTTCTACATATATCTATCACTTGTACCGGTGACGAAGGGATTTGTGTTGAAATACCCGCAAAATAACACAAGAATCGGAGCAACGTCTATCGATATTTCGTTGGTACAATTGAACACGTATTTACGTTCTAAAGATTGTAATCGGTCCACTAACGTATATATTCTATCAGACGGAGACGGATTGCCCTTTTTGCACAGATTTGAGGGTATCTTTATGAATCTAAGGGCTTCAGTCCAGAGGTGGCTACCAAATTAAGCAATACACTAAGAAGAACAGGTTCAACTATAGACGAGAGAATCATGTGAGATGGGCCATGATCAGTATTTTATGTCGCTAACATCGTTCACCCACACTACTGCAGCGGAGTCAAACGAATATCTTTAATTGCATAGTATTTTATGTCGCCAACATCGTTCACCCACACTACTGCAGCGGAGTCAAACGAATATCTTTAATTGCATAGTATTTTATGTCGCCAACATCGTTCACCCACACTACTGCAGCGGAGTCAAACGAATATCTTTAATTGCATAGTATTTTATGTCGCCAACATCGTTCACCCACACTACTGCAGCCGAGTCAAACGCATATCTTTAATTGCATAGTATTTTATGTCGCCAACATCGTTCACCCACACTACTGCAGCGGCGTCAAACGCATATCTTTAATTGCATGCCGTTTTGATAGTCCATGCAGTTTGGGACAGTCGGCACGGTTCCACGCCACATCTTCCTTTGTTTCTATTATCTATAAGGTCAACATACAGTTTTCTTATATGAGTTATAAATATAATCTACGGGATCTGCAGAACGCCCAGCTTCCGAGAGGCTAACATAACGGTGTCTAAATATAAATATACCCAAACAGTTTTTTAATTATCAAATTTAATACGTCTTTTAACGTTAAGTGAAACTATCCTATATCAGGGTCTGTCCCCATTCAAACGGCGCTTGGAGCTAGTAAGAACCTAAAAGGCGCTGTATTAAGTTTTAGGTTTTATTAGCGCCTTGGCTCTTTGGCTCCTTGGCGCCTTGGCAAGTCGGCTACCGATTGCTCAAATTGCGCCGGAAAGAATGTACAAAGTGCTGTCTAGAGTTCACAAAGAAATGGGAAGCGTTGTATTTTTTTATTTATTTTAATTGCTTTATAACGACATAATATAATGGCATCCAATGTCGACTAAATGAGCTATTTTCTCTTAAGTATTTTTATATTGTATGGGTTTAATTAATTATTTATTTTTCGGAATAACTTTATTGAGTAAAACCTCAAATTGTAATATTTAATTATTGAAGACAATATTAGCGATTTCTAAATTGAATCTTGCTATCATAAAGATAGTTACCAATAAAAATGTGCGGTGAAAAAATGAAGACAATGTTGGTAGTTCATATTCGAAGTATGATACAGTTAAAAGTGACCGAGGGGGATAGGGTCCCATTAGCTCAGTGGTAGAGCGGTGTCCCGGCAAGGCAAGGGTCCTGGGTTCGAGTCCTAGATGTAACCGTATCCTTTTCTGATTTTTCTGTTTCAGGTTTTCATTTAGAAATCGCTAATATTGTCTTCAATAATTAATTAATTATTGTTAAAACTGTAGGTAATTCCGGCAAGGGCGTATTTAAGGGAAGGGGGGACTTTTTCGACTCATTGTGGTGCAGAAATATTGCGTTAAGTATTACTCGGGCGTCCCCGACTTCTACCATTAAAATATCTCTAAATACTCATGGTAATAATCTGAAGAAAAAAAAGTTTTTTTTTAGATCTGGACTACAGCGCCACCTATCGGGTCCAAAACTATTCTATATTTCAAACTGGGACCAACCATACACGTTCAAAATACCAGAAAATCGCGTGGAAAATTCAAAAATTCGCGTTATTTGTCCAAAACTTGTAAATTTCGCGTTATTCGCATAAAGCTGACAAAATTCGTGTAAATATTAGCGTTAGAGGAAACCTGAATTTTTCAGGTCACGCATGAATAATAATGGTTAGCTATTTAACTGCTTTAGTACAAATGATGCAGACGCAAAATCACGTTTTTTTCACCTTTTTATGTTAGCATAGGAAAGGCGATAGAATCTATTTAGGTTAATTTCAGTTTCCCGAAGCTAAAAGGGTGACCGACTACAAATGTCGGTTGACTTATTTCAATGATTGATCATTATCAACGGTAGATGATTCTGACCTCCTCCAGATTATAGGTGTTGTGCTATTACAGATTTAAATAAACAGTTTTTTCGAGATTGATTGGTTTTTCTACAGATAAACTCGCTTATTTTTACGGATTTTGTAAAAGAAAAAGTTTGCTAGTAAGTAGATAATATTTTTCTTCCGTTAAATTGATATTAAGCAGAATACAAAGTAATGAATTACAAGTCAACTTGATTCTGAAACTTTTCTCTGTTGTTTAAGAGAATTTGAACTGTTCATCAAATTTCAAAGTTGATTGAAGTTCTGTGAAGGTTCTATTCAAGTTCTGTTATTATTTCAGTTTTGTGAAACAACTGGCCAATAATTATATAATAATAAAACTTTCACAGAACTTGAAAATCTACTTCGTAATTTGATGAATTGTTCAAATTCTCTGAAATTCTCTGAAAATTTTTTACATATATATTTGTAAAATTTTATATATTCTATATATTATTATATAATTTTATATATATTCGAATTTGTTTTCTTGATTGAATAAATGAATGGATAAATGGATTATTGAATGATTGAATAAGATAATAATAATAAATAATAATAATAAGACACACATGCACACGTACACACACACAAACACTCACACACACCTCTCTCCTTCCCCAGCACACTAATTAACTTAACTTAAAAATGTAACTTAACCGTAAAATGTATAATATACCTCCTATGTATATATGTCAGCGACATGTCATTGGTACCAATTATTGAACTAACTTTTATAACTTTGTAACTATTGTCATCTATGTAATTATGTACTGTTTGTTTCTGCAATAAACAAAAAAAAAATATATGTATATATATAAATAAATAAATAAATCAATTAATGAATTATTTAATAAATAAATATTTATTCAATGAATGAATTATTTGATAAATAAATTATTATTCAATGAATGAATTATTGAAGAGAAGACTATCTACAACTCTACGGGTTGCTTTTTTAAATTGAGCTGAGTTTGATTAAAATTAGTAATACATTATTAGTATTTAATTTGGGAGGGGGGGTTGGGTACCGCCAATATTCGTTATTCGTAAACGACTAAAAGTTTATCAGGAAACCTATTAACTCATTCGTTATAGCTTTGTCCTCAGGGTCTCCTGTGCAGAGTTGATGTTGAAAGGCAGTGAAGATTTCAATGAAGTTTCTCATTATAATTTACACATGTTTACTGCTAATCGCAAGGTTGATATCTCGTGGATGTAATTCAATAACGGATGCCAGCCAGAAGAATTCTGTTGGAGTTTCCCTTAGACCATAATAAAAATTTGAGAACAATGGTGTTAACCAACTAGATGGCTCCGCCGCTAGTCAGTGGTGTGGCTAGGCACCATGGGATTAATATAATTCCATGGGATTTTAAATGAACCTCAAGGCAGTTAATTAAAACGAGTTTTTATCTTTTTTAACACAATTAACACCGAATTCAGAACAAACAGGCCTAAACGTTGTTTTACACGATGCGTTTTTAGTCCAGTTTCCATGTGAATTCTGGATGAAAAATAAACCCGGAAAAAACTAAGTTATTTTGCTATATATATACACAATTCTCATTTTATTTATTTATTTATTGCATCTCACTATACATAAAACACGTCCTAGTGAGGTTGATTTTTTTCACATAAAAATCAACCTCATTAGGACTAAGCCTGTATCGAGGTTAACAATTTATATTTGAGTGAAGCAAACATAAGAGTAATCACAAACATAAAGTAATTATACATACAAACACAAAATATTTCAAAATTAAAGAAAAAATAAGTATTAGATGTGTTTCCAGATGGGTAATTTGACAGTATATTGTAACAATATTTGAACTATAACTAATCATTAATCATTATTCAAAAGAAGAAGCAAAGTAGATAATAAAGACAGATAGGGTGACATTCAGTTTTTAGCAAATGGGACATAAAATCATTAATTAATTATTTAAGAAAGGACAGTTATTATTTATTAATAGATGTATTTAAAAATATACATATATGCTTCTTTTTTGGTTTTTTGATTGGGTAGGACTGTAATGTCATCCAATTTCAGAGATCTGCATATATGTTTGCTTGTGTATGCGTGATCGCTATCCAAAATGATAAAATGCATTGTCATCATCAACGAGTCTCTGCCGAGTGTCAATTTGATCGAGACGAGATAACACCCTAAAATGAATCCAGAATCTTAAACGACGTAAGTGAAGCAGCCGCGCACATAAATATGCGACGCACGGCCTTGGTGTATTGGACAGACCTGCAGTTGAATTTGTCCTAGCAAATATCTAAAATAAAGTGGGAATCTTAAAGACATAAGTGAGGAAGTCGTGTAAAAAAATATTGCGCGCGACCCGGCGTAACGAACGGACCTACGGTCGACTTTCCCTAGCAAGCCTAGAAAATCGATCTTTCCGTGGGGTTTATTTTAGTTATTTCTGATTTCTGACAGCTTGTAATCCAAAGTGACACCAAGGTCCTAGATAGACTGCACAGTAGATAAGCAAATATTATTTAGTTTTCAATAAATAATAAATGGTTTCTTCGCTTGATAAAATGACATTATTTTACATTTGTCAATATTTATTTTTTACGTTGAACATGCTGTGTGTTAGATTGATTTTACGTAAGACGTCTACGCCACAGTACATGTACCGTTTTACATGAGATATAGTCAATAAAGTTTGCAGTTTGAGTGTGTTCAGTGTAGAGTTTGTCCATACCCCGTTATATTAACACACATTCGAACTTGTGTAAGGATTCTGCGATGCCAGATTTTCAACCGCCGCAAGTTAACTCGAAAAATTTTGTACGAATGTAATGCTCCATTTATTTAGAATCAACGTTACAAGTTCCATTTACACAATTGATATTTATTTAAAATCACAGGTAGTACAATATAGAAAGAAGAAAAAGGGAAAAAAATAGAAGATTGGATAAGTAAACAAGAAAAAGAGTGTAAATTAGTACAAAGTTAGTGAAAGAAATGAAGACGAAATATAAACAAAAAACCTGATCTCGTTAAAATATGTACTGCTAAAACGTTTAATGAGTACAGATTTTCACTTCAATAGAGGCATATTAAAAACATCAGCTAACACAGCATGCGAGTTACCAATGGTGTGCAATCTACTTATAAAAAAATTGTAGCCGGAAACCGTTGTGTAATTGTTATAATAGGACACACTAGGGAACCTTGATCTGATGGCAATAATAATAAAAACATGTCATTTATATAGCGCAGTTTAGTGTCATTTCACTTCAAGTGCGCTTTAATATAACAAACTTAAAAATGGTAATTTAGTATTAGTGGTCATGTTCTTAAAATTATTTCTACAGTGTGCCTTACCCAATAAAGATCTAATATTATACCACTAAATATACTGTTTATACAAAGTGATGACAAAACAATAACAGCAGGACAGGACAAAACAAGAATATTAAAACCAAAAACATAATTTAAAACAGGAGACAGCTTGTACTCAGAAATTTATTTTATTTATTAATCTTAAGTTAGCTCACATCTTCGTGTGTGCTAATAGTTTTATAAACATATAAACATGTACATTGTTTGGCAAACATAATCTTTCTTTAAATATTTCAATAAATCACAAAAAAAGAAACATTAATAATTGAGATAGACATATTTTCTTAATTCATTTTTGAACTTATTAATATTTTCTATCACAGCAATTTCCTTCGGGATTTTGTTATAGAGTTGAACGGCCTGGTACATCAGAGATTTTTGGGTGCTTGTTTTTTTTCTTGTTGGCAATCTAATTTGCTTAGAATTTCTCGTCCCGTGTCCGTGTATCTCGTTATTGTAATTTATTTTTCTTTTCAGTTCCTTAGACATCATCCCTAAGTTAATTTTATGTATAAAAATAAGTACATTCAAATACACAGTTTGCTTCACCGTCAAAATATTCAGCTCCTTTAACATGTCTCTTATCCGTGTGTATATGTTGCGCTTAAGTATTATTCGCATTGCTTTATTTTGCAGTATTTGCATTTTTTTCATTTTCTCTTTATTGCAGAGAAAAAGAATACTTGAACAGTAATTAAAGTGTGGTGATATAATTGTATTGTATATTATCTGGCATGTTTCTTTATTTACTTTGTTTCTGATTCTACCAAGAAATGATATTTTTTTTGCAATTTTTTTAATTGTATAGTCTGCATTTTTTGAGAAGTTCAATTTTGAGTCTATAATAACACCTAGATATTTAATTTCTTCCACTTTTTTTATGATTTCTCCATTTATAGAAACCTTTGGTTCCTCATGCGTATTTGTTCTGCCTATATGCATGTATTTTGTCTTATTTACATTTAGTTTTAATTTATTTAGTTTGAGCCATTTTGACAATGTTTCTAAGTCACTATTTATCTTTTTGATTGCTTTCTCATAATTATCTTCTGCAATATAAATTAGTGCGTCGTCTGCAAACAGTCTTATTTTGCAATGTTTTAATATTTTTACCATATCATTTATGTAGAGTATAAACAATATCGGACCCAATACAGATCCTTGCGGTACACCCAGCTTATTTTCAATCGGATTTGATATATTGTTTCTTATCTTTGTTGTTTGTTGTCTGTTGCTTAAGTAGTTTTTAAACCATTCCAGTTCTTTCCCTTTTATTCCATATTTTTTTAATTTTTTAATAACTCTTTTTCTATCTATTGTTTCAAAAGCTCTCTTAAAATCTAAAAACACCGCAACAATATGCAAGTTTTTATCTATATCTTCCTTCCAATCATCAATTACTAAATTTAGCGCTGTTTCACATGAATTATTGTTCCTAAATCCAGATTGTTCGTTCGTTCGAAATGAGAAACTTCTGAGTAGACATTTTAAAAAGGTACAATAAGGAAGCAACCGAAACCAAACAATTACCGGAAGTTTTAGAATATGGCTTATTATAAAATATTGAAAAGAAGTTAAGATTTATGAATGGTAAGATTTTTTTAAATAATTTTGTTTTTAAAGCCCGTTTAAATTCAGCCTGGAATTCTGGAGATAAGTAAGAGCTAAGGGAAGACTATTCCAGATGAGCGGGCTTGTTACACGAAAAGAGCTATCATATGGTAGGAACATAAAAGTGAATCAACATTAATATATCAGGGCTATCCAACTGATTACTTACTATTTTATATAAAAATAAAAGATCAACAAAATTTCTTCTGTCATAACAAATAATAAAAAATAATAATCTATTGATTCGAAAGGAATTCAAAGATCAAAATTAATACACCTCAAACATTTGTGTTGGTTTCATTATAAAATATGGAATAATTGTTCGCCTTGGTTTGCTCTAACCAATTGATATTACTTTCTACTACAAATAAGCATCAATTATCACTACTTTTATCAATTATTTTTTCCCAGCCATTCAGTTTTTTCCACACTCAAAATTATTTTCGTAAAAACATGAATTTACAAAGAAGAGATTGATGATTTGAATAATAACATAAAACATAAATATAGCTGATTATCTCAAAGAAATTTTGCGTTATATTCAAGGCAGCAAAAACTTGTGCACGATGAGCTCTGACATCATGCAATTTTAAGAGGAAGCTACAAGAAAAAAATGTGTATATTCTTGGTATACCTTATATTGTAGGTAATAGGCAGTAAAATCGTTTGACAAACGGAGTCTAGAAGCGTTCGATTTCAAGCAAAAAACTGGTTTTTATTTATTTTCTAAATAATTCTATAAAAAAAGCAAAAAAATTAATCAAGTGAAACTGTCACAGATAATCTTAGCTATAATCCAGAAGAGTCCAGAAACGTTCGATTTCAAGCAAAAAACTGGTTACTTATTTTGTAAATAATTTTATAAGAAAGCAAAAAAGTTAATCAAATGAAACTGTCACAGATAATTTTAGCTATAATATCTACTGCATTTTTTAAAAAGTTTTTTCTTTTATGCGTTCATAAATTTCTATTGAAAAAATATTTCTTTGAGTAGTTTGCATTTATTTTTTATTTGTTTGGGGATCAATGGTGAGGCACGAAATGAAAGAAGGTGTTGAAGGTCACATGTGTTTATTGGTGAGTCAGTTGCCGTGACGAGGAGATGATGTAGGACAAATGTAGAATACTCCGGTTGCTGCTGTGATGTGTTGGCAGGTCAAGCGCGGGTCAGTGAGTCGACGCCGGGCGCTGGTGACCGGGACTCGATGGAGGTCAGGCACTGGCGAATAACGTAGGTCTTCAGGCACTCCAGTGCTGACGAGACAGCCGAAGGTGCGGCGGACCTTGTGGGCAGTTGAACGGGAACGGCGTGACCAGTGAGGATGCTGCGTGTCCTCGTGGTGGTCATGGTTGCGTGGAAGAAGCGCTGGTCAGAGACGCTGGAACCAGGGCGCTTGTAATCCGTTTTAGCGCTGGCCATGGACACGGCCGAAGCGCTAAGATGATGTCCCGATAGAGTCCATGATGATAGGGGCGAAGCCGGGTACGTGTCCTTCGCGGGGCGCGGGACGCGCCGATCGTCACGCGTGAGATTTATCCACTGGCGGCAGATTGATAACTGATGACTGACTGACTGACTCGCTGCGTCGGGCTTATTTATACTACTCGGCCGACGGCGGCAGTAGGTAGGTGGATGGCAACTAAATCGAAGACACTCGCTCGATCTGGATCATTCGCGAACTTTCGACGGCTTGGCAATTATGCCTAGGCCGTAGGCTCGAACCTTCTGGCGAGTTCTCGTAGTATTCGAGACGGACTGCAGTGTTATTGTCATCAATATGCAGGTAGGTACTTGAAGTACGTAGATTACTTTGTTTACGATTTAACGATGCAAGTACATAATTCGGGAGTAGATACTAAGTAGGTCAAGCGGTTTATTATTAATTATTTAATGTAGATTTTTCTCGACGCCACATTTGTATTCTACTCAAGCGAAGCGATAGTAAAACCTTCAATTTATCTAAATCATATTTTTTGGTATTCATAATATAAACCAATTCGTCATAAAGATTAATCAAAATGGTGATTTGGCATTAAGTTTTGTCTTAACAGATTATCCATGTCAATTTTACAGGATTAACGAGATTACCATGGGCTATAGGGCCGTTCAGTACTTTAATGACCTTTGTTCAGTTTGCAATATTTTATGTGTATTTAAAATGCACTATATAAATCTTATTTTTTAATTTTCCGCAAAAATAAATACTCTTTTAGAAACTAGATAAAATTATCATTCCGTTGTATGTATTTAAAATAAACATTACTATTTCCAAATAATAAAATTTTGATATCAAACGTGACTAATGTTGTCAAAACCGCTAATCACATTTTTACTTAATTTTTTACTCCAATCATAGAAAAATTGAGAAAGAATATTTCGAAAACACGTTGGTTTTGTTCAGGGAATTTGTAAGAAAACTGTACCTTTATTTTTATCTCGTTCGTATAACAAAAAATATTAAATACTTTTTAAAGTTAAACCGGTTGTTACGATAGCGGTGCAAAATATGAATTATTCATTTTGACTATTTTTAGGATTTTATTAATAGATTCCAGTATGAGGCAAACTGGAAAGAATTATTATTTTTCTTTTTAACCACAAATAAATTAGGTATTTTCGTTTGACAGAAAAAAAGATAAAGATACTTTTTTAAAATGTGGACGCCCCGTCATATATGACCCTAAAACACTGGAGGGGTTAACAATTACACTTATTTAGCTGCCAAAACATTATAAATGACGTCGTGGTTACGATCGTCGACTACGAATCCTGAGGTAGCGAGTTTAATTCCGCATTTAAATTTAATTTGTGTTATTTCACATTTTAAATGATATGTAGAAATGTTATTGATTATTATTTATTTATTTATACGCCCATTGGGCTTTTACATACATAGTTCATAAAAAATAATATTATGAAGATTGTAAGTTCACAAAAGTAATAGTAAACATACAAATAACCATATCCATTTGACATATTATAACGGCAAGTAAATAGTAAATGCATACAATAATTATTTGTAGGTATAAACCTGTTGTACAAAAATAAGAATAAGAATATTCCTTCTCCTAAGTTATACAGACTTAAATTAGTTAATAAGAAATGTAAAGTTTATATGTAAATGCTAGGTAGTGGCAGCAGTAACATGATACAATACAATTCTATGTGAACACTAATGAAAAGGCTTTAGCTATGTTTGGCGACCAGATCTATATAGCCAGACACTTCTCCACCTTCCTCTTCCCCATCTACCCCTCCCTAATATTTTCAGCATCACAATATACCCCAATTGTGGTTGCCACGGTCTCATTGGTTCCAGACATTATTACCCGTACTGTCAACTGTCAACGTAATATTAATGTTATGGGTAAGTACATTAAAATGTGCCCATGTATGGTTATTGTTTATAATTTGGACACAAACGTTTTGAAAACCCGCGCCCAGCAGTCGTATACGATGACCTCGCACAATGAAGCAACTGTGGCCAATGACCGCATGTGAATTCCACTGGGACTGGAAGACTCGGTTCCTTCGCACTAACTCACTTTATATTGCATTATACTGCGACTGTGTACCGACCCAACACAAAATATGCACTCTTCACAACACATTCATTATGAATCATGACACTGAACCCATGACACTTTATTATATGTTAGAATTACGCTTCTATTGTTTTCTGTACTCATCTTCTTATCCAACGTTCTTTTATTTCAAAACAACTTTCAAAGTTTTATACTTAATGAGTTGACTGTGGTAACGTCCACGACCTTGAGAAAGATGGCACCCCAAAAAATCATAGATAATTTTATTCCAAAGCCATCAGAGAAGCTGCTTACATTTAATAAAAAGTATTTTCTACGCTAATTTTGCGTAAACAATTCTGAACTTATTCTTCGTATAGTTTTTTTGTACATAAGGGATAAATAGCTTTAAAAAAAATTCATCGAGATTTGTATGTAGAACACCGATGTCCCATCCATAGCTGACAGGTTAATAGACACAAATCACAGGATATTATAATTTATTAAAGGATTTGTAAAAGTGAAAGATTGTGTGAAGAACACATCAGAAAATTGAACCTGCGATAAAAAAAAGTGTTTTTATATCCATGTTAAATATATTTAAAAATGTCTTTTAAAACATAAAGATTGAACCTTCCTACTCAGTAACCTGGTCAACTCTACCAACGTCGCTAAATGCTGTTCGGGTAGGATCGACACTTATTTCGTATGCTCTGCAGCATGCTCTAATACCGATTTCTGAAAAAAAATCTGCATATATCTGCGTGTGTATATGATTTCCACCAAAAGTTGATAGAATGCATTGTCATCGTTGCTTTTTATTATTTTAAAATGGTTGCTCTTTACGAAATGCCAAGAACGAACGAACCCACCACAAAAAGTACAAAAAAGGTTTATGCGTTACCTGTATATGAGGGAATATACATACTATCCATTCCTGTATCCATCCTTGTTCTTAACAGGAATGCTCGATTTCAATACATTAGAAGCCCGCAGAAAAATATTTTTAGGCAAACACTTTTTTAAGTTAATCTCTGGTACAATACATAATCCGCCTATGTTGAAAGAGGTTAACTTTTATGTCCCTAACAATTATACTCGAGGGAGATCCCATGCACTCTTATATGCTCCGAAAGCGAGGACTTCTGCCTATCAGAACGCGCCAATACACAGAGCAACTCAACTGCTTAACGATTCTGCATTAGCCATCGACATTTTCAATGTCACCTACAGACAATTCAGTAACTATCTTATAACGCATGTGACAAAATAGTAAAACTGCCTGTGTAAACCTTTTAATTTGTAATCTTCTCCATGATATATTGGTGTATAACCGTTTCATGGAGAACTTGAAAAAAAAAAAAAAAAAAAAAAAAAAAATCATTTTATTCACTATTAATTAATTGTTATTTTTTTTAAACAATTGAACACGCCGAGGTTAGAACCCGCGACCTCTGAATTCGTGGTCGAGGATATTTTGATGACCTCGGAGGTCATCAAAAAGATGGAGAAAGTGACCGACATAGAAATCATGAGATGATAATTTACAAATTGAAGTAAATTAAATGACAGATCTGACAATATATACTCGATTTAACATTTGCGTCTAACTTCCATGAGAAGATATTCGAGATAGAAAGATGGAAGGCGCACATTAAAGGTACCTATATAAGAAGTTAGAAGAGAGAAAGACAAGTTTGAGAGTGAGATGTGTGCCAGGGAGTGCTCAGAGAAATCACCACGTGCCGAGGCGAACGGACAAGACTCGAAATGTTCTACCTAACCTAACCTAACCTAACCTAAGCCTAAAACGTCGCGAAATAATAATTGGTTAAGATGTACAGTAAGATTTTCA
This sequence comes from Hesperophylax magnus, assembly GCA_026573805.1. Taxonomy (NCBI): domain Eukaryota; kingdom Metazoa; phylum Arthropoda; class Insecta; order Trichoptera; family Limnephilidae; genus Hesperophylax; species Hesperophylax magnus. The sequence goes on from JAIUSX010000081.1 coordinate 1,331,552, forward strand.
TCTTTTAATGGTGTTTCTGGGTAAAACTGCTACCTTTTTAGTACATTATGCCTTCTTAGATATAAGATCCTGTGGAAAAAAGGTGAGATGTGCAGATGGAGTGATCTGTTTGGATTTGAAATGAGAATATGCTTAGTTCCTACCGGGATATAATTTATCCAGTTCCTACTTATCCCTAACCATCACCTTGTTGGAAAAGTATTTGAAATATGGAACAATGGCAAAAACATCGTGCAAATTCGAGTGCACATGTTTTGAAAACTGAAGAAAGATCGGGACTACCTTGGAAGCAAGTTGTTGGTGTTTTTGGTATTCATAATTTCATTGAAAAGTAAAAAGAAGGAAATTGATTATCTTGGAAGTGCAAAGTATCGTTTTAAGTACTCATTCGTTGTATTGTGGCGATAATTAAGAATTATTATTAATTATTAATAATTATTAATAATTAATGATAAAGCCATCATGAAAATTATACTGAAAGTTCCTTTAAGAACTAGCACTGACGAAATCTTCACCAATCTTAACATCATGTCAATCAAACAACTATATTCTAAAACTATACTCATTTACATTCATAAGTACAAAACCCAAGAAATAACATCAAACACGTACAATAGAAACACTAGATCTCATGGTCAAAAACTTATCCAACATATAACTACTAATACAACTTTTGGGCAAAAAAGCTTCTTATATCATAGTATTAAACTCTAAAATAAACTACCACTCTCACTTAAAAACCTCAACATTATAACATTTAAATCACAAATAAAAAGCTGGATACTTAATAGGGAGATCTGAAAACGAAAATTTACCAATAACAAACATAGGCTAAAACAGAATCAACTGAACTATACCAAAAAACACTATCTTCCTTATTTTAAAATGATTTAAAAAAAAAGAAAATTATACTGCATGATATATGTTCATAATTAAATTCATATATAACTTTGTAGTAATATTAACTTTCTTATAATAAAATTATACATAATATGTAAATGAAATCCTCAGCACGGGAGATCCCAGTGAGGATATCATTATATCTATTTGTTACAAAAGAAAGGACAATAAAGCACTTATTATTATAATTACCTCGAAGTATCGCGGTAGAACTCACTATATTGTGTTGTGTGCTCATTTGCAGAGATACAGTGGTAAGTGATTGGTTTTCTTGTTCCTTCCATCCATACATTGTTCATTTCTACACATACTATCACCCGATTCCAGTGTTTACTGTTTTTGTGTTTACAATTTCATTTCGTCGCGTTTAAATTATTTACAGTCCACTTTCATGTTTATCTGAAGCTGTAAGCGTACGCAGTTTCGGATGCAACATGGTCAGATGTTGAAATTATTAGAGATAATTAAGTATAACTTACTCATTTGGTCACCGTATTATAAAGTTCACTCATGGCAAATTAGGACAGTGGCAATTCAATATACTTTTGAAAAGTGATACAAATTCATCAAAAGTGATGAAAAATAAGAATAATATCTAAACATAACCTAACCGAACCTAACCTAACCTAACCTAATTCAACCAATTTAATCAAGTTTTTTTTTTAAACCACTCTTAAAGACTTTATTTCACTTTTAATGACTATTTAATTTTACATAAATTTATATCACTTTTCATGACTTTATATCATTTTTCAAGAGAGTTATTGGAATTATTTTGAATTACCACTCTCCTGAATTTCTCAGTTACTGATTCACCAATTTCCAGCTTATACCACTAGTTTCTGGACACCGTGTATGTGCGCTTTTAAACGGAAAACGCCAATGAACTTTATATTAGTTATTTTATAACAATCCATAACCATTTGCTTTATAGTTACGTTAGTTTCATTTGCCCATATAAAATAAACGTCATAAAATTATGTCATAACATAGCTAAATGTACCTCCTTTATTCTTTATTAACTTACGGTATTTTATATCCATTCCTGAACGGTAAAAATATGAACATTTGAAAAACATAAGTTAGATAATTTATCACGCGCGAATTGCCCCCAATGAATTGCCACCAATGAAACACTCCACTAATTGAGACAATTCTCAAATAAATTCCACTTCAAAAGTTATGAAATTATGCCCTCATGTACAATCTTTTTAATATCATCACTTATTAAAAAGCAAAGTCCGCAGATCCGAAGTTAGCAGTTCACAATGGAGTGCTGAAACCAAGCCTGATCTAGGTATTGTGGCATGGAACTGGCAGAGGAAGGATGAAAGTAGACTGAATGCTGTAGAAATGAGATCCCTGAGACTTATGTGTGATAAAGGTTTGTACGACCGCGATAAAAATTTCAAAATGAGGAGATGCGGAAAGAATGCAAGACTATATTAGTGTAATGGGAAATTGAAGATAGGGGCGCACAGATGGTTTGGGCACTTAGAGAGGATGAACGTAGAAAGAGGTGTAAGTGTTCATTCTGTCAAAAAAACGCTAAGTAGGAAATTTTACATTTTGATTTAATAATTCAGTATTGTGAAGTTATTATAAAATGCTATGCATAAAAACCTTGTCTTCTAAACTTTTAATTAGTTTATTATTGATTTATTATGTGATTTTTGAATTTGTTTGACAGTTCGAGTGGAATATAATTTTTGGTATACTTGTAGAATTTTGCTGCATGAAAAGACTCTTTAAAAAATAACACTTGAAGTCGGAGATGAAATTAAACCTGCACAAAATAGGTTTTTAGATTGTAAGTTGGAGTGAGTTATTTTAATAATTTATGCGTATTTTTCAACCTTCAAACTTAAATTTGATTGAGAAAAAATTGAACTTATTGCATATTTTAATATGTAGTGCATTGAAAAGAAAGTGAAGCAGTCAATTCGAAACCACTACTCGACCGACAAAAAGCACTTAGTAACTTAGTTGTTTTTGCCGGAACAAAAACGTCTCACAAAATATAATAATTAACTTAAACTGATTATTTGTAATTAAAATACAAACAGAAACGAATGCAAATATATTCTTAAATGAACAAATGTCATGATATTTTAATTTAACATTAACAAAAACTGCCATTGAATTTGGTAACAAAGTTTTATGTTGGTACAAAACTTAAATGCTTATTTTGTCAAAACAGCTATTTATGAGAGTTTTTTTTGCCAGTGTGTCCACGATATGAAGTGGAAGATAATGGTAGAAGTCGGGGACGCCCGAGAAAAACATATCACGATCAAGTGAATCTAATACTTGAGTCGGGTCATGTATGAAGGGATTTATGAATGTGTATGAATCAAGGAATATGTGCCAAAAGAGAGTATAGTGTCGGTCTAACTATAAGACTTTTTACTTATCATAAATAAAGTAGCTTTTACACACCGCTACACCTAGTTAAATATTTAGCGAGATTGACAACATAACTTGTGATGATATTAATCGAAAAAAAAAAAAAATGATAAGGCGCATAGGGAAGGATGAACTGACAAAAAAGTTCGAATTATTCGATTGAAATGATTTAATCGAAAAAATGTTTCGAAACATTTTCGAACCAGAATGGAGATACTCATATCTTCCAGGTTATATATTCGAAAAAATAATTGTTTTATATTATCGTGCTCTAGTTTCTAGTAATGCTTAGAGACCAGATTTGAACTGGTTTTCACAATCTTTCTCTTCACCATCCTCCACCAACACTACTTAGAAATGTCCAAAATCATATGGCAGTAGAAGATTCGAAAATTAATACGTTTTTTTTAAATCGATTCGATTATAACCACCATTGAAGAATCAATCACTAAATACTGTAACCTGAATCTTAATCGAACCCAAACATTTAGAACCAATTATTTTTTGGTAAGTTTTCATCTTCGGATCTACCGGATCTGCCCTGATGATGGACACTGCAACGCTGTCCGAAACGTCGGCTAAAGAAGGAGTTAGCGCAACACGGCATAACACCCCAAAAACAAACAACAAAAACAATTATTTTTTATTTGCATAATTATTTAACACGAAATAGTATATAATCATAAATACAGTGATTATATATGTGGTAATAAAAAATCACATAATGTAAAGCAATAAAGTTACAATAATACATTTGGTATTTAAAATCAAAATTAAAATATTATAAATTTAAAAAATTACCCTTCACATATTTTGTCACTTCTTCTTTATAATTTTAACAAATTTTCCTCTTCTTTTATACTGGTCATATTTCTTGGAAGCTCTTCACCGCTCTGGAACTACTATTTGCCCATAACAAAATAATGCTGCAATAATTAGTAACGAAAAAGTGAAAAAAAATTAAACCAGCTCGATTTTTAAAATGTTTCGATTATAACCATCATTGAGAATGCCATCACTAATAATAACGGTATCTACTTAAGTCTCGAACGAACCGTATATTAATACGTGAGGTCCTTTTGTGTCGTGTACTGTTAAGTTTTTTTGGCGTAAGATTTATCTTTGTGCCTCGGGCGCTGGTCGAACCGGAGACGTTTAATAAGAGAGAGCTGGAAGGTGGTCCATTGGGAATGCTGGGAGGAATATTCAGTATAAATCGTTACAGTTAACCTCTCAGGCTAATTTGTTCGGTTTTACGAACAAAAAACTCTTACCCGTGGAGTTAGTCTGTTCCCTTTTGCGAACAGCTCTTATTATAGTCTCACAGAGACAGTTGTCTCTCTGGTGATAAATATGATCTAAACGGCGTTAGAAAGAGAAAACACCACGCTTTATATTTAAATCTAGAAGTGAATAGAATAATCAATATGTACACCTCTATGAAACCAATATTTCCGACCGCTATTTCTGTGAGCCATTTGTAAAACTTTTTAATGTTTGTACATAAATGTGCAAATTCGAAAATGAATCCAATGCTGTTATGAGAGTATCAAAAATATTAAGAAATGAATGCTTATCTGGTTTAGACATGCAAAGCGAATGAACGAAGAAGGGAATGTAAGAATAATATTATATGACGCGAAAGTTAATGTTAGAAGAAGTTGGAGATGCCCGACGAAGAGTGCGACGATCAAATACTGGAGTCAGGTCATGTCTGTGAAAAATTGATGAAGCGAGGAGTGTGTGCCAAGGCAGAATTGTATGATGGTCTAACCTCTTTGCTAATCCCATTTTAATTAAAATTAAAGAATTTTTATTTAGTGCCCACACAAAAAAGTTATGATAAATTTCTTACTTTTGTGTGTTTTACAAAACGTTCGTATAAACATACCTTTATAATGATTAGTTCTTCGCACTCGGTTGGCTATTCTATTTAAGATTTTAATTGGGTAGATGATTCATTACACATGTATTAATCCTTAAGGTAAAGCTACGTTTACACAAAACATTTTTTTAGTTTATGGTGAATTTGAATTGCTTTGTTTAAAAATTTTCCAAACGATTTTTTTCTTAGATTATCATGAATAACCCCACCCCCTAAATTTTTGCTGTATGAGCGTGGAACGCGATGTCTATGCATTCCTAATCATGTCAAAAACATACTGAAAACTGCAAAATCCAGATTGAAAACTACGACCGATGAATTTATTTATATACAACTTTTTAACCAGTACGTTATAAGCTATTGAGGTCAAAACCCACGTTGATACCATCAATACTTTCAGTAACGACAAGTCAATCGTGAATGATGGATTAAAGTGACACATTACACCGTGTATAAAGTATGTATTGAATAGTCGCATGGTCGAAGATGTCGGGGGCGTCATTATGATATTATTAGGAGGATGGTTGTGGTGTATTTTGTACCATTAATAAACAACGCTGAACTGCGTAGGTTTTTCTGACAGACCAATCGATCCTCCATAATATTAGCGACTCAGCGTTTCTTTCTTGAAGATTTGCGATTAGTGAAATCAGTAAACGTACGATTACAATTATTATTGAATAATATTTTACGAATTGAGGATCACCGTAGGACAAGCGACCTATGCTTCTTTTTCAAAATTGTAAATTCAGAGCTCACGTGTTGTGAAATTTTGAGTCTGGTCAATTTAAGAGTACCTACTCGAAACACTAGGCACGAGGTTCTATTTCAATGTCACCATTCACAAACAAATTATTTAGCAAACTTCTCGCCCTCACACTAAATGAATATACCAATGATTTCGATATTTTTAATGTAACAAATCCGATTCTTCAAACATTAATAAAATTAATTTAATTAAATAATATTGATAATTTAATATTTTTGTTAATTTTATCCAATCGTAAACCATTGTACACATTTTGCTATGTAAGAAATTATTTTTTGCATTATTATTTTTTGCATCATTGTTTATAATCCTTACGTAACAAATTTTAAATATTTCAATGTACCGAATGTAAAAGCCCTATGGGTCGGTAGGAAGAGTAAATAAATAAAATATTTTAGAGAGAAAATGCTTGAATGAATTTTAATCGAGATGTTAAGGCCCCGTTGTAAGAGTTAAAAGATGGTTTGAAAGGTAGATATGTAAATATTAATATTAAATAAAAACTGATAAAATAGAAATAGAGCAAAAATCTCTTGAAAAATGCTTTAGTTGCATTTAAAGATACACTGTGAATCTTTTCATGTCTATAACCTAATAACAGAACAAAACGTGTTTTAAATCATTTTCGGAGCTTACTTTGCAAGTTTTTTCTATCAAGGGAATTTAATATAATTAACGTTTCGGCGTAACAAATGTATAGATCTTCAAAAATGACATTTTTTGGTAAACTAAAAACTTAAAGAGTTAACGAGAACTTGTTATAAATTGATAGAAATTGAGTATGCGGGGGCTTAAGATAGACTAAACTACCAAACCGAAGAGTTTTCAGATGTTTTAGGGCTTCATACCAGAGGTGGCTGATAAATTCTACATTTTAACGCATTTGATATATACAGGATTAGCAGTTGTGTAGGTATAATTAATGGCCAACTATGTAAATTTGTCAAACTATTAAAGATTTACATTTTTAAATATGCATTTAAAGTGGAATAAAAAAATATTTAGCGGATTGAATCGGACTTTGAACGTTACAATACGGACATATGCCTAGATTGCCTAGTCTGTTAGTCATGCCAAATTTAACTGTAATAAATATTGTAGTATGTTGAATAAGAAAAACATAGAGATAATGCTTCATGAAAAAGTGTTAAAATTTAAACAGTGTATTTCGTATGATTTAAAATTTTCACGGCCAAAAGTATTTTTGTATATTTGATACTGTAACGTTGTCCGAAACGTTGTCTAAAGAAGGAATTAGCGCAACACGGCATAACACCCAAAAAAAAATAACAAAAAAGTGTATTTCAAGTATTTCATTAGGCTAAGGAAATTATTTGTCAGATCAAAGTACCTGACTGGCACACCTTAACGAGAAACCGCTGTGAAAAATAGAAAAAAAATCATTTCGATTTAGGAAAATCAATGTAAATTGTTGTTAAATGAGGTTCAAAAATATCGAGCTCCCTATAACTAACTGAATTCCGTAACATTTTAAATTGCGTTTACAATAAAATAACGGCTGGAAATAAACGCTGCTGTTCTTATATTACAAATTATTTCTAGAATATTTTTTAGGATTTATTTGTGCGTCACAGTGATGCTTAAAATCGATTAAACGGTATTTATGAATCAATTTCCTACTAATTTGATTAGATGGAGACGTTTATAACTATTTTTTTGTGAGAACCGCCCAAGAGCCCTATTGCACGGAACCAATGGGGTAAGTCAACCGTAAAAGGGTGCACAAAAAAAAAAATCAGTTTTTTTTTTGCAATATTTGTATTCTACGTCTTACAAAAGTGAGTACTGTTCAGTTTGACTTTAAGAAATCTCCCATTTAATTTTTATTTTCATGAATGAATTCAAATCTTGTAAGAACTTACCAATAAACTAACCCACTTTCCGACAGCCGATCGAGCTGAAACTCTGCAGATAGACTTGTTGTCGATGATAATGCATTCTATTCTTATATATATATATATATATATATATATATATATATATATATATATATATATATATATATATATGTATATATATATATATATAGTTTTGGTGGCAATCAAGAGAACACAGGCGGACATATACGCTTTTTTCAAGTCGATGGTTCCATGATAACTCAACACAATTACAATTAACTCAACACAACTTTAAAAAAGTGAAATAAAGTCATTAAAAACGTTGAAAAAAACTAACATAAATAGATTAAACTGTGTTAAAGAAAAAACTAACATAAAAAAATATTATACTGTGTTAATGAAAAAAACTAACAGATTTTTTTTTAAACTGTGTTAAGGAAAAAAACTAACAGAAAAAAAGATTAAACTGTGTTCATGAAAAAACAACACACTGTGTTAAGGAAAAAAACTATGAAATTTTTTTTAACTGTGTTAATGAAAAAAAAATAACAGATTTTTATTTATTTGTGGTAAGGAAAAAACTAACAGAAAAAAGGATTAAACTGTGTTAAGGAAAAAACTAACAGAAATTTATTTAAACTGTGTTAATGAAAAAAACTAACAGAATATTTTTAAAACTGTGTTAAGGAAAAAAAGTAGGAGAAAAAAATTTGCTTTGAGAAAAAGAAAAAAGTTGGTATAATTTTCCATTATTTTAATCTTATTTCAAATATATTTTTTTTTTCTATTTTCTTTAAGATATCTTTTTATCAATTAGTTTAAGATTTATTTTTATTTCCAATATGGTTTCTATAATAATTTGCATTATTAATTTTTTTTACCTTATCATCTTGTTCCCTTATGATTTATTATATGTTCAACAAAATATTATTTTGAAATTTTTACACAAATCATGTACGACTACAATAATACAGGCATGAACCTAGTATGGTAGCTGAGAAGATCATCAAAATTGTAATTTAAAAAAAATATAATAAAAAAATAAAACACATATACCTATCTTGCGTAACCTAATTAACCTAGTTTTTGTTTCACTTTTCATAATCTTATATCACCTTTTGAAGATAGGTTGAATTGTCATTTTGATGACTTATCCAATCACCGGGAAGTACCCACCTGATTAATCATATTATGTGGTCGCTTAACAATAAACATGTATGTATAAAGCAACTTTTATATTGTAAATTGTGGTCTTTCATCAAGGAGAAAAGATTTTTAATTACTCGATCTTCTCTAGATCAATGTATGGCTGCTGATTAGAACGGATATTGAACTTTGGCCCACAGAACTCGAATCATACCTCATTTCTTATCTACAGAAAGCGACCCACTCATTATAACACCATTAAAACCAAATCACATATCGTTATACTTTATGAATCTTTATAATTTATCAATTAATTAGAAAGTGTTAAAATATTCTCACGCAAAAACAGTCATCTTAAACAGGTGTGGCTATGTCCATATAAATATACTTGTATCCATTTCTTTTGAGTTACGGTCCAGACACCTAATAAAATGTAATATCTACTTTTTAAATATCAAATGTGGAATTCGATGAAATTCCTGTCCGTTGTTGCGTTTGACGTCGGTAAACAGGCAATCAGATTTATAGTGAAAATAATTCTTAAGTTTTACGCCCACGGTGGAAGATTTTTTACTGACCATTTAGAACCCAGTTGACAAGTGAATGACGTGTTATAGAAGAAATTTGACATCTTAAAAACCTGCAAGAACATCAACGAAAATAATGTAAAACGTGTAATTTTTAGCGTTATTTGTAAAAGGCTTAACGAGGTAAATATTGATAAAAGTGAGGTTAAAAAATTTAAATATTAATTTTGTTCAAAGTGGTAGATTCTATAAGAGTCGCCCTGGTGAAAAGGATAGTCCCATTGCTTCCAGATAGTTGTGAGCAGTTGGGGTTCTTGTGCGAAGTCGGTGACCGGGTATCTAATCAAAATGACAGTTCAACACACCTACAAAAGTTATGAAAAATAAAATGGTAAATAGGTTACATAGGTAACAATTTAACCTAGTTTTTCTCTTTTAATGACTCTATATCACTTTTTAAAGGTGTGTTTAATTGTAATTTTGATGAAATATCATGCAACCGCAAAATTCACATAAAAAAGTTAATTTATTTGGTTGATACAATATCATATTATCCAATCACAGATATTCAAAACTTTTGACGCCAACTCTTGCCAAAGGAAGATTTCTCGAGACGATAAGTAATAAGTTTTCAATGCATCTTCAATAAAAACGTTCCGTTAAATTTACTGAGTTTTATTTACAATGGAACAATCACATGATGATTTTAATATCTATAACTAAAAAGGAACCGATCTTCCCCGTTGTTCTGAAGGAAAAAAAATCCATTAAAAACTGCAGAGAATGCAGTTTTTAATGGAAGGAGAAGTACAAAACTAATTTTCTAAGATACAAGCATCGTATTTATTAAATTTTTAGTTTAACTGTTTATCTCTGAATTCTGTTTTTATTATTATCCAAAATATCTTAATACTGACTTAGCTAAGTTGCAAACCAATAACACAAAAATTAAACCAAGATAAGAAATATAACACAGAAATAAAGATTTCATCTACATAAATTTATATATTCCTGAAATTGATCATTGTATTGACGCATGTAAATACAGAGGAAAAATTTCATCAAAATGACTAAAACTAAAGGGTTAATATTTTGAGTTTGCCAAAACTACAAGAAAAATTGCAGCCAACCAAAAAGTAAATAAATAAATATATATAGAATTTTTTTTGTTATCATGAATTTTATGTTGTTTATGCCTCCTTTATTGATAGTATTTCATAAAGCAACTATTTAATTTAAAAACAAACATAAAAAAAAAATGATAATTAATTTAAGTTTCATAAGTCCAGTGGGTTTAGTATAAAACCGGTTACCAAATAATTTGACCGCTAACGGTACTACGATTTCATTTTCAGATCTTCACACCGTCCAACCGGACAACAACTAACTGCCCGACCACTTCAACCAGACGACCAAACAACTACTTCCTGCGCACGTCAAGCATGGCCAAGGTGGAAGTTATCACAGGGTGGCCAAAAGAAAATAACACCTTTAATATTTAGTTAAATTTAAAACAAGATTTTGCTTAATCAAGGATGAAATAGTTACATAATTCAGCTTTTGCTTCTTTTGAGATGGAAATCTTTTCTACTGGCTGTATTTTTGGTTCGATTTTTGTGGTTACTGTGATACCTCAGTTGTTAGAGCACACTCCCGGATATTCTTCTTACTAAAGGCATACCTAACACATTAGTGCCATGAATTATAATTAATAACATATTATGATGTATATGACTCACAAGCGGTTAACTGGTAAATCTGTATCACACAGAGAAACCATAAGAACATATTTTTTCGGAAACTAAAGGGCCAAAAACTTTTTCAACTAGGTCTACGCTTTAACGCTTTTTACAAAACATTAAAAAGCTGATAGTAAATCCTGTAGCGACCGATTTAAAAAAAAAATGACTAAATGTTTTTTAGCTTCGGACTCGATTTAATAGAAAACAAAAGCTCAAATCAATAAAGGTATTCCACAAAATTGACTTCAAATGTCACGCAGATTCACCAGTTTCTTACTTGCACTACTAGTTTCCAGACACCATGTATATACAAACGGTGCGTGTAAGTAACTGAGAATAAACGAAATAAAATAATTGTAGAATTTACACCTAGTTATTAGGTAAAGGTCAATAATTTTTCTTTTAGTTGGTATTCATTCGATGATGAAATTATCCAAATATTAAAGTAAATCGGTACGATAAGATTCTACCACCCACTCCTGTCCCGGCGCAACCCGTATATCAGAGAGCACTATTTGATAGAACTTCGAACACGTGCTCTGAGGATTGGAAGATGGTTGGAGTTTAATCGACTGATATACACGGTAACCTAATAAGCAAATATTGTAATTTAGGATGGGCAGAAATAAAAGAATTTATTGATTGAGCATTGTTTTTGTTTGTTGTTCCCCATTATTTTCTTCTTGTCTTTTCTTCATCACACTCTTTTTTTTCTATTTTGGGTTCCTCTTGCTTCTTCGTGCTTCTTCTTGACTCTCTTAGTCTCTTCCTGTATCTTCTCGCTTCATCCTGCCCTATCTTCGACGTTTTTTGGCTCTTCTAGTCTCTTCTTTCCATTTATGGCTCCTTCTTTGCACTTTTTGATTATTTTTGCCTCTCCTTGCATATTTTCATATCATTAAAATAGTTCGCCAAATTTAAAACATAAACGATTATTGCTACGGCTGAGTTTGAATTTTTGTACCACACTCCAACGAGAACCAATAAGAACAGTGAATGATAGATTCTCCGCCTAAAATCATCATCATACTTCGTCTTGCGGGTGAAAGTCGTTGCATTTTACGAGTATGATCATCAACCTATTGAAAAACTAAAAGGAACGATAGAATATTATATCCCCAGGGCATCGTTTAACTCGATCCAATGGCTTAACTATTCAAAATAACCTCATTGCTTCGGCGCGCTTATTGGATATGAAAACATTACTCTTTACGACGTGTTTGGCAGAGTAATAGCTTTTTATCTTAGATTGATGGGCGGTCGAGGTTCGATTCCAGCCGTAGAATAGTTGAATATTTTGAACAGTTGAACCACGGAAAGTTTTTTGAATTGTCCGATAAAAAAGCAAATAGCAGCATTAACCAAATTTCTATAAAACAGTGACTATCATTATAGTTTACTTACGTTATTAATTTTTGGGTTATTATCCTTATTTAGCCAAAGTTTCAGACAGCGTTATGGTGTTCATGATTGCTGGCCTTATGAGTGAATTAACTGGTTTCCTGATAAACTTCATTGCGAGGGGAAAAATCGATTTCTCTCCGGGTCGTCAGAGAGGTGTTTAGATTGGGATGAAGTGTATGTATGTATGTATGTAAAAGTGATACCGTTTTGCAAGAGTTAATCCTCTCAAAATAATTTGTGAAATTAATGTGGTTTTCAGCATTCAGTTTTGGTATAACCGTCAAGATCGGATACCAAGAATTTAGCTTAGCTTAGCTCCGTATTTTTTCTTTTTTTAAAAATGAAATAAAACGTTGTGTATTAAATGGAATAAGTCTGGGACTATGGCAGTTCTTGTGGGTGGACAAGGAAAAAATATTGATTTATATATACACGGAAAGAATCTAACTCATTAATAAAAAAATCTTTTATGGATATTTTTACAACCCCACAACTACAACTGCCGTATGACAAAAGTTGTCTAACTAAGATAAAATCTTCAAATTATACCTATATTATTTATATAAGAATCAATATTTTTATACGTATGTTTAACATTTTGCAATTTTTTGTCCTTTTAAAGGCAAACCACCAAAGGTAATTTCAAAGGTTACTTTGAAGGTACTACCAAACATCAAGATATTTTAATTGTGACAATTAATTTGTGGATATCGCGATTTAATGACAGATCACAGACAAGTATGTAAGCAGTCTAATTTTTAACATAAAATATGGCTTGACAGGAGAAATATAATTCAAAAACCCCAAAAAATCCCAGACCCCACAAAGCTTTAACAATGGTGTCATCAGAACAATAATAAAGAAAAGTTGAAGAAAGTAACTCCGATTCTGTGCGAGGAGAGGCTCGGTATGCAACGGACACCTGACATTTTAACTTGGGATGAAAAACAATTCCACATACCTGTTATACAGCGTTTCCAGCAGATGCGCTGAATGCGGCAATGCCTCAGCCAACAGATCTATGGGCAGTTCTGAAGCCACCCCCTGGAGCACCCCCGCCCCTAGCCTACCCAGTAGCGCAGCAGCCTCTCTAAACTGTCGTCCCTCCGAAAGAAGAAGGACTCTGCGTAGGGCCTGACGGGGTGAGGTATAGGTGTTTCTCTCGCGTTCGCGCTCGCGGCGAATTCTCTCGCGGCTTTCATTCATTGTTGAAGACTGCATTGTTGTTTGATTTAGTGTTATTCCATACTATCTTTTCATTTCTGTGCTCCTGGTAGATTTGTTTTTTTTTTGTTAATTTGTTATCTAGCAATGTTTTATTATCTTGATTCGATTAGTACTTCCTGTTGTTGTCTTTTCACTTATGTGTTCCTGATAGATTAAGGTTTACTTAGATAGATTAAGTGTGTTTTAGTAAAAGTTCAATCACATATTTTTTAAGGCTTTGATTGTCCATTCATTCTTTAGTTATCACATTTTTGATCTTGTGCTGGTGATACACACTTTTTTTAAACTTTTACTTCACATTCCGATGTTTCCTGAAAAGAGAAAAAAGATAATAAATAACAAGTTATTATAGAATATAATAGAAAAGGCTCTCAGAACCACACTACTTCGCATTAGATTAGTATCTAGTGACTATCCATAACTAGTGTTATGGTTGATATTTGAAAACATTTGATGCAATGCAATTACACTAAGCTTGTGAAAAGTACAATTCATTCAAACGATAAACTCTTCTTGAATTACTGCATTTTATTTCGACTGCATTCAGTCAGTACTTTCGTACTTCCTCTGTCTGTTCTAGAAATCTCTGCCGTACATCAATATTAGAAATTGAACATTATGGACTGTGAGCCTGGCTTCCTACAACAACTTTTTACTAGAACCTAATCAATTCAGTCTTCCAAAAAAGGAACTCCCTGCATTCCCCATTCCATCAAAGTCCTCATTAGCGTTTCCATCCCTCGCAAACATACTTCAACAACACTCGTAGAATTCAGACTATGATATGGTACGCAGATAAATGACAACACGTCGATAACGTAGAGGGCATTTATTCACCAAATAAAATCAATTGAAACTAAAATTACGCCTTGAGTATTACACATCGATTAGGTAAAGTAAAAATTGTGTAAGTAAAAATGTAATTTATTCCAAGTTCCATCGCCCTCTGTTGAACTCGACCGCTTCGTCAGTAATCTTGTAAAATCCCATCTCCAGGTGATACTCAGCCGTCGGTTATCAAAATAGTTATATCTATAAATCAACATAATGTTAGTGGACATTGGTTTCTTGATTCGGTATAGAGCTTCGTATGGGGCACGTCCACTGCTACAAGTTGATTGACCTCATCACACCTACTAAAACTCATCCATTTGCACAGAGGATTCAATATTGAAATCCATAATAATACACACTATACACACTAATCTCTTAAAAAAAATTCCTCTAGGCATCTAAAAACACATTATTTTCCAATTTAATAACTTCACTAAACTTCATGACAACATGTTTGTATGAAAAACTACATCAGAGTGATTTGGAATTTTTTTTTGCATTAATTTCACTTTTTCATTCGTCTTCTCTTTTTTGATAACCAATTGAAACTTTTTTCTAATATTAAATAATGTCATTGAACTTTTACATGGCGTATTATTTTGCGTGCTCATTTCTCTATCGCGTTATATCTCAACAAAATACACGTAAGATAAATAGTATTAATTTCATTTGTTGTGCAAAATTTTATGATTTCACATTTCAGTGAGAAAGTTCTCTAATGATTCTGCAAATTTTATAGCTTTTAATGACTGTATCAACAAAACATTTTGTACCATATTTAAATATTTTATTCTGAAAAAAAAAATGATTAGGTCAACTAAAGGATTGTCCATGTGGCTTTCTAAATTAATACTGTAGGATGACCGAAATTTTATTTCAAACTATTAGCACAGTTGACACATGTAAATTTGTAAATAACTCATTATGCACCATGAAGCCACTCTTCAAAGAACAATAATTATAACATAAATCATGATTTTTTTAGGTGGGGTGGTGTTTTTTACGGAAAGAAACTGTAATAGAGTAAGTATCACACAATTAAGAAGAATATATAAGGTTTTTTAACTTCTTTCTTGCATAACTTAGTCCTTATGGTTCAAACAAGGCTGATTTTCACAAAAATTGATTGCTCAATGTTTCTAATAACAACCTGAAGTCAATATCTCCTCAGATTAAAAAATTGTTTAATATTGATGTGTTCAAATTTAGTTCATACAGTTCCACCTACCTACATATTCTTTCAAGACACTTTTCTTAGTTCTAAACTACTGTGAACTCTACATTTTAAATAAAAAAATCACAAAAACTACCGGAAAAATAACCAAGAATCTACGAGAAAAGAAGACGTCTCGGAGTGGAGAAATAACATTAGTTGACCCATATAACTTTCAGGCGCGGTCCGTCCATACATACTGTGGATGCTCCGTATCCCTTGCATTTTAAATTTCAAAAACGGCACTGTAATAAATCATACATATATTTTTATTATAAGACATCGTGCATATTATCGTCCCATTTCTATGTAAACTAGCGACACGACACAAACAGCGCTGGCGAGTCTAAATACACACACATTCTCAAATACTGTGAAACGCGTAAAACACACTGTGGTGTGGAAGCGATCTGTAAACCGTATCTAAGAATGCTAGAACGTACGTTCTTTCCGCGCATGCGCACTAAGACCCGCAAAGCCAATATCTTCCTCAAATTTATACGATATTAATGACAGCATCCAACGTACAAAAACCATTTTTAATACTCATATGTATAATGCACAGAATCGTATACTCTATTACTAATCCACTGGATCGTGTGCGCGCGCTACTTTGACAATTTGCTTTGAGCTTGAATTTGAGTCGAATTCTAATTGAATATTATTAGCCTGCGATTTACTTTTTAATCATATTTTAAATAAATAAAAATGAATACCCAAAATAAGATGGATACTTCGCCAAAGTGTTCTAAATATCAAGTACGAGTATAAACATTTGATGTCCAGCATCCCTTCTACAAAAAGTCACCGACCGCCGCTGATAACTATATATTATGTAAGATGAAATCAACGTAGTTGACGGAGAAAGATCTTATCCTACCAAACTTTGATAGAAACAGAACTGAACTGATTTTAAAATAATAGGTACCCTTAAAACGTTAATAAAGATATTTTTCTGATAGTATAACGTAAGAATGTGATGAAGGAGAATACTAAAGTGGTAGCAAAGCGATTTTCGCTATGTTTTTACCAAAAACCCAGACCGAAGTCAGCATTAATCTTTAAAGATTTTTTAGACTACCATTCTTTCCTTAGCTCATCCACACTCTGAACAGTTAGTATTACACCAATAGCTTTCCACCGATGGATGTTTCTCAGCTACAATAATCTTCTACTTTCTACACCCTTTCTATCTTCCACTCCTCCTTTCATGCCCAATTTCAGAATGTGGCACACGAATATGGAATGCGACTGAGGAATGCAGTTTTTCTTATATTATTTCTACTTTTAGGGAGCTTTCTCTGCCTGCTGAGTTCCTTTTAGAGTCTGCCCCTTTGTGACACTTTGGGAGATACACAATTTTGTACACTTATACCATTCTGCTACGAACTTGTTTGTATCTGATAGTATTAATACTCCAGCGTCTGGACGATGTAGGCCCTGTGATTGGTCAAATTAAAATTGTGTTTAAATAAGACTTTAAAGATTAAGACACGATTTCATATTGAAATAGAATCGCCACATGTAATACGATATTTCTTCAAAAATATCGTTTCTGCTCATACAATTTTTGGATAATATCGAAGAAAATATGTTTTAGAAAGTTCACGATCCATTGGATTAATTACATTACAGTGAAATTATCCACAATTACGTGATTACGTTTGACGTTTGACGAAAAAAGCACGCGTTCATTCAACATGGCCGATACGCACCGCGTCAATAAATAGCCGACAGAGCGCTCCTCTGGCGGTGAAAGAACGAACCAAGGGGCTGGCGCGAATATTTAAATATGCAAAATAAAAATATTTCTTCTGGAAATTTATTTAAACTTTGCAATGGCATCTATAATATTATTATGCGATCGTCTGGACGGTCTGGGCCCTCTGATTGGTCGAATTCAAATAATTTGTTTTGGTTAAATTCCGCTAACTTGAAAATTAAGACCCAATTTCATACTAAAATAGGATCACCAGATTTCTTCAAAAACATCGTTTCTGCTCATATAATTTTTGGATAATATCGAAGAAAATATGTTTTAGAAAGTTCACAATCCATTGGATTAATTACGTCACAGTAAAAATTATCCACATTTACATTTTATATATTTGAAGAATCAAACATTCCAAGGTTCCTTAAAAGTGTCAATCCCTCCTTTACCGGCCGCTGGGGTAGTTTCTCTATTGGCCGACAGAGCGCATAAGAGCGAAATACAAATACGTACAACTTCATTTATTAAACAACGGTAATTATTTACGTGAAACTACCGTTTTAATACGCATTTACAAATAAAACAAACATTTGATTCAACTTAATGACAATAAACAACAACTCTTTGCATGTACGATTTTGAAAAATATTGATATTTAATATTATTTACGTAAATAATAATTTCGCATTATTTTGACAGAACACCGATATGATATACGCGAAAGTATAGGCACTGCCAACCCAATAAAATAACATGAAAGACAATCGGAAGATAGAAACGCTTCGTTGATTGTAAAATTAGCCAACAAATCTCTAATCTGACATGTACTTATATGTATAATAAAACAATCATTTTGCCAGGTATAAATATTTATATAATATATATTAAGGTATTATTCGGAAACGCTGGACAAGGATAATACGAAATATTTTTAAGTAAAACCTTCGGATTTACCTTAATTAATATAGAAGGAATCTGAATGCATTCGGGAATTTTTGAATTTTAGCATTTTAATTTTTAATTACGTAAAATTAAAATTTGCTTTCGTTGTATTGGATGACAGCCGGAATAATTTCTATTGATGACATTTTCTTTTTTTGGTATTCCTGATATGAGTGTCTAGAATTTTTACCATAATTTACTCTGTGCAAATATTATTTTGGTATTTTGGTTTCTTTTACAAGTAAGGAAATATTTAAAAAAAGGTTATTATAGGTTAGGATAGGTTAGGTTGGGTTATGCTAGGTTAGGTTAGATTAGGTTGGATTAGTATAGTTCAAGTTAGTTTATAGGTAAGGTTAGATTAAGTTGGATGATAAGTCAGGTTATGTTAGGTTAGGTAACGTTAGTTTGGGTTATTATGGGTTAGGTTAGGTTGGGTATTATAGGTTAGGTTGGATTTGTATAGGTTAGGTTAGGTTAGGATAGGTTAGGTTAGGATTGGTTCGGTTAGGTTAGGTTAGGTTAGGCTAGATTGGATTATTATAGGTTAGGTTAGGATATAGGTTAGGTTAGGTTGGATTATTATAGGTGAGGTAAGCTTAGGTCAGGTGAGATTATTATAGGTTAGGATAGGATATAGGTTAGGTTGGATTATTTTAGGTTAGGTTAGGACATAGGTTAGGTTGGATTATTATAGGTTAGGCTGGATTATTATAGGTTAGGTTAGGTTATTATAGGTGAGGTTAAATAAAATAATAGTCAAATAAATCATTTGTGCTAAGTAGGCCCTATTTTGCCGGAATATTGTATTACATTATATTTTTTTAATTTACGTTTTTCAATTGTCTCTAGCCGCTCATTTCAGGAATACCGACAAAAGAAAATGTTATCAACAGAAATTATTCAGGCTGTCATCCCATACAGCGAAAGCGAATTTTCATTTTACGTAATTAAAAATTAAAAAGCTAAAATTAAAATTTTCCCAAATGCTGTTCGATTCCTTTTATAGTAATTAAGGTAAATCAGAAGGTATTATTTAAAAATATTTCCTATTTTCCGTGTCCAGCGATTCCGAATATTTACCTATATTAATTTACCTTTAGCCATTTAGGCAATTATTCGGGAAAGTTAAAGTTTTACCCGAACAACTGTCATTCTTATTATGCCTAAACGCCTTCCTGTTCCGTGTTTTAACAATATATAATCACCCTCTCTCTGTGAATGACCTAATATCTACCTATTAAATGTAACTGTTGTTAGTATCACTTAAACTGGGCGAAGCCCAACTAAGTGCCGCCCGCAGGGCCTAGCAGAAAAAAACCCGCGGAGCGGGTTTTTAACTGCTAGTCATGATTATTATACTATACCAAAATCTTCCTGTATACATTCGCATATACTGACATTATATCTAGTAGTGGATTAATTAGCAAATTTAGATTGAATGCACCTGGTAATTTATGTTTTTAAGAAGGACTGTAATTGAAAGTTGTCAAAATAATAAAGACTAGCAGTTATAATGGAGTGATGATATCAACACTGATGTATGAGTATATCAGTGAGGCATGGAACTGGAAGACGTTAGATGAGAATAGACTGATTACTGTAGATATGAGATCCCTAAAGCAAAAATTAAACCGAGTGCCGTAAAATCATGTATGACTGAACCGATAACAAATGTTGACATTAGAATGTGGAGAAATAAAAACGATTAGAGAAATGAAGCTAACATTAATGAAATACTTGAGTCGGGTCATGTCAAGAGATGGATAACAGAATAGTTTGAAGGAGGGTGTACCAAAACGGAGTTGTAAGACGAAAATAAAATAAGAAATAAGAAAACCCATTCCTTATGACTGCCTCCATGTTCGAGGAGTAAGGATCTCAAATAGTAAGTTGGAAGTCGCGGGTTCAAATCCCGGCGTACCCAAGTAAATTTTATTTGATCAAGTATCTCTCAGTATCGCCCTGGTGTGAGACCACCATTCAGAATTGAAACGTTACTTGAAATGGCTTTGGCCGTGTTTGGTGACCAAATCTGTACTTCCACACCCTCTTCTTTCCCATCTGCTTCCCCTCCCACTACTTCCAGCCTCACAACATAACCCAATTGGGGATGTCATAGTCTTACTGGGTTAGGAGCAATTGGGACTCTTGTGCGGTTTGACATAAAAAAACCTCCTGTTATAAGCGAAAGATGTTGCTTGCGAAATAATGGAGGACTTGGCTAGTAGGAATTATTAAGCGCACAATGCCTGCGTGGGAACCAGTCGCATTTGTCAATTCATCCACTTACCGGTGATGTTGAATTAATTTCTTTACTATACAGTATATTACCTGCTCGTCTTCAGATTTTGACACCGGAAACACACCTAAAACCTTCAAACTCATTGCTGAGTCACTCCATTGGATGATCACTAAATACCATTCCAAAACGCAACCTTCTCAATTAGAAATTCTAGACCATCTTTGAAGGTCGTTCTGCTTCGAATATCGCCTCATTTACCAAAAGCCTTAAATAAACCGAGGCTTGCATTACTTTACATAACTTAAACATAACTAATACATAACTTTATCTCTTGATTATGAGTGTTATGCGCATCGGAGGCAAAAACCAACCGTAATTATAAATATTGTTGTTATTACGCGTGATGGGCAGTTAATTGCAAATAAATAACATTATCATAAGATTGTAATTGATGTTTTTATTGTTCACACGTATGTAGTAGAATAAATAATGAACATTGGAAATATTCAGATCAAAAACAAGATAACAGAGTTTTTTTTGCCAAATTCGCAAAAAGAGTCTTTTAAATTAGTGTGTTTTTTTGCAATTCTTCTTTCGTTTGGAATTTGACAGTATTTTTATGGGAGTTGTGTAGCCAATTAGAGAGATTTATATATTTTTTTTTTTTTTTTTTTTTTATAGTGAGTACCTCACAAGAGTCCCAACTGCTCCCGTCTGGAGCCAGTGAGGCTATGGCATCCCCAATTGGGGGATGTTGTGAGGCTGAAGGTAAGTGGGGAAGGGAAAGAGGAAGGTGGGGAAGTACCTGGCTATTCAGATCTAGTCACTAAACACGGCTAAAGCCATTTGGAGCAACGTTTCAATTCTGAATGGTGGTCTTACACCAGGGCGATACTGTAGGTAGTATCTTCCACTCTGGAACGTGCCGCAAATATACTATATATTATTTTAATTAATTAATTGTGAAATAACACAAATTAATCAAATAAAATTTATTTGCGCACGCCGGGTTCGAACCCGCGACCTTCGGAATGGCAGTCCAATGCGTTACCACTGGACTATGCCGGCCGTCAAATTTGTGGCTACTATAGACTATTAGAAATGAGCTATATAAAAAGTGTAGAGTTTGTGACTTACTTCTGTTTCACATGAAAACAGACGTATTCTCTGGATTCTCTAAATTTGTAGAAAGTCAATAAAAGTTATTACCAAACTGATTACTTTATGTCTTTTAAATTTTTTTTTGATTTTACTGAAGATTGAACCTCCCTACACAGAAACTGGAGTCGAAAACTCTACAAACCTCGCCAAATGCCAATCGGTTAGAACCGACATTTATTTCTTATACTGTACGCATATGTGTAAATGAATGACTTAATAATATCGAACGGTCAACTTCATACAGCCATAACCTATGTTTAGTGAGCTGATCCGAATAAACAGGATTGTTCTAACCACTCTTTTCCAAATCTCCACAATTTCACAACTTACCCAAATTACGGTTTTAACATTGTCCCAATGGAATCCCAATGGAGTCCCAATTCACTATAAAAAAAAAAAAAAAAAAAAAAAAATTGCTCCGGTCAGTTTGAGAATTTTGTGGGGTATCACATGAAAAAGATGCCTTTTGTGGGGTATAACATGAAAAAATGCCTTTTGTGAGGTATCACATGAAAAAGTGCCTTTTGTGGGGTATCACATAAAAAAGTGCCTTTTGTGGGGTATCACATGAAAAAATGCCTTTTGTGAGGTATCACTTGAAAAAGTGCATTTTGTGGGGTATCACATAAAAAAGTGCCTTTTGTGGGGTATCACATGAAAAAATGCCTTTTGTGGGGTACCACATGAAAAAGTGCCCTTTCCCGAATTTAGGTAGGTACCACACTTGGTTAATCTGTCGTTATAAAGTCAAAATTTTTCGCCTTATAAACAAGTTGGATTAATTTACGACTTCGGAATTTCATCAAAATAGTTTACAAAAGATTTGGTTAATAATCACCTTAATTCGTTGTTGAGGTTGGCTGCTTTCAAGACGGTAATCAAGACGTTAAGTACAATTTGATTACCTTATCAGATATGGTACTGAACCATCTTTCACTCATATCTAAATGATAGACAATAAAATTTCGCAATATTGGCTATTCGAAACCGCCAGCCATTTCAACACTAGTTATTTTAAATTGCTCGACGAATATTTATGAAATTGAAATTGAAGATTAGGTTAAGTTTTTTTAGGTTGGTACTAGTTTTCCGGCAAATAAAATAATGTGCACAAAATATAAAAAGAAACCGTGTTAACGTGATGGTAGACAGAAAAAGGCTTAACCTCTGATGATTTCGATCAGTATCCTGAGCACGTTTGCGCTGACGATCGCCAAACCGATATTAACACGAAATAAATAAGAAATTGTTTTACGATGGCAACTCTGGCGGGTATTGTCTATGGTTCAATATTCCTAAATGTCAAACGGCCACGTAAAAATACAAATAAAGTAACAATGTCGAATTGAAATATATTCTAACTTTAATGAGCATTGGCTGTCCGCATGTAATTTTTGACACAAAAAGAGGACTAATTCTTTAATGAGGTCTTTAACCACAACTTGTTGTAATTTAACGACTGTCGTTGCTCGAATGGATGAATTGATTGCGTATACGACTTCTTTCAATTCTAAGAGCTTCGTTAGTTCACCTCCGTTCATTAATAAGCAACTGATTTTGCATAACAACGACATTATCAAAAGTAGATGTGTGTATTGATTGTTAACCAAACTTATCTGACATCGTACTAAGATCAGGTGGCTTTTGTCTATCGGACGTACGAAGATATTTTATCAATTTGTTGACCGTGCTCGCAAATATCGCCAACTGACCATAGATAACGGATTTAGTCAATATGGTATAGATGGAGGGTTTTATCGATTGATGGATAGAAAGTACTGAATTTGAGAGTAATGTTGTAGGAATTATTTAAAATGCTTTGAACAGATCAGATTTCTTTGTGCTTTTTACAATTTTGCAAGTTGTATTAAAAATATTATACTGGACTTAAACAAATCAAAAACAGTTAGCATTTAGACAAAATTGAATTGCATAATTCGCAACCTGCGGTCGACGCGTCGAAGAAAATTCAATCTAATCGCGATCAGCGCAATAGAATTTTTCCACGCCAATCGTTCTAGGTCATTTTGAACTCTAAATAGATTCCAAAATTACCTAGAACAATTGACGTGTACGTCAATATCTAAAAAAACTATGAATTGACTTTGTTTTTGATGATCCATTCGTATTTGATACAAAGAATAATTTACACTTAGAAAAATGTTTTATGTCGTAGGTATTTGCATGTTCTAACTTTGCCTATGTGTAATTCTAGTGATCAGGTATAGTTACTCGGAGACACACCAGAATGACTCAGGTGTCTCGAGTACCTTTGAGGTTGGTAATATAACCTAACGTTTAATGCATGTAACTAGAGACGACCTAAATTTTTGTCTTTCAGATTGTTTGTCAGATTCGTTCATGAGAAAAAGTGTAAATTACGAAAATATACAAATAGATAGAATTTAAAATATTTTTGAGTACGTATTATTTATGGGCAGTTTTTTTTACAGAATTTGAGAAATTCATAAAATTTCATTATTATTTTGCAAGCTCTGTAAAGGTTCCATTCAAATTCTGTTATTATATCATTATTGAATAGAGAAAAATATTGCTAATCCTGTTCAGCATGTCGTTTCCCAATAAACTTTTAGAACATTCATAATATATCGGAACACGTGTTCATGCACCTGACGTACACAATGACGAAATACGTGTTCCGATATCGCCAAAAAACATTCATGTTTTATTGATAGTTTATTAGGAAACCTGTCAATCCATTCGGCCTGCAGTCCTGTTTTTAACCGAAAAACAAATAATTCGTTTCTTCTTTAAGTTTTTGATTTATTCATCTTTAAGTTTTCTCGATTTGGACAGTTTTTTCACCTAACTGAAATAATAATTTTTTTATTTTTTTATTATTTTATTTTTTTTTATATTATAAAATGAAGGCCTCAGCACGGGCAAGCCAGCCAGTGAGGCCTACATTACTAAAAACCTTGAATTGTAAAAAATATTGTATCTAATAAAAAAAAATAAAAAAAATAACAAAACTTGAAAATTAACATAAAATTCTACGAAATAACTGGCCCTACGTAATCTGTCTTTTTCTCCTTTTTTGTAAGTTGGTTTTGTGATTTGTTTAGATGAGAAAAATAGAAAAAAATCTCAATTTAAGAAAAGCCATATTGCCGAAATCAAAATAGATTATAATAATTGTTACTTTAACAATATATTTTTTTAAATAATTAACTAACCATCAATCCGTTTGTCCGCAGGTAGGCAGAGAGGATCGACTGCCAAAATCTCGGTATCGGCTCACACTAACCATCTTACTAATTAGATTCTTACGCCCGTTAGCTGAGCCTGGCTTAATACCGTTTTAACCAAACAAACGCACATGGTAATAAGAAAAGTTTTTCACTGTTCTGACCTTACGAGCCGCATAATATTTCCACCACGTTTCTTTGTAAAGGTGTAAATGTTTTAGCAATAAAATTAATATTACAGACATTTTCACTTAACAACAGCTTTTTTGAAAAGTGCGTCAGTACCTGCAGTGAGCACAGAACTCGGCAGTTAGTCGAGCATCATACCCATCCGAACTATCGACCAGTTTCACTAAGAAAGGTCTTAAAAGTGACTTTATGGCTGTGGTAAGGTCTAATGGAATTTTTGTATAAACGAAGAATGCAAGCATCGTGCGCTGTAGAAAAAACGGGTAATTTACTTTATGTTTTTGTCAAAATAACGATTATTAATTGACATCTAAGGATTCGTTGAAAACGTTCCACAAAAATCAAAAAAATCGCCATATTTTGGGAGTGGACAATAAATCAAAAATCCCTAATTTTATCAAATTGTTAAGTTCATTATTATACCTTCATGTGTGTTTGTCTCTGTAACTGTTGCGTACCACTTTGAAAACTGCGAAAGTATTTGCCCCAAAACTACGAATATTTAAACCTGTCCATTGTTGAACTAACGAATAAATTTAGTAACAAAACTTGTTTTCGTCTGAAATATTGACTACGTAGCCTTTGTTAACTGTAAAATTGTATATTTTAACCGAAAGGTTTTCGATATTAATTTTTCGTTGATTTTTTATTATCAGTTTTTTAATTCCTTCTTAATTTTAATGTGTCAGTTATTTAGAAAAGTATAAAGCTAGCCCGCATGGTAAGACTTTCAAAAAGGTAGATTCTTTTAGTATCGCTCTGTTGAAATATCACCACTTTGAATCGGAAAGTTGCTTGAAATGGTATTAGCAATGATTAGTCGCAAGCTCCGATAGCCAAGAACTTCTTCTTATCCTTTAACTTTTCCATTTTCTTCCTGTCTCACTTCAGCCTCATACACACCCCGAATCCGGGATGCCATAGCACAACTCCGGGCAGTTGGAACTCTTGTGTGGTAATAAAATCATAAAAAATTGCCGTTTGGAACAGATCCATGGCCAATTTTAGTAAGTCTAGAAGCAAATATACCTCACAGAGTTTTAGCGGCCGGGTGGAATTAGTCGACGAGTCACGAGGCTGCCCGAATGAATTGTTGTTCCTTGAAAGAGCGTCGACCCGTCTTGCCACGCTTGCTACGCAAGAGTCAGTTTTACCCTCCGAGGCGCGCCAAAACATGTTTCACATCTTTCACCGCAAATAAGCGAGGAAAGAGATCGGGAAGAGGAAGAGAATGCTTGGAAGTACCTGCACCGAACACGACTAATGCCAATTCAAGCAAAATTTCAATTCTGACTAGATAATCTTCGGGAGCAATCTCTCCAACAGTATACAGATTTGACGCATTAACCACAGCATTCATGGTCCAGACAGGAAGTATTTTCTTATTCCAATTGGATGCTGCATCAGCCGGTAGGAAAGTAACTCAACAGCGGTAAGAAGACACCAATTAATTACTCTCTGACACGCTTTTCCCTCGCTTAGAGATTCCACACCTGTCTAGAAATAATATTAATTATGGTAATGGGCCTACAGGCAACACTGGCTATGTAAACGAGGCTATAATGATGGTACAGACGTTAAAGATGACCATTGCAAGATGAAGCAGACACGGTTAAGTAGTTTCTGAACAGGTGTAGTATTGTGGAGAATCAATATTGTACGACGTCGAAGAGAAAAGTGTAGATTACGAATGGGAAGATGGGAAAGATTGAGAAAGAATGGTCGAGAAATTATTATTGTTATTGGTATAGGTTGATTTCTCCGTGTGGTAACATCTTATAGATTATATATATGTAGGGCAGATAGTGTATTGAAAATTGTTATTACATATGTTCGCATGTTATAAGTAGGTATGCGAAATGTGGTTTCTAAAAACTGAAGGCAATCAAGCATTTAATACGTATGTACCAAAAAAATTTAAGGGAATACTATGAGATTCCTTTGCGTTTTACAATTCCCAAAATTCAAACCAATCTGAGGACGGGTTGCTTCACAGAATTTGAACAATTCATTAAATTTCAAAGTTCATATTCAAGTTCTATGAAAGTTATATTTAAATTCTGATACTATCCAAGTACGGTGACACAACCGGCCCATGTTGAAATTTGAATAGAACTTTTGAGAACTTAAATTTCATCTTTGAAATTTGGTGAATTGTTGAAATTTGGAGAATTGTCGAAATTTGGTAAATTGTTTAAATTTGGTGAATTGTTGAAATTTAGTGAATTGTTGAAATTTGGTGAATTGTTGAAATTTGATGAATTGTTGAAATTTGGTCAGTTGTTGAAATTTGGTAAATTGTTGAAATTCTGTGAGAAAACCCGCTCGAACTGCTGCACACAGGAGCTAAATGTTTGAAAAGGCGTGAATAATATGCATTAATTTTCAAGTTTGGATAGGAAGATCTCTCCAAGAAGAGACACAATGGAAATCAGTTTACTGGTTATTAAAAGTGCCACTCTTTTTTAAAAATTAAGTCTGTATCCATACTTTTAAATTCTTAAGTCATCAATATAAAAAAGAGAAAACGACAATCTTGAAAAGCACTAGTTGCTCAAGAATATATATACGGATTGTTTGGTTAGAGAACCTGGGGCGCATTTATGAAAACCAGAAACTTATTATATGCCTTAATTGTTGATGGGATAAAACAGGGAGCACGTAATTATTGATGGGATAAAACAGGGAGCACGCAATTATTGATGGGACAAAACAGGGAGCACGTAATTATTGATGGGACAAAACAGGGAGCACGTAATTATTGATGGGACAAAACAGGGAGCACGTAATTATTGATGGGACAAAACAGGAAGCATGTAATTATTGATGGGACAAAACAGGGAGCACGTAATTATTGATTCAATTAGATATTAGTTGATTCAATTAGACATCGATATTACTTTTTACTCCACTTTGCATGGGGATCGACAACAAAAAAGAATTTTTGACGTTACCTGTTTTGAATTCTTCAAAACTTTGACAATTATACAACTTAATTAGCAGATAAGCGTGAATCTATCAAAAACAATTAATTGTACTACTAGAATATCTTTTTAAAAATGGTTTTAAATTTAAAAGACATTTTTTATGTGTAGCATTCTCACTGAAGCCAGTGAGACTATGGCATCCCTAATTGAGGTATGTTGTGAGGCTGAAGGTACTAGGGAGGGAAGGAAATGGGTAAAGGGAAAGTTGCAAAGAAGGCTGACTATTCAGATCTGTTGACCAAATATGGCTAAAGCTATTTCAAGCAACGTTTCAATTCTGAATGGTGCTCTTTCACCAGGGTGAAGCTGAAAGTATCTACCGCTCTGGAATGTTCCGAAAATATAGTACACATTATTTTAAAATGATTAAAATTGAGAAAAAACACAAATTAATCAAAAGGATTTGAATCTGCGCCTCCAGATTCGAGCCGAGGATCGTATCCACTCAACCACTTAGGCCAAATGATATCCATTCAATTAACTTAACCAAACAGTTATCATTAATAATGCTAACTATAAATTGATTAATCTAAACACAACATTTGTTTAGCTTCCTCACATTTGTTTAGGTAAGCTTGTGGAATTCCGCTGCAGGCTCTTTAGAAAAAAACAACCCTTGATTGTAACTTGTCTATCTAATGTTTACTAATATTTAAGTAGGAGCTTTAGTGATAAGTTTGGGTTATTTTTCCAACCTCAGAACTTTATTTTTATTGAGAAAACAATGGAACTTCAAGGCACCTTTTAACATCTCCTTAGTTCTTTGCTATAATTTAGTTGAAACCAAGTGCTATTTATATATTTTTGGCGAATTAATAATTAGCGTGCTGCGGAATCAGACAAGTTTATCTTTGTTTATTCTGACTCATGCCGTGGCATTCATTTCCTTTATATCTACTGATGTTTACTAACCGTTTACTTATAAAATCAAAAGTGTAACGACTGTAAACCTTACATGGGTTCATGTGAAACTAGGCAAAAATAAACCTGTCATTCAATAATCGAATATAAAACAACAACATTACCAATAAAATATTGATAAACTTACTTATAAAATGAATCAAGTTGTTGTTGCTTATAAATCCAAATGATAAATTACCACATAAGTAAACAAACACACACAGCAATAATTGATAGATTGAATTTCCACCCCAAAGTTCAGTTTGTCAACACAAAAACACTTGAAAACTTTACTCAAAAAAAGAAACACAAAAAAGTTAAGGTTATTGTTTTAAACTGTAGCATCCAAAAACAGCACTATTTGTTGTGAATATTTATTTCATGGATTGAACCGTCAAACTTTTTTCAAAGCGCCGTTTTAAAGTTTTTTTATGGTTAGGTTGCTTTGAAGCACCGTCAGAGCCTATTCGGAAGGCCGCGTTTCGCCGGTCGGAAGTGGACTGGACAGGTATGCCTTCGGTGAAACGCGCGCACACCTGTGAGAGATTTTTCTCCGAAGTCCGGCGAAGTTTGCCGAAGATTGCCGAAGCTGTTTGACCCGGGAGCAGGTGTTAGATCTGATATTGTAGAGAGTCACGGTTAATGTCAAGGTTTAGGTTCGATGCCGATCGATGGATAATTTGATGAAGACCGTTATTGACGGCTTATTCTTATTGTGTAACGCTGTTTACGATGTAACTAACCCAGTTTTATGTTATGCAGATAAGTCAGAAAACTACAAAAGGTCTTATTCTTCTTCACAAGCCTTCAAGCTGACGTGGTTTTCTCTGCGAGGTTTTCTACTAGTAATCAAGAGGCCGCGGGTTCAAAGAAAAAAAGTAATTTGATTAATTTGTTTCAGAATCAATTCATTAAAATTAATATAAATGTTTATTTGTGGCACGTTGAAGAGAGAAATATATTCTCAGTACCGCCGTGGTGAAGGACCACACTTCAGAATTTAAAGTTGCTTGAAATGGCTATAGCAATGTTTAGTGATGAGATCTAAATAGCAAGGTACCACTTACCCATCTACTTCCCCTACTCACCACTTTTGTTATAGTCTCACTGGCTTTCGAGAAGTTGAGATTTTGTGTAATATTCATATGTCAGCATTAAAATTACAAACCTCAATTAAACAAAAATAATAATGTCTTCCCGGATAGGGTACCTTATTAATTACTAAGTGGTATATATATATATATATATACTGTCAGAGTCGCTCTGAAACGATTCGTTGTTTGAAATGAATTTAGTTTTGTTATCAGAAATGTTCACCATTTTGGGAGGCCTTAGTTCCTCTTGCTACGGATACTTGTGCGGTAGTTTTCTTTGAAAAAAAAACAACCCCCCCAAGTTTATTTTTTACCAAAGCCTGTAGTTCTTTTCACGTTGTTTTTCCCATTTCCTCAACAGTTTTAATATTTTTTTAAACATTTATAGCATAGTTTATTGGCATTTTAAATAGTATTTGGTTCCTTAGAGCATGCAGAAACCTACCAAGCTAAGAACTAATTTCGACCCGATAAGACAAACCACTTGTACACATTAAATTACAATAAAATATTACGCATTGTGCACGGTATTGTAAAATTGTTACTATGTATTGAAAAATTAGAAAGATTTATGTATAACTACTTCTGTACATACGTTCGCATTCATCAGGGCTGGAATCAAATCGAATACAATTCCATTATAATAATATTTTATTTCAGAATGTGGGGAGGTTAGTGCAATCCCACACGTCCCATATAGATATACATTTTTTTGTTTGTTAATAGATATAATAAATTAACAAATAAGGACAACTATGCAGGGTGTGGTCTTGAGTGTGCTTGGGCCCAGCGCTCACTCAGGAGTGGCGCTTGGTGCTGGTAGGCTGCGCTCACCAACGTGTTGGCGGAGAACCTTGGCTGGAATTCACAACTAGAAAAACTTATGATAAAAACAATGTTCAGAAATCAAAATGTCACGACTTAATTCAGATGCAGCCAATTCTACAGCCTAGGTTCTTACCAATTCTACAGCCTAGGTTGTTACCAATTCTATTGCCTAGGTTGTTATCAATTCTATAGCCTAGGTTCTTACCAATACTATAGCTTAGGTTCTTACCAATTCTATAACCTAGGTTCTTACCAATTCTATAGTTTAGGTTCTTACCAATTCTATAGCCTAGCTTCTTACCAATTCTATAGTTTAGGTTCTTACCAATTCTATAGCCTAGCTTCTTACCAATTCTATAGTTTAGGTTCTTACCAATACTATAGCCTAGGTTCTTACCAATTCTATAGCCTAGTTTCGTACCAATTCTATAGCCTAGGTTCTTACAAATTTCTTCGTTCATTTCTATGGTTTTTCAGACTGTATAATATTTTTATTTATTTAATATTATAGAAAAAAAACAGTACTTCAGTTAAAGTGGTGAAACAATATGTTTTGTATTGTGTTAATATCGGATAATAATCACACGTAGAAAACTTACTGATTAAAAAAAAATGTTAAGTTATTAAAAATATGGTCAAATTATTCGTTTTCCTGTTAAAAACGGGAGTGCAGACCAATTACAAATAAATTGACAGATTGTCATAACAAACTTTCAGTAAAGCACAAAATATGTTACGGGGAAGTCAGAACACGACTTCTTAAAAATTATAGTTTTTTGCATTTCGTCCATTCTATTTATTACGACAAGGTCACCTGCGTGAACACGTGTTAAGATATATTCTGAATGATTAATATTTTATTTTATAGGAAATGGGCACGGAATCACATTTTAACAGTATTTTGATAAATAATCGATGTTCATTTTTCTCCGTGCAGTAAACAAATGCAATAAAAAGGTACTACAATGTAATACCTAAATAAAATATCCTGATAAAAAAGCTCTGCAAAACATCGTAACGCCAAAGCTCCACAGAGAGCTTTCAGGGGTATAGAAACAGATTGTCTTAAAATAATATTATGAAAATCAGTTGATTATTTCTGACATGTTAACCCCAAAACCACAAACATTTGAAGTTTAAATACATAGTATTAACTTTTAAAGTTGTTGAAACATGATATTTTCTTTTGCATTCTCCTCCTATTGTGTAGTTAAGCGCATTTTACTTTTAAAGCGAAAGTGTAAGATTAATAAAGCAAATAAACATAAGAGTTGGCTCTTCAATCATATTAATGCGATATTTTCTCTTCAGAATTTTTTTCGCCAAGACTGTTTTTACGAAGAATTCGTGCCGAAACATCATCTCACTGAGAGTTCTCAAATGAAAGTTGAGCACATGGTGTCTCAAAAATCATTTATCTACGACTTTTCACGAGAAATAAAACGGCACAGAACCTCGATTACGGATTCGAGGTTCGAGAATGCGGGTTCGAACCCCGAAGTGAAAAATAAAATTTGTTTATCGATTCCTTGATATTTATTTATCGCTCGATTCTTCGATTAGCTAAGTCTTTCAGTCTTCTATCACTGCACAAGCAACATCGTGCGCTTTTAATTATGTAAGAAGGAGTTTTTCAAACATTTTAAATCATTAGCAAACGTTAATCGGAATCTGAGAATGTATATCTTTTATTTGAAAAAAATAATAATATTAAGTTTGTTAAAATAACAAATTGATACTATATTTTTATTTTATTTTTGGAATAAGTAAAACATCAAATTGTAAAAAATTCGGGGGTTATACTTATACTTGAGGTTTAACTTACTTGAGGTTAGACTATTTGAAAAGTCGATAGATGTCGCACATTATTATGAAATTGGAAATATTTATTGAAGATTTCATTTATCGAAGACACTATCTAAATTAAATATATCGAAGACACTATCTAGATTTTATTTATCGAATAAACTATCTAGATTTTATTTATCGAAGACACTATCTAGTTTTATTTAGCGAAGACACTATCTAGATTTTATTTATCGAAGACACTATATAGATTTCATTTATCGAAGTCACTATCTAGATTTCATTTAACGAAGACACTATATAGATTTCATCTATCGAGAACACTATCTAGATTTTATTTATCGAAGTCACTATCTAGATTTCATTTACTTCGGGAAGAATCTTGTAATCACACATAAAGGAAATGAAGAAAGTGTTGGTAGTTCTTAGTCGAAGTATAATATAATTAAAAATGACCGATGGGGATAGGGTCGATTTAGCTCAGTGGTAAAATGTTAAGCCCCGGCAAGGCTGTTGTCCTGGGTTCAATTCCTAGATGTGAACCAAATCTTTTTCTGTTTCAAATTTTCGTTTGAGAGTCACTAATATTGTCTTTTGATGAACACCTTTCAAAGTAATGGATACTCTCACTATCGCCACGGTTATAATCGAAACATTGTTTAAAGTGCCTTAAGCCGTGATCAGGTCAGAGAGTAATGCTGTAAAACTAAATATTTTAGTACTTACTTCGCAACCGTAAATCACAATAATTTTGGAACGTGTTACACATTAGACGATAAAATAAAATTATTTTATCGTGATTAATTTGATTTTTAAATGAAACCATTTTTTTTTTACATTAATTTATTTAAATTTTTTCTCGGATCTTTAATTTTGGATGCAAATTGACTCTCCAGATCCCTACCCACCCCTGATATATTAATAAAATTGTACGTAGTAAAAACGTGTCAACCATAATATTTTTCATTCAAGTTTCTTGTTATATATCTAACATGTTTAAAAACGCTGTTTTCTTAAATACATAATATTTTCACCTTCGAATCACTTAAATTTTGTGTTCACAAGTGTTCTTAAACATTTGTCTAAGTCACTGTCAATAGAAAGTCGCGACAGATCAAACAGGTGGTAAAGTTATGCTAAGAGCATTGCTTGGTCCAATAACAGAAGAATTTCTCTAAGAGAACATAATATATGTACCAGGCGCGATACCTCCATCCATGCTTTAGATCCACAGCATCCCTTGCGTTGTAGATTGTGTAGTCAAAAGCTTGATCGAAAAATATTATGACTTAAAAAAATATAAGTTTTATTGCATATACGTAGAAATCATAAATAGTAATTTAAAAACGAATAAAAAACCATCACGTTAAAACACACCATTCGGTTGGTAAGACTGAATCTGCGGATTCTAACACGTACTGACACCTCAACCAGTCTACGTGAGTAATGTTTCTATGGTCTACAATTTTCACTGTCCACAGTCCAAATCTAAACCAATACAAATGTTTTTTTTTAGATTTCGGGTACGGTCATCGTTGTACAAAACATACACGGATAAACAATGTTTCATTCAACGTAATAACAGGAAAAAAAAAATTCGACTCATTTCGTAAAAAATACAGCGCCGGTGAACAAAAAAAATAGAAATAATATATATTTTAGGTTGGTCACTGGTGACGTCACGTGTCACGTCCGTGACATGTTTGTGCGCTTAGTTCTTCTAAACTACGCAACGGATTTTGATAGGGTTTTAACTATCACTTGGAGAATTTCTTCCGGAAGGTTTATGTATATAATACATTCGTATTATATTTATAAAAAGTAGAGAAAAGTCGATGTTTTGCAATCAAATCGTAAATAAAATATTTTCGGTCGCTTCCATTGCTAACGCTGGCTATACCTTATGAGGTACATCAAAATAATTTACTACGGAATTGTATATCTTAAAAAGGCCTACAGAAAAATCCGCGATGGTATACGTCTATCTCCTAAGAATAACCCCCAGCAACGCCGGGTTTGAACAAAAAATGCTTAAAATTTGTTGAGACATAAATATATATAATTTATTCAGCAGGTAAGTATGTAGCTAGGTACGTTAAACAAAGAATGTTCTCTACGACGAACTTGCTTAAAAGTTACAAACTACTTGTAAGTAGTTGACTTTTAGGTGGTATTGTTGATTGAGTCTGTTAGTGAGGTGCCACTAGAATTCTTTTTCCTGAGCCTTGATATTCGGGAAGAACAAACTCGTTTGTTCATCTTTCTTTCCGAGAAATGTGGCGAGGGCTACTAAAAGAGAAGGCCTCGATGCAATATACTAACTTTTATTAAATATAGTGTTGAACAAGAAAAATATTATTTTTAACGTTTTGCGGAGTACAGAATAATAGATGAGTACAGAATAATATAAAAGTAAGAATTATAGAAGAATACAGAATATTAAAAGAGTATTAAAATCATATTTATTTATTTTTTATAATATTGATTACATTTTATGATTTTGGCTGTCCAACTAGAAAGGATTCCCGTTTCAGGACAGTCAAATTTACAGGTTTCAAGTTATCCTAGACGAATACAGGATTTAAGACTAGCTAAAATAAGTATATTATATTATTTATATTATATTACAGAGTACATAATGATAGAACAGTACAGAATACTAGAAAAGTACAGACTAATAGAAAAATACAAAATAATAGAAGAGTACAGAATAATAGAAGCGTATGAAATAATATGAGAGGTCAGAATAATAGAAGAGTACAGAATAATAGAAGAGTACAGAATAATATGAAAGGTCAGAATAATAGAAGAGTACAGAATTAGAAAAGAGTACAGTATAATAGAAGAGAACAGAATAAGAAAAGAGTACAGAATAATAGAAGAGTACCGAATATAGAAGAGTACAGACTAATAAAAGAGTAAAGAATAATAGAAGAGTACAAAATAATAAAACATTACAGAATAATAGAAAGGTACAGAATAATATAAAAGTAAGAATTATAGAAGAGTACAAATTAATAAAAGAGTATTATAATTGAAGAGTACAGAATAATAGAAGAGTACAGAATACTAGAAAAGTAGAGAATAATAGAAACATAAAGAATTATAGAAGAGTACAGAATAATATAAGAGGTCAGAATAATAGAAGAGTACAGAATAATAGAAGAGTATGTATGAGACGATGTATGAATGTGAATGAGGCAAGGGGGGTCGTGCCAAGACCGAGTTGTTTGGTGCTCCGTCTTCTCTGCCTACCACTGCGGGGAAACGTCGTGATGGTTAGTTAGTTAATTAGTTATGTAACATTTATTCCTTTTGATAATCAAAATAATTTTATTTTTATTTCCTATTCGAACTACTTGTAAGTATTTGACTAATCACAAGGAGTAGCACGCACCCAACATGTTTATACGGTTGATATTTGTCACATGAGAACGGGTCGCTTCTACGACGCATTCTTGAGTTAAACAGCTCGGTTGCGGAACGATTTGCCGGCTTCTGTGTTTTCTCCCTCCTACAACGTGTGTAACTTCAAGGGTTCCATGAGAACTCAACACAATCACACTTCATAAAGTGATATATTGTCATTAAAAGCGACAAAATAAATGTAACCTGTAAACTTAACCTACGTAACTTATTTTACCTAGTTTTTCTTTCATCACTTTTCATGACTTAATATCACTTTTTAACGGTGTGTTAATTTGTCACTATGTTGAGTTATCCGGTCACCATACAATGTATCAATACCTCACTTCCAAAGCGTTACAACTCAAATTGCGTGGCTCCGAAATAATTAGGAAACAAGATTTTAGGCAGGTTTTCAGTGTATATCATTGTATAATTTTTGCAAATTTTAATTAAATTTTTATATTCGAAACATCACAAGGATAATTCTAAAATTATGAAAGTACTGTAAACAAAGCCTCCATAACGATATTTTATTTATTCTAAAAGAAGACGCTTCGATTCCAATTCCATTTATTATTTTATTTACAGTTTCAATATTCAAGTAAATCTATATTTGTTTTATTGTGGCCAGGTCCACAGTTTTAGGGCGACCCTGAATAAACAGGTTTATCTCTTTTCCTCCTGCAGCCAAAGCGCAGGGAGAAAGGTGCTAAACGAGCAGAGCTTCTTTCTTTATCTCTTTCTCGCGCTTATAATAAAAACTAGTTTGTGGAATATGAATTAATCATAAATTAAATGCTATGGAGGGCAAGTGAATACATCGAAACTAAAATAATGAAGAGTTTTTGCTATCTTTTACGAGTGGCACCATTTAAGAATTAACCCTTCGGGTCTAGTCAAAAAATTATTAACCCATCAAACATTCTCGCTTGAAATTAAATTTCAAATAGGTCGCTGAATTAGAACTTTAAAAAATATACCCATGTTGTCGCTTATATCACAAATCAGTGTGGTGAAATATTATCGATATTCGCCTACCAATGTGTTTATTTTATTTTACGTTAGAATTTTTATCTTCACTAAGACAAGCCTGTGGTGATGTAAATAATTTTATAAAATAATAAAAAGATTATATATTAAGAGAACAATATTGTTACATTAACGTTTTTACGAATTGGGTACCTACCCTACATGGTACTTATTAATCTAATTCCAGCCAATTCATTACAGTATAATGTAGTAAACATGGATTGTGACCATGATATATATTGTTATTTGATTGCAATAAAAAATTAATAAAACTTTTATTTTAAAAAGGAGAGAAAAAAATTACATTATAAAAGGAAAAGGATGAAAAAATATACGATATACAAATACAACATATTATGCCATAATTTAAAAGGACTAAAATGAAAAAAAAATGGTAATCTCCCATGTAAATACTTTACTTCTTCATTATTATTGACCCTTTTGATTATTTCCGATTTTATGTCCGGGTTAAATCTTCCCCACAAGAAAAACTAAGCCCTTCCATACACTTTTCCACAAATGATCATCAAGTCAATCCACACTATGCAAGTGCATTATATAAGCATAGTAAATACAAAATGATACAAGAACAACACGTCAACTCACCAGAGATCAAATGGGAAAATAATTCACCGACTCCAGATATTTTCATATCAGAGGGTTCGGCTCGGTATAACTCCTAACTAGACCTATAAATCCTACTGATCCGTCAATACAAATATTTAAAAAATCTTTTGTAATCCTACATGTATTTAAAATGACTGATTTTTGAATTTATATATATAAATCCTTTAACAGATCTAATACGCCTAAATTTTGAATGAGAGAGCTAGGTATAATGCCAGTAGCCGAAATAACAAATGGTAATATTTTTATAGTCTGAGAATTAATGAGATTGAAAGATTTTGGCATTTTACTTCTTTATTATTATAAATTTTTATTTTTTTATTATTTTGAATTTTAATTCTTTATAATTATTAAAATTTTGATAAACTTTTATTATTATTTACTTAATAATTATCTACTTTATGTATTTATTATTATCTATTTAATTTATGAACGTATTATTTTTATTTTTTTTAAATTACAATAAATATTGTGACATAATTTACAGAAAATATTGTTTATTTGACCTAATCACCATAATGCCACTAGGCTTGTGTGTATAAGGAATATGTCATTTTTTGATTTTTTATTTATGTAGTATGTCATATTCTGTTTATATTTTCAGTGTGATTTTTTAACGTGAAGTTTAAAATCTTTGTCGTTTTTTATATTTCCGATACTTTTTGATACTGCATTAAAAAATATTACTCCAGGATGTATATATATACATGGTGTCCGGAAATTCGTAGTACAAGCCGGAAACTGGAGAATGTATACCACACGGGGAACCCAAATAAACATAAAGTTTTTTGATTTGAGTATTTTTATTAAAAAAATAAAAAAAAACAAATAAATATATTTTTCGGCTATTTCAGGGTTCAATTTTTTTCGTCATTATTTGTTTTACTTTTAAATTTTTAAATAGTTTTAATTAGTTGGGTACTTTGATCTTCAGTAATAATTTATAAGAATTTGATCAAAAAAAAATCAACTTCTGACTCGATTTACTCGAAAACGAAAGCTCAAATCAAAAAAAATTATACTACAAAATCGACTCCAAATGTGATGTAGATTCACCAGTTTCCCGCTTGTACTACGAGTTTCCGGACACCAAATTGCCCTAATGTTTTTTTATATTTCGGAGTTGGGAGTATTGACGTTTGACTTAGTAATCTATGGTTTTTTTAAAAAAGAGCATTTTTATATATTTTAAGAATGTCTTTGTTAATTTGTAATGTTGCATGATAGAAGTATAATTAATTTAGGTTTATAACTTTAAATTCTTTAAACAGAAGTTCTAATAAATATGTATGTGGTTAAAATATAGTTATTTATTATTTAAGTATAGTTATTTTGTATTTAATTTGCATATATTTATTTACTTATCCGTTATAATTTAACTATTTTTATTTTCATTTATTCATTGCTAGTTTTGTTAATAATTACTCATACTACTCTTGTCATTGTCAGTATGGTCACACTATAATTGCGGCTGATATGCCACCATAGATACTTTGTAATACTTATCTAGTCAATACAATGATATTTTTGCCAACCTTAAACGTACTGCCCAGCTGTAATTTTCGTTTAAATAACTGTAGTATTTATTTTTGTAATATTTTTCAATATTATATTTAGTTTAAATATATTTTATTTATTTAATTTAACTGTCAAGATGCACGTAAATTCCCTAGTACGATGAGCGGCTCATGTTTTTACCGCTTTATGAAATCATTTTGTTATCAGGCGACTATTTCGCTTTCAAAGGAATCTCGGTAAACGCATAATTTGAGATAACTGTAACCATAACAACGAGAGTGAATGTGTTTTGACGCCGAGAACAGCTTCTGACCTATCAATAATCGCAAGTGACTATTAGTGAAGAGAGATTATTCAAACCTAGATAACTAGATAAACGAAAATTATCTGAGTCTGGAAAACCGATTCAGAAACGAAACTGATCCTTCCTCTAATTGAATTGTCCTTCAAAAAGTTCAGCGAAGTAACACGGCTTACGATGGATCTCTCACGAGTTCTACTACGAGTACAATCAAACGCCAATCACATCGAATCAATGAAGTTTACTTTTCATTGGATACCTTTCTTTATTGTTTTCACCGGCAAAGATTCTCACGAAATGTAATGCTGGAGAAGATCTCCCATAAAAATGTACATAATTAATATTGGATTAGAAGTAATCACTACAATTTTCACTTTTATGGTCTGAAACAAACCGCGTCACAAACGAGAACAATTACCGTAGTATTCTTATTATTATTGGACATTATGCTCCGGCGAGAGATTTAATGTATTTCACCACAAGCGTGAGATTATATGGTTTAAAGTGGAAACACACTGGGTACGCGATACACGCATTACTACGTTCCCAGGTCAACGTGCACACTGGGTCCTTGCACGCAACGCATGTGACCACGTGACAAGTGGTTTATAGTTTTTAAATACGCGGCGCGCAGGCGCGTCAGTTGATTTGGCGCTTATTTTTTAGGTTATATTTATGTGTTTCACTTAAGCCCCCGGATACCAAATTTTTACCGATTTATAACAAATTTCTCGTTAAATCTTTGAGTTTTTAAGTTCCAAAAAAATATACGTTATTGTTGAAGATAATTTTTTATGCCAAAACGTTAATTATATGGAAATCGCTCGATAGAAAAAAAACGTAAGTTCCAAAAATTATTAAAAACAGGTTTTGTTTTTTTATAGGCACGAACAAATTCACAATGTATTTTTACCTTACCCCATCACTCTAGGCTCTATTTACCTAGATACTCGTGGGATGAGAATTGGACAATTCGAAAAATCCCTCTTCCCTCGTGGGTCCTTCAGAAAATCAAGGAGGAGTGGAGACGAGACCCTCTTTCCTCGCGGGGCCTTCAGAGAACCAAGGGGAGCAGACTCCTTGGTCTTGGGGTCTTCAGGGAAACAAGGAGAAGTGGAGGGGAGAGAAAAAAACTCTCTTTCATCGCGGGGCCTTTAACTAACCAAGGAGGAGTGGAGAGGAGAGATGAGTCCACCTCCGTGAACTCTTCCCTTGTGGGGCCCTCAGGGAACCAAGGGGGATTGGAGAGAAGAGATGGGACCTGGGAAGACACATCGTGAAACCAGAAGACATAGCCACAAATCCAATGACAACCCTGGTGAACTTTATAAAAGGGACCGGGTGACTATTGAAGGAACGAGGTAAAATGGGAGACACAATGCGCTTATGGACTAAGTGCTCACGGGAACTGGTGACCGGGTATGTCATTAAAATGATAATTCAACTCACCTCCAAAAAGTGATATATAGTCATAAAAAATTATGAAACAAAAACTAGGTTAAATAGCTTCCATTGGTAACTATTAAACCTAGTTTTTGATTCACCACTTTTAATGACTATTTAAATTTTTTGAAAGGTGTTCGAATTTTCATTTTGATTGCTTACATAGCATACGTCGACATAGTGTGTTTCAACCTTAACACATCGAAGGCTTGTGATCAGAGTTGAATTTAACGATATTGAATTTGGGGATGCCATTTACTGTAGAGTATGCTGTTTGCGTTCGGGCAGCTTCGGGTTCTACCGAAGATAACCGAACGCTACCAACCGTCTCGTATTACATTGCCGGATAGCGAGGATTCATTCTGTCGCTAGACGGCCTTTAGATAACTTGTTATTTGTATTGTCAATTAATTATATTCCGAATTAAACAACCTCCGTATATCAGAATCTACGACTATTAATAGAGATATTACCAGATCCCTATCCTCGCTAGAATACTGGAGATTAAGGGCCCAGTATTCTATCCTGTACAACATCATAACATCACAGTGGCGCAGCTTAAAAAGGAGTATACGGAAACAGTTTTTCGGATTGCCGGCAAGTGGATCTGTTTCACACCAGTGACTTGCGAAAAAAAATCTCCGGGACTTTATTGTCAAGGTGACAATAAATGGAGATAAACTGGGCATAATAAGGACAATTGGAAGTAAATAATTACGTGGCTCTGGGTAACAAAGACCAGACCAAGAATCCAGCGAAGAATCAATAATTTCGTGGTTCTGGGTAACAAAGACCAGACGAAGAATCCAGCGAAGAATAAATAGTCACGTGGTTCTGGGTAACAAAGACCAGATCGGTGGCTCTGGGTAACAAAGACCAGACAAATTTCACAGAAGAAGAAGACTTGGAATTCCGGGAAGCGGCTGGGCGCTGGACTGCATCGGCGCCGGTTCCTGGAGTCAGGTTGTCTTGTTTGTTTTCTGGAAGGTGTTATTGTTGCCGGGTGGGTTTTTTTTTTTTTTGCTGTTGTCGTTGCAATCATGGAATCGGGCGGAATTTCCAGGTTCTCCCACGTTAATGGAGATTGGAGTTTGTTCCGCTTGAGGTTAGAACAGTTCCTTCTAATTCGTGATGACATAAAAACGACTAAGTTAGATGCTTCACAGAAACGCGCTTATTTGCTGAATCTTCTGGAAGCGGAGACATTAACTCTTTTGATCAACTTATGTTTCCCTGCTAAAGTTACAGACGTGGCATTCGATCAGTTAATAGAATTAATTGAGAAACATTGTTCCAGACCGCGATCGGTATTCAAGGAACGAGAAAAATTTTATCAGGCAAAGCAATCGCATGGGGAATCGGTCAGAGATTTCGCAGTCCGTCTAAGGGGTTTATCTTCTTTTTGCGAATTTGGAACACGCTTGCCAGAAAGCTTAGCGGATGCCTTTGCAATCGGTATTTTACCAGGCCGGGCTAAGGAGAAAATTTTTCTAGAGGGAACTAAATTAACATTTAACAATATGGAAGAGTTAGCAATAACGGTTTCAGTTTTAGACAATCTGGTTCCGGTAATTAAATCTGAATTTTCCGCAGGGAATTCGGATGTGAATGCCATTTCGAATCGTTCAAATTCGCCCGGGAGACATTCGTCGCGTTTGGGAGAAACTCAAAGTTTTTCAAGGTTATCTCGTTCAAAGAGCCCCGAACCGAGTAATAAAAAATGTACGATTTGCGGTGAATATCATGTAGAAAAATATTGTAAATTCAAGAAAGCAAAATGTTTTAATTGTCACAAGGTAGGGCATTTGAAGAAATTTTGTAGGAATCACAAGGTTAATCCGATTTTTGAACAATCCCAGAATAATAGTATTTCATACATTAATCCGTTTAGGGCTAATGTGGTAATTAACGAAGTGAAATGTGCTGCTATGATTGATTCAGGGGCAAGCATGTCGGTCATGCCGGATTTTATTTTCAATCGTTATTTTAGAAATGTAACATTGTCACCAGTTAAGCGTACTTTATCAGGATACGATGGCAAACCACTTAACCTTGTAGGTAGTGCCTGTTTTACCGTAGAATACAATAATCTTAAAAATAATTTATTATTTACTGTTGTGGTTAATGGCACGGAATTGATAGTGGGTAGGGATTTTATGGAGATTTTTAATCTGAAGATAGTTCCAGTGATGATAAATTCGGTTTCATCAATCAAGGACAAAATCTGTTTTATTGAAAATTGTGAACATGTAAATTTTCAAGCAGTTGTGGAAGCCACCGCAGCAGATAGCGAATTACAGCTAGTGCTTAGATATTTGCGGCAGGGCTGGCCCAAACGAGTAAATCGTGACAGCAGTATATGGAAATATTGGCTAAAAAGGAACGAACTTTCTATCATAGAAGATTGTTTGTTTTGGCAACACAGAATAGTTATACCTTTTTCTCTCCAAAAGCAAGTGTTAGGTTCATTACACAGGTCACATCTTGGTATTGTTAAAATGAAGGGAATAGCTAGAGCATATTTTTGGTGGACAGCTCTGAACAAAGACTTGGAGAAAGTCGTTCAATCATGTTCAGGTTGTGCGTTGTCAAAACAGTCACCACCAAAAAGTCAAGCAAACGTTAACATTTCTAAAGCTCAATCTGATCAGGTGAAGTTTTACAAAGGGGTTAAAACCAGGGTTTTTAAAGTTGGACAAAAGTGTTTAACAAAAGATTATCGTCAGGATAATAAAGTAGTTTGGGCTAAGGGAGTAGTCTCTAGAAAGCTAGGTAAAAAAGTTTATATTATTAAGTTAGAGAACACAGATGTGACATGGAAGAGACATGTCGACCAAATGAGGGAAATGTCAGTGAGCTGGAAGGAAGATGGCAATAGTGCACAGCATCCCGCGTCTGAAATTTTGAGGAATGAGCCTCAGGAGTTAGAGACTTCAACCTTATTGCGTGGATTCACTGGTTTTCCTCCTGATTTCAGATTGGCGGCAGAGGAGGTGGTGTCGGAGCAGACACAGGCCCGGCAACAGAGACCATGGTCGGGGAGATTGCGGCCAAGACGCGAGTCACCCACATCTTCCAGAGGAAACGGGGCAACTTGACCCAGGCACCGCGGTTGTTAGTCTTAGGATTATTTGTTAGCAAAATGTAATAACTTCACTTGTTGTAATAACTGCATAGCGCAGCTCTGTTAGAAACTTTTGTGGATCTCTGCACAATTGATTTAATCGTGTTTTGTACTTAATATTTAAAATTTCTAAGTTGTCTATCTTTTTAAAATCATTGTTAAAACCAAATGTAATATAAAATGTTCATGTTATGATTTATATAGGTTTGTAAAATATTTTGTTGGTTTGTAAGTAGCTTCAGAGTTGAAGGAGGGAAAGTG
Source organism: Hesperophylax magnus (assembly GCA_026573805.1). Classification (NCBI taxonomy): domain Eukaryota; kingdom Metazoa; phylum Arthropoda; class Insecta; order Trichoptera; family Limnephilidae; genus Hesperophylax; species Hesperophylax magnus. The sequence continues at coordinate 1,376,247 of JAIUSX010000081.1, forward strand.
TAGAGTATGCTGTTTGCGTTCGGGCAGCTTCGGTTCTACCGAAGATAACCGAACGCTACCAACCGTCTCGTATTACATTGCCGGATAGCGAGGATTCATTCTGTCGCTAGACGGCCTTTAGATAACTTGTTATTTGTATTGTCAATTTATTATATTCCGAATTAAACAACCTCCGTATATCAGAATCTACGACTATTAATAGAGATATTACCAGATCCCTATCCTCGCTAGAATACTGGAGATTAAGGGCCCAGTATTCTATCCTGTACAACATCAATACATCACATTTACCCAATTCAAAAACCAATAGGCCGAAATACAGTAAACAATAAGAATATTTTTTTCTCTACTACACCAAGTACCTACATCAGGTAAAGTGTATGGACAGTGTATAGTGTATAGGTAATCAGTATGGACATTAGATATTAGGTTCTTTGTTTAAATAGTACGTCTCTTTAACAAATACAAAAAGTCGATTTCTGATTGCGAAACTGATTAATTAATATCATATTAGAAACGTAAAATAAGGGAAAATGACATATAACCTCCAATCCCTTGGGTATATGGCACCACCTACTGGTACGATTATAATGTATTCAAAAGATACTAAAAGTTTATCAGTAAACCTGCTAATTCAATCGTTATAGCCTTGCAATTCAGTTTCATCGGAAAACTCGTCTTCACTCCCACTTAATTCAAATTTTCCCCCAAATTTACTGCGCAGTAAAAAATATTAAAATAAAATGAATGCGTAGTTATTTTTATGAATGAAAACCAGAGCAAAAGTTACAACCTATCGTACCAGTGGGTACTGTATACAACTGAACAGAACAGGTGTATACATTTAACGGAACATTTTATTTTTTAAAGAATGAAATGTTTACCTTGTATTTTTTTATTGTTTATGTCGCCGCTGCGGCGCCGTCAGAGTTGCTAGATTGTTTTATATGTCGCCGTGGCGGCGACAACAGAGTACAGAAGGTTAAAGAACTGAAATTCCGTTTTTAATGGGATTACTAATAATTTGAAGAGATTCTTAATAAATTAATTTTACTCATTTTTCTCCGTGTGTCACCACTACACATAATTCAACAAAGCCAATATCCTAATTCAATCTTTTATATCATTTTTTCCTCGCTTTTTATAAATTACCTAAGATAAGTAGTAAATGTAGGATGTATTCAGATATGCATCCTACATTATTAGAACCGCGGGCCGCAGGTAGGATTGTTTTAGACGCACAAAGCGAATGGACGAAGAAAGTACCTACCACTAGTATCAAAAAGAGTGGTCAAAGAAATCGGGGGCGCCAAAGATCAAATACTTAACTCAAGAAAACAGATAAAATCACATGCGACGTTGAAAGAATGTAACGAAGCAAGTGGTGTGTGGACAGGTTGTGCTTCGGTCTATCCCCTGACTACCCCTGCGGAGAAACGGAATATTTTTTAGTTTTAAAAAATCCACAAAGTAAATATCACCCCTTATAAGTGCAAACTAAATAATAATTATAATTCGTGAGTAGGTACACAGCTTATCTTGACACCAAAGATTTCTAGGCCAAAATATTGCATTTAAAAACTTATTTACTTTGATTGCACATTTCACCTTACTTATAACAATGATATTTCACCAGAATTAACTGCGTGCGATGCACTTGTGTAACATTTTCTCACTGAACTTGTGAAACTTAACTTAAAACTAAATCAGTTTTTCCATTTCATTATTATTCATGCGAACGCTAAACAAAGAACTTTCAAAATACAATAATTGTTGTCTGTAATTATCAATTTAACAGTTTCGCAAATAGTTGATAATAAAAGTCATTAAAGTAACGACGAGATCGAATTGATGACTATTATAAATAATTTTATTTTCAGAATGCAGAAACAGGTTGATTCTTTTACATCCAAAAAATAGGCATATTTTCTATGTCGCTGTTGTTGTAGAAATTACTTGTATTAGACCTCACGACGACGTGAACGTTTTTTGTAATCTAATACATCTATTTTAAAATGTCTTTTTAATTTTACTGAGCATTGAACTTTCCTACCCAGGAACTGGAGTCAACAACTTTACCTATCTCGTCAAATGCCGATCGGGTAGGTTCAACATATATTTCGCATATTAACTGCTGTAATTTCGGAAAATTTGATAGAATGCATTGTCATCGACAACGAGTGTATCTGCCGAGTTTCAGTTCGATCGGATGTCGGGAAGTGGGTTAATTTTCTCATAAAGATTTGCATTAATTTATTACCGAAAAAAGTAAAATTCATATTCATGTGTTTAAAATCGACGTTATTTTTTCCCCAATTTCTCGAAATATATTATTAGTTCATAATTAATTTTAATAAACACGGTGTCCCAAAACTCGTAGTACAAGCGGTAAGCTGGTGAATCTGCATCACATTTGGATTTGATTTTATGGTATAACTTTCATAGAATTGAGATTTCGTTTTCGAGTAAATCAAGTCTGAGTTTGGAATGTATTTTATTTATTTTAATTATTTTATTTATTTTATTATTAGCTTTTATAGACATAATACAAAATACAGATACAAAATGCAGAATACAGATACATAAATATCATTAGATGGAATAAATACTTTTCATGTTAATTTATAGTTTTTGTTAAATTTGAAAAAAAAATCGGTCGCTAGTGGGTTAATACCAGATAAATGTCCTCCAAAAGTTTCTTTTAACCCTTTATTTGCCGAAAAAATGGAAAACATTAAATAAAACTATCGAAATTCTCAGATTGAAAAAAAATATTTGTTAGGTTATCCTTGATTTCAATTTACCAGTTTACCGCTTGTTACTAAAGGTTTCCGGACACCGTGTATATTTGCAAAATATATTGTAAGTTTATTAATTCTTTTCATTTTGTTTTTATCTTTACGGCAATTCTAAAGCAAAGGAATAAATAAATAATATATTGTATAACAGTCTTAGTTAACTAATGTAATTACCAGTTAATGAAGAAACATTCTCCGGCCTAATTGGGAAGCTAGTCTATATACTAATACTTAAAGGTATAACATAATTGCTTAAAACTAGTAGACATAGTTAGAAAAAAGCAGTATCTCTTCATTACGAATATCGGACAATTAATGAATAATGAACATAAATAGAAAATAGCAATAAAAAAATATTATGTCAGAATCAAACCTGTGACAGATCACGCTACAAGCGCGCTATATTTTCATGGCTTGGCCTATTTCTGCAAATCACTCGCCATATATTCCCATTGGTAGTGTATGGCGAGCGATATGCTGAAAAAGGCTAAGCCATGATGCGTATAGCGTAATGTAATGGCTATAGGTAAAATATCAAGCGGTTTTGGAAAAAAAATATTTTAATGAATATTGTTTTATTTAATTCTTTTTTCGATGGAATAATCCATTAACTATGTAGGTAATTATTTGAGGTAGAAATTCCTCTTAATAGTGTATTATTAATTATTTGCTATTGTATGAACGACATAAAAAGTGAAATGACAGTTTTCTCACTAATTCTCTGCACGAAAGGAATGTGTTTTCTAAATATAACATTCTTTTAAAATTATGGACGTTTCATGTAAAAATGTTTCGATAAGTTTTTTTGTTGACATTTTCGTGATTGTTATTAAAATTTGATTATTTAAATATATCAATGTTTATTTTAAATACGAACATCTCAAAGAAAATTTTTAATATTTTCAAAAATTATATATTTTTTATAACAACTTAAAAAATAAGAAATATACAGCATTTTTAAAATACGACCGAAGCATTCCAAAAATCCACGAAATTTCACCTTGTCTTTGGGAAATATTTTAAAACCTGAAGGGTTAAATACAATTTTGATTATTTTGTGGCGTTTCCGATATTTTCTTCCATTCAATGGCAGCTAGTTTGGATCACTTAAATCACGCTACGCGAGTTGGCGGTCGAGATAATTAGCAAATCTTCGTTTACTCCTTTGAAATGGCGAACGTTTTTTACAAAAGTTATTAATTGTAATTAAAATGCATCAAAAGTTATCTGTCAAAGTGACAGATCCCATACAATGAAATGATATTCGTCGGCAGTTCCCCAATTGATCTGACCCCCTCTCCCGAGTAAGATTATAGGGTAGTGTGTCACCCCAACATATAATACGTATATTCCACGCCCAAATTATGCGCGCATTATATAGCGTAATGTGTCCTAGGCTTTATAAGAATAATAATTAGAATTTATTCCAGAATGTATGCAGGGGTCGTGCAATGCAATACATTCCATATTTTAATATAACAGAAAAATAATAAGAATACATAGATAGACACAATAAATGCGGAATAGAAGTGAAAAATTTTTGCAATCAGCCGTTTATGAAGGATATTTGAACAACTACCGTCTATAGAGGGCCATCAGGAGGACCCCATCCAGAAAACCATGGCAGATGATTGCCATGATTATGCTTTAAATGTTATGGGCATCGTTCTTGTTATAATAATATGGAAAAAAAATCTCCTGACACTTTTCTCCGCCCGTCCGCTCTAGAGTGTACATTATTACCCACAAACTGGCATACATAATGATTTTCAATAACATTAAATTTAATAAGCTCAATAATTTCTCCATGCAACATATCGGAGTGCTCATAAACACGGCATTTAATATGAACACTCACTTGCAAACATTCACAGCCATAAACCATTTTATGATAGATTGTAGAACTTTTCCTTTTTGCTACCTATTATTATTATGTCAGAATAATTATAATCAACAATGATAAAATGATGCACGTAATTATGTAAGAAAATTACCATTTAAATATTATTGTGTTATAGTGTCTCTCAAAACTAATCAACAACTATGGGAATATTTTTGGACTGTCCTTGAATGTAACCGATTTCCGTCGTTTTAATTACATCAACACCGTGAATCAACAACGATGAAATCTTTTATGTAGATGGCGATAAGGTTTAAATTCCCGCTTAACACCATCCGCCTGTTTTGATTTATGCAAGAAAAAAACATAGCCAAAAAGTGACTTTTATTTTATTTTGTGGATGTTCAGGCATAAATATTTATTTTTTTTCCATCATTTTATAAATAACTTAATTTGCCACATTATACAGTAAAATTATAACCGAAAATAGCTTCGTAAGTAAGAGATTTTGTAACTTTAAGCAGTTTTCATAGGCCTTGTACATAATTTTTTTCTGGGCTTATTTTAGACTTATCTAAAAAATACTCGATTATTTCAAAGGCCAAGATGTATTCTACTCGCAGTATTTAATTAAAGCATCTGAAAAATTCCTAGGCGACAAAATTTTCAAAACAAAAACACATGATTTTGCATTACTACGTTTGGCATCGCCTTAAATACAAAAAAACTATGTTTCATTGGTTCAATCCCCATACAAAACTAAAACCAAAAACAAAATGTGAACTTGTGGATTGAGCTCCGTGACTGGTGACGTCAGAATCAACAGATTCAGTCGTGCCAACATTACGTGTAATAATAAAACTAATAACATGTGTTTTTTTTTATTTGAGAAGAAGATAATTCTAACAAATCTAAACGAAACATGAAACAGAACAAGACACATAAAATAAAAAAGATAATGGTTACAACTAGGAAATGAACGACCAAGATTTCCCGTATTTTTGGACGGTACCAATTTGAATGGCCACAAATTTCTAATGAATTGGTTTGCAACCTAGATAGTGTATCTGATAAATATATGGGAAACCTATGAATTTTTTACTAAAATTCTAAATGAATATTCTTTGTTTATTGGAACAAGACACAAAGAATAAAAAAAATTACGTTCCAATAAAAAATATACATTTTTGAAGACATCATATTTTCCCTATTAAATATGTATTTACACAATAACGAAAAAATGTTCATGTCATTATTTAGAAGTCAAATTGAGTAAAGCTCAACAGTACTTATGTATTAAGTTATGATATTCGTTCCATCATCATCCAACGACCGAGAACAAAATAAATTTAAAATTCTCCAAAATAGGGCAATGAGAACGATACTAAGACGAAATAGATATTCAAAAGTAAATAAAATGTTAAAGGAACTAAATTGGCTAACGGTGAAACAGGTGTTGAAGTTGAACACCATGATATTTGTAAACAAAATAGTAAACAACCTGCTACCCAGATATTTTTCGAATAAATTGTATACAACAAGGACATACACAAACATAAAATCAGGACGTACAATAAAAACAGGCTACCAAAAAAGGACAAAGAAAATACTCAGAATAGTATTTTATATATTCGGTCGGTGGCCGAGTTGACATCGCGTTTGGGTCCCACCCAGGCGTAGTGTGTTCAATTCCTCGGCTGGCTAAGTCCTCCATCACAACACAAGTAACATTTTCAGCTTACTGTGGTGGTAGTAGGAGATTTTCAAATATTGTCAGGTTATTCGTTACCCGGGAATGTTTGCCTTTCTTTTTAAAAAATTAAAATAATATAAAGGGATGAAATACCCTGATGCGCTGCCGGAAAACCTAAGGTCTGCCCCAATTGGAAAGTTCAAGATGTCGTGTAGGAGCCACATCAAGCAAGAAAAAATATAGTATATTTATATGTAACAAATTAATTAGTAATTTGTAAACTTAAATGTACAAATTATTACAGTAAAATTATTAAATAAAAAATTTAAAAAATCGTGATTGAAATAATTAAAAAAAACTACTAATAAATGTATAAATAACTAACTAAATAATAAGTATCAATACCAGTTTAAGAAACAGAGGAAAGTATGCCAGCCGTCTGAGGAATACATGTGCCACCAATACAGAAGTCGGTTTTTCTCGTACTTGGCACCAGTGGCGGCTCGTGGCCTATCTTACTGGGAGATCAAACCATGATCCTATGTTGGTTATTCCAATATTATATATTTTTTTCCCTGGCTTTAAATCTAAAGGAATCTCATCATATCAATGCACCAGAGATTAACAACCTAGTAACAAAATACAATTCGACAAATCAATGTCTGTAGCCAACGAACATAATATAATAATGTTTTAAATACGTTAATCACAATTTAAACAAGTAACTGTTATTTTATTATATGAAAAACTGACGTCTTCAACAATTAACTTAATTTAATAACTACATATTACAAGAAAATCACAGAAAAAGTGCGTTGATTCTTGTAAAATACTATTCAGTACAAATTTGGGGATAAATAATCTCAATCGCGTTTCACCCAGTAAAAACCCACGTCTGTCGCTCCGGTGCCAACAGTATTTTGTACGAACAATTTCTTATAACAGAAGTCTCATAGTCGCTGATATTCATAACGCACAAAAATTGGATTCATTTCGGACTCGCTATTGGGCGGTATAATTCGCACGGGTGCATTTTTGAACACGGATTTTAAATGGCGTGCTGCTTAACACTTTACTAGTCAAAATTTAAATGAAGGTTTATCTTATTTTCTATCTATTTTATTGGAGTTAAAACAAACGGTAATTATTCGGAATCGCTGGACAAGGATAATATGAAATATTTTTAAATAAAACCTTCTGATTTACGTTAATTACTATAAAAGGAATCTGACTGCATTTGGGATATTTTTAATTATAGCATTTTAATTTTTAATTGAGTAAATCGAAAATTCACTTTCGTTGTATGGGATGACAGCTGGAATGATTTCTGTTGATAAAATTTTCTTTTGTTGATTTGCTGATACGAGTGGCTATATTTTTTACCATGTGCAAATACTAGGTAGGTACTATTTAAGCAAAACTCGAAAAATAAAATAAAGATATTTAGGTATGTTTTATAAAATAGAAAAATTAAAAAAAGGTGAGGTTATTATAAGTTAGGTTGGTTTATTATTAGGATTTAGGGTATATGCTGACTACGAGTGCCCAGTAAAATTTAACACTTTCCCGACATAATTACTAATTCCTGATGATCTCAAACTGTGCCCGTGGTATTGTTCTCAGGTGCAAAGCTTTCACTTAGAACAAATTTCACTTCGTTTCATTTTTACACTCATAAATATGACATATTTATCAAAATATCCCACTGCGCGGCCATTTTACATCGTACTTTTTGCCGGGAACTTGATGGGAGTCGCTATATGCACAGCGACTAATCGACAGGGGGCGTGGCCAACATATCCGAGCATACCCGAAGTGAAGTATAGGTATAAAAGGGACACTTTCTTTTGAATCACAAACCATGTTACACAAACCTAGCGTAGCCGCTAAACTAATTGAAAACTGGGATGTTTTTCTTGCCTGGACGCGAGCAGGCGGTATTAACCCTTTCAGCCCCAGTGTTAATTCAAATTAACATGAACTTTGTGAATTTTTTTACCGTAACTGTAGCGATTTAGAAAAGCCATGTTTTCGTTTTCTTATAGTTTGTAGTCTTTTCTGTGGCGTCTATTTTTTCCGCTCCGTTGAAATCCTTATTCCCGCCACAACAACGATCAATATTTTGACATCTGCTGATTGTAAGTTTCATCGAATTTCTGCCGTCATTGATTACTTAATTGAAGGTGAGATATCAATATTTTCTACTCGAATTACAAATATTTTCACTTATAAAGATGTGTTCTATAATAATAACATCAGTTCAATTCACTGATCACAATCATTTCCCAGAATATTGTAAATGAATCTCAATGTTCATTCAAATTAACACTGGTAGTGAGGGACATGTTTTCGACTAGTATGGCGAATTTTTAAAGATTTATTATCCTAGATTATTTCTTTATTTATGAATGAATTTTAGTTAAAATGTTATTTATTTGTACCTTTGTGATTATCACTACATTGTCAATGTGCATTTTTGATATGAAACAGTTATTTGTATTACTTTTGTGTTATGTTTATTTTACGTTACTATGTAAAAAATACCCTCTGACGCCCAATGTTAATCTAAATTAACATAGAAAAATTTCTAAAAAAAAAAAAAAATTAAATGCCAAAAATTTTCAAATAATTTTCTGAGGTATTATCAAGCATTACATATTTTATATGTGTGGAAACAATAATGCGGGTGTGAAAGGGTTAAGGGGACACTTTCTTTTGAATCACAAACCATGTTACACAAACCTAGCGTAGCCGCTAAACTAATTGAAAACTGGGATGTTTTTCTTGCCTTGACGCGAGCAGGCGGTATTAAGGGGACACTTTCTTTTGAATCACAAACCATGTTACACAAACCTAGCGTAGCCGCTAAACTAATTGAAAACTGGGATGTTTTTCTTGCCTTGACGCGAGCAGGCGGTATTAAGGGGACACTTTCTTTTGAATCACAAACCATGTTACACAAACCTAGCGTAGCCGCTAAACTACTTGAAAACTGGGATGTTTTTCTTGCCTTGACGCGAGCAGGCGCTATAATACACAAACCTAGCGTAGTTCTAAAAAGGTTTGTTTACATTATATTATTACAACGCCATTTCTGACGTTTCGTTTCACCGCCCACCGCGTTTCACTGATTTTGCAACTCGGAACACCTCGGGTATGCTCGGATATGTTGGCCACGCCCCCTGTCGACTAGTCGCTGTGGATATAGCGAAATCAACATGGCCGCTTATAATTTGTTAATAAATGTAGATCTCAAACTATTTTCTGTTTTTTTCCATGTTTTTCCTTTATTATTTCAACTAAAATGAAGCATAATACGTTTGCCCCAAGGTAAGTTCATAATTACTTCTCATACCGTCGAGATTTGGCTTAATTTGACAATTTTAGCGCAAAAACAGTGAGGGCACTGATAGACAGCAAGTTCCGGATTTAGGTTAGGTTAGGATAGATTGGATATTATAGGTTAGGTTGGATTATTATAGGTTAGGTTCGATTATTATAGGTTAGGTAGGATTATTATTAGGATTTAGGTTAGGTTAGGTTAGGTTGGATTATTATAGGTTAGGTTAGGTTGGATTATTGTAGGTTAGGTTCGATTATTATAGGTTGGGTTGGATTATTATTAGGATATAGGTTAGGTTAGGTTGGATTATTATTAGGATATAGGTTAGGTTGGATTATTATTAGGATATAGGTTAGGTTGGATTATTATAGGTTAGGTTAGGTTAGGTTGGATTATTATAGGTTAGGTAGGATTGTTATTAGGATATAGGTTAGGTTAGGTTGGATTATTGTAGGTTAGGTTCGATTATTATTAGGATATAGGTTAGGTTAGGTTAGGTTGGATTATTATAGGTTAGGTTAGGTTGGATTATTATCGGTTAAGTTAGGTGTGTTGGGTAAGGTTTGGATATAGGTTAGGTTAGGATTTAGGTTTGGTTATTATAGGTTAGGTTACTATAGTTTAGGTTAAATAAAACAATAATTATAATAATACCTAAATATAAATAATTTAAGTTTTTTAAGTAACATAGAAATATTTTATTTTTCGAGTTTGGCCAAAACAGTACCTAACTAGAATTTGCATTCTGAAATGATTCAAATTCTAGCTACTCGTATGTATTCTAGCTACTACTACCAGAGAAAATGTCATCAACAGAAATCATTCCAGCTGTCATCCCATACAACGAAAGTGAATTTTCGATTTACGTAATTAAAAATTAAAATGCTAAAATTAAAAATATCCCAAATGCAGTCAGATTCCTTTTATAGTAATTAAGGTAAATCAGAAGGTTTTATTTAAAAATATTTCATATAATCCTTGTCCAGCGATTCCGAATATTTACCAAACAAACACAATTGTACCTTAGAGAAAAACACCACTGCTTAGCACCATGTGTTATTGAACACCTTCTGCTTTTTCTTCCTTATACGTCAGGGGACGTTCTATTGCTTTCCAAAGCCTTGGATCTCTATAATGTTGTGGCCTAAGAATTGTAGGGTTCTAACAAAAAAAAAACTCTTATGTAATCTTGTCATTCAACACGTAAACGAATATCTCACGGAAATTATGTTACAAGATATCAAGATATAAAAAAAGACATAGTTTTTTTTTAATATTAATACCTATCATTATTTACGTGCGATGGCTGTTTTGCCTTCCGAATGCATTTTCAATCTGTCTATTATCGTTATATTCATTTATTTTACAAAAACAGTACAAAAACCGTTAAATGATACTTCGTGCTTAAAGTTGTTTGATGGACAAGTCGAAAATATAAAAAGTATGTTCCTAACTGTCTCTGATTTCATAAATCAAAAATAGAATTTAATTTAAAATCATAAGATTTGTAAGTAGGTACTTAAATACCCACCTACTTATTTATTTAAGCCACAAATCTAACGTTTAATAAATTTCAAATTAAGAATTACCAATATTTTGTCCAAAGAAATTTCACCGTCTCAATAAAAATTATTTTTTCAAACTGTCTTCAGATCGGTGGGTATCGTAGTATTGATTATTCCTATTTGACAGTAGGAACCACGATCGTGAGACCTCTGGCGGGATAAAGAGGTAGTATCCAACAAGACTACCATCTTGAACCGGAACGTTATGCAGTTATAATATATTGTCAAGTCTTTAAGTTAGTAATAAGAAAGGGCATTAAAAAAACTGTCGTACAGTGCTTTAGAAGTGACGTTATAAAAATCGTCCAAATATTATTTTTATTAAGATGTTGTCATTTTTTTTCCCTCTGCAAAAATATCAGATTGCTAAGCGAACAAACGAGACCATCCACCATATTGTTTAGATAACATCAAACTGAGAAAATGATTATGGCTGATTCATTGAAATCCTGTTATAAACGTGATTGTAATCCATTTCCTGTTAAATTATCAGTCCATTCAGAATATATCGGACATGTGTTCATGCAGGTGTCCGTTTCCTGATAAATATACTGACGAAATGCCACAGTATTAGAATTTTTAGGAGCACGTGTTCCGCCGTCCTCGATACACATTCGCGTATTACTGATACCTTGCAAAGCCTGAATTTCCGTTTTCAATATGAATACGAATGATTCGACAGGGGTTTTAATAAATTATATAAGCAATATTTTATATAAGTTTTCTCCGCGTACAATTATTATTTTTGGTTCATCGGGAATTGAACCAAAACCTCTGCATAATCAGTAGGAAATAACCTTTAGTCAACAGGGGCCGCTGTGCCGTATCGCCGCGAAGTATTTTCTTTAAGAAACCTTGATCTTGAAGAGAAACTCGCTCTTGGAGACGACGAGATACTTCCACAGCGCAAAAACTGGATGGTCTTCTTCGCAAACCGGTTTCGGGCCACGAGTAAAAAGATATGCCACAAAATTTTTGATAGTAACTAAATGAACCTGTTGTAAGAAGATTCTTTATTGTTTATAGGTTTTATTATCAGATTTCTAAGGCCAAATAATTTTGCAGAAATTCAAATTTAACATTGTCATCAAATAATGATTATTTAGCGTAATTTAGTTTTGTTGACATTTGAAAGGTGCCAATTAAACGCCAAGTCTATATGCGTTTCAACTTTCTATAAAATTGTAATAAGCTGATACGGACTTAGAATCGGCATTTAACGGGGATCTTTGTGTCAACAAAATAAAATGGCGATGAATGATTTGAAAAAAAGATGACTTTGTCGCATGTAAATTTCTACAAAACAACTGAGTATAAGGCATTCAGTTGTTTTTAAAAATTAAATTTTTTAATACACTTATGGCTGTCTTATAAACTAGAGAAGTGATCCTTATTATTTTTGAACAGCTATATATGAAGGAGTGGTAGATTTTCTCATCATTTCCCTAGTGAAAGACCACCATTCGACCATTCAGAAACGAAACGATTCTCTAAATGGCTTTAGCCGGGTTTGGTGACTAGACCCGAACAGCCAAGTACTTCGCGACCTTCTCATTTCTATCTCCTTTCCACCCCTACTCCCTTGAGCTTTATAGCGTACCCTAATTGGGAATAACATAGTTCTACTGGTCCCAAAGAGTTGGGACGCTTGCGCAGAATTCACATGAAATTAAAAACAGTAAACAGTAAAAGATCAATGGTTTTGTTGCTTGTGTGGCACGTAGCGCCGTCTTGTTGAAAGTAAACGTTGTCCAGATCAATATCATCCAATTCCGACCATAAAAAATCATTAATCATCTCTAGATAGCGCAATCCATTCACCGTAACTGTTGCTCTAGCCTCATTTTTGAAAAAGTAAGGTCCAATGACTCCGCCGGACCATAAACCGCACCAAACAGTCACACGTTGAGGATAGAGAGGCATTTCAATAATAACTCTTGAGTTTTCCGAGCCCCAGATGCGACAATTTTGTTTGTTGACGAAGTCACCGAGGTGGAAATGGGCCTCATCACTCAAGATGATTTACATTTGATTCACTCAAGTGAATTTTAATAATTTTAAAGCGTTGTTGAAGCGTGTATCGTTCCATTTTTGTCAATGGCGTAGTTTCTACTTGTGAAATGTTAAAAAATGATAGCTTCAAAAGTAACATCTACCGAAATGGCGGGCTATTCAAAATAACTCCTCTTATTGGAAAACTCTGTACAATGCATTTGTCTGTTAGAATTTACATTATTATTATTTATTTATATTTTGTACAGGCAGATAATATACAGGACTATACTTATCTGGGAGGTCACTAGAGATTATTGTTTATTAGAGAAATTTAAATGCAGAGGACATAATTGGAACACATGTAAATGGAAATGCCATTATTTATTCCGGTATTTATTTTAATAATATTATTTATGTTCTTTAATGAGAGTGCTAAGGATATGAAAATAATTTTTTTTGTTGGGCTGTGCAACAGTACAAGTATTTGACCAGGATTTATCTCCCTACATGTGATTCGTCCCTCGGTATAAGACAGATTCATGATAATGTAAATCCACGAAGAAAAATGTGATTAGGATGTATTATAGGCAATACAAGAATCCTACTCTTAGGTAGGTATATTTAATTGAAGTGTATGAGAGACTAAAAAGGTAAGTTTTTAGTTTAGACCTGAATTTTTTGGACTTGTTATGCATCTTAGTTCAGGAGGGAGTTTATTCAAAGCTTTGGGCCCAAATACAACTATTATTTCCAACCTTAGTATTTGGCTAGAGCTAATGATGTTATTAAATTTTTATGAACGAGAGATTAGACAGGGTTTAGCTTTACCAAGAATCTTCAGTACATTACTGCTGTTGAAATATAAATATTTACAACAATTATCTATTCATTTCCACACTGCTTGCGGTTTAAATGGAATTTCCTTGCTAAGCGTTAGTCCATTTCTAATTAATACGCAATTTTATCTGTGAACACTCTATTAATAAAACATGTTTGTTTTATTTTCAACCTAAGTCATTTGAAGATTATATTAATATTATTATAAATATACCAATTTACCCAAAGTACAGATAAAGTTTAGACGGTATATAAATAGGTATCTCTTTCACAAGAGTCATTTTGCTATTAGAAGTTGAATAATTTGTTCTTGTGTAATTACTTTCGTACATATTTCAGAAAATGTATTTCTCAAAGTTATTTAAATTATCGCTTTGTTTCCTGTTGGCTTTCGGGTGTTTTGTGACAGTTTCTTCTAAAGAACTTGCTGAAAAAAGATTAATATTTAAACAGATTGTTAGGGTTCCGTCTATTCCGTGTCAGCCTCATCAGAGAAGATTGCGCAACAGATGTGTCAAAGTATACTAAATTGTAATTACAATTTGTAAGAAAATTTGTCTTTTAAAATCCAAACAAAAATTCAAATGTTTGTCATGACCGAAATTCTAAAAACAAAATAATACAACAATGATAAAATAAGTGCTGAAATATTGTGTTGATGGAGGAATCATAAAGAAATTCACGCATGTAATGTGGAAGGATCTTCACACATAAGAGAAAGAAAACTGAGAAACCTCGATCTTATAACAATACGCAAATGGGAAATAAACGTTGTGCCTGAAGAAAACAGTCAGCGATGGATGTGTCCTCTCTTCCTCATATTTCAGAAGAGCGTGGATTAAACAATCTTCTTCTTCTTTCGTATGGTGGGGGGGTCAGAGGGGGACATCTAGGTCTGCGAGTCAGTCTAGGGCCTCAGGCGTCGCCATGTGAACCTCATTAATCCCGCCGGGGAATGAATGGAGCGAGCATTCGCTGACCACATGTGATTAAACAATCAAGGACCGAAATCAAAAGCAAGTGACGATTTTTCATCAGGACCAAGCGCTATCCCTGGAGAGTCCAGGGTGCTTCTAGTAAATGCTCTCACTTCTGCCAGTCTCCTGTTATTTTCTCCAGTAGATTTCTCCGCCCTAGGATGCGGTTTCGACATTGATGGTATGTTGTAATTAGTCAATGGGTTTTGGCCTTTACAACGTCCAGCAAAGTTCTTCCAATACTACTTCCATTATCACATACTTTACAAAAGCCCATTTGTTGGCCGGTAGTCTCCCATCTCTTCCAAAAAATTATATTTTCATGTTAAATTGACTAAAACTAAAATGTCCTAAACGACAAACTTAGTAAAATTTTCGTTCAGTGTAAAACTGTGCTACGCATTACATAGCTCAGTTTTACATTCACATAAATATTAAGTTTATATCTTGTTTATTGAGTGTAAAACTATCCTATGTTATCTCGATTATAAGCACTAAGCGGCCGCCTATAACCTTAACCGTACGTAAATATTATTAGATTTTCCATTTTAATTTTGCATTTGTATTGCTATTATTTTATTTCTGTAAATATGGACTTTTCTTCTATTCTATTATTGTAATTATTATCGTCATGAAATAGTGTATTTTTCGTTAATATAATTTCTTGTTTTCTGTTACCTACAATTTTTTTTATCGTGAGACATTGTTTTGTTTTACCTTAAAATTTAAGAACCCAGGAAAAAAGGTATTTAAAATATTTTTCATCACAATAATAGAATACCTTCATGTTTTCTATTACTTGGTGTACTAATTATTATCATTACCTGTGGATCCTCACACCTGCAATGCATCTCAACCGTATTACTTAATTTAGTTATTATGTAAAATATTTATATCAAACAGAATTGTAAAGCAATATTTATTATGTACTAGCTGTGGCTCAGTCTGTCTGTACAGACAGAGAAAAAATAGCGGGTTTTGCTTTTACGTCGTACAGATGGCGCTGTTAAAAAAACATGTTTTTACCTGTGACAGGTGAAATCTATATGAGATAGGTATATACAAACATACGCATATTCGAATGCAACTTGTTTTAAAACTTCAAAGAAATCCGCGAAGAACTTTTGGATATTTAAAATTTTGAACAAACGAATATAAACATTTTTATTTATATAGTATATGGGTATGTAGATAGATTATCAATTACATCATGAATAAGTTCAATCTGTAAACTTGACCCCCCAGAACACAGGTTCATTGTATCTACTGTACAACATTTTTTGCATGAAATAAAGACAAAACCTTGTTTTATTTATTTATTTATTTATTTAATATCAACGGTATAAATATATCACAAAACATAATTCATGTCACAGAATAACAATTAACTGTGGCATTTTATCATTAAATGAAGACAGAAAGTATAAAATTAATACTATAAGGAGATAAAAATTACATAAAAAATATTATCAACAAGTATGAGTAGACTTACGTTATCTTAGTAATGATTTAGAAGATATGATAGTATAGCCTTCTTGTACCTAGCTTTTATGCAGTTAAAGAGATCCGCTACATCTGCATATCTATTACTAACTTCATGTAATCTAGGTACAAGCGAGTGTTTAAAATGCTCAGTCCTGGAATTGTTACATTTAAATAGGGTCTTAGAACGAGTAGCTCATGTGGGTATATGGAATTCATTGAGATTAATTAAATCAAGGCTGTCTACATTTCGATTTACAATTTTGAACATAAATATTAAGTTGGATATAATTCTTCGATTTGAGAGTTTTAATAGCAAAGTAATTATAGTTTATACCTACTTTCAATGGGAATACCGAGTTTAAAATTAATGTGTCATAGGAATTTGTGTTGAATTTTTTCTATTGAATCTGAATGTATTTTATAATGGGGGGACCAGATCGAGGAGTTATATTCGACTTGACTTCGAACTAAAGATGTGTACAAAATTTTCAAGGTTGAAATATTTCTGAAGCCTCTGGAGTTTCGAAGAACGAATCAAAGTATTTTCATTCCCTTATTGTTAATTGCGTTTATGTGAGATATAAAGTTTAATTTAGAGTCGAAAATGATTTTGTTTTATCTTATGATTTCCAAGGACCCAGAAAGATGCGTATTATATTTATTTTGCTTGCCATAATTTTACACTTTATTGTTTCCTTTTACTGCATGATTATTGAGAATCGTGATGGTTACGCCTGATTTTTCATAATTTAAAATACGAAAAAGACGAAACTGATTTCTTCAAAAATGGTTGTGATTTTAAAAGCATCCATTTTTAAATTCGGGAGGGTGTACAGTGTACAGGCACGACAGGTTTTATAAATATTGCGTTTGGTTAGCAATTAATTCAAATGTCTAAGGAACAAAGTTATTAGGAAATATCGTGAAAACTTAATGCAATTATCTCAGTATTTTGATGACTTTAAGGAAAATATTTAAGTCTTATCTGTGTTATGCTATTATTCAAGAGTTTTCTCTTATATTACTTGCACTTAAATGCATTACTTTATTTACCAAATAACTTTTGCAATGTTTTTTAAATTGTGGTTTGACGGATGCGGTAGATTCTGCATTATCTTTACAAAGTTTTAAATACAAAAAATTGCACTAAAATATTACCTGTTATAGAAAAATTCAGCCAGCGTATGTTTGTCTTCGCAAAACTCGAAAAGTAGTCAACAAAATTTGAAGGTTTGTTCTTATGAGTGCCAGGAGTGTTTGGTTTGAATGGTAGAAAAAGTCGGGGACGTGCGAGGAATACTTAAAGCTATATCTTTGCACTGGAATGAGATAAGGAGTTGAATTAAATTCTATGTAATGTATTTGATTAACGGTATTATTATGGTATACAGTAGTGCATGGTGGAAGAAGTCGTATACGCCCAAGAAAAATATTAGCAATATCGCAGCTTCGCGCGGTCTACAAGTAAATGATAAAGAAAAGTTGCTAAAAATATATTTAATAAAAATTTAGAATTTATCCAAAAAAAATTTAGAATTTATCCAAATAAACTGGTAGTATCTTCCAGAGTGGAAGATACTACCAGTATCGCCCTGGTGTAAGACCACCATTCAGAATTGAAACGTTGCTCCAAATGGCTTTAGCCGTGTTTAGTGACTAGATCTGAATAGCCAGGTACTTCCCCACCTTCCTCTTTCCCTTCCCCACTTACCTTCAGCCTCACAACATCCCCCAATTGGGGATGCCATAGTCTCACTGGCTCCAGACGGGAGCAGTTGGGACTCTTGTGAGGTATTCACTATAAAAAAAAAAAAAAAAAAAAGATTTTGTTTGGATTATTATTTTGCATACGTGTCAGCTGTTTCGTTCTTCGATGTTCCACAATGCCTTTCAACTCTAAAAAAATAGGTAAAATTAATTGAAAGATATATCTCACACCAAACATAGTTGCCATTATGAGAACACATGTCATCATACATTATATAAGGGCAATATATATTATATTGTTGATCACTTAATGTAATATAAGTGTAAAATATAACAATACTTTTATAAAAATATTGTTATATTTCACAATTTAAAAATACATTGATTGTTTGTAATGTAACTGACACTGCAAACATTATCATTTAAAAAGATAACGATAAAAAAGTGTTATAATTAAGTAGGACAGCAAAGTAAATGAAATTATCAATAATTAAAGAGTATTTAACTGACATTAAATTATGTAAATGATCAAAAACTACAGAGTATTTCACTGACACTCAACTATGTAAGTGATCACTAATTTAACAGTATTTTTTATATTGTACATTATATATAATATACAATGTAAATGACCAATAATAAAACAGTATTTCACTTATGTACATTAAAGCATGTAAATGATCAATCACTAAAGAGAATTTCACTGACACAAAACTATGTAAGCGATCACTAATTAAACAGTATTTTACTGAAATTAAACTATGTAAATGATCAATAACTAGAGAGTATTTCATTGATATTAAATTTTGTAAATGAGCAATAAATAAAGGGAATTTCACTGACAGTAAACTATGTAAGTGATCACTAATTAAACAGTATTTTAATACCATGAAACTACGTAAATGATAAAAAATTAAACAGTATTTCACTGACTTCAAACTATGTAAATATCAAAAACTAAATAGTATTTCACTGAAATTAAACTATGTAAATGAACAATCACTGAAGAGTATTTCACTGACACAAAACTATGTAAGTGATCACTGATTAAACAGAATTTTAAATAGAATATGAAATATGAAACAGAAACTATGTAAATGAACAAAAACTTAAAAGAATTTCACCGACAAAAAAATATGTAAATGATAAAAAAAAAAACAGTATTTTACTGACATTATACTGTATGAATGATCAATAATTAAAAAGAATTTAACTGACATTAAATTATGAAAATGATTACTAACTTCAGAGTATTTCAATGACATTAAACTATGTCAATGAGCAATAATTAAGCAGTATTTCAATGACATTAAAATATGTAAATGATCAAATATTAAACAGTATTTCACTGAAAATAAACTATGTAGATGATTAATCACTTAAGAGTATTTCACTGACATTCAACTATGTAAATGATCACTAATTAAACAGTATTTTAATGACATTAAACTATGTAAATGATCGATAACTAAAGAGTATTTCACTGACACAAAACTATGTAAGTGATCACTGATTAAACAGAATTTTACTAACATTAAACTATGTAAATGAACAAAAACTAAAGGGAATTTCACTGACAGAAAACCATGTAAATGATCAAAAATTAAACATTATTTTAATGAAACGTACCTACGTAAATGATCAAAAATTAAACAGTATTTCACTGACATTATACTGTGTGAACGATCAAGAATTAAAGAGAATTTCACTGACATTAAATTATGTAAATGATCAATAACTAAAGAGTATTTCAATAACATTAAAATATGTAAGTAATCAATACTTAAACCGCATTTCACTGACATTAAATAATGTAAATGATCAAAAACTGAAGAGTATTTCACTGAAAATAAACTATGTAGATGATCAATCACTTAAGAGTATTTCACTGACACTCAACTATATAAGTGATCACTAATTAAACAGTATTTTAATGACATTAAACTATGTAAATGATCAACAACTAAAGAGTATTTCAATGATATTAAACTATGAAAATGATCGATAATTTAATAGCATTTCACTGACATTAAACTATGTAAATAGTCAGTCACGAAAGAAAATTTCACTTATTATTAAACTATGTAAATGAACAATAACTAAAGAGATTTTCACCGACAGTAAACAATGTAAATGATCAAAAATTAAACAGTATTTCAATGACACGAAACTACGTAAATGATCAAAAATTAAACAGCATTTTACTGACTTCAAATTATGTAAATGACCAAAAACTAAAAAGTGTTTCACTGAAATTAAATTATGTAAATGGTCAATTACTTAAGAGTATTTCACTGACACTAAACTATGTATGTGATCACTAATTTAACAGTATTTTACCAACATTAAACTATGTAAATTAACAAAACTAAAGGGAATTTCACTGACAGTAAACTATGTAAATGATCAAAAATCAAACAGTATATTAATGATACGAAACTACGTAAATGATCAAAAATTAAACAGTATTTCACTGACATTAAACTAAGTAGGTGATCACTATTTAACAGTATTTTACTGACATCAAACTATGTAAATGATCAATCACAAAATAGTATTTTACTGACATCAAACTATGTAAATGATCAATCACTTAAGAGTATTTCACTGACACTCTACTGTGTTAGTGATTACTAATAAAACAGAATTTTAAAAACTGACATTAAACTATGTAATTGATCAATAATTAAACAGTATTTCACTTATGTACATTAAACTATGTAAATGATGAATAACTAAAGAGTATTACGCGGACATTAAACTACGTAAATTATCAATCACTATAGAGTAGTTCACTGATATTAAACAACGTAAATGATCAATAAATAAATAGTATTTCACTGACACTAAACATTTTAAATGATCAATAACTAATTTCACTGTCATTAAACAATAAAAATGATCAATAATTAAGTAGTATTTCACTGACATTAATCTATGTAAATGATCAATCACTAAAGAGTATCAATAATACTATTACGTGAGCTCATTTTTAATTTTTTTTTTCATGTGCAACCGCACAAGAGTCCCAACTGCTCCCAACAGTCATGTGAGAATATAGTATGTTTTGGTATCTTTTCTAAATCACAAATGTAGATCCTAGGAAATAAATTGTACAGCGCCCTTGAGGTGATTTTTCACGAAAACGGCGCTCTACAAATTATCCAATTATTATTATTATTATTATTATTATGACATCTCCAAATAGGGGTTTGTTTTATTTATTTTAATTTTATTTTTTTTTATTTATTTACACGATGATGCAGTACATTTTCTTTTGATTATCACACTAGCCCGTGATGTGGTAGTCATACATAAAATACTTCATTAATAAAATATAATAATAAACAGATAAAAGTACTAATATGAAAATAAAAAAATCTAAGATAAAAAAACTATGATAAATAAAACTAAATATAGAAATTAAAAGTAAAGTGAGAAATAAAGATTATTATTTTTTTGGTAAACTAATGTTTGAGACAAGATTTTTTATGCATTTTTTAATTATTTTACAAGCAATAATTATTCGCCTGAAACACTCATCCACATTGAAAAATCTCCCGATAAAAGATACACGACGCCAACGGGACTCGAACCCGTGTCCCTTCGATTTCCGGTCGACAGCTCTGATCACTGAGCTATGGCGGCTTATCTCTTATCCGCGAAATAATTCAATATATACTAGTGTTTCATTCAACAATTACTGCTTGTTACATTTTTTTTTTTTTTTTTTTTTTTTTTTTTTTTACCTGAAAACAACCAACTTTATTTTATATGAGAAAGGCATTGTAAGTGCTAACTCTCTCACTAGATGGCGTCGAGACAAATTGTCTACATTTTTAGGTGAAATACTTGAACTTGTCAAATATTAATTATTATTTTTTTGGTAAACTAATGTTTGAGACAAGATTTTTTATGCATAGCACAAAGGGTAACAATTATTTTACAAGCAATAATTATTCGCCTGAAACACTAGAAATAAAGAAAAATAATATTTTGATGGAGATAGTTGCCCTAGTTACCCTCATACATGTTGTGAGACTAGTGTATGAGGGTAATGGGATGGGAAAGGAGATGGGAAGAGGAATGTGGGGGAGTACCTGCCTATTCAGATCCGGTCTCCGATCAGCCAAACCGATTTCAAGCAATTCTGAATGATAATCTTACACCAGGGTGATACTGAGAGTATCTTCCACCCAGGAACATGTCACAAAATTTACTAAATATTATTTTAAATGAATAATTTATGAAATAACACAAATTAATCAAATAAAATTTACTTGCGCACGCTGGTATTTGACTTCCAGGTTGGTAGACTAGAGCCTTAACCCTCGCCTCGACCACGAAGGCGGTCAATCCTAATGCTTCATAGGAAATGAAACATAGATATTTCCAGCAAATAGAAAAGTTGTCATCTTTTCAAATTTATTTTCAATTTACTATCTCATTTTGGATTAAAGAAAAACAGTTTTAAACATCTATCCCTCTATCATTGTTCGACAGAGCCAAAGAAGGCCCAAAAAGGTTGAATTTTTACACATTCAATTTACTATAACGATTTGTAACAACTTTGGCGATCTGCGTAAATAAAAAAAGTCATTATTTATTTTGTAATTTTATTTTTATAAGGAAATATAGTATTAATGAGTACAATAAATCATATACAACATACAAAACATGGTGACTTATTTAGATCAAAATTGCAGTGAAAACAATGCGCCCATACTCTTTATGTCCATTTATAAAATACATATATTATGTGTTAAAAGCATTTTTTTAACTATTCGAGAGGGAGAAGTCTTGCACAGCTTAAAAATTAAGTTGAAGAAAATATATTATTAATAAACATATTTAAATTATGTAAGTGAAGTCACTTTGACACAAATTGAAACATGAATGCAATGTTTTAGCATTTTTATGAAAATCTCTTAATTCTCATTATATTTAGTAAAATATCTAATATTACAACTAGTCAAATACTAAACCGTTAAATCTGCAAGTCTTTAAATAAATTCAAAATATTATGTAGTCAGTCATAGGATAAAAAAGAACATAAGAGATGCCACGTGGACGTGTTTCGTTATCCAAATATTTGGCCAATTAACACCGAATTTCCAATACAAAACTGTATTTCACCACGGTTAAGATATTCAAATGCGATGGAGATATACCATGTCAGACAAGACACATAGATCACGTGCTAAATGGTCCAAATCTAAAGGTACTAATCGGTTGGAGCTTTTGTTTCCATCAAATCTTGTATGAAAGCCACTTCTAATTTTATTCTTTTTTGTATGAATTTAGTGAGATACTTAATTTAGCGTCATTTAATATTTCTCCTCACAACATTATGTTTCTATTTTGAAAGTAATAATTAAGATGGTGATATTGAAATATATTTAATTGGTAACAAAATACAGTTCGACAAAAAGACATGCCCATTTTAAGAATTAATAAAACACTTCGAGTCAAATCGCAGCTTGGCATTACAAATATTAGACAATATCCCATTTTCTGGTATGATCAGTTTGTCCTCGAAGACTCTTTTCATCCTTTCTTGCATCATTTAGTCCAGAAATGTATCCCTCAAAATACCACTATTGTCTAAAACCTTCCTACGTGAGGAACTTTTTTTGCTGACTTCTTTCGGCTATTTCATGTGATGGTCCCGTAAAAACACATTTTTTGTTACATTTATTTGCAGATGTCCTTTATTTGTTTATAAGTTGATTCCAAAAAAAACATGTTGTCAACTTTTGCAGATGTCCTTCTTTGGTTAGATTAGTTATCTTAGATAATCCCGTAATGACACGTTTTCGACGAATAACTTTTTTTTCGTTGACATCTTTCAATGGTTTCAAATTATGGTCCCGTAAACACCCATTTTCTGTTACTTCTGTTTGCAGACGTTCTTTATTTATTTATAAGTTGGTCAACGAAATATGTTTTGCTGCAGATGTCCTTCTTTGTTTAGATTAGTTCTCTTAGATGATCCCATAATGACATTTTTTGGAAGAATAACTTTTTTTTGCTGACGTCTTTCAGTGTTTTATAAAAAATGATAGTACTTTAAAAATACCCATTTTCTGTTACTTTTGTTTGCAGGTGTATTTTATTCATTTGTAAATTGGTTTCACAAACTTGTTACTTTTGTTGCAGATTCCCTTTTTAAGTTAGATTAATTGTCTTAGATTGTCCCGAAATGACAAATTTTCGTCGTAGTCTGTTATTTTTATCCGGCAATCTTCTTCATTTTCTTTTTTGAGTCTTGTGAAGGCATTTATCTCTGATTTTATGTCTCACTTCTTTATTTTTATCCATATTCCTTCGAAATGAACAATTAATTTTTAAAATCCTTATAATATTAAAAAAAAGGTACTGGATGAAAATTACGACTGAGAATTCATTTGCCATGTTGTCTTAGAATATTTTTCTGCATCGGAATCTGATTCTTCTGTATCCTGGCTCACATTCAAACAGAGGAGGAACTGGTATAAACCTTCCTTCAAGTAGTGCGATAAAACCCAAAACCACGAGCAAAAACAAAACAATCTTCTGGGCACTCAAATTCGGCATTTTAATGTGACGATTTACTGCGGATATCAAAAGACTTAATAAAAATCACTTCGTTCAGGATCTGTGGAATTTAGGAATGACAGTGTAATTCATTTATCTTAGGTGATAATATTTATATCTTTTTTTTAATAATGAACTGACCACAGTCGAGGTGTAATCTAATGTTACCCATGGGAAACTACAAAGGAATCGAAATTTGTGACTTTATGAGAGTTACAGTTAAATGTGAAACTGCACACAAAAAAAAATTCCCAATTGATCTCAATCGTCTGGATCCAGTTCAACAATGGCATCCCTGATTGGGATATGTTGTGACACTGAAGGTAGGGGAGAAGGGAAGGTGATGGGAAAGAGGAAGGTGGGGTATGAAGTATTTAAAAGCCATTTCAAGCATAGTTTCAATTCTCAATGGTGCCGCAAATGTACTTTAAATAATTAATATTTTTAATTTGCAAAATTACACAAATTAATTCAATGAAATTTACTTTGCACGCCAGGAATTGATCCAGCGACCTCCAGCTTGCTAGTCGAGAGCCTTGACCCTCGACCACGGAGGCCTGATAATTAATTCAAGAAATTATACACAAAAGTAAAAACATGTGAAATGGTTCTAGATGCTTATGGAAAAAAGCTTAGATTAAAAGTTTTCTTTATTTTAATCTAAAAATGACATTTTAAGAAAGTTATTGCAAAAACAATTTTTTATTTTTAAAAAAATTTTGGAGTTTCGCTTTTGTTTTCGGAAAATCAACTCACTTCCTGACATCCGATCGAGCTGAAAATCGACAGATAAACTCGTTCTCAATGACGGTTCATTCTATCAACTTTTGGAGGCAATCACGTGCATACACGTAGACGTATACGCATTTCTCTTAAATCCGATGACATTACAGCAGTTAATATACGAAATAAATGTCGGTCCTACCCTATCGGAATTCAACGACTTCAGTCCCTGGGAAGAAAGGTAAAATAAATATTTTTTAATGATATTTTAAAATAGATGAATTGTAGTAAAAAAACTTCGTTTTGATTATCCTGTATCGCGTAAAATATCTTAAAAATTAGTTTATAATTTTATATACCAGGTCTTATTACTTGTAACTTGTAACATATCAAGAAATTTTATAGGTGTACTACATCATTAACAAAGCCAATAAAATGCTGGGATTCATAATTTGCATAGCAAAACCCTTCCACAACATAAACACTCTATATTCCCTTTACGCCTCATATATTCGCCCGCACCTGGAACACTGTACACCGATCTGGACTCCTTTATACAAAGCCCATATTGAAAGAATAGAAAGAATTAAAAAAAAATTTAAACACATGATTATAAACTAAACTTACACTTCTCAAATTACACCGAATCCATTAAATTTCATAATTTTAACTCCCTCAAAACACGACGTCTAATTTTTCTTATTCTTTAAAATCTTAAATAATGGTCTGGACTCACCAGAACTTACCAATTTAATAAATCTTCATATTCCGTCTAGATCAACCCGACAATCTGATTTATTTTATCTACCCTCGTGTGGAACAAACATTCGAAAAAATTCCCCAATTCCTCGTATATGTGCACAATATAATACAAAATTTTACAGCATTGACATTTTTGGTAATAACCTAAAGAAATATCGATATCAATTATTAATATGAAAGTATGGAATGTATCGGGAGCATCTCCTATCCTCTTCCTATTTTCCTCTTCCTCTCCCCTTCCTTTAACACAAAATTAATTTAATGATATTAAAACTTCATTTCCAATGAACTTTAGCATAATAAACTTCTGTGGCTTGACTTCAGTTAACTTGTATATTTATATCTATCATTGTATATTATGTAAAAGCTTGTTTCTTACAAATAAATAAATAAATAACAAAACAATATTAAGGAAAATATTGTGTTTCTATTTATTAAGTTTAATTTTAATGTCACTCTTCGTTATCCTTTTTGATTACATTCAGTGTTTAAAATTATACATTCTCTGTTTAAGATTATAAGTATTTAAAGATTTTTTTGAAGGATGTGATTCATTCATGTGTGGAAACATGTGGTTTAGGGTATTTCCGTTGACATTATCAACTCGGATTTTACTTCTGTGTCTAACCACGATACAATAAATAGTAAAGAAATAAAAATCTACCCTTTTGTTCCTACAAATTATTGAAAAATTAACTCGAGGAAGACTCATCTCTGGGATACGCAATGTAGTTTTTAAGGCGATGCCATACGTAGTAATGCAAAACCATGTGTTTTTGGTTTGAAAATTTGGTCGCCTAGAAGTGTTTCAGATGCTTTAATTAAATACTGCGAGTAGAATACATCTTGGCCTTTGAAATGATCGAGTATTTTTTAAATAAGTCTTTTTATAAGCCCAGAAAAAAAATAATGTATAAGGCCTATGAAAACTGCTTTAAAGTTCAAAATCTCCTACTTACGAACCCATTTTCGGTTATCATTTTATTGTATAATGTGGCAAATTAATGTATTTATAAAATGATCGAAAAAGAATCAAATATTTATTCCTAAACATCCACAAAATAAAATAAAAGGCACTTTTTGGCCATGTTTTTTTCTAGCATAAATCAAAACAGGCGGATGGTGTTAAGCGGGAATTTAAACCTTATCGCCATCTACGTAAGGTTTGTTATTGATAGCGGCTCAATTTAAAATAATAACAGTAATATTATGGTTTACGGTAGTGAATGATCGTAAAGAATGTCTGAGGCATTGCCTCGGCACTGGAATGAGATATGGAGTCGAATTAAAGTCAACATAATGTTGTAGTTTTTTCTAAAGTAACAATTTGGATTTCATGATACTACATGTTGTAGTTTTTTCTAAAGTAACAATTTGGATTTCATGATTCTACATGTTGTAGTTTTTTCTAAAGTAACAATTTGGATTTCATGATACTACATGTTGTAGTTTTTTCTAAAGTAACAATTTGGATTTCATGATTCTACATGCTGTAGTTTTTTCTAAAGTAACAATTTGGATTTCATGATTCTACATGTTGTAGTTTTTTCTAAAGTAACAATTTGGATTTCATGATACTACATGTTGTAGTTTTTTCTAAAGTAACAATTTGGATTTCATGATACTACATGTTGTAGTTTTTTCTAAAGTAACAATTTAGATTTCATGATACTACATGAAGGGAATGGTAGAAACAGTAGGGGACGCCCCAGGAAGAAATCAATTAAATAATTATTTGTGGTAAAATGAGGAGTGAGCGATGAATGAAGAAAGATGATGTTTCACCTAGAAGTGAATAGTAGAAGAAGTTGGTGATGCCCGAAGAAGACATGTTACGATCTTAAAAATAGGCCCAGTTTTCAGGAACATTAGAATTCATGACCTCAAAACTTTACCCCAAAACATTCGTAACCCCGACTAACGCCGGGTAAACGTCAGCTAATGTTGAATACAAATATTATTGAATAATCAGACCGACCATTTTTGTTTTGATTTTATTAACCTATTTGACTGAACGATAACTTCTTGATAAGATTTAAAAAAACACGTAACAATGCTTAAAATTTACTTGAAATGTTTTAACAAAGAGGATTTGTTTGTCGATTTCATAAAACTTTGTTGTTTTGGATCTTCGAAGAGCAAAAATTCCTCTTACACACAAACTATAAAAATTGCTAAAATAAATACAGGGTTTTCCAATAAGAGGTGTTATTTTGATATTAAAAGAGCTATCGAGAGATGATTAATGATTTTTTATGGCTGGAATTGGATGGAATTGATCTGGAAGGCGTTTACTTTCAACAAGACGGTGCTACGTGCCACACAAGCAACGAAACCATTGATCTTTTTTGAAAAGTTTCCGGACCGTGTTATCTCTCGAAGAGGTGATCACAATAAGGAAGTTGAGTAAAAAATATTTTGACTTATAAAAAATATGTTCATGTAGATCAAAAAATATCGATTCTAAATATATAAATATATTTCTATATTATTATTCTTAGAATTAGTTAAACGTTCTTGAAAAAGCATTGAATAGCAATTGACTATATACGCTCCACGATTGGTCGAAAGAATTCTGACGTCACATGTGTCGTGATTGTACGTACAACAGATCACCTATGGTGCATCTCTTTCTATTACATGAGAGATGGTCGGTTTAGATGAGAGAGGTGTATAGGCCAAAGATTTATTTGGGTTTGTCAAATATATGTACGTATTTGTTGTTATTATTATATGAAATGGATTTCTAAAGATACATATTCGTAGAGTGCTTTATAATAATATGTTGTTTATTGCATAACTTAGAAGTTTTTATTATTATTCATGTCACATAGCATGTGATACACTTCAGACCGCCGGCCGCCCAGAAAAGTCAAACAGTGAACTGGGCTGTAAACCGTTATTTTACTATTGGTCTTTACTTTTCTGCGCGGTGGTCCTGAATTCGCGCGGGGAACGTCAACAAGTAGCGACGGCAATACCGTACAAGTACCGTACTGGGCGAGAAAAGCAAATATTCTAACTTAAAATATTAATTTAACTATGAAATCTTAATCAATTTTCTTTTTTTTTAATAACATCAATTCTAATAGACGGTTAACATTGGTAAAAAAATTACTGGAATTCCTTGTTGAAGAATTACAAATTTTTCGATACAAAATGCTTATGCGACGTGGTTTTCACAGTTCTAATGACGTCACACCACACCCCGCCTCTTACCGCTCGGATTCCGCTCGTTTTGGCGGGCTTAATAAAATTTAAACTTTGAGAATTAATTTAATTATGAAAACAAACTTTAAAAAAAAAAAAAAAATACCAGTATTTAAGTTTGAATGCGAACATTGAAAAAAAAAAATAAAAAAAATGGACTCAACTTCCTTATTGGCCACCGAGATCTTATGATTTAACACCTTGCGACTTCTTCCTTTGGAGCCACGTGAAAGAAAAAGTCTACGCCAACACCCAGCGTCGATTCAAGACCTCAAAGATGTAATTCGTGAGGCTATCGAGGACATAAGGCAGCCACTTTGCGATTTGGTTATGGAAAATTTTATGAAAAGGATATGGTCCTGTAGGCGTGGTCGTGGTGGTTATTTGACTGATGTTATTTTTCACTATTAACGGCATACCTTCTTCTTTATAATAAAATAAACATTCGATCATTTATATTAAAAAATGGCATTTTTCTTTGAATATCAAAATAACACCTCTTATTGGAGAACCCTGTAAATCTCTCTGTAGCAAGTCTCCATAATGAATTAACGAAAATAAACAAATAATTCAGGTTAAGAAATGCCGCTGATACAAAAGGCCACCTGCGTAAACATATGTACAGATATATTCTGAATGACTTATATTTTATTGATAAATGGGTATGCAGTCACATTTTTAACAGTATTTTGATTTTTAAAAAGCCGTAATCATTTTTCTCCGTGTACGCTGGACATCTCGGTAGCCTTTTTGAAAATGCGTTTCCAATAAACTGTATGCGAATTAGTAACCTAATCACACTTGCCAGTAACTCGCACAAAAGCATGCCAGTAGAGGTATTAAGAGGACACAAGACTCGAATAACGGGGTTTGTTCAAGGCATAACCTTTAATTAATTCATAACGAATTCGTAAAGATAATTCGTAACGATACTAAAACATATATTTTATATACTTTAGACCAGCCCTGGCCAACCCAAATTGCACCCCGGGCCGCCCGGACCTAAAATTTACAAAGGGCCGCACGTACAGACATTATACAAAAATAATTTCATTTTTTTATCACAATAAATTTCATACTTAATTCTTTTTTTGTGAGTATTATAAATAATTTGATTGCAGAGGTAATCTGAAAGTACAATCAGGTAAATGTGAAGAAAACAATACTACAGCCAGATGTGAAAAGAAAACACACATTGAACAAACAAAAAATGTATTTTTATAGTAATCAACATGTTTAACAGGGCTGCACGTATGGGCGCCGCGGGCCGCGGGTTGGCCAGGGCTGCTTTAGACCGATACCTACGGATGTAAGTTATTTATATTTGAGATTAAAACAGTATCTACATCTTTAAAATTGGCGGTAAGCACCAGATTTAATTTTATGACGTTTAATTAGTAACCTAGGGAGGTATTCCTCTAGAAACATCTGAGATTTTAGTAATTCGTTCATCAGAAATAATTCAAATAAACCCTACGGGAAGATCAATTTTCCAGGCCTGATAGGGCAAATTTGACCATAGGTCGATGCAGTTTTTTGTGCATGGCTTCTTCATTCGTTGTTAAGTTTTCGACTTAGGGTATTGTCCCGTCTTAAGAGGAAGCTACAAGCCAAAAATGTGTATATTCTTGGTATACCCTATATTGTAGGTAGAAGGCATTAAAATCGCTTGACAAACGTTCGATTTCAAGCACAAAACTGGTTTTTATTTATTTTGTAAATAATTTTACAAGAAAGCAAAAAAGTTAATCAAGTGAAACTGTCACAGATAATCTTAGCTATAATACAGATTTTTTTTTTAAATTGGCGCCTTTGCGCGTTCATAAACTTCTATTAAAAAAATGTTTTTTTTAGTAGTTTACATTTATATTTTTATTGAGTAATTTATTTTTTATTTGTATTCTACTCAAGCGAAGTGATAGGAAAACCTTCAATTTGTCTAAGGAATATGTTTAGGTATTCTTAATGTACACCAATTCGTTATAAAGATTAATCAAAACAGTGATTTAGAATTAAGCTTCGTCTTAAGCATGCCGGTGGCATGTGTATCGTGTCGTTGCTAGTAACAAGCATGTCAGTAGCTCGTATGCCAGTCAATGGCACGGTGTTTGATTTCTCGTGTACCGGTGGGAGGTGGGGGGAGCGGTAGTGGATTTTGCTGTAGAGTTTAGTACCATAATAAAGGAACCTTTTTTGCCCTTATGTTATATTTGTAGTTGCTTGTTAAATATATTTTGACCCTGAGATGTAATATTTCTAATACACGCGTTAGTTGTCATTTCTCGTTCTTTGTATTTATGAATTTAAAGGAGTATTGTTTTAGAATAGAGTTGTTTAATTGATATTATGTTAAGAATATATAAGTCATGACCTTTTGTTGCCCTTGTGTGCAACCGACAGAGTATTATCAACAATGACATATATAACAAAGATAAGCTAAATGACAAAACGGGGAAAGGATAATTTTATTGAGTCATTACTTGAACTTTAATAAATCGGGTGGGCAAATTAATCCGCAGCTTCATCATTTTTTAAAAATTCATTTTTGTTTAATGGGCGGTTTATACGATGTACCCATCGCGAACCATGTGAAAAATCTTTGCAGATATTTGCCACTAGGGAATAAACATTATATTTTGGGACAGTGTCAAATCCTCAAAATGGCAACAGCTCGAACATCTAATTCGGGAGACGGGTATGGGTACCGCTGCCCTGCAAAACCATTTATTGGATAACCAACACCCTAATCATAGGTCACCCCAAGTGGTTAGCTACGTTTGGTAACTTAGCAGGAGTGCCCGGGTTCGTGGGGTGAGGTTTGTCTAGGTCTTGCCGGCGGATGCGTCTGTCCACCTACTGCATGGGAGGCTCTTTGATCTCTCCGATCGTCACGATCCATCGCCTTACACAGCAGTTGGAGGGATGGATTCAAACGTCCGTCACTCCTGAACACACTGATCCTTAAATTTAGACCCACCCTTCATACCCTTTTCCTGCCTAGAACTTTCTCTACTTCCTTTCCCGATAAAAACCCTTCACACAGCGTCGCAAAAGATGATATAGGTCCTGACGGAAATAATTTCCTTAAATCCATCGGTGTGGAGCTAATGTAAAAAAAGAAGAAAAATCTGTCATTTGTCCTTTGGCGTTTCTGTCATCAAAACATCAACTTCCAACGTTTAACTCACATACTCCTTAGTATATTAGTTATTTATATTTTTGGACGCATATTAATGACTGTATGCATGTACGGTCATACTTGATATGTATATTATACTTTGAATATCTTTACACCATTTCAAGTCCTGTGTTTAAATTCGATATTAATTACGGCGTTGGTATTTTGCCATTATTTATTAAAAAAAAATTCTGTAGATACAACAGACATTATTTTTCTTCTTTTTTTTAAACATTTGTATTATAATACATATCAGTAAATTATATATATATATATATTTATTTTCTATTTGCCTGACGAGTAAATTATTTTACTGTTTTCAGTCTTACTGGTTTTGCAACAAACATGAATAATTAAATGCATATATGAATGTACAATGTACATACTAACTTTATACTTGAAACTTTTCTTCATTTACAATATAATTTTATTTGGATTTTATGTTAATCTTAGTATTAGCATTTGATTTTTATCTTTTTTGTATTTAGTTATGCTATTATCCATGTATTATGTTACACTTACATACATAAACTGTCAATTTACTCTGTAAAAGCCCGATAGGGCGTTAATGAATAATAAATAAATAAATACACCAGAAATTCATAATACCAGCAGTAAAACGTATACATTCAGCCAATTTACCAATATTTTGCAAAAATAAAATATTATTATATTTATTACGTAAATCAATGACAGATGTAAAATAATGTCCGCCATCTTGACCTGTACGAAAATCCGTACCAAATCCACAAGAACAGACGACAATATGGAAACCGCACAAAAAAAGCATCGTGTAAAACGCCCATTGAATTATTTGATTTTTCTAAGCAAATATATTTTTAGTTCATAATGACGAATATGAAGAAAATTAAAAATGATAATTTAATATGTGAACACGTTCTGTCGTATGGGCGAGAACTTTTCATAGTTGTAACAGATGGATGGTTTGAGAAAAATATAAAAATAATGATCTCTTCCATTTTAGGCAAGCGATTTAGTTTAGCAGAATCTAATATATCGTTTTTACGGATTTAAGCCATATTTTGGTTTCAAAAATAGAAATTATATCGTTGATGTGGTCGAATTAGCTCAGTGGTTAGAGCAATGCCCCAGAGTAAACAAAACTTTTACGAAGTTTGCAAAATCTTGTGTTTTTGGTTTCAAAATTTGATCACTTGGAAATTTACAAAATACCTTTCCCCCTTACTAATAAACGTGTTTTAAATCATACACAACTGGTAAAAAATCGATTGCCCCACATTAATTGTTGTTTATCAGTTGTGTAAAATTTAAACCACATTTGTTAGTAAGGTCCTGAGAGTAGAACACATCTTTGCCTTTAAAATATTCGAGTATTTTTATTGGTAAGTATTTTTATAACACGAGAAGAAAATAAGTATGAGGCCTATAAAAACTACTTTTATGTTCAAAATCTTCTACTTACGAACCCCTTTTCGGTAATAGTTTTATTGAATAATATGGCAAATTAAATTCTTTAGAAAATATCGTAAAACATTTACATATTTGCTTGGAAAAATAAAACAAAACACTTTTTGCAATGCTTTTTACTTGAATAAATCAAAACATGAGTCTGGTGATAAGCGGGAATTTAAACCTTATCGACATCTACATAAGGAGTATTATTATTATCGGCCCGATTCCAAATGTTACACGAAGTGATGCATCGCCTAAAACGTCAGCTACCCATATGTACCAACATATTAAAAAATCTTATTATAAATTTATCATTACCGAAGGCATTTCTGACCCCCCCAGTACAAAAAACCAATGTTATTTACATAGTTATAATGCTTTAAACAACAAGGAAAAAAAATGACTAACCTACGCGACTTTTAACACTCTTAATATATAATTTTGGCGGAACATTGTATCCAGTTCCTTATCGCAATCACCACAATAACTTGGTATAGTTAGTTTCTGAGCGCTACAACTATTTAATTTTTCTTACAACAGTGTTAATATTTTTCGTTCTAATTAAGTTTTTACGATTCCTACTACAATGATGAAATAATTCATGAAAGGTTAATGTTGTTCAGTTTAAATAAGTGAATATTATAAGACAATTAAAAATATTAACAACCATCTCATAACTTATTAATTTTTAACGTTTCCGTAACAAACAAAAATACACAAAAAAAACTATATAGAACTCAATACTTAATTCACATTCAATTAAAATTAATGATTTATAGTACAGGTTATATTCGACTTCTAGCTGAAACTTTTATTGCTACTGAGATATCGTTAATTTAAACAGATTTAAGTGAAGATTGATCCAGTAAAAATATTTGCTTAAGCGTCAGAAACAAATTAGTGAAAATCACAGTGCATTTCAAAACGCCAGTAAGTCAAAATGCGTTATTTAGTGATGTTATCGTGTTTATTGCTACTTTTTCAATGCCAAATAGACTTCACTCGCAGTCAACATATCGGAAATGTTCCGTTAAGAACCTGTGCCCCTGGATGGATAAGAGTCGGCCGATCTTGCAGATTTGTTATAAAAGATGCAATTCAATCATTCATCAAGAGAGAAATAAACTCGTGCGACGCCGGGCCCTCTAAACTCATTCAAACTCCACACACTTCTTTATAAAGGTAATAATGCTCAAGAAACTAAAACATTATTTTAATTTGTATATTTGTGGAGACTGTCAGTACCGACCAGGGCCTCGAATCTCGACGAAGTCATTCCAGTGGTTCTACCCACTCGTTGCTCGAGTGGAATAACTTTTGAAGTTTGGCGTATGTAAGTATATACCTTCAACGAGACTCAAGAATAAGAATGTCGACCAATGTATGTACTTTCGACGGCGATTGCGAGCGACCTGGATTGGAGAATCGATCAGGCCACGAATCTCGATGAATTCATTCCACTCGAACTACGAGTGGTTCTACCTACTCGTTGTTTGAGTGGAATGTCTTTTGACGTTTGGCGTATGTAAATATGTACCTTCAACGAGACTCAAGAATAAGAATTTCGACCAATGTATGTACTTTCGACGGCGATTGCGAGCGGCCTGGATTGGAGAATTGATCCCCAGAAAGGTCAAGTACCTCCCAACCTCGCCTTACTCTGGAATTAGATCTTTAATATTATAAAATGCTTTCGCTAGTTTTAAAACAGCACACAGTCACTTAAACATATTATTTTTTTATTATTATATTAATCATGTCTTTAAGCTTACTTTTGGTCTATTCTAATAAAAATCTTAATTTTCGGTATACTTTGTCTTAATTTTCAGTATAATTTGTATCCTGATGATGCAGTGGCGTGTGTAAATGGGAGGGGGGGGTTCAATCCCCCCAACGGCCTCAGTATTCCGTTGGAAACAGAGACAATTAATACTACTCCTAAATTACATTCTTGGAAAATTCAACACCATTAATTGCAACATCAAGTAGAGTAGAGGTCCCAAAAAAGTTTCCTAAGTTTTTTGCAACTCTCAAACCCCGCCATGCCCCTCCCCTTGTCACTAGGGGATGAAGAAACCTTTGGTTTCGAAACATGTTGATAATTTTTATTAAAATAACCCAATTCTACAAATTGCACATAATACAAATTTACAAAGATCATTAATGATCATAAAAAAATGATTTAAGAATTAGCTGACGTGTACCCGGCATTACTCGGGGACTTATGAATGGTTTAGCAGGTGGAAATAAATTTATTTTACTAGCATTTGTTTCACTTGATCGTGCCATGTCTTCCTCGGACGTCCTCGAACTCTTCAACCATTCACTTCCAAGTTTTACATTCTCCTTACACCTCTTTCTTCGTTCATCACTTACGTCACATTTTACTACAAATAATGATGTGATTCAAGTCATACATCACAAATCCAATTTTAGTGTTAAAAAATTACATTATGT
Source organism: Hesperophylax magnus (assembly GCA_026573805.1). Classification (NCBI taxonomy): domain Eukaryota; kingdom Metazoa; phylum Arthropoda; class Insecta; order Trichoptera; family Limnephilidae; genus Hesperophylax; species Hesperophylax magnus. The sequence continues at coordinate 1,412,827 of JAIUSX010000081.1, forward strand.
CGATTTTAATGCGACTTCGTATCTCATTCCACTACAGATATAGATAATACGTTCTTAGATAAGTCTTTCTCGAGGGTCACGACTTCTTTTACCATTCAAACCATTCTCTTAACAGTCCTGACACTAATAAGAAAGATCTTTTAAATTTTCAGCTAAATCGTATGAATAGTATACGAATGACTAACAAAAAAATACATTAATTTTAATATATATAGATTGAGCGTTTGAACTCCATTTTCAACTGCCATGAAAATTTAACTTCCTAAACATATCTTTTTTTTAATAAATTATTATAAGCAATAATTAGTCGCCTGCAATACCAATACAAATTAAAAATATCTTTCGTTTCATAATTTGACAATTCAAAATATTTCACCAACAAATGTAGATATAATATGTCGCGACGCCATCTAGTGGGAAATTTAGCACTAACAAAGCCTTTCCTACAAAAATAAAGTTTGTTGTTTAAATGTGAAAAAAATATTATAAGCATTAATTTTTGATTGAATTACTAGTACATATTGAATCATTTGGAGGGTTGGAAATAAGGCGCGGGTTCAATTTCCGTCGACGGCATTTATTTTTACTCGAAAGATATTTTCAATTTGTATTGATGTTACAGGCGACTAATTATTGCTTGTAATAACTTATTATCCTTTGTGCTATGCATAAAAACATTAGTTTATCATTAAAAAAATTATTTATTTTTTTAATTGCAGGATGTCTCTTCAAGGATTTTGTAAGATTTTCATCATTCGAAAAGAGCCGATTCTGAGTATCCAAAATTCTTCACTGTCTTGAGTTGTCCCGTCATTGCTGAGGTTCGTGAGCTACATTGCAATAATTGTCCTGAACAACCAGAATTCTCACGGTTCTGCGCTGCATGAAGAGCCAAGGACACTGACGTTGCGGACACCTGTAATTCTTCATCAGACCAAAACATCGATGACCTTCCTCTGCTTCTCCTGCCAAAATTTTTGCAGTGACCACAAGCTCTTTCGTGATCGAGTTCTCAGTTTTGTTCCAGAAGAAATAATATTCAACTTTATTGTTAAATAAAAATTAACAAATGAAAACATTGTCATTATATGTAATTCTCCTGCTCTGAAGATAATTTTGTTTCAACAAATCATTTCAAGCAATATTTTAACATTAAATAAGTCATGTTCTCAGAATTTAGGATGTGGTTTTATTTCCTTCCGTTAAGGAAAATAATGTTAAATTCTTATCCTTATTTTAAAAATACAGATGATACAATGAGATTCAACGTCAACGGAGCGACGCAGCATTGACCATCAACATTTTCTTGACGCATGTCACAAAATAAAAAAATCTGCCTCCATGACCTTTTTTAAATTCTATGTAGCTCAACATTTTAATTTTCTCCGTAATATATTGGTGCATGACCATTTTATAGAAAATAAATAATAAACATTTTAAGAAGGTAAAAATTTTGCTGACCATTTTCAATCCCTATGAGTCGGGTAAAATTTTTAAAAAGTCACGCTTTAAACAGAGTATGTCAAATCTTTTGCTGAATGTTTTTTATGATGAAGTTATCATTAATGATGATACCTACCATGTTGCAATAAAAGTATTATCGGATGAAAGGATGATGCAATAATTACTTGGGTCTCAAGGGTAAATAAACAAAAAGACAAGCATCAACTGGCAGAAAATACATCTAGATAAAAGTTTCTATCTAAAATAGATAATGAAATAAACTATTTATTATTATTCCTTGCTTATAAATAGGTATTTATTGCCGGAGAGAGGTTTTGATTAGTTTCAAATTTCAGGCAAATTGTTTTTTTCGTTTGAGGTTTTGATACCTATGTTGATGATAATGGAAATAATTTATTTAAGTTTTTAAGCAGAACTGGATGGATGATGCAATCCCTGTTTACCATTTTACGTGATATATAATATAGAGCTATTAAATTTCAAGGAAAATATAAGAAAAACACAATAGGAAATTATTATATGAAATATTAATTTAAATCAAAGGATGATCCTTCAGGGTGGTCGCTGCATCTTCTGCGTCCATCGTTCATCGATTGGAGAGCTGGGTCACTTAGATGCAGCCATGACAATGAATTGGTTGACTACGATGTCCAGCCCAGCAGATGGCTAGCCGGTGGCAAAGTTTGGCGCGGAATAAGTGCACCCTCCCTTCAGTGAACGTTGTAGAAGAACTGCAGAATCTTAGAAGTTGCCAGCATGCTTTGTTGTAGCACACCCTCAGCTCTTCCCATTGCTGTGGGCAGTGCAGAACGACTTAAAAATGTACTTAGTTACCCGACATTGTCGCTAAAGTAGCCATGACTGCTAAACTGCCATGAGAGCATTCCGGAATATGCAATTGTGCTTTTTATACTGCTTTCAACCCTCGTGTTAATGGCGTGGTTATGGTTTATATATACTGTACTACAGTACAGTCTTGGATTTGATTCCTCTTTAATAATTTTGATCCTTGCGTTTGGTTATGGACCAATTCAGTTTTGCTTCAGGTTTCAGATGAATGATTTGAATCTGTTTTGCTTCAGGTGACCGATTTGAATCTGTTTTCAATTTATGTATTGATATAATTTTGAATCTTATTTCGATGCTTATTGTAATTTCTCTGATGAAATTATTTCACGTTTGTCTGTTGTTTGTTTAGTGTTGTTTCCGGATATATACAGTAGCTAATATTAACTACTGTTGTGGAACAGTTATTACTCTACAAAATCTCCCGACCCTGATGAACCCAGGTTGACATTTGATTGGTGGAGCCTTCACTAACCAATCTGTTCCCTGTGTCCCTCCGATCATTAGATTCAACAGCAAAAACACAGAAGATAAAATTTTAAACACTGTAAAGAACTGCATTTTCACACTTGAACTTTTTTAGAACTGAAATTTTATTTAAATGATTTATTGGACACGATATTTCACTGATCCGGAATTAAAATTTACTGTGATTTTAATAAAATTCTGATGTGGAATGGAAAAGCACTCTCTGAAGATTGATTTATATACATTCCGAAGAATCCGTAACGAACAGAAGAGAGATAACGGGAAGATGTTATTTAACAACACATATAAATATTTATATGATTGCGTTTCTAACCCTTTGACATACAGTGTGTGAAATTAAGATGAAAAGATAATTAATGTTTATTTCTAAACGTATCTTTCTTTGCTCTCGAAGCCTATTTGAGAAACTAATAATCTTATTGTAATAAAGGTGTAATGCTAATACGTCCGAAAGGCCGTGCAATTTTCAAAGTTAGTACTGTTGGAACATGTCACTGTATTCAGAGAAATGAACAAACATTTTTTTCTTTTTGAATCCAGGCAAGTGATTAAGCATAGTACAATCGTATTAATATAAAATAGTACTTGGATTAAAGTCATTATATTTCCCTAAGTACGCACAAATTTGGGAATATCTTTGGAATGGTAAATAAACAAAAGGTAAGCATCAATTGGTAGAAAATACATTTTCATTTAGTTTTCTATCCAAAAGGGTTAATGAAAAAACTTTTTATTATTGTTTCTTGCTTTTTTTTATGAAATAAACTTTTAATCGTTGTTTGTAGATTTTTCTACTACAAGGTATTTACTGTTCGGAAGGATGTTTTGATTTCATTTCAAATCTCTAGTCAATTGTTTGTTGTTTCTGGCTTTTATCCTTGTGTTTGATCATAATTTCTTGAAGTTTTTAATCCAATGAGACCGAATGGCAACCCAAGTCTGCCATTTCACCAGTGATATGTGCAATTAATACATTTCAAGAAAAATATAAAAATAAAATCAAAAGCGTAATGAAAAATGATAATAAAGAATAAAAAAATATATATACATGAAACAAATTAAAGGATCGATCTTGGGGTCGCCGCATCATCTGCATCCTTCGCTCATTGATTGGAGATCTGAGATACTCGGAGCAGCAGCGACAATGACATTGGTTGACTTCTGTGTCCTGCCCCAGAAGCTGGCTAGACGGTGGCGAAGCAAGTCGTGGAATAAGTGCACCCTCTCTTCAGTGGACGTTGTAAAAGAACTGCAGAATCTTGGAAGTTGCCAGCATGCTTTGTTGTAGCACACCATCAACTCGTCCCATTGTGCAGCTGGGTATTGTGTCCAAAGATCAGACGTGTATGTATAGAGCAGAGCAGATTATCTTAAAAAAGTACTTTGTTTCTTGAAATTGTCGTTAAAGTGGTAGAATCGTTTTGAGAGCACCCCGACATATGAGATTATGGTTTCTATCTTGCTTTCTATATGTGTGTTAATAGTGGCATGGTTCTAGTTTCTATATGTTGTTGACGTCACTATAGCACGGTCTTGGATTTGATTCCGCTGTAATAATTTTGATCCTTGCGTTTGGTTATCGACCAATTCAGTTTTGTTTAAGGTTTCAGATGAACGATTTGAATGTGGTTTCAATGCTTATTGTTTTTTTTCACTGATGTCATGAATGAATGCGCTTTGTGTTCTTTGTTTGGTTTTAATACTACCGTTGTGGAACAGTTATTACCCTACAAAATCTCCCGACCCTGATGAATCCAGGTTGACATTTGATTACAGGAGCCTTCACAATCCATTCTGTTCCCTGTGCTTCTCCGGTCATTAGATTCAACAGCAAAAACAAAGAAGCTAAAATTTTAAATACCGTTAAAAACTTCATTTTCACACTTGTACTTTTTTACAACTGCAACTTGATTTAAATTATTTTTAGGAGACGATATTTTACTGAACTAGAATTAAAGTGGACTGTGATTTTAATGATATTCTGGTGTTGAATGGAAAAATACTATCTGAAGATATATTTATATACATATCACAGCATCCGGAATGAACGGAAACTGAGATAACGAGACAATGTTATTTAAGAACACGTGTAAATATATATGTGTTTTCAGTTCTAACACGTTGACATGCAGTGTTTGAAATTTATAGAATAAAGTCATTCTTGATACCCTGTACCAAAAATGCTTTGCTTTCAAGGCGTATTTTATTGACCTATAATATATTATTTATTTTTTGGAATAAATTTATTGAGTAAAACCCTCAAATTGTAATATTTAGTTATTGAAGACAATATTAGCGATTTCTAAACGAAAATCTGAAACAGAAAAATCAGAAAAGGATACGGTCACATTTAGGACTCAAACCCAGGACCCCTTGCCTTGCCGGGGCACCGCTCTAGAGCGGTCGCTAATCGCTAATATTGTCTTCAATAATTATAATATTATTATACGAAAGGCATATTGCTGATACATCTGTACTGGCGTGAACTTTTAAAAGTTGGAGCTGGTGGAATATGTGATCAGAAAAATACAAAAAATGATTGTTTTCAAATCCAGGCAAGCGATTCAGGAGACTTTTGTCACGGCGACAGTTGCAGTCATAAAAATTAATTACGGCGTATGGAAGTGCGCACACGAACGAAGCGAAACTAGAGAGACTTTTTTTGAATTTGTAGGAATTTTGGGATTGTTTCTAACTATAGCCACGACTAAAATCTCTCTTCTGCGGGCGCTTTAAGCACATACAGATTAAAGTAATTTAAAATGGAATTCCTCCACGAAAAATAATAGTTTTCAAAATTTGAAAGAGTAACAGTAGAATAATTTTAAAGAAATTGTTGCTTCTGTAGTGGTATAATATATCGCAAAACAAATTTGGGGTAAGGGGGGACTGCAGGCGGGTGTTCCAAACTGTTGCGAAACAGTTTTAATCACTAACAGTGTGCTCAAATACATCTATTTATAACTATTTATACTATAATTATATTTCTGAACAATTATTTTATTTATTGCATAAGTTGCCTGCATGAACCATCCCTCATCCCAATGCGCTACTGGGTATTGTGACCACAGTTGAGATTTGTCTGTACACCCTGCCCCTGGGCAGTTGTCTTAAATAGAAATTTTCTGACATCGTCGCGACAGTTGTAATAAGATTTTTGTACTGCTTTCTATCATTGTGTTAATAATGGCATGGTTCTGGTTTCTATGGTGTTGACTGTAGCACGGTCTTATATTTGATATCGTGGTAATAATTTTGATCATTGAGTTTGGTTATGGTACAACTCAGGTTTCAGGTTAATGTTCCAATCTTTGTATTGTTGTGCTTTTGATTCTTATTTCTATCCTTATCTTGATTATTGTTTCCATACTTTTATTTCTTTTTTTTGTGTTTCTTCAGGATATAAACAATAGATAGTATTAATGTTGTAAAGCAATTATTGGCTTACAAAATCTCCCGACCCTAATGATCCCAAGTTAACATTTGATTAAAGGACCCTTCACACCATCCAAATTTTTACCTGTGTTCCTTTGGTTAATACATTCAACAACAAAAAAATGAAGCATCGAAAAGAACTGCATTTTCACACTTTTTACAATTGGAACATTATATTTAACTGATCCAGGATAAAGATGGACTGTCATTTAGATAATATTCTGATGTGAAATGGAAAAACACTGTTTATTTTACTGTATCCGGAAAAAAAAACTTGAGGGGAAACATTACTTAAGAACACGTGTAATATATTTGTGATTGCATTCATAATTTGTTGACATGCAGTTTGTAAAATTTACGAACTAGAAGCGTATTTCAGCAAACCTCCTTGATCACAAGTCCGGGACACTGAATCAAATCAGCCTCCTAACTTGCATGAGAACCTCCAAAAAATGTATTTTTTTAAATTTACTAAACATTAGATATTTTAATGAATAAGATTAAAGTGAAAAACAAAACAATTAAAACGAAATGTATTGTAAAATCCCATACAAGTTAGGAAGCTGCTTTGAATGAGTGTAGAGGCCTTGTGATCTCGGAGGTTTTGATTTGAGTCATCTATAATATTATTATAATGAAGGCGTATTTCTTATACGCATACGTCCGTAAGGGGGTGAACGTTTTAATGTTGGTACTGGTGGGTATATTTTGAATTGATTGCTGTGGTAAAAAAACAAATGGGCAAACATCAACTGGCACAAAAATTCATTTTGAAACAAGTTTCCATCTAAAAATGTTGTACATAAAACAAAAGTAATACGTTCATCAGAAATAATTAAAATGAGAACATAGAGCAAACCCCTGTTATTAGAGTCTTATGTCGCCTTAATTATGGAAATTTATTTAAATAAATAAATAAAAAAAACATTAAAATACTCTGTTGTGTTCGAATAAAGAAGGAGAGGGGGCTTAAGTAAAAGATGACGACACATTTTTATTTTATTTATATTCAGGCAAAATAGGAAATGTGATTTATTTGATTTGTTGTTTCGTTTTGTTCTTTCTTGGTGTTGACAGCTTAAAATTAAACTGTAAAATAACTGTTGTTCGAAGATATCTGGCTTTTTTTCATCAGCGCTTTACTCGAGAACTGGATTTGCCTTCCTGTACCAAAAACACTAACTTGACTAGTCATTCTTCTTCAATACTGGCACCTTTTCGTACTTCTCCACTCCTTTCTTTACAGTTTATCTAATTCTTCTTCATTCTCTGGTTGCCTCTGGTTGGCTTCCTTAGAGGCATCACAACATGGTTATAATAATAATAATGTTTATTTCAGCTGGACATAGCGGTGTGTGCAATGCTCTGCCTGCCATAAAAGTTTACATTTAAGTTAATATATAAAAAGAAAATGAATAAAGAAATAAATAAAAATAAAATCAATAAATAAAAAATGAATACATTGATGAGCACATTAGGACTTTATGGTGGCTTGAGTGAAATTCTCCATCTCTGGTGTAGAGGCGCTCCCTGCCACTGGGCAACGGCCTGGACAAGAGTGTTGTCCGATCTCTGGTAGCGCTGACTCGTCCCGGATATTCTGTGGCATCCTTGCACCCATGCACCCTTCCTTCGGTGAACATCTGTGAGGCGCTGCATCGCCAGGGGAGGCCAAATAGGGCTCTGTATGCGTGGTTGTACTGTACTCGGAGTGTGTTCATGACGCCTTGTGTGTATGTCGTCCATAGCTCGCTTGTGTAAAAGCTCATACAATATGCTTGGAAAAGTTGCTTCTTCACCGGAGAACTGTATTTTTTTAATCTTCTGGCAAGCATGTTAGCTCGCACACTCAGTACTCTTCTTTGACGTTCTATGTCTTTTTTATCATTTAGGTCATCGGTGATGACATGCCCCAAATATTTGATTTCGCTGCAAATTTTCAGGTTGGCCCCGCCGAGACGGATGGGTGAAATGACAGTCGGACCAGTATTTGCTTTAAATATCAGCAGGGATGACTTTTTAGCATTGTACATCAGCCCGTGGCTATCAACGTAAGCTTCGCATATTGCCAGAAGTTTTCTCATCGCTCTTACCGATGGAGCTAGTATGACCATGTCGTCTGCATAGCTAATATTGTTCATACATACCCCGGCAATATGGCATCCGATTCTTGTTGTATTTAGTGTTTTACTAAGTTCATCCATATACACGTTGAAAAGCACTGGGGACATTGAGCCTCCTTGTCTAACGCCGCACTTTAATTTGGCTGCTTCTGATAGGCTTTCATTCCATCTCACAAAGTTTTCCTGTTGGTTCTACCATGTTCTCAATATATTAAAAATTTGTGGTGGAACTTGTCGTTCGGTCAGTTTTTTCCATAACGCATTATGAAAAACCCTGTCAAAGGCTTTGCTTAAGTCTAGGAAGCATGCGTACACCGTTGTTTTTCTGGCTTTATAGTATTCGATTGTTTGTTTCATGCTATATATGGCCGTATCAGTAGAGCATCCAGCTTTGAAGCCCATTTGAGAGTCCTCTGTATTGAGCTTGTCTTCCGTTAAATTTAAGATGACCTTTTCGAAAATTCTTGCAATTGAATGAATCCTCATGTAATGTGTGGCATTCTTTCAACATGGTCCACTTATTGCTTTATTTAGGAGCTACAGAATCTCAATCCTTTCCATCTAAGGCCAAATCTAATGACTCCTTTCAGTTGTACGGGACATTGTTCGTCGTATCTACTTATATTAATTTAAGATTTTCTTCCACTGTCTTTACAGTCCTGAGACATGTTTTGATTGGTTACAATTTTTTGAATGTTTTTGGTTTTGATCCTTGTATTGATGACAAAACAATTCTGTGTTTATACTGGTTTTCATCACTGTGTCAGTAATATCTTGGTTCTGATGGTTTTTGTACTGTTTTTTTCATGTCTTATAAATAAAATATAAAAAATAATTTATAAAAATAATAGCAAGGTTCTGATGGAGTTTATACTGGTTTCTATTCATGTCTTATTAATAGCCAGGTTCTGATGTTATTTATTCTGCTTTCTGTCCTTGTGTTAATAATATGTTGTGTTATTAATAGACTATTAAGGTTCTGACACCTTTCAGTTTTGTGGGACTCCACATTGTTCTTCATACGTACCTATTTTAAATTAAGATGTTTCTTCCACTGTTCTCACTGTCCTGAGAGATTGACTTTTGATTTGTTGTAGATTTTGAGCGGAATGTTTCTATGGTTTCGATCCTTCAATTGATGATAAAATTATCCATATCTCTATTCTTGCCTTAATAATAGCTTGGTTCTGATTTCTAATCTGATGATTTCTTACAATATTTCCCGACCCAAACGAACGTTTCCGGACATTCGAATTTAGGACTCCTTACTATCAAAAAATAATTTGAGTGTCTTGTGACTACCGGAGGAGATGGAGCACAGCAATAATTAAATCTAATGAGATTTAACAACAAAAACAAAGAAGTAAACATTTTATACACCGTCAAGAACTGCATTTTCACTTCTCTTTTTTAGAACAGAAACTTTTTTAATGTATTTTTTGAACACAATGCTTCATGATCCAGGATAAAGGTGGACTGTGATTTTAATAATATTCTGATGTGTAGTGTAAAATATACTTTCTGAAATAGATTTATATACATCTTCCTGTATCCGGAATAAAAATCAACCGAGATAACGGTGAAATGATATTTAGGAATAATGTTTTTAACCTGCTGAGATGCAGTGCCTGAAAAAAGTCAATTCTGTTCAATTCTAAACCAACTCGTACCAAAAATACTATGCTCTCTATAAGTATTTTGGTAACCTATTTGGAGATCTGGTGAGGAGGCACGAAATGAAAGAGGTCGTGAAGGTCATAATGTTTTATTGAGTCAGGTTGCCGTATCTGAGATGACTTGATGACCGATGTTGAAGACTCCGGATGCAGGCGGTGATGCTGGTCAAGCGCGGGTCAGCGAGTCGACGCCGCTGCTGGTGACCGGACTCGTTGACGGGCAGAAACTGGTGAAGAGCGTGGGTCTTCCGGGTGCTCCAGTGCTGAACAGGGAAGCCGAAGGTGCGGTGGACCTGGTCGGCGGTTGTACGGGAGATGCATAGACCAGGGAGGATGCCGCGTGGTCTAGGTGCGTGGATGTAGCCTTGGTCAGATGTGGTGGAACCAGGGCGCTGTGATCCGGTGTAGCGCTGGCCAGAAATGATGGGACCAGGGCGCTGTGATCCCGTTGGATATTGTTGGATGAGCCGTGCAGAGCCGGGAGTTATCGTCCTGTGCGCAGCTCGTCACTCTCGAGACTTGTAGATTGTTGGCTGACTAATGACTGACTGACTAACTGCTCGCTGCGTCGAGCCTATTTATATAGACCGGCCGATGACATCAGTAGCTAAGCGAGATCGCTGGTAAAATGGAGATTCGTTCAGTGTGGGTGCTACTGGAATTTTCGTTGGCGCTGAAATTATTCCTAGGCAACAGCCTAGAACCTTCTAGCGAATGCGCGTAATGTACTTCGCCAAACTCAAATATTATTGTCGTAGGTAGTTCCAGACGTCGCGTCGGTAGCCCATAGACAAGTAGCTCATATTGTTTACCTTTAGCGAGACAATCGGGATGAATCAACGATCGCTACACCAATAATGTTATTTATTAATTAAAGCCCCATTTGGACTTTTACACTTATGACATTACAAGTTATCATGTTATAATACAAGATGAATATAGAGTGCACTAACAAGATATCAATACCAAATATCAACACAATGGTAAATATAATCTTATAAAATGGACGTAAAGGGATGTTCTCAACTTGAAAGTAACTACTCAACCTCGTAACTGTCCAATGCCTTTGTTTTTAATGTTTTTAGTTTATCAGATAAATACAAGTCTTGCCTTAAAATGCGTACTAACGGTTAAACCCGCTTTAACTAGTATAGTCAATGGATTTAAAAAAATGGCAATAACATGTCATAATAAATACATGGATTGGTTTATTTTTCATTGTTACGAAATTAAATGAAGCTGAAAAGCACATTTTAAAAGTATTTCTATTAAATACGTATGCATTTTGGACTTATCTGATTTCACAGATGATGATTTAAAATATCATTTCTTGAAGTGGTGTAACAAAATAGATCAAACGTATAAGGTCTCTAGATCATAAATTGAATATAGACGTCTATACAAGTCTTATTATAAAATTAATATATATCTATTTACATGCACGTATCAGTCAACGGGTTAGTGATTAGACTGGTTAGTGAAACAACATCAAATTTTAATACTAAATCTCTTGAAAATTATTATTTTTGTTGTTTTTCCCTTCCTTATCTATTCCAGTCATGCGTTTCGGTTATCTTAGAGGACACAATTATTTTGTATCAAAATTTTGCGTCATTTTATTAGATTTTCTGTTCTTGTTCAATTATTGTTAAAACTATGAATTATTATTATTTATTCATAGCCTGAATAGCCTTGATAAATTACATGGGAACAGTTAAAAACATAAAAATGTATGAAAAATTACTTTGTAAATAAATTAAACAGATCAAGTTCAAGATTAACAAAGTGATTTTTTTTACAAATTTTTCTAGCTGAAGGGTGAATTCAAGAATGAAGATGAATTTCTTTATTCATTTTATTTAAATGGTAAGTACATCTATGATATCAGGAATTGACTCCATCACAAGAGCGTTGTCGCATTCTGCAGCTGGTGATCAGAGCTGGGAATCCGGGAACGCGCCTTTCTTCGAACATCTCAGTGGCACTGCAGTACCGGGACAATCCAGAAAGCATTCAGTACGCGTTGTTGCATTGAGCTTCCTTTCTTTTTAGAGACGCTTTATTTTTCTTTAGTTGCCTTTTTGCTTTAGGGCTACACTTGTTAAATCTTCGAGAAATCAAATTTGCCCTAACGCACAGTGATCTTCTTTGTCCCTCAATATCCTAATCATCATTGAGCTTCGTAATTACGATGTGCCCTAAGTACTTGACTTTATTGACGTTATTCTCGTGTCTTTTAGGCTGACGCGTAATAATTTTGTAGGGCCTGTGTCCAACTTGAATACCATCAACACAAAAACATATTACATTTATAATTTCATAACATAACATTGTGCGATAAAATTATTCATTTTAATTTTCTTTTACCTTTTCTAAATTATGTTCAATAAAAAATGGGACATCATTTGACACTACGCAGAATCAGATAGCAGTTAGTTGAGAATTCACCAAAAATACAAAATTAATTGAGAATTCACCAAAAATACAAAATAAAAGCATATAATCAAAGATACAAATCAAGTTGATGATTTGTGTAGAAAATGTTTGGCTTTTCCGGAAACTATAGAACATATTATATCGGGATGTTCTATATTAGCACCGTCCGAGTATACATTTAGGCACAATCAAGTTTTAAAAATAATTCACCAAAATTTGGTAATTAAACATAACTTGATTGACTGCCGTAATATAGTACCATATTATGAATATGAACCAAATTCATTTTTAGAAAACGAATTTTATAAAATATATTATGATAAAACTATACTAACAGACCGAACGATTAGTCATAATAGACCCGATATAGTTTTACATGACAAAATTAAAAAAAATAACTTATATCATTGATGTCGCTATTCCAAATTCCTGTAACATTAAAAAATCTGTTAATGAAAAAATAAGAAAATACACAGATTTAGGAAACGAAATAAAAAAAAATTGGCATTCTCAGACTATAAAAATATTACCATTCGTTATTTCGGCTACTGGCATTATACCTAGCTCTCTCATTAAAAATTTAGGCGTATTAGATCTATCAAAAAAATTATATATAAAGATGCAAAAGTCGGTCATTTTGAATACATGTAGGATAACGAAAGATTTTTTAAATGTTTATGTTGAGGGATCAGTAGGATTTATAGGCCCTGTTAGAAGTTCTACCGAGCCGAACCCTCTGATATGAAAATATCTGGAGTCGGTGAATTTTTTTTTTCCCATTTGATCTCTGGTGAGTTGACGTGTTGTTGTTCTTTTATTGTTTTGTATTTATTTTACTTATATAATGCACTTGCATAGTGTTGATTGACTAGCTGATCATTTGTAGAAAAGTGAGTGGAAGGGTTTAGTTTTTCCTATGGGGAAGATTTAACCCGGACAACAAAATCGGAAGCATAAAAAAAAAAAATGAAAAAATTTCAGATAAAATTAAAGCACATCATATAATTAACCCCCCGATAAGATAAGATAAATTAAACAAAAAATTAAAAAATAGTAGTTCTTAATTTTTTATTTTGTGCAAAAAATATTCTACAGTAAATACATGTTTTTAGTATTAGTTCACCCGCCATACTAGGGTTGTTCCTCGGTGAAGTTTACAAATTGAATTTATTTACATTACGATTGATAATACATATAATAATTACTATCCAATTCTTATAAATATTTTATAAAATGATTTTTTTATTATTTATATAATTTTTACAAAAGTCGAAAAGAATGTGACATTAACGGAGTGCCCCGCTCTAAGGTCACATTGTACATGATTTTGTATATGAATTATAAATTAGGTCATGTTTTTTGGTAAGCATGTTCATTTTTTCATGAAAATTTTTTGTTGTATGTTAAAATATTATAAAGCCGTAGGTAAAAGAAATGTATTATATAAGCGTTATTTTTTGTTAAGTTGCAACACTGTATCTATATTCTTCCTTCTCGAGTCCATAATCCACATCTTAATACTTCTTTTGAGGTCGATTATTTTTTTTAATGGTTTTAATTGTAATAGGGAGGATATTAAATAATATTATAGAGAATTATTTCATATTTAACTGTCCAAATTCTGAATTGTTCTAGACTGCAGACAGTAGGTTAAACAATTCTCCGGTGATGGCCAACCTACGTTCAAAGATGACAACAGAAAACAATTAAGGATAAGTGACATAAATAGGTAGGAATGTTGTATAATAGAGAAAAAAAAATCGTTTTAGTTGTAGGTTGGTGAATGATGATCTTGTGAATCTGTATGTGCAAAGTTATCATTAAATAAGATTATTAAATACATGTTTGAAGTGTGTTTAAATGGTTGGAGTTAAGAATATAGGTATTGTAAACATATATACTGAATCAGGCCATTTTTCGTAGCAAATTAAAAACAGATTTTCGCCAAACAGGTAGGTGCATTATACTCGTATTTATGATTTATTCCACAATCCAGCTGATAACGTGGTTAGCTAGAGTTTTGTTAAACTTAATTTATCTTTATTACAGATAACGTCTTCTAAAGCGGAAATGAAAATTATCTTCTGTTTGTATTATTTTAAATAATAATTTATTTTATTCCATAATGTGGGGAGTTTATAGCGATTCCTCACATCAAATAAAGTACACACAAGTATCCCATGAAGCATTTATTCTACATATTGAAGGTGTCTGCTTCGGTGATTTCGCTACGATTGTTGGTGCTGTTGCTGTCCTTGTGCATCAGTAGCTGTGGTTCTCTCGATCAAGAGCTGATCGATGTTTAAACGTATGGTTGTTGATGTTGCTATTGCGCTTTCGTTAGTACGTTTCTTGATTTTGTGCTTGAAATAGTTGCTTTGGATCATCGGCTACTGTTGTTGAAATCTTCTGGTCTTGTATCATATTGGTCTACGATTGGGCTGTTGGCTCTTGCTTCTGTTGCCGTAGTTTTGGATTGCTGGTTTTTTATAACATTGGTTAAACCGATCCATTCATTCATTGCATTATTTGCTGGTGCTTACGTTGCCATAGTTGCAGATTGCTGGTCTTGTATCTTGTTGATCCAAATAAACAGTTGTTATATTCTGCACAGAGAATGCATTGATGCTACTACATTTGTTAATATTGTTGATTGCTTGATGATTTTCTTGCGGTTGCAAAATATTGATCATTATTTTATTTTATTTTGTGTTATGTTAGTTTATGAACTCGTGAGCAATGGGTGGTATTCTGTATACTGATGATATGATTGTTGTTGCGCTGGTTGATATTGAACTCGATGTGGTTGCATCGGCTCTTGCATCGGCTGTTGTATCGGCTGTTGCATCGGTTGTGTCATCGGATGTTGTGGCTGTAGTTGTCCCAGTGGCATCTTGTATGTTGGCACCAGCATCATTTGCGTCGGCGGGTATTGCTGATATGGCTGAATTGGTTGTTGCAAAGGTTGGGACTGTTGAGAATTGTTGCTATCGCGACCTTTTAAATACTTCAAGCACTTCAAAATAATTAGTGCCAAAACTACACCTAGCAATATCAGAATAGTTTTGGATAACCAACCCATCATAAAGTTTTATAAAAATTCTGGCAAAAACACAAAATAATTTTATTCTGATTTCTGAGGAAACTTGATCGTTCAAAAGACACATATAAACTAGCAATTCCGTGATAAAATTTATGACATTATCCTTATCTATTTTCACTATCATTGACCTATAAGCTAATGATGAACAGGGTAATTTCAAAACTGCATACATGGTGTGATGATGATTCGAGATTTAATAGAAAATATATTAAAATACTACTTCTTATCATCTGCCTAATTTAAAATACCTAAAACGAAGTCACAGCACATCTACAACAGTTAATGACTACAAATACATCTACAAACTTTCTCAAAAAAACATATAGTAGCCTGGATAAAAAATCAAGATATTCACTTTATTAAAAAGATTATAATTCCAAACCAAACATAACCAAAATATAATAAGTAAAATTAAATATTATACACGTTCTTCAAGAATTATCCAAAAATACATACACTCACATACAAATGTGTATTTTCATGATTCAATATATGTCTGTGAAAAAAAAAATTACTTTCTACTAGAACACATAAATACCTGTCACATTTAATCACAAACACGTTAACACCTCAGCACAGGTTCTCCTAGTGAGGTGTTCACGTAACATACAATATCACCCACACACAGTTTTACCTATATCAACCTATGTTCTTTATTTTTATACCTTTTTTCTGTACTTTTTTCTCTGTACTACAATATAAACCACTGTAATCATTTGTAAAATGTGTATTCAAGAATAGACATAAATAAATAAAATAAATCTATTTACTTGTTTGCAAATACCCCGGTAGATAATAAGAGTCCCGACTGCCCGGAAACCACTGGGACTATATCTCTGAAGGGATATGTCGTAAGACCAAAGAGAGTGGAGAGGATATATAGATGGGGAAGAAGAAAGTGTGACCCAATGGAGTTTCAAACAGATACACCACTATCTTTTTAGAGAGATGGTTGAGGGGCTCTTGACTACGAATCAGAGGTCCTGGATTCAAATCTAATTTTGTTTGATCAAAAAGGCTTAAACAAGACTGGTACGAGTGCAGTTCTGCTGAATTGTTCCATTCTGCAGACAGTAGGTTAAACAATTCTTCGGTGATGGCCAACACATTCAAAGATGACAACAGAAAACAAAGAAGGACAAGGGACATAAATAGGTAGGTATGTATAATAGTGAATTATATAATGAAATCAATAAAAACCACTGGGGCCACGCGTGCTTTGTCTGTCACAAAATAAAACGTCCTAGTATTGACATATATAACAATACAAATAATGTTATTTAAAAATCAAACAGTGTAAATAACAAAAAGTTTTTTACATTAATATATCTATATTCATTAATACATGTATTACACTTTTTTTTTTTCTTTAACTGAGGATTGAACCTTCCTCCCCAGGGACAGGTGTCAACCGCGCTAAAACTGACTCAAATCCCGATTAGGTAGGAGCGATATTTATCGTACATTAACTACTGAAAAGTCATCCAATTTCTTAGTATGTGTAAGCGTGATTGCCACTAAAAGTTGAAAGATTGCATTGTCATCGACAACGAGAGAAATAAGATAATTCCCACTTCCAAGATTTGCATTAATTCATTCGCGAAAACAAAATAGAAAATCAAATAGATGTATAATGGTTAGGTCCCAATGGATAGGATCGAGTGGATAAAGACGTTGTCCCGATAAGACAGAGATCCTGGTTTCGATTCCCACTTGAGACCGTTATCTTTTTAAAAATTTTCAAATAGATATTTTATTTTATTTTGATTTTACACCCAGAATGGTTTTTCATGGATTTTAAGAACAGAATATACCCAGTGAGCTATCGAAAATTATACATATTTTTTTAAAGCGTGATTACACAGTAAGCTGATAAACTGATTATTAAAAAATATTTGTAAAACATGTAACAGTAACATAAAATAATATAGATGTATTTAAAAAGAGACAAAACCAAATTTCTTCATTTAAAAGTTTACCATAGATACTCCAGTACAATTTAAAAAAAAAATTAAAAAGACATCTGCAAAACAGTTCAGACAATATCCTTCATCAAGGGTAAGCGATTTAAAAAAAAAACCTGGAACAGCTTTTGATCTGCTTTCAAAAACAGTATTTTATTTCGGGATATGTTCAAAAGCCGAAAATCTATCTATGAAAATCGAGCGGAAATATTTGACGATATTATTTCTTTCTTGGCCCGAGCTTTTAAAAAACCCTAAATAAGAAAGTCATTTAGTATTTTACAATGAATCGCGTAAAATACATTGTGAACAATCGGTATAAAGTTGTTATTGCAAATATTCGTTATCAGAATCCCTCGATAAGTCCGATTTGTTTACAATATTAACTTGTCTAATTATATTTCCATAAATTGCATTAATGATCGAATACGTCCAAACGTTTATGCAATTATAGATGAAATTGGCATAATGTTTTGAATATCAAAATAACAGTTTATGATTTATAATATATAGTCTGGACTGTGATGTCATATTTATAGGATTCACATCATTTGGTTGTCGTTCAAACAGAAGAAAAATAAAACCAAGTACATAATTTTGGGGAGTATTTCGAATTCAATGTCTGGTAATTTTTTGTTTTCGTTTTCGGTTTTTGGTCATCTTAGATAAAATATAATTCATCGAAGACGTGGCATGATTAAGTGAATTAAATACTTGATGTAATTTATTTATTTATTTATTTATTTATTTATTTACGGACAAATAGTCCATTAACAACATATTAATTACACGAATAAGTTTTATAAACAGAGATGACAGTGAAAGGAGAGCATATATAAATGAGGAGCGAAGACAATAATAATGACAATAATAATAAAAAGTAAGAATGGGAGATAATAATAAGTCAAAGCATGAAGATGGTTCAAAGGGCATTAGAAATTAGACATTGCGTATTGACTGTCGAAAGTCATTTAGGCATATACCACAAAATTCAATGCTTTGACTTGACAGTGAGTTGACAAGTCTCGACATTCTGGACAAAGGAGAATGGTATCCATAATTGGTAGAATGTTGATTGACCAACAGCAATTCATTATTTCGGAGTCTACGGGAAGGGATGTTGAATTGGATAAGTTGCAACAAAGCAGGTGAGTCTGTAATACCATTGATAATCTTAAATATGCAAATCAGATCAGTGTCCCTTCTACGTTTCTCCAAAGAAGAAATGTTTAAAGTTTGTTCAACTTCATCATATGAGTACTCTCCTCTTTCAAGACCCAACCTCCAAGCGATTCCTCGTAGGAAGCGATGTTGTACGGATTCTATGTGACAAATGTGGACAGCATAGAAAGGAGACCAAATAACACTAGCGTATTCAAGGTGAGGGCGAACTAACGAGCAGTAAAGAGTTTTAAGGGTACTTATATGTTCAAAGTCAGAGGTTATTCTATGAACGAAGCCGAGTAGTTTAAGTGATTTGTTAACAATGTTGTTAATGTGCTCACGGAAAGAAAGTTTGCAGTCTAGAGTGACCCCAAGATCCTTGATTGATGTTACAGTAGATAAACAAACATTGTTTAATTTATAATCAAACTGAATAGGTTTTTTGGTTCTATAAAAGGACAAAATTTTACATTTATCAACATTAAGTTCCATGCAGTTTATTTTGCACCAATTATTAAACGAGTCAATATCACGTTGAAAATGTAAGCAGTCAAGGTAGGATTTAATTATCTGAAGAATCTTATTATCATCCGCAAAAAGCCAGAAGCGTGTATGAGAAAAAACTTTGGTGATATCGTTAATAAAAAGGTTGAAGAGAAGCGGGGCCAAATGAGCTCCTTGGGGAACGCCGGACGTTACGTCAATGTTAAAGGATTCAAAGTTGTTTATTTTAACCCTTTGTTTTCTATCGCTCAAGTAAGAGCGAAGGAATGATAACAACGGGTTTCTAATGCCTATAGCATAAAGTTTGGCCATGAGAATCGAGTGATTTACTTTATCAAAGGCTTTGGAGAAATCAGTATAGAGTACGTCAACCTGAGTGTTGTCTTCCAAGGCTTTAACAATGGTATTTGTAAAGGACAATAAATTCGTTGTTGTAGATTTCGCCGATCTAAATCCATGCTTTTCATCAATCAGAACATTTTTGAATATAGGAGTGATTATCTTTGTAATTATCGACTCAAATATTTTTGGAATACAAGATATAATTGATATTGGTCTGTAATTTTCAATGTTTGACTTGTTCCCGGATTTAAAAATGGGTCGAATATATGAAATTTTCCATGAATCAGCAAATGTTCCAGATGAGAGTGATAAGTTGTACAACATACAAATTGGGATAGATAATGAATATTTACATTCTTTTAGCAAGATTTCTGGAATGCCATCAGGTCCGGTACTTTTTTTGTTAGAAAGTTTACTTAAAGATTGGTATACCTCTACAAGTGAGATTTGGCAATCATTCAAGTCAATGTTGTAGTCATAGTTGAGTGGAGGGATGTTGCATGAGGCATCGGTAATGTCAAGAGTCAGAATTACAGAATGTATGAGACGATGTATGAATGTGAATAACACGGGCATGTGCCTAGCATGGTGGTCGAAAAATTCCTCAATGCATGTAACCAATAATTTTATTGAATAAAGAAACTTAAAAAAAAAAAAAAAAAGAATACATGAGTAACCTTCACTGGCTTAAGTGCCCTGAAAGAATCCAGTACAAATTGTGCTGGATGGTGTTCAAATCCATCAATGAAATGGCCACACCCTACATCTAATGCTATGAACTATGCGTCCCGGAAAACACTGGTCTGAGATAGTCAACTCTTAGATCAGCAACATCAGCAGCTGTAGGCAGACTGATAGAACCTAAGCGCAAGCTAAATACTAAGTTTGGTGATCGCGCTTTCGGAGTATCTGGGCCGAAGTCTTGGAATAAACTCCCTCCGGAACTAAGATCCATAACAAGTCCAACAGAATTCAGGTCTAAACTAAGAACTTACCCTTTTAAGCTGTCATACCCTTAAATTAAATATACCATTCCTGAGAGAAAGTCCAGTTATATCCAATTTTCCAATTAATAATAATAAGATGACATTTATATAGCGCAGTTTAGTGTCATTTCACTTCAAGTGCGCTTAACCACTCGTATAACAAACTTAAAAAAATTGTAATTCAGTATTAGTGGTTCTTAAAATTATTCCTACAGTGTGCCTTACCCAAATAAAGATCTAATATTATAACATTAAATACACTGTTTATAAAAAGTGATGGCAAAACTTAGAATAACAATAACAGCAGGACAGGACAAAACACGAATATTAAAACTAAAACATAATATAAAACAGGAGGCAGTTTATGCTATGTGCTAAATCCTGTATCTAAATTTCGCCAATAAACAATTAATGTTAATTAAGTGTTAATCTCAATTGACCTACCAGGTATGTATTGTACTGTATATTATCTCCATAAATAGTTAGTAATAACATAGATAACTGTAGAAATGTATTATAAATTTGTACAGTGCCCTTGAGGTGATTTTAATATTATTATTATTAGAAAACTAGGAAGGAGTGAAAAAGTGTTTTCGTTGGTTAACTATTTATTTAAATTATAGCAAGTCTGCAGTGCAAATATTTTAAACAGCATCATAAGATTATTCGCTACATTTAATTCCCTGTTGTGTTTTTCTCCGCCTGGTAAAGTAGGTGCCCTAGAGCCGTGGGGGGCTTTTACAAGACACACACGCAGGCACAGCACACTACTTACGTACGTTAGTTCTAAGTGTTCACACTGGGAGCAGTACAGTGGCGTTGTGTTGGTGAGCTCAGACAGATAAAAATATTAACTATCCGTGTGTGTTTGACCAGTTTTTTTTAAAGTTCTACAGTTTGCGAGCAGTGGCGTGACTTTGGATAGCATTAATAAATAAACAAATTTTCATTACATAAGATCAAAAAATGTAAAGACATGTTCTAGTATAAATATACTACAGCCAAAAAAAGCTTAACATGTGTACCTTTTGGAGTGTACTCTTAATTTCGTTCCAATTAGCAATACACTTGAGATGATCGGGGGAAATCAATAATATTTCGGTTCGCTTGAGGTTACGGATTTGTTTATTATCGTGACATATTTAAAATGAATATCGTCCGTTTTTTATTATGCTCTAAGTAATTCTTAACCCTAGATAACTAATCGCTCGTCGAGGCGACGACGCGCTACTCGGCGAAATTCTAAATCACCAACTTCCCCCCGCTCCCCGACCTTGACTCTTTCATTACCTTCCTAATGTGAGTAAACAGTGCAGTACGTAACGCGATTGCGGCCACACGCATACTAGGACGTGCCCTATGACCATCTCGTCGTCTGCTGGACAAAAGTTTAGTTATAACAACAATTTTTATTTTTAAGGTACGTACATATATATATTCTTATATTTATTGATAATGTTGGCGAATCTTCTACAATAGAAGCTCCGGTTCCATCTACGTCAAACGTGCCTACAATTTGCTACCTGTGTCCATCCAAGGCCCGGAGGATGACCAAACATCGTTGCACCAGATGTAGAGGGGCTATTTGTGGTCCACATATTATTGAAATGTGTGGTCACTGTGTATACTGATATTTTGATATTAATTTGTACTTAATTTATTAATTATAAACCTTACTTTTGTGCCATGTAACAAGTTCCTATCTTAATTAAATATTTTTGATTTATTTCTAGTGTTTTATTGCGTAGTCCACTCGACGAAAGTGTAGTTACAATGAAACAATGAAAACAGTTTAGTTATCTAGGGTTAAGAGGGGTTGACGTTGACTAAAAATTCTCGCCTGTAGATCGGCTAACATCGGCTATCTTCGTAACCATTCGGGTATTATACCCGAAAGTTCGACAGTTGTCTTAATCATATTATATATATACATATATTATATTGTGGTACTACTACTGACACCTATGGAGACACCATTAAACTAAATTAACCAAATATCCCATCTTGAAACTATAAACTATAACGACATCTGTTGACGGCATTCAAACTATATATTTTTACAAACACTACACAAATATTACATCCTTTGATTAAGCAAAACTAATCTTATTTAAAAAAGGTAAAAATCAATCTTTACGCCAAAATTAGCCGCATTTATTGTTGAACTTTTAGAGTTCATAAATAAGTGTTAAATGAATTGCACAGCGCAATTAAAACCCCTCAATTTAAGTACCTGGTTTTGGGTAATAATGGGGTTTTTTCACGTACTACAAACAAACTACAATGTTAAAATGTGAAGAAGATTTTAAAGTCTATTTTTCTGACTTTGATTATCGTACTAAAAATACGTAATTTTAATGTTTTCATTTATAGTCTTTGATTTCAAAACAATCTGAAACCACACATTCCGAAATGGTTCCAACTGGCTACAGTGTACATTTTGACTGCGTCAAAATGACGAAATGATGCTTAACTGGTAAGGCGGCGGTCACCAACGTTGCCCGGCGTGCTGTCAACGCTGCTATATTCACGAAAAAAAAACGAACAAAAACAGTGGAAATAGAAAATGGCACATTTTAAATCTTTATATGTAGAAAATTTATTCGTCAACATAAAAATAAAATAAAAATCTCACAATATCAATTTCTTCTTTTTTAATGATTAAGGCAAAAATCCTTTTTTGGGGGATAAGGTTAATTGCTACCTTTTGTGATTTTATCATAAAAAAAAAGTTAATTTATCATAATAAAAAAGTTACGCCACTGTTAGAATGAACAAGCATAGCGATATCGGCTGCCGTTTTTTTCACCGGACATCCATTTTATCATTCTCTGGGACAGGTACCGGCTACGACATGCGCAGACGACCACTTTCTCTTCTCGGAAGAGGCGCGCGCATGTGTGCTGTCATCGGTGTCGCTGTTCCTGTTCACAGTACTACAGTGTGGGTGCATTCTGCGCATTGAACTTGGTTCGCAGTACACGCACGGGTATTTATTTATTTATGGATAATTTGTATAGCGCTGATTTTGTAAGATATCACCTCAGGGGCGCTTTACAGTTGATGCAGGTATTACAAAAATAAAGTGAAGTTAAGTTAAGTATAGGAACAGGTGACAGGAAGATAGAAAATAGAGACTCAGCAGCAAGAATCCTAGGTGATGAAGAAACTGGACCAGCTGCTGCAGGGAGAGAGTCCACCGCGTCCACCAACAGTGACAGCACGAGGTTCGTCATCCGTCCAGGTATATGTCTGCTGCTAATAAAGCGCTGACACAATATCCTCTCACAGATACCAGACCTTGGCAGCACCGCTAACGCGGAGATGAATTATTAAGAGGAATAACAGGAGAGTACCTAGACGATGAATACATTTGAATAAAGCAAGGAGGCAAGGAAAAGAATGAGTAAGGAAAAGGCGAATTGTTAAGAGGAATGGCATCGCTGCCCTTTTCATACAAAAATAAATTTGAGGCCAAAATACTTAAAAAAACTGAATAACATATATTTTTTAACAAAATATATAGCGAATATCTAGTAACAATGTGAGCTATTTTATTTGATATACAAAATAAATAAAAAAAAGTTTTAATTTACATAAATCGACGTAAATTGACGTAAATCGGTCGCTTGTAATTTAAATTTACGCTCACCAAAATGCTTTAATCGATCGAGCGGTTACTAAATTGTATTTATTATTTTATTGTATATTTTATAAAATTTCCCAAATTGGGAGGCTGGTAATGGTACCGCCGCCCCGGGAACCATTTACTGTCATCCCTCCCTCTATCAATCCCTCTGCCATAGCTAACCCCAAGTGGTTCGCTACGATTGGTGACTTAGTAGGGGTGGCCGGGTTCATAGGTTGACCACCAACTGTGTGGCAGGCTGGTTGAGGGATACCTTAAGACCTCTCTAGCAGGGCTCTCAGAACATCGCCTTGCAATGCATTGTGAGGGATCGATTTACACACCCGTCACTCCAAGACACACTGACCCCAGTTTCCTACCCAAGCTTCATACCTTTTTCCTTCCAGGCACGTCCTCCCCTTCCTTCCCTAAAAAGACCCTCCACACAGCATTCCCAGATATATTCCTTCAGAGGAATTATTTTATTCAGAGCCTCCTGTGTGGAGTTATTGTAAAAAAATAAAAACAGCAAATTATTTCTTAAATTAATCACTTACTCGAAAATACTTGCTAAAGTTTCCCCAAAGTCACGACAAATTGAAGGAAGACAAGGCACGATCAAGTGAATCAGATTCTCGAGTCGGGCCATGTCAAGAGTCAGAATAATAGAAGAGTATGTATGAGACGATGTATGAATGTGAACGAGGCAAGAAGTGTGTGCCAAGACCGTGTTGTTTGGCGGTCCGTCTTCTCTGCCTACCTCTGCGGGGAAACGGCGTGATGGTTAGTTAATTAGTAATTTACCTTTATTTTATGATTTTACACGATAAAACACTAATAAATAAAGTAACATTTCCGCACGAGATATTTGCAAAAATATGATTTAAAAAAATATTCAGTCCGGTTGGATTTGGCCATAATTTCAATAAAACGTGAATATATATTCAGTCTGGGTGGATTTGGCCATAATTTCAATAAAACATGAATATATATTCAGTCTGGATGGATTTGGCCATAATTTCAATAAAACATGAATATATATTCAGTCTGGATGGATTTGGCCATAATTTCAATAAAACATGAATATATATTCAGTCTGGATGGATTTGGCCATAATTTAAATAAAACATGAATATATATTTAGTCTGGTTGGATTTGGCAATAATTAAAAAAAAAACATGAGTATTTTGGGAATATTCCCGTTTTATCACATTATTTATGCTTTTTTAGTGCATATTTCAATTGTCACAACAAAACTAAAATACATACAAAAAGAGAACATATAACAAAATTAATAATTAAAAAAAAACAAACTATAACCCACAAACGAAAAATACTAATGCACTCAGATAGACTTTCTATTTTTATGAGAACATTTTTTATCACGCTTGTCTATGACTCCGCTACACCTACAACATGTAAATTGATATCCCGCATTCCCCGCTAACGCCGGGCACGCAAACACCACTCATCACGTGCTCACTGCATAATAACAGAAGTGGGTTAAATATGACAGTCGGAATGCAAAATCAACTATTTAGGTGGATAGTTAAACGAACCAAAGGAAAACTTTGGCGGTTTTTTCAACAAACCACATTTCAAGCTGCATCGACCAAAGACAATCACTAGAAGTGCGATACTAATAATAATAACATGACTTTTATACAGCCCAGTTTAGTGTCATTTCACTTCAAGTGCGCTTAATTATAACAAACTTAAAAATGGTAATTTAGTAGTAGTGGTCATTGGTCATGTTCTTAAAACTATTCCTACAGTTTGCCTCATATTAAAAATAATGTTTACACAGAGTGATGACAAAACTTAGAATAAAAATAACAACAGGACAGAAGAAAACAAGAATATTAAAACTAAAACATAATATAAAACAGGAGGCAGTTTGTGCTCAGAAATGAGAATCTTCTGAGCAGACATTTTAAAAAAGGTACAATAAGGAGGCAACCGAAACCAAACAATTACTGGAAGTTTTAGAATATGGCTTATTATAAAATATTGAAAAGAAGTTAAGATTTGTGAACGGTAAGATTTTTTAAATAATTTTGTTTATAAAGCCAGTATAAATTCAGCTAAATTCTGAAGATTAGTAAGAGCTGAGGGAAGTCTATTTCGATTTGAAAGAAGATGGTTATCACCAATTTTACTCCCCTCATTACTAATTATTTTAATTCTTCTTTAAAAACACAGGCAGGCCAATGAAATACATTATCTGATAAATAAAAAAAATCAACTAGATTCTAACTTGTAGTCTCTGAACTAGCGATCAGTCGTTCATGAGTGAGCCGCATAATTGAGCGAGCTCTTTTCGGTGAGCCGTATTCGTACGGCTCCTGGTAAACCGTACCACGGCTTAATTGAACGGTTACTCTGTTTTATTATGAGATGTTTTAAAAAAATAGCGTCATTAAAATTATCCAATTATCAATTGGTATTACATACTTAGGAATTTGAACAGCTTCTGACTTTCACGTCGTATGAGGTGGCGTACCGGTATCAAGAGTCATACGACCTGTTCATACGCTTACAGTAGTGGGGGAGCTCATACGCTCTGAGCTTACGGCTCTCGTTCAATTGAGCCGTCGCGTTGTTCCGTGGCTCCCCGCGGCATCTTTATACTACATTTGGTCCCAATGACCAAATTTTTTTCTAGCCTGGAGATAATTTACATTTGAAAAAAAAAAACACTTCTTGACTCCCATGAAATGATAAAATACGATAAATCAACATTGGATAATAACGTAATTATTCACTCAAAGTAAGGGATCTTTGAGCTTATTTATGAGACACTGACACGCGCACAAGTTTCTTCTACAGGTTTATCTGTTCGGTGGCGAGCAGAGATCGCTCGCTCTATTAAACCGGCGCGTTCGCAAACTGGTCGGGCGACATTCTGCGCCGGTCGTGCCTGCTATGGGAAATAATTCGTTCTAGAACGTGGCCATTTTTTTGGCCTTTTCATAAGTGAAAGACGAATATAATGTATATTCATCTTTCGAGAAACGTTTTATTTTATTACTTGTTTATGAATACTGATAATATAGATTCATTTTTGGTGTATTATGCCGTGTACCTCCGCCTTTAGTCAAAGCACCAAAAAATAAACAAATGATTTATTAATTATAAACCAATTATACAAAACATTTTTGGTGGTTTGATATCACAAAAGATGTTAAACAAGGCTGCGTAATGTCACCGTGGTTATTCAATCTATACATGGAAAATTGTATGTAGGAATTGAAAGAGGTGGGATTGGGTGCGAATTTGAGTAATCTGTAATAATGTTGCATGTTGTATGCTGATGATGCGGTGCTGATTGCTAACGTTATGGCAGATCTACAGTCTCTCATGTCTAGGATGAACGAAGTATGTTTGAAGAATTAATGTAAGTAAGTCTATAGTAATGGTGTTTGAAAGAGAGAGTACGAAAACAGTGTGTAATATAGTTGTCAATGAGGAATACTTGGAGCAGGTGGATGAGTTTGTGTATTTAGGAAGTAAGTTTACGAGAGATGGGAAGGCTGACAGAGATATTGAAAGAAGAGTAAATGCAGGTAACTCCTGGAGGACTGAACGCAGTTGGGGCTAACCAAAAATTCTAGAAGAAGCAAAGTTAGCAGTCCACAATGAAGTGCTGGTACCTACTCTGCTGTATGGAAGTGAGGCAGAGAAAGGATGAAAGTAGACTGAATGCTGTTGAAATGAGATCCCTGAGGCGTATGTGTGGTAAAACCATGTTGTTTTTTTTTATACAAAACATAATCTGAAATGAGAATAATAAGTGTTTCAGAAAACAAATAATATTACATGTGATTTACAAAAATACTCTGTAGCCTTAAGGCGAAGCGCTACGAAGTAATTCAAAATCATGCGTTTTTAGTTTGAAAATTTTCGCTTGGAAATATTTTAGATGAAGCTTTGATTAGCCTTTGAAATAATAGAGCATTTTTTTGAATAGTCAAAAATAAAATATTTGGTCTATAAAAACTTCTTTAAAGTTCAAAATCACCTACTTAAGAACCAATTTTTAGATATGATTGTATGATACAACAAATTAAGTTCTTTATGAAACGATCGGAAAACATTTAAATATTTGTGCTTGAACTTTGAAATTTTTGGCGATTTTTTTTGTTGCATAAATTAAAACAGGCGGCTGTGTTAAGCGGGAATTTAAACCTTATCGCCATCTACATAAGGAGTGTTATTGTTAGTGGCCCGTCTCCAAATGTTACGCGACATGGTGCATCGCCTCAACAGACATTATAGTTGTAAACAGAGAGAGAAGAAACACTAAGGACATCAAATTTCAAAGTTGATTTTCAAGTTTTCTGAAAGTTCTGTTATTATTTCAGTTTTGTGAAACAACCGACCAATAATGATATAGGAACAGAACTTGAATAAAACCTTCAGAGAACTTGAAAATCAACTTTAAAATTTGATGATTTTTTCGAATTCCAGTCCTTAGTGCGGGTTGTTTCAAAGAATTTGAACAGTTCATCAAATTTCCAAAATGCTTTTCAAGTTCTGTGAAGGTTCTATTCAAGTTATTTTATTATTTAATTGTTTTTAAGCAGCTAGCATGTAATGATATGATAATAGAACTTTCACAGAGCTTGAAAATCAACTTTGTAATTTGATGAATTGTTCAAATTCCTCAAAAAACCCGTTCCAACAGAAAATGTTACTTGTGCGATTATAGAGGTAACTAATGGAGGGTTGAACCCGCGACATCTGCGTTGTTTTTTGCTGATTGACAGAACAAATAAAAAAAAAACAAGGAAATTACAAGGAAGAAGCTTTTTTACAAAGTAAGAGAGAATAATCACCCATTTTTTATCATTGAGGTGCGTAGAACAAAAAAGACAGTGGTATTTTTTAAAGTATAGAAAATAATTTAAGTGCGTTTTATCGTAGTAAAAAAGAAGAAACAGTGTATTTCTTGTAGAAAATATAGAACGAAACATATTTCTTTCATGATACTATGGAAAATGTATAATGAAAACAAATTGGCAGTTTCCCAAAATTGCAGAAGGGAAATGTACGATTTCCCATTGAAGACACAAATAAATAGGAATTATATAAGAGTTATATGCAATGCATCACTTCGTGTAACATTTGGAATCGGGCCGCAAACAATAACACTCCTTATGTAGATGGCAATATGGTTTAAATTTCCGCAAACAACAGCCGCCTGATTTATGCAAGAAAAAACATCGCCAAAAAGTTACTATAATTTTATTTTCTTTTTTTTTTCACGAATACTTGCATGTTTTTCTATCATTTTCTAAATAACTTATTTTGATACATTGTACAGTAAAACTATAACCGAAGTGTTCGAAACAATCGAAACTAGTAGATTTTGAACTTTAGAGCAGTTTGTATAGGCTTGAAACTTTATGTTTATTGGGCTTTTAAAAAGACAAAAAAGTTTTATGTTTTCAAGGAACAAACACAGTATGATGATATTTCCATTTAGTTAGTAAAACGAATGGTGTGTAAGAAGTTATGAAGTTGTTTTTTATGTTAGTGTAAGAAATGATTGTCGAAGGACCTTGAATGATTGAGCGATGACCACTGCACATAAGACAATATTTGTTGTAGGGATAAAGGAAGGACTCACCATTATAGTCTAAGAGGTCACGGTCTTTTTCATAACGATCAGAGGAATGGGTAGTTTTAGTACATATTCAAAGTATGGCATCTCCGCATATGAAAAACGTTGGTCTGCCTGCTCTAAGTGGTTGCAACTATGAGTTATAGAGCTTACAAGAGGCTTTATTGTTTCGAAAAAAAAACGATCAGAGGAATGGGTAGTTTTAGTACATATTCAAAGTATGGCGTCTCCGCATATGAAAAAAGTTGGTCTGCCTGCTCTAAGTGGTTGCAACTATGAGTTATAGAGCTTACAAGAGGCTTCATTGTTTCGAAAAAAAAACGATCAGAGGAATGGGTAGTTTTAGTGCATATTCAAAGAATGGCGTCTCCGCATATGAAAAAAGTTGGTCTGCCTGCTCTAAGTGGTTGCAACTATGAGTTATAGAGCTTACAAGAGGCTTCATTGTTTCGAAAAAAAAACGATCAGAGGAATGGGTAGTTTTAGTACATATTCAAAGTATGGCGTCTCCGCATATGAAAAAAGTTGGTCTGCCTGCTCTAAGTGGTTGCAACTATGAGTTATAGAGCTTACAAGAGGCTTCATTGTTTCGAAAAAAAAACGATCAGAGGAATGGGTAGTTTTAGTGCATATTCAAAGAATGGCGTCTCCGCATATGAAAAAAGTTGGTCTGCCTGCTCTAAGTGGTTGCAACTATGAGTTATAGAGCTTACAAGAGGCTTCATTGTTTCGAAAAAAAAACGATCAGAGGAATGGGTAGTTTTAGTACATATTCAAAGTATGGCGTCTCCGCATATGAAAAAAGTTGGTCTGCCTGCTCTAAGTGGTTGCAACTATGAGTTATAGAGCTTACAAGATTAGGCTACATTGTTGCGAAAAAAAAAACGATCACAGAAATGGGTAGTTTTAGTACATATTCAAAGTATGGCGTCTCCGCATATGAAAAAAGTTGGTCTGCCTGCTCTAAGTGGTTGCAACTATGAGTTATAGAGCTTACAAGAGGCTTCATTGTTTCGAAAAAAAAACGATCAGAGGAATGGGTAATTTTAGTACATATTCAAAGTATGGCGTCTCCGCATATGAAACAAGTTGGTCTGCCTGCTCTAAGTGGTTGCAACTTCGAGTTATAAAGCTTACAAGATTAGGCTACATTGTTTCGAAAAAAAAAACGATTAGAGAAATTGTCAGTTTTAGTATATATTCAAAGTATGGCCTCTCCGCAGATGAAACAAGTTGGTCTGGCGGCTCTCAGTGGTTGCATTTCAGAGTTATGATGCGCGCAAGTCATTGCATTGTTGCGAAAAAAACGATAACAGAAATGGTCAGTTTTAGTACCTATTCGAAGTATGGTGTCTCCACAGGTGAAACGAGTTGGTCTGCCTGCTCTCAGTGGTTGTATTTCAAAGAAAAAAAAATAACAGTAATCAATAAAATAAAAAAATTAAATCGAACAAATCCAATTTTTATTAATTCAACTTCCATAATCTAAACATCTTTGGGTAAAATCACAGATTAATCATTTTGTAGAATATTACTAAGGCTTAAAGAGTTAAATATTTACTTACTTCTAATATTCTTTTAATATTTTTATGAGCTTTTTCATTAGTCACATCAAAACATCATGGATTTTGGCGATAAAAGTAAAAAATAGCTTAAAAAAAGGGGTCTACGGTATCGTATACCGTTTACCTAATTCGAGTTTGAGGGATTTCTTAACGTACTTCGAAAAATGGTGTTCAGAAAACATAAAAAAAGACAACCTAATATTATAGTAGGAGATTTCAATATAAACATGAATAAAAATGCAGACATCTATACAAAAAACTTAAAAACTTAATCATTGAATTCAATGGGATGAAACAACTGGTAAAAGATCCCACTAGAGTAACTCTAACATCAAGTACATTAATTGATCTGGTGATAACAAATGTATTTGAACTACAGGTAAATCTATTAGATGCACCCAGAATCACAGATCACTCTATAATTCAAATTATAGAGCAAAATCGAAATACGAAAAAACATTTTATAAACACCAAAGCTTATCGGAACTATGCAAAATATGACGAAGAAGAACTAAGATTACAACTCAGAGCACAAAATTGGAATGGAATAATGGAATTAGATTTTGATATTAAGGTAGAAACATTCATAAAAAACTTAAAATTTTCAATTTCAATATTCAAGATTTCTTTTTTAACTTGGATAGATTTAACTTAGATTTCGTCATCTTCGGAATCTTCTTCTTCGCTGCTTAGGCACGTAGACGAGGAGTCTGTAATGTGATAAAATAACTGTAAAGTTTGATAGAAAAAATGACGATTTTGATGATATGAAAATTATTATACATATGTATATATAAAAAACAGAAGGAAACGAACTCTTGTATGTATAGCTTAATGAGATTTAAGGTTTAGATACGTAATATGCCATTAATAAGAAACAAATACATGCAAACTTTTCGTTTCCTAACGATTTTTACCTATACATCCGCAATCGTATAAAACTTACCACTGACATCACCAGAAATATTGTCATTTTCTGACTCCGTTACAGTAACATCAGATACTTTATCTGGTAGTCGGTTCCCTGCATACCAGATAGGGACATATTTGCCGTGTTCTTCTTTCCACCCATGTTCAATTGGCAATAGATAGCTTGGAGGATTTTTGGTTGAATTTATCCAGATATTTGATACGTATTTAGCTCTAAGTATCTGTTGAACTAGTTCGATTTCAGACGGTGGCAAAAAAGCAGCATCAAAATTCATAAGATTTTTGTTAAATTTTTCATTCTCTTTATTGGGCTTAAATTTTTTGAGGAAAATCTTATGGCGGGCCTCGTTTACAGATTTACTCTTCACACCATATAACTCACATATGAATTGTTCTATTTTGCATTTGATTTCATTTGTCAATGGAGCATTAGAACTTAGCTCTATTAGAGCCTCTTGATAAACTGTGTTTTTACTTAGGATATTGTAAGGTTTTTGTTTGCCCTTTCTATAAAATGCAGGGGTATAATCACACCCTGTCAAAGCATGAAACGCTGGCAAACTCTTTGCCAATGTAGCACCAATACTGAGATAAATTTTGTTAACATTTACAATACGTCGTTTGGCAAGAGTGCCGGATTCAATAAATATTTCATGCTTTTCGAATTTGTCCAAATTTCCCAGTAAAATGACGATTACATCAGTGTCAGAAGTTTTAATCAAAATATTAGATGGTTCTTGAATACTGTATATGTGGTATATTATTTTTGTATCGGTTTCTTCGTGGTGCCCACACATCAAATTAGGGTTATCGTTTTGCACAACCTTTTTGCCGTCGCTTTGATATTCATACGAATAACAATTATTTTCAAAATTGAGATTAACCGTGCTTCCAGAAATAACTAGACTAGCCTCCTCGGAACTCCAATGTTTTATGAAAAAATGCACGAGTTCTTCTTTGAATTGTGTAATTCTTAATTCTTTGACGAAATTTCTTGGTCTGATTTGTTTTGGCGATGTTATTTTATACTGTGTTTTGGGGGTAGCTTTGTGCCCAGCTCTCATTTCACGTTCAAAATCTTTGATTGAGGGTGATAAATAAGAATAAAATATTACATCGATACGGTTTGCTTTGTAGCTCATACATTTTTTCAAAATGTATAGCGACATTTCACCAAATGTTTTCACATGCACTGGTATTAAATGGAGAATATAGAATCCATCTACAATCACAACATCAATTTTTTGTGGCGTATTGGCATTGGCTGTTTTTTCCAATATTTTCATGAGTGCAGCCTTGTTAGTCTTCATCAAGGAACCATCTAAATGACTCATTGAAGGTGACGATGAAGATAATGGATATTCCAAAACTTTTGGCAAATCTAGTTTCTGATTAAGGGAAATTCCTAAAAGACGACCGAAGACGTTTCGTTCTGCTTTTATAACTTGCAGTTTTTGTGCTGCTTTACATGGCTTTTTTGATTTATCTGAACAGAAATTCCTGATTTCATTGCGTTTTATTGGTTTCTCGAAACGGTCGGGATTTTCATTACATTGAGATATAAATTCTTTTCTCTGATTTTCTCCTGTAGCCTCTATATTGAGCAGAAAGTCTGCGGTTTCATTCGTTACTGAATTCCCAGTGACAATATTGTACAGTTCGTCTTTATCGTCTTGATAATCAAATGGATTGCCATAAGATTCTACAGTATCGACAAGTTTCTTCACTGCCTTTTTGTTTTTGGGAATGTTGGCTGTCTGCAGATCAGAGGTAACGTCTTGTACCCTGGTAATATTAGTTTCTTCTAAAACATGAGTTATAATGGTGGATCTCAGTGCATGGCTTTTTGCCCAACGCTGTCGGCCTGACAAGGAATTAGTAAAATGGCTAACACCAGACAATCGCTTAGCAGCATCGGCGTTTATGGTTTGTTCTAGTGTTAAATCAACGGGTTGTCTAGAAAACGCTTTGTCAGTGCGCTTGATACCCAAGCCATGACGTTTTAAATGAAGCTCGAGGCCTGGGTGAGTGTCTTGGACTTTTAATATGTCGTCATGGTGCTTTGTGAGCCATCGCGCATAATTTGGATGATTTAGTATGAAAAATATATTGTTAATTTTTAGAAGTACATATTTGTAAAGCTCAAAATTGTTTTCTCGTATCGATCGGCTCAAAAGAAAGTAATACTCGATCAGATTTATATATTGCATGTAAAATTGTGCCGTTTTGCCGTGTTCTCCGTTTTGAGTTTTTTCTCGAAAAATTCTGTATTTAGAGATGATTTCTGATAAAAAGAAATTGTCAACATCGACCAAGATGTTTCCAGAACTGTCCATTCGTCTATTTTTTATTTCTTGCAGTTCTTCTACCAAATCTGGTGACAATTGTAGATTTTCCTCTTTTAAAAAGAATTTAAAATGGATTAATTGAAAGGCCAGTGAAATAATAGGGTGAAGTCTCTTGCATCGATTGTAATGCGTACCAGACATGAATCCATTAAGAGACCCATTGGCTAGCAAATCAGCTTCGATTAGCATATGCGTCAAACCACAATCATCTATAAATTTTCCTATAGCTTTGAAATAGGCCAGGATGATATGAAATGTGCCAAGAAAAATAAAAAGATTGTCAAAATTTGGCCGTTCTGTGGATTGTATTTGTAATGCCACTTTTGCAATTGCAAGATCATATGTAACACATATATATTCCTGACCACACTCTTCGGCTATACTTTTTGCTTGTTGCATTGTTGTTTTAATAACGGAAGTGTTAGTGGGAGACATGTTTATTGGGTTCAAATAAGCTATTTTCTGTTTACTGGTTTGATCATTCATAGTGAGGTTATTAAATCCTACCCACATAGGAGTATTCTCGATTTCAGCAGCATGACACAAAACCCATAATAAATCTCTATTCTTTGCATTTATTTTGACAGATTCAGTTGTTTTACGTAAGTCACTATCAAGTAAAATCATACTGTCACTCATTCTTGGTTTTTTAATGGGATGATCTATATTAATGTCAATCACGTCGAATGCCCTTCTTCTTTTGCCTTTAGATGGTTTCATTGACAAGTCAATAGGTTGATTTCGTATGGAGTACTGTTCTTCATTTTGAAAAATAATTCCTACTGTGTCATGCAATGTATTTTTTCCAGAAGGTGTGTCTACGTAACGGTCAAAATTATCGAAAGCTACTCCAGTATTTAACTGAGGACATGGAATTATCCCAGACGGAATGAATGTTGTTATAGATTCATCGATGGAGGCATAGGTAATTTCAGTTTCTAATTCTTCTAATAAAGTGTAGCTAGGTATCTGACCATATTTGTTCAAAATGTTCACAACTTTTCTGCTGTTAGTTAGACTTTTAATAGCCATTCCCAGAGCTAATTGTTTAGAAGCCTTAACATGTCCATTTGTCAAAGCGTAAATTTGATCCTGGCTTATCGATTCAGCTTTCTTTAAGCAAGTCTCAGACAACTTTTTTTTTGTGCGCGAACCGATGCCAAGGAGCTCCAAGTTGAATTTTTTAAGAGCATCGGGTATATTACACTCGCCTTGGAGTAATTCCTGCACTGAACAAGTGGTTGGTAGGGGAGTTTTAGGCAGGGAAAGAATCTCTTTTCTCAATATATTAGCAGCAGACGTGAGAATATCTCTTTTCACTAATTCCTTCTGTTTCGACATCACGAAATCAATTGGCAAACCCGTTCTGAAAACTAACTTACGTCCATTTATTTTTTCTATAGTTAAAACGCTTCGATCAAATGAGGCTCGAATTTTCTGTTCTTTTTTTTTTTTTTTTTTTTTTATATTAACTCCACACAGGAGGCCCTGAAGAAAATAATTTCCCTCAGGGCCTATGTCATCTTTGGGGATGCTGTGTGGAGGGTCTTTTTGTGGAGAGGAAGGAGTGAACATGGGTCTTGAAGAGTCCCATGTTGTAGGAGGGAGGAAACACAGAGGCCGGCAGTTCGTTCCACAGCCGAGCTGTTGAACTTAAGAACGAATCGTAGAAGCGACCCGTTCTCATGTGACAAATGTCAACCGTGTACAAATGTTGGGCGCGCGTTTGGCGTGTATCCCGACTACGCACCGGTGCCGAAGGGATCAATGACGCTAGTTCCTCAGAGCATCTTCCATTGTAATACCGATAGAACAAGGACAGCATACCTACCTGACGCCTGTGCTCTAAAGATTGCAGTCCGTTTGTTAAGATTGGGGAATCTATCAAACGGACCGCCCGTTTTTGCACAGAGTCAAGGGTTTTTTTCAGGTATTTAGGGGCTCCGGACCAGAGATGGCTGCCAAATTCGACAGTAGGGCGCACTTGCGATTTGTACAGGGTCAGCAGTTGTGTACTATTAAAGTATCTGCGGGCCTTGTACAGTACGCCCAGCTTCTGAGAGGCCAGCTTTACTCTGGCTTCGATGGAGCCCCCATACCTGAGCTGGTCACTTATAGTTACACCAAGCATATCAATGGAAGGCCTGTTTGGAAGATTGCTTCCGTTGAAGGAGACTAGGTTATCATTTAGATCCCTTTTAGACGTAATCAGACAGGATTGGGTCTTTGAAACATTAAATTCGACGAGATTATTTTATTGTTCTAATCTCGAACATGTAATATTATTTTCAGTGCTATTTGACTGCAGAGAAGATTCATAATATTCGTGAAGATTGGACATTAAATGAATATTATTGCCATGAATTATGTCGTTTATGAATTCATACAATTTTTGTAAGGCATTTTTATGGCTCTCGCGTATAACGTGCCACACACCGTCTTTTTCATTGGACTGACAGTCGGATATTTTTTCAGTTCTTCTAAAAAAATCTTTCAAACAATTAGTGTGATAAAATAATGGAACACTTGTCTGTGAAATTTTATGTTGTAAATTGATTTCGTTAGATGCTAACGATTTCATCAGTATCTTTTCGCGGGTTTCATTTGATTGCAAACAGTGCATCTTTTCAATTTTTTTATGTGATTGTTTACGCTGGTGATCGCAGAATAAGCATATAGCTTTGCAACTAAACGTACTTGGTGAAGGTGATGACAATGTCTCCGCTTGATTATCTGAAGTCTCGACTGGCAGAAGTGTTAAACTGTTGGTCTCAGGAGTAGATATTATTGTTTTTTTCACTGCGGTAAATTTTTTATAGCACGATAGATGATATACGGCAGTACTGTCACAATCATTTGGTATTTTGATATGAGCATGTTTCAAATTACGGTTAATACGAACTGTTAATATATCATGAGACTTTTCTAAACTGTTTTTATTAAAAGGCAGCACTTTTTCGTCCATCTTACATTCACAAAACAGGCATGTAGTATTTATGTTCGACATTATTGTAAAAGTGGGAGTAACGGGTAATAGTATTAAAAAATGCACCAAAACAAGCGAAAGCACACCCTCTCACAACGATTGTACTGCGCACACTGACGCGGGACGCGGGCCGCCGGGCCGGACGCGGGCGGAGGAGGGGGCAATGTGTGTGTCAAGCAGGGTTCCCGATTTGCGGGAATTCCCCAAACTGCGGGGAATTTTTCAGATTTACTTAAAACTGACCATTTCTCTGATCGTTTTTTTTTCGCAACAATGTAGTCTAATTTTGTAAGCTTTATAACTCGAAGTTGCAACCACTTAGAGCAGGCAGACCAACTTTTTTCATATGCGGAGACGCCATACTTTGAATATGTACTAAAACTACCCATTTCTGTGATCGTTTTTTTTTTCGCAACAATGTAGCCTAATCTTGTAAGCTCTATAACTCATAGTTGCAACCACTTAGAGCAGGCAGACCAACTTTTTTCATATGCGGAGACGCCATACTTTGAATATGTACTAAAACTACCCATTCCTCTGATCGTTTTTTTTTCGAAACAATGAAGCCTCTTGTAAGCTCTATAACTCATAGTTGCAACCACTTAGAGCAGGCAGACCAACTTTTTTCATATGCGGAGACGCCATTCTTTGAATATGCACTAAAACTACCCATTCCTCTGATCGTTTTTTTTTCGAAACAATGAAGCCTCTTGTGAGCTCTATAACTCATAGTTGCAACCACTTAGAGCAGGCAGACCAACTTGTTTCATATGCGGAGACGCCATACTTTGAATATGTACTAAAACTACCCATTCCTGTGATCGTTATGAAAAAGACTGTGACCTCTCAGTCTATTAGGAAAGGGCACTCGTTTCTTCCCGTCTTCTCCTCACAACAATGTCACTTAACACGAAGCGGATTGCACTATATCGGCGCGAATTATAATGTTTTAGAGGTAAGGGAGATCAGATCTCACGCGGATGCGGTTATTGTGAGCGGTTCGGGTTATTGCAACATACTGATTGATTACCAAAGGGCACATAAATTAGCAGGAACGGAAAGGAAGGTAGGACAAAGGACAATAATACTATCTCAGTACGGTGGTCGCAGGTATGTGTGTATGTGTGCATGAGATGTATGTATAAATTAATGTCTATTGCGCATTAGCGCAACCATGCCCCCCGCCTGGAAGGGGATGAAAGAATCCACTTCCATAAACCATAAGAAGGTCAGTACGCTTTTACGTTAAAACGAACAAAATTGTAGTAACACGCGGTAAAAATAATATTAATTTGTAAAAGGTCAGAAAAATGTTAATATTTGATGCTATTGTATTAATTTTGTAATAAAATTAATCAGTGGTAAATTTAAATTAAATTAAACAGAATAATGTAGAAAATAAAAGAGAGGGCCATAGATGTACCATCTGATGACCAAGCTGCCAAAGACTATTATTGCGATGGTAAAGGGCAGAGTTTTACTACTGCTCTGCGGTATATGCCGGTGTTCGTTTTGACATCAGCAACACGGGTCACTCCGTCCAAACCGGGATATACGTTGACTATTATGCCAATAGGCCATTGAAGAGGCGCAATATTGTTACACTTGATCATTACAATTGTGCCTGCCGTTACCGGGTTTGAACTCGTGTTCCATTTCTGCCGCGATTGTAAAGTATTTAAATATTCCATACGCCAGCGGTTCCAGAAAGTCTGGACGAGATGATCAACGAGATGCTTCCTTTGCAGTAAGTTTACGGACTCGTTGGACAAGTCAGCGGCGGGTAGAGATTTTAACGGCGTAAGTGTTAAAACATGCGCGGGTGTTAAAGGTAACGGAGCTGAAACATCAGTGACGCTAAGTACCGACAGTGGACGTGAGTTTAGAATTGCTTCAATCTGAGAAAGCACGGTCTGCATCTCTTCGTAAGTCAGTAGAGAGGTGCCCACGATTTTATTTAAATAACTCTTCAGGCATTTAATGTTACTTTCCCAGATTCCACCAAAGTGTGGAGATTGAGGAGGATTCATCTTCCATTCGAAGCGGTTTTCCCGTAGATTATTTGAGAGTTCCTTCTTATAATTACGAGACTCTATTAGATCGAATAAAGAGTTTAAATGAGACTTAGCTCCCACGAAGTTCGTTCCATTATCGGAGTACATAACACTCATAGGACCACGACGAGATAAAAAACGCTTGAAAGCATTGAGAAAGACTTCGGTGGAAAGATCTGAAGCGAGTTCGATATGAACAGCATGGGTCACTAGGCAGATAAATAAGCAAATGTATGCCTTTTGACTTCGGACCCCCCGACATCTATAAGGGATTATTTGAAGCGGGCCAGCGTAGTCAACACCTGTGTGTAGAAAAGCCTTAGCTTCGCGGACGCGACAAGCGGGTAAATCTCCCATTATTGGGAATTGTGGTTTAGGCTTAACTTTGAAGCACGTATTGCACCGATGGACGCGCTTCCGGACCAGATTACGCGATGAAAGTATCCAGAATCTCTGTCTTAGTAGAGACATGAGTAAAGTGGGACCCGTATGTAAGTTCTTGATATGATAGTAATCTATTATTA
Organism: Hesperophylax magnus; assembly: GCA_026573805.1. Taxonomy (NCBI): domain Eukaryota; kingdom Metazoa; phylum Arthropoda; class Insecta; order Trichoptera; family Limnephilidae; genus Hesperophylax; species Hesperophylax magnus. The sequence goes on from JAIUSX010000081.1 coordinate 1,453,020, forward strand.
AATCGACTACATGATCACGCGCGGGTAATAGAATGGGATGACGACTGTCAAATTCTATTTCAGCGTTTTTTAATCTGCCTCCTACCCTCAGAATACCGTGATGAAGAAACGGATTCAATTTTGCAATAGCTCGCCGAACCTTTTTCCCATCATTGACTGCCTTTATATCTTCGGAGAAATGTTCTTGTTGTATTGATTTTATAACAGCTATTTCCGCAGTTAAGATATGACTTAATTCGAATGTTTGCGGTAATTTCTTAATGAAACGAAAAACATAGATTACAATCCGAATTAATTTCGGCCATGAACTAACACGAGAAGCTAGTGCACACAGTAATGGTGGAGCAATTGTTTTGAGGCGGTTATTGTTTTGAACGGACATCAAAACTTTAGTTTTCAGTTCGGGTGGATCAGATACAGATTTCGAATCAAAACGCTGTAAAGGCCAATCATTTTTAGGTAACTGAGCGAATGCGGGGCCATTAAACCATAACGGATGGTCTATGAGTTGAGCGGGAGTAAGACCACGCGACAGGCAGTCGGCGGGATTGTCTTTCCCTTTTATATGATAGAAGCATTCAGCCCTTAGGTGTTTTTGTATTTGTGACACACGATTGGCAACGAAGGTCTGCCATTTTGCAGGCGGTGAATTTATCCACGCTAGAGCAACCGTGCTGTCGCAAAAAGCTAATGTCGTATGAGCTCTTGAATTTGATGCGTAGGTATTACTGACCGTATGCATTAATCGCGCAAGTATTAGCGCTCCACATAGTTCTAATCGCGCAAGTGAAATCGTCTTAGCAGGAGCGACTTTGGATTTGGCACATAATAAACTAATTGTGGTTTTATCAGTATTCGGACAGTAAACATGTAAGTAAATAACACCTCCGTATGCGCGTTCACTTGCGTCTGAAAACCCGATAAGGGTTAGTACACATTGGTGTTCGATTCCTACGAAACGCGGAATTTTAATAGATTGCAGTAATGGCAATTCTTTTTCAAACTGTCACCAAAGCGTGACAACAGTTCCAGGAGGAGTATCGTCCCAATCAAGCTTGTATTCCCAAAGAGACTTAATTATAAGCTTGGCTAATAATACAACTGGTGCAACGAAACCCATCAAATCCCAAAGACGAGCAATCGTCGAGAGAATGTTTCGTTTAGTACAAGTTCTTTCGTTGGAGTGTACAACAAAAACGAAATTATCTGAAGCGGGTATCCAATGAAGCCCTAGTATTTTTAGGTTTTCATCAGGATTAAATTCCACATGTTCCTTAACACGACGAGCTGAAGGAATCGTGGACAAAAGATTAGGAGCATTGCTAGAGAACTTTACAAGGTCAAATCCTCCAGCAGCGAACAGCTGAATTAATTCCGTCGATAACTCGGAAGCTTCCTCGACCGACGAACAACTGGTGACGAAATCGTCCATATAGAAAGAGCCATTTTCCACCAAGTTTGCAGCAAGTGGAAAACGAGGTCGTTCATGCGACGCGAGTTGGCGCAGTGTACGCATTGCCAAAAATGGGCTACAAGACATGCCGAATGTGACGCGATTAAATTCGAACAATTGTAAAGGGTCGCTATTGTTAAATCTATAAAGTATTCGCTGATAACGACGGCATTCTTCTTGCACTACAATTTGAAGATACATTTGTTTTATGTCGGCGGTTATAGCTACTGCAAACAATCGGAACTTAAGTATAATCCGAAACAAATCACCTTGTAAATTCTTACCGGTATGTAGAATGTCGTTGAGCGAGTAGCCCGAATCGGATTTCATGCTCGCGTCCAGAACCATGCGGATTTTGGTAGTTAATTTATCCTCGCGAACTACAATATGATGCGGAATGACGTAATGGGGTAAGTCAGAATTATCGACAGGTGAAATGTACCCTTTCTGTAGGTATTCGCGCAATATTTTGTCGTACTCTAACTTTATAGCGGGTTGAGCTATTAATCGGCGTTCGAGAGATCGGAACCGGCGCTCAGCGGCTGGCAACGATTCACCGAGAATAGAAGGACTGTTGCGAAACGGCAACGCAACAATGTAACAACCTGTCGTGTCACGGGAAGTGGTGATTTTAAAAATGTCTTCACATTCCTGTTCATCAGGTGTTAAAAACTTCTCGTCTGGAATGTCTTCCAATTCAAAGAAGCGCGAAAGGCAAAAGTCATCATTTTTCGCGAACGTACAAAATGATGGTGTGGCTTTTATACTTGGGGTTTCAGTCATCGTTGGAGCAGTGCCTAGGATGAGATAGCCCAAAGTAGTTTCTATAGCAATTGGCTGGCCGGGATAACCTGATATTTTGTGTGCTTTAAAAATGCGAGCAAACATGTCACATCCCAAGATAATATCGATTTCACCGGGCGTGCAGAAAGTATTATCTGCTAAGGGCAAATTGTCGAGATACGACAACGAAGCGCGGTTGACGTTAACAGTAGGCAACTCACTAGTTATAGTTTCTACTACATAAGGTTCAATCATATACGAGTGAGTGTCGTCGTAGCGGGAGTATAATTTTAGACAAGTCATGCCCTTTGTCAAATTTCTTGAGTCGCCTATTCCCGTGACGTAAGTGCCTTGCGATGATCGCACCGTGAGATTCAAACGTAAACAGCATTTACGCGTAATAATATCCCTTTGGGAGCCGCTATCTATCAGAGCGCGTATTGTCTGCACCTGGCCCTTAGCATCTCGGGTAGTGCAAACGGCAGTTCCTAAGAGTGCAGTAGTATTTGCTCTAGTAAATGAATTTGTCACGCACAGTGATACCGGGCTTGCAGAATTTGAATCGTCATTATCGACGTCTGCTGGCGACGCGGGAGACGGTACTTGGTCTCGTTGTGGTTTTCGCTGATCAGTTTGTTTGAAATGCAACAAACTATGGTGGTTGAGAGTGCATGATTTGCACGTACTCTTTGATTTGCACGCTTTTGTGCCGTGCCTAGTACTGAGGCAGTTCACGCAAACTCGTATGTTCGATGACTTGATTAAATTAAATCGCTCGCGTGGTTCTAAACCATTAAATTTAGAGCATTGATACAAAGGGTGCGATCCCCTTTGACAACAAAAACAAATTTCGACAGAGTGATTGTCGCCTTTTTCGACATTAATAAATGTCTTTGCGGAATTATTATTATTTGAGCCAAGACGGCTCGACGTAGGTTGTGCAATTTGCGCGCGATTAAGAATTCGTTGCTGTCCTCTCACAAAATCAATTAAATCAGAGCTGGACGGGAAACTTTCATCATTCCGAATAGACGATACGAAAGCCTTCACTGTCTCTATGTCAAGACGTTTAAGGCCCAGTTGTAGAAATATAAATTCTGCGAGATCCTTGATTCGTAACTGTTTCAGTGCGGCAATGTTAGTCGCGTATGTATCTGCAAATTTTTCTAGCGAAGCGGGCGTAACCGAAGTAACAGCAGGTATTTTCAGCAATCGATCAAAGTATGACTCAGCGAGAACGCGTGGATCATTATATTTGGTGCACAATGCGTCCCATATCACTTGATAATTTGTACCGGTAGGTGTGATAGTTTTGCAAATATTTAAAGCTTTTCCCGTCAACTTGGACATCAGATACTGCATCTTTTTTGAATTATCCAATGAATTATTTGAATGGATAACCGAGATATAAGTCTCATAGAAAAGAGGCCAATTTTCTAATTTTCCGTCAAAGCACGCTATTTCTAAAGGCGGTAATTTAATTTGACGGCGAGGTTTTTCAACCGGATTGGCCAGCATGTTCGCTTCGGTATATTTAATAATGCCGAAAATTTCCTCAAAAGCATTTAATTAAGAATATTCAGCGACTGCTTCTGCGTTCAATTCCAGTTCACAATTAACCTTTTCATCTAGAAGCGTTATAAATTCGGACCGAATTCTTTCTAATGTACTTGCGCCTGATAAAAAAGATTGCCGATTGTTAACACTATCAGAAGCCTTCTTCATCTTGTCGAAGACTGATTGTAAACATGCAAAATTAGCGGCCAATTTTGCATTTAAACGTTTCAAGAGTCTTTCGTCCCGTGACGACCCGGACGCGCTTGTAGCCATTTCCGATTCTGGTTATTTTATTATTGAATGCGGTAAAAAATATTATAATAATAATATTTATATAAAATAAATTGATTAATATTAAATTTTTATTCAATAAATTAACTTTTAAGCCCGTAGGGTTAACTTAGTGCGGGTGCCGTGAAGGGTTAAGTATAGATAATGCAGGTAGAACAAATTTATCACTTTACGTCTTATTGAAGTATTATTCTTTTTATGTATAATACATCCAATACTGGGATGTATTACAATAAACCAATTATTTATAATGAAATGCGGTTAATTTTAAATGCGGTTGATATAACAATATCGGTATTATTATTAGAAATAGATATCAAATAGCGGTATTGGCATATATTAAATCTATTCTATTTGCGGGTAAATATGTTATTTCCGTTTAAACCATCCAGTAATATCGGATAGGAATATCCAGAAATAAAATGCGGGTAGTTATTAATTGATTACGCGGGTATGTAAAACGCAATAACACTCTTATGGTTTATTACCGAAATTACGGAAATTACGTTTCAATATCAGGCTCGTTTGGGCCAACTATGGTGTGTAAGAAGTTATGAAGTTGTTTTTTATGTTAGTGTAAGAAATGATTGTCGAAGGACCTTGAATGATTAAGCGATGACCACTGCACATAAGACAATATTTGTTGTAGGGATAAAGGAAGGACTCACCATTAGGAAAGGGCACTCGTTTCTTCCCGTCTTCTCCTCACAACAATGTCACTTAACACGAAGCGGATTGCACTATATCGGCGCGAATTATAATGTTTTAGAGGTAAGGGAGATCAGATCTCACGCGGATGCGGTTATTGTGAGCGGTTCGGGTTATTGCAACATACTGATTGATTACCAAAGGGCACATAAATTAGCAGGAACGGAAAGGAAGGTAGGACAAAGGACAATAATACTATCTCAGTACGGTGGTCGCAGGTATGTGTGTATGTGTGCATGAGATGTATGTATAAATTAATGTCTATTGCGCATTAGCGCAACCAACGAATAATAATCATCTTGTATCTGTAGTTCTAGAATTATATTTTTGTCTTAAGTTACTGAAAATATTACAAATTTTCCAAAGTTTTGGAAAAAAGTCAAAGAGTTAAAAAACCTTGGAATAAAGTGCATATATTTCAAGTAATATCTTTTTTCCAATTTAACGTTTTTATAGTATTCCCGGAAATTCATTTTATTAATCCAATCATTAATCGTTCAACAATTTACTGGATACTCGATTTGCTTTGGTGACTTAGGAGGGGTGCCCAGGTTTATGGTGGGTGAGGTTTGTCAGCGCATTCGTCTGTCCAGTGGGCCACAACGGGAGAGACTGGTTAAGGGAGACCTTTTGACTTTTCCAGCAGAACTATCTCGACCCATTGCCTTGCACCGCAGTGGGAGGGATGGAATCATACTTCCGTCACTCATGGAGACACTGATCTCCACATTCCTACCTATCTACTTAAACCACCACAACTTTTCTTTCCCACAATTTACTCTCCTTCTTTTCCTTAAAAATTCCTCCCACACAGCATTCCCAAAAGGTGACATAGGCCCTGAAGGAAATTATTTTCCTCATTGCCTCCTATGTAGAGCTAATCTAAAAAGAAACGGAATTTAAGCTAAATATAATGCGTATATTTGAAAACGCCCACCTTCTTCAGAGTTTACACGAAATCCTCATACATCTTTGGTAAAAAAAAAACATTTAATCCATGCTACTAAACTATATAATGACCTTTCAAATTGAATTAAAAACACCATGTTGATAAAAAAAGTTTTAAAACGATATCAAAATATGGCTAACTAAACACAAAGATGAGGATCATTAAAATTATGAAGTAACATCAACACAACTTGAGGATCTTATATTTTGTGTAAATCAACATACGTGAAGATGAGGAAAAATTAGTATAAAACCCATCCAACAATCTGCAGTCCTCCTAGGAACAGATATAACAAATATGGAATAATCTGCAGTCCGCCTCGTAACAGATATAACACCTATACAACAATCTGCAGTCCTCCTCGGCACAGATATAACACCCATACAACAATCTGCAGTCCGGCTAGGAAAAAATATAACAAATTCTCAGTCCGCCTCGGAACAGATATAACACCCATACAACAATCTGCAGTCCACCTAGGAACAGATATAACACCGATAAAAAATTCTCAGTCCGCCTCGGAAAAGATATAACACCCATACAACAATCTGCAGTCCGCCTAGGAAAATATATAACACCGATAAAAAATTGTCAGTCCGCCTCGGAACAGATATAACACCCATACAACAATCTGCAGTCCGACTCGGAACAGGAATACCTTTGAGGAGGACTGAGAATAAACTAATTTATTATATTGTATTTTTAAAATAGTAATTAACAATAAATAAAATAAAATAAAAAATATTATATTATAATATTACAAATAATTTGTAAATAGATACATAATATTATTATCTGCGTAGGTTGATCAGCAAAACGATTGTAAATGTCAAATGACCCATAGACCTGATTTCAGATGAATTCAAAACCGCAAAACGTACGACATTTATTTAAAAAAATTAAGTCATCACCAAAAATAATTAACAATACGTTGCGGTTTACAACAATTTAAACTATTTTTGTGGTCAGAACCGACAGCAAGCACTTGTGAAGATTGTTGTAACCACATTAAGAGAATTTTTCAAAATATTTACTTGTTGACCGATTATCAATTCGTGTTTTTCCTCTTTACACAAATTTTCTTTGATTTATTGGTCATCGTTCTGTACGAAAGTTGTGAAGAATTTATGAAGGAGTAGGTAAATACAAATGAGAAAAAACGGAAATACCACAGGAAGATAAGTGACAAAAACTGTCTTTTTTTTAAATTTTGAAATCACTCTACAGGCAAAAATTGCAAAAAATTGGGCATGCTTTAAAGCGGGAGAAAATGAGGAAAAGAAGACGGAGAGATTTTTAGAACTTTTTATTTCATTGTGAAGTGTTGAGAGTAATGCCTTACCATATGTTGTGTGAAAGGGATTATGCCTGGACTTATATCTAAACTAGCTGACTTTTACCTGGCGTTGCTCGAGGTTATGTTTGAGGTTGTGCATTCTGGTGTACATGAAAACTGGGTGAATTTTTAACGTGGAAATAATATTATTGCAAAGAATTGAAAACTTGAAAAAACTATTTTTAAGTATTTGCTTCACTCGATTGTGCCTTCCTGTGTGTCTTACTCGGGCATCCCTGACCTTTTCTATCATTCACTAATATATCCGATAATATTGTTATGTCATTGTCTGAACGTTTTCGGCCTTCTGATTGGTTGAATTCAAATCGTATGTCTTGGGTAAATTCCGCATTGCCTTAGCGCAAAAAAAAATAAATCTGCGGTCTGCAGACAGAAAGCGACCACTACCCCCTCTATTTTAGCCGACTGTAAGGTTCATTTCGGTTTGCAGGTAACCGGACCCAAAAAATTAAGACCCGTTTATACTGAAATACCGTTAAAAAATTTACCTGCGACCCCACGGCGACCAAAACTGGAACCTCTCATAACTCACCAAAGAAATTCCGACGTAGTTATATTTCCAAGCGGCAGGCTCGACAGTAAAAAAGTAAGTTTTTACAAGGAAACTTTCGTGCCAAAAACATATTTGAAATTTGTTTATTTTTGTGCTGTTAGAAAATACACAATTTTTTTGATCGACTCATGTAATACGAGATTTCTTCAAAAAAATCGTTACTGTTCATATAATTTTATGATAATATCCAGTCGGACACTGTAAATGTCCTGAAGGACAGAAGAAATGTCCAGTCGGACACTGCAAATGTCCAGTCGGACACGGCAAATTTCCGGTCCACACTGCAAATGTCCTGTCGGACACTGAAAATGTCCAGTCGGATATTGGGAATGTTCGATAGGACATTTGCAGTATCCTATCGGACGGAGGAATAAGCATAGTTGAATTATGAAGCTCATAGAATTGAAAGAAAACGATTACGTATTTCAAATATGACCAAAGTCCTCAAAAAAAATTATCTCCTGTTTAGTATCAAAAAGTACATACGAATTGCTAAAGTATATTTATGTTAGTATTTCCATTAAAAATTGGGAATTAATTGTTTTTTTTCAGATTTTTTAGGACTGATCCCCAGTAAAATAATTTTTAATAAATTAACAATATTTTTTTTTAAATCTTTTACAATCTTTTTGTATAATATTATTTCAGAAAAGTTATTTGTAATATTGTTGATATTTTTTTATTTCCGAATTACATATTTATATTTTGCAATTTAATTTCGATTAAATGAAATCATTTCGGTGGTATGGGAGAGGAAAAATTTTTCTCACTGACGAGATTTATGTTAGGGTGAAGGGTGTTCCTCTCATTGTCTACCCATTGACCTAATATATTCCTATTAAATTTTTTTTTGTTTTATTATTTATTCAGTGAGTTTTATGAATTACAATTTTTGTGTACTTAATAACTCCCACACTAGGCTAATGCCCGTGTTGTGGTAGTCATAATGCTATAAATTACAATAAAACCATATGTTGTTAAATGTAACTGTTGTTAGTATCACTTAAGCTGAGCGAAGCCCAAGTGCCGTCCGCAGGTCTTAGCAGCAAAAGAAAACCTCGGAACAAGTTTTTAACTACTAATAGATAATTACGTTTCATAATGTTCCAAAAGATCTTGTAGATAATCAACATATATCAGTTATCTCGACAAATTTCTCAGAAATCTGACTTTCCAAACGATAGAAATAAACTAATACTGGTTTGTCCTTTGAATGATTTGATTGATTAAGGACAGGGGAATGTTGAGAACCTCTCCTCTATTGAAACCATGCCAGGAAAAGTGCGACTTACTGGATTGCAATATAACCATGTCCTTGGTATTGAAAAAGAAACAGAGGACACCAGCAGATCTGGCAATTTGCTGCCAAATATCGGAAAAAACTGGAGAAATTTGAGCCTTTTCTTCCAAAGCTGGACACCAGAAATCTTATGCAAAAGATTATTATAATCTCTCGACAAGATTGGGAATGGGTTGGAGAAGACCATGTTCCTGACTGATTTATCTAGTACCATATTATTACCATTAAATAACCACATTAATTAGTCTAGGTATATCATTTTACTGCAGAGATATAGCCTTAAGTCTTCGTCTAAACACTCCTGGCACTAATAAGAACAAACTTTAAAATTTTGATTTTTGTCAAATAGTTTTAGAGTTTCCATGGTACACACATAAGGGAATTGACTTTTATTGAAGTAGATCGAACATTCAAAGTAATGTAACTTTTAAATTTCCCGTTGTTTAATTAATCTTTTCCTGCAATGCCTTCCTTCACATAAAATTCCCCGATTTGGGAAGCTACGTATAACCTCACCAGCTTTGGGCCATAGAACTCTTGCGTGGTGTTTGTTTGTTCACAAAACAAAATTGTTTCAAATAATGCCCGAAAAAGTGTTCAGGAAATTTGTGGCAGCCCTGATTTTTACATATAATTAAATATATATTTTTTTCACATTAGCTCTACATTGAAGAAAAAAATACATCGGGCCTATGTCATCTTTGGGGATGCTGTGTGGAGGGTTTTTTTAGGGAAAGGAAGGAAAGTAGATATGGGAAGCAAAAGATATGAGGGGTGGGTAGGAATCTGGGGGTCAATGTGTGTCCAGGAGTGACAGAAGTATGAATCCACCTCTCCCACTGCGGTGCAAGTGTGGGTCGAAAGAGTCCGGCTGGAGAAGTCAAAAGGTCTCCCTCAATCGGTCTCTTCTGATCTGGCCCACCACGCAATAGGAAGGCAAACACACCCCCCTCCAAGATTTAGATAAACCTCACCAAATTTGAGTTTTGTTTAATTTGTGAAACTTTAAATTACTGAAAAATAATAATTGAATATTTAGGTAAGTAATATTTTTTTATTATAATAACTTCTAAGCATAATCTAAAAGCATGAATGTGAATCAAATCTTTGTTATAAATTTATGAATCATAGAAGTCCTGTTATACCTCGTCCACTTCGCATTACATGTCAGTAAATTTGTTTGGTACGTTCCGGTTCCGGTTCAAGATGGTGGACGTGTTGAATATTATATTTTTATCACATCAGAGGTCGTACAATCGTGGTTCCTACTACGACATGTGGGCGGAAGGAGAGAGGCTCCTCCGATTACCTCTCACCCCAGAAGATAGGTGGAAACTTGAGTGGCAAACGGCCAACGTGGGAAATGCCCATCTCATACAGGACACCACCGAGAGACAGCCTGGGTTCTCATTGCCTCGCAAAACCTGGTCCGGCATCAATAGGTTAATGTGCTCCCATAGTCGCTGTGCCCACATGATGTACAGACAGGGTCTTAAAGAATCGGCGATGTTTGAATGTGGTGCTGTGCAGACCACCGAACATGTGGTCAACGAATGCCCGCTCCATTGATGATGTCCATATGGCGACGCCTGAGGCCCTAGACTGGCTCGCAGACCTAGATGTACCCCTTGGAACCCCCCACCATACGAAAGAAGAAGAAGAAGACCACGACATGTCAAATCAGAATCAATCGATAATCAATAATATGTACCTACCCGTCTGAAGAATGTTTGGAAAAAGAATTGTCATTGAGATGGTGACATTTCTTTGAACATATCCTTATTCGAAATTTAAAAAGTTATAAATTTAAAATCTTACAAACTTAATCATATAAAACATATAAATATAACAGGACTTTTGATAACTTTTCTATGTAATTATTATTAAAATAATTTATTAGCGAATTCTCCCTCCATAAAGTGCACTCTATTGACGTAAGTTCGAATTACACATTTCGTAAACTTCTGTCCACCGCACACAGATGTCACGGACCTCCAATTGACGTAGAAACAAAATATATTTAATTAAATTCAGTGCACAGTGTCCACTGTATATCCGGTAGAGGAGAAAAACGCGCGAAAACAATTTACGAACGTCAATACAGTATTTCCGGTATGACTTATTTGCGCGGCTTTTTTTTCAAGTTCACGATTTAATGTCATAATAATAAATTTGTGGTGCAATTAAGTAGATTTGCGTCATTAAACATTATCTGAACAGCGTATTATTTAGTTATTTTTTATGTAGGTACCTTTGATTTGCGGTAGGCGCAAGCGGTATAATGATTTTTTGATAAGGCAAAGATAGTCGACATTACCGTCATAAAATGCAGACAGGAAGCCAAACTGGGTGTACGTACGCTTTGTAAGCAATTGTTCTGTGATAACTCAAAACAATGAAAATCAACAAACCTTTAAAAACTCAAACAAAGACATTGAAAGCCATAAAATTACCTATTTAAACAGGTTTTGATTTCATAACTTTTCATGACTTTTATCACTTTTCAAAAGAGTGTTGAATTGTCATTTTGATGAGCTATCCAACCCCCGTAAGCAATGCGACTTGACCTCCGTGGTCGAGGGGTAAGGCTCTCGACTAGCAAGCCATAGGTCGCGGGTTCAAATACTGGCGTGCGCAAGTAAATTTTATGTGATCATTTTGTGTTATTTCACAATTTGCTCATTTAAAATAATAAATATATATAGCATTCTTGTGGCAAGTTCCAGAGTTGAAGATACTTTCAGTGTTGCCTCGGTTTCCACCATGGTGGTCTTACCTACCATTCAGAATTGAACCATTGCTTGAAATGGCTTTTGCCGTGTTTGGTGACTAGATCTGAATATCCAGGTAATTCCACTTACCCATCCCAACATGCCACAATTGGGATCGCCATAGTCTCACTGGCTCCAGACGATTGGGAGCAGTTGGGACTCTTGTGTGGTTTCACAAAAAAACTATTACATATCTAGTATGGATTGTATCGGGAGCACAAAAAAACTCTATCTCTTAGCAACTTTAACGTGAAAAACTTTTTTGGCTTGACTTCAATGAACTTAGAAACATGTTTATATATCTTTGTATTCTATGTATGTATAAGTTGATTGTTTCTTACAAATAAATAAACAATATCTATACAATTTTTTACAATACATACAATTTTTTACAATACATACAACCGTTTACATAGCTCAACCACAACGAACCGATCTCATGTACAACCCCTTTTCGTAGCACAAAATTAATATTAAAAAAACAAAATATATATTTTTATCAGAGCTTCTGTTTAAAGAATTTAAACTCAGAAAACTAATTATACTTCTACCAGCAACATTGCAAATCTACAAGAATAATTTTCTGAATAAAACTACACGATTCAAAAAATAATAAAAAAAAACTCAGAGAGAGAGAAAAAGAGAGTTCTCTGAAACTAGTAGATCAAACACAATCGATACTTACGTTTAAAACAAACAATATCCGGAAAGAAATATGGGGTGCTTTTGTCAATCTACTTATCGTACCCTAAAGCCAAAATGTGTACCGATTTATTTTGCAACAACACGATCATTGATTCGGAGCAAACACAGATCACCTACTTAGACAAGAATAATACCACAGAAAAAAAACCCGCTCTTAGAATAAAGTGACGTAGTTAACCTTCCCGTCTCCGAGGTGGCAATCATAGATTTTTGAAATGTGAATAGGTACCGCACCTAGTCCCAAATGCTCCCGTCTGGAACCAGAGACTATGACATTCCCCACTGGGGTATGTTGTGAGGGGGGGAGAGATGTGGAAATTGGGGAAGTACATCTGTTCACCAAACTTATCTGGTACTTCTTAGTATCTTCCACTCTGGAAAGTGCCGCAAATATATTACCTATGTAAGAAATATGTATTATTTTAGATTTAATAATTTTTAAACGATGCAAATTAATTGAATAAAATTTTCTTGCCCACTCTGGAATTTGAACCTGCAACTTCCAGATTCAAAGTCAAGATGGAGGCTGTCTAGATAATAGAAACTAGGGAGAAAGGCCATAAACTATTATTAGCATAAAATCGCGTGCACAAAAATCTGGCCCATTTTCATCTATGCACAACGGCAGCCGCTTTGGTTTCTACCTACACACCAAACGATTTACTTTCATTAAACCGTGTAATTTGGTCGTTACATTTCCAGGCCATATCTCTCTTTGATTATGTACTATCTGCATATGGTGGCAATCGACATTATCCAGCATTTTATGTGAATACTGAACAAAAATCCTCTACTAGCACTTTTACGTTTAGTGTTTGACTTCATATAGCACAGCTTATTTATTTATTGTTGTCACGTTTACTTTGTAGAACTCCATTTTAATTCAAGGTTTTAATATATTTTTTTAAGAAGAGCTTTTTATTAGTTCATTTTAAAAATTAAGTAGTAAAATCTTGTAAATATTTCTTCCAAAACTGGTCGCTTCCTTTCGCCGTCATCTTGACTATGATTCAGCCAATAGTGAATCACGCTAATGTTTAATATTTTCATCATTTTTAATTCTAGTTGAATATTATATAATTACAATAAAAAATGTTCTATCCACATTAGAATGTACTCGTATTCACGTAGTAATTCACCCCGAAATAGAGATTTACGGAAGTTATTGACTTTAGAAAAAGAACCCTCAATTAACAGATAATTATTATTTCAGATTTAATGTTAAATGTTAATTATTTAACAAAAAGTGATTAACTTATTTAATATTACGGTAACACTGCCGAGTTATCTTGGGACGGTAATAAAGTTTTAGAACTTGGTATTGTAAAGGTTAATGGATAAACGTTGTGTGGGGTAATATTTTGGTGCGCAGAAGAATACATATTTGCACAGCGAAACCAGTTATGCAGAGAGATGACTGAAGAAGAAGGCGGAATAGCTTTCACATTTTTCAAGTCACAAAGCGCACAAGTGTGCCAATATTGAATGGCGTAGTGGATCGGCATATAAAGGTGTGTTTATGAGAACTAGATCAGAAGTCATACTCGTAAAATATTCTCAAACTTATTTCTCCATGGAATTCTATATTCTTATGGGAACATAAAGAATAAACACACATAAACGTAAAAGTTATATTTTTTTTAATGATAAACTAATGTTTATCAAACAAGGTTTTTATGCAAAGCACACAGGATAATAAATTATTGTAAGCAATAATATTTGACAAGTCAAAATATTTCACCAACAAATGTAGATATAATATGTATCGCCACCATCTAGTGGGAAATTTAGCACTAACAAAGGCTTTCCTACAAAAATAAAGTTGGTTGTTTACAGATGGAAAAAATATAATAAGCAGTAATTGTTGATTGAAGTACTAGTAAATAATGAATTATTTGGCAGGTTGGAAATAAGCCGACGTGGCTCAGTGGTCCAGAGTGTCTGACCGAACATCAGAAAGCGCGGGTTCAATTCCCGTCGGCGGCATTTATTTTTACTCTGGAGATATTTTCAATTTGTATTGATATTACAGGCGACTTGTATTAATTGCTTAGAATAATTTATTATACTTTGAAAAATTATAATCTAAGATATGAATAGATTCATAAATGTTTTATATTTGGGAAGTAAGTTGGAGGATTAGGAAATACCCACTGCTCATTGCTTATTCGTTTTGAAATAATTTTTCAGTTTTGTTGTGTATTTTGGCCTCAAATCCAAAATATCGTTTCGTATGTAAACGATCACGTAGCCTTTCATTTATATTGTTACCCCGCTTATCAAAGTGAATTAAATAATATTTGGTTAATCCCAGAATTATTTTAATCTTACCGCTAGAAAAAGGGGCAGTTAAATGAAGGCAGGATGAATGAATTCCAAGAAAGACTTCGAGCAAGATCCCACGTCATAAATTCCTGGTGCGTATTCCTTTGGCTCCTGTCTGATTGCGACCATGTCAATATCTGTCATATTATCACACCAAACCATGTCACACCATTCATATCACGACCATATCATGAGCTTTTTTTCCTGGAGTGTAAAACACCAGGAGTCAGGATGTCATGAGGTTCCTTAACTTCCTGTGATAATTTTTCCTCCCACGTTGGAATTTACTAGCTCACTGGTTTACAGACTAGCGTTTTGAACGCAATATCTTTTTTGGTTAGAGAGCATGATGTAATACAAGGAAAACTAGCAAGGAAAATAATTTTTCATTTGATAAGTATTATTTTTTGGCATTGACTCCACACAGAAAATCGTGTGAAAAATAATTTCTTTGAGGAGAGGTTGAAGAGAACATGGGTCTTGAAGAGACAAATACCTGCAGATCTTTCCACAGCCGATGTATTTAACACGGAAAACGATGCATTAAACTTTGTCTTGTAAAAATTAGTTTACCATTAAAAAATAATAATATTTGACAAGTCAAAAATATTTCACCAACAAATGAAGATATAATATGTCTCGACGCCATCTAGTAAGAAATTTAGCACTAAGAAAGTCTTTCCTATAAAAATAAAGTTGGTGGTTTACAGGTGGAAAAAATATAATAAGCAGTAATTGTTGATTGAGGTACTAAAACATATTGAATCATTTGGCGGGTTGGAAATAAGCCGACATAGCTCAGTGGCTTCAGAGCACCTAACCGGAAATTAGAAGGTACGGAAAATGGCCATGAAAATCTAAAAACTTACCTAGAAGGTACGGGTTCAATTCCCGTTGGCGGCATTTATTTTTACTAGGGAGATATTTTCAATTTGTATTGATATTTCGGGCGACTAATTATTGCTTATAATTTGTTATCCTTTATGCTATGCATAAAACCTTGTCTTATAAACATTAGTTTATTATTAAAAGATAATAATGAAAAACGAGGATTTAAAATTTTTAAAAACTCCTCAAATTTTTGGTAATACGCTTATGGGCACGTGTTCATGCACTTGAATTTGCAATATACAATGACGAAATGCAGAAATATTTTGATTTTTATGCACACGTGTTCCGACATCGTGATGATACGATCGTATTTTACTAAAAGTTTATCTCTCAAATCACTCGTTAAGGGCCTGCAATCCTGATTAATCGTATTACGAATAATTTGAAAAGATTCTTTATAATCTAGCAATATTAGTAATTTTTGGAGTGTTTCCTGAATATGTATCGGTGCTGAAAGCAACAATGATTCTGGATCATCGAGAATTTTTCGTTGAAATTCCGGTAGAACAGTAACAGCATTCCCACCTGAGGCCTATGCACTAGAGATAGCAATCTGTGTAATAAGATAATCTATCAAAGGGTTCCATTAGAACAATATGCACTAGAGATAGCAATCTGTGTAATTAGATAATCTATCAAACGGTTCCATTAGAACAATATGCACTAGAGATAGCAATCTGTGTAATAAGATAATCTATCAAACTGTTCCATTAGAACAATATGCACTAGAGATAGCAATCTGTGTAATAAGATAATCTATCAAACGGTTTCATTAGAACAATATGCACTAGAGATAGCAATCTGTGTAATAAGATAATCTATCAAACGGTTCCATTATAACAACACAATGACAATTCAACACACCTAAAAAGTTATATAAAGTGTTTAAAAGCTTTGAAAAAAAACTAACACGTAAACCTCACCTACGTAAACTGTTTCACCTGGTTTTTGTTTCATTACTTTTCATTTGTATTTTCATAATTGTCATTTTGATCAGTTATCAGGTCACCCTATTAAACGGGCCGCTCGTTTTTGCAAAAATATTTTATTGTCGAATCATTTTATTTTAATTAGATTTTTATTTTTACTTACACGTAAAACTATCTCTGAACCATTGCCATTTTCTCTGTTGCTTCCACAGTGAATAGATTTGAGCCATTATGTAAGTTGTATTAATTAAGGCATTTTGTGATTGTAATTGAAAAAGAACTGCTTCCAGCCGTCTGGAGCCAGTGAGACTATGGAATCCCCGATCTGGGTTTTTCGTGAGGCTGAAGGTAGTGGGGAGATAAAGGAGATGGGAAGAGGAAGGTGGGAAAGTAACTGGCTTTTCAGATCTGGTCACCAAACACGGCCAAAGCCATTTCAAGCAACGTTTAAATTTTGAATGTAATCTTACACCAGGGCAATACTGACAGTATCTTCCATTCAGGAACGTTCCGCAAATATATTATATATTATTTTTCATGACTAAATTGTAAAATAACATTTACTTTCCTTAGTGCCCTGGTGTAAAATAACAATTATCATCAATACCTCCCCACTCTCTTCGGACTGACAACATACCACAAGTTATTGAGAACACCATAGTCCGACTAGCTCCGGGGGACACATGTGCGTTATGTAAAAAAATTAATTGTATGATATTCCTTTACCATTCATTGTTCATAATTTATTACCTTCCGAAATAATTTAAAAAAATTACAAATATAAACACACCTGGGGTCTAGCACAGTGAAATCGATAACTTTACAACATCGGATCGATAAGCGTAACTACACGGTCGCGCTATTATTGATAGCCAAATCAATAACACTGACGTGGCAAATTGACATACGCTGGCAATATTGGCACATACTCGTATGTCTGTGAATTGACATTCCTAAACGTCGGACGGCTACGCAAAACTTAAAAAAAAACTAATAATTTTAAAATGTCGAATAGAAATAATAACTTTAAAATACATTGACAGTCAAAATGCACTTTTTGACACTAAAAATAGAATTAATTAGTTTTTGATGAATTTTATCTTTTATTTTAATAAAGGAATTAAAAGTATTTTTTAACGCTACTATAATATACAGTGGATCCCTTTTTAAAGGCCACGTAACGTAGAAAATATTTTTTTGTTTCATGACATTTTTATTCCGGTAATGAGTTCATTTCAACTTATTGTGAGTACATTAATATATTGAATAAATATTGTTATTGAAAAATATTACATAATGCAAACTGAAAAACACAAATATTTACAGGAAATTGTGGTGCAATACTATTACAAGTGCAATCACATTAATTTACACGATGATTTCCCTTCAAAATAGGATCTGACTCGTGAGTCAGTAACTAGATATGTATTTAAACAGTAAAGGTTAACATTGCTAGTTCAAGGACATCTGAGCTGTATGAGGAAAATTAGATCTGCTATCAAAGTCAAGATCGCGTTATAAATAATGATTGAGTCACTAGCGTGATTAAATATTCTTATTTTCAAGTACATCTATTTGATTTTCATTTTGTTTTCATGAATAAATTAATGTAAATATTGGTAGTGGAAATTAACCCACTTCTCGACACCCTAGACATATAGAGTCGTTGTCGATGACAATGCATTCTTTCAACTGGTGAAAATCACGCATACCAGGAATGTTCAATCTTCATTCAAACAATAAAATTATTACATTTATAAAAATACATATACAGGGTTTTCCAATAAGAGGTGTCATTTTGATATTCAATCGTAAAAGATCAATGGTTTCGTTGCTTGAGTGGCACGTAGCGCCGTCTTGTTGAAAGTAAACGTTGTCCAGATCAATACCATCCAATTCCGGCCATAAAAACTCATTAATCATCTCTCGATAGCGCATTCCATTCACCGTAACTGTTGCTCCAGCCTCATTTTCGAAAAAGTAAGGTCCAGACTCCGCCGGACCATAAAACGCACCAAACAATCACACGGTGAGAATAAAGAGGCTTTTCAGCAATAACTCTTGGGTATTCCGAGCCCCAAATGCGACAATTTTGCTTATTGACGAAGCCACCGAGGTGGAAATGGGCCTCATCACTCAAGATGATTTGCATTCGATTCACTCAAGTGAATTTTAATAATTTCAATGCTTTGTTGAAGCGTGTATCGTTCCATTTTCATTAGTGGCGTAGTTTTTCCTTGTCAAATGTCAAAAAATGACAGCTTTAAAAGTAACATCTACCGAAATAGCGGGCAATTCAAAATAACACCTTTTATTGGAAAACCTTGTATTATGGTAATTTTTTTTTAATGGATAGGTAATAAATCTGAAATAAGATGTTTTTTAACGATCGACCAAGAAGATAATATTTTTTTAATTCAGGTAAGGATATCGCGTTATACAGAATGTCCAGGCGTAAAGTGCAAACAAATTTTTGGGAGGTGATTCTACATGATGGTACAAGGTACCTGAAAACTACCTTAGAATCACCTGCTGAAGTTAGTGCACCTTACCCCCGGACACCCTGTATTATGTAAAATCGATATAGTTCCGTAACGAGCTAAGAAACTTGTAATACATTTTTGTTTACATACGAAATCAATTTTTTTTTAAATATTTCGTATTATTTACGTACGCTTTGCTAAAAAATCTGTTCAAGTAATTGTAATGTATTATCATGTATAAATAAACAAAATAAAAATAAATAAAGCATATCAAAACATAAGATCGAACAATACTCAAATATTATGACACATTCATAAATAGTTAGTCAACTTGTTTTAATGAGATTTCTTGTTTTTTAACTTACAAACATTTTGACACATTCATAAATAGTTAGTCAACTTGTGTTATTGAGATTTTTTATTTTTTAACTTTCAAACAATGTGACACATTCATAAATAGTTAGTCAACTTGTTTTAATGAGATTTCTTGTTTTTTAACTTAGAAAAGTTAAAACCGAACAGGTAATTCCTTGAACTGTGCTCTATACATAAAGATGTAAGAAATTTTACTTCTAGGCCACAGAC
The DNA here is from genome assembly GCA_026573805.1 of Hesperophylax magnus. Lineage (NCBI taxonomy): Eukaryota > Metazoa > Arthropoda > Insecta > Trichoptera > Limnephilidae > Hesperophylax > Hesperophylax magnus. Next base: position 1,472,660 of record JAIUSX010000081.1, read on the forward strand.
AAGCCAAAAAATTTGCTTTTCAATCATTACAAGACAATATCAGCGACTTTCAAACGAAATTTTGGGAAAAAAACCAGGAAATGATTCGGTCGCATTCTTAGATTCCTTCTTCTGATTCTGATTCTGATCTTTATCCCCTTTTCTGATTTATCTGTTTATATTGTTCGTTTGAGAGTCGCTAATATTTTCTTCAAAGATTGAATGTTACTATTTGAGGTTTAACTCTTGTTATTCCAAAAATAAACATTTTTTTGATTTTCAAATTTTTGATTAATTTAATTAGAAGAAAGAGAAAATTGAGGTTATTTTGGGTACACGGACATGCCCACATCACACTTCTATCGGTTAAACTCTTCAGTGTAAATTACAAGATGAATAATTAAATAATTACGATTAATTAGAGAATAATAAATTACTGGCTTAGTCATATTTTTTTAACTGCCGATTAATTGAGTAAGTGCCTATCATAGAACAATGAATAACAATAGAAGTGCTTTGTGGGCGTGTTTTGGATGAGCCAAATTAAGCTCAATCTGAGCCTATATTTCAATACAAAACTGTGTTTCACCATGATTATGAAATTCAAATGGGATGGCGATTTACAATTTCAAGCAAGTAAGAGAGACAGACCGCGTGCTAATTGGTCTAGAATCAAAAGGATCTAAGTCAGTGGTACATTTGTGTTTCGATTTGCATTAAAGGCACTTATATTTTTCTTCTTTACTTGGTTTAAATATAACGCGCCTTACTAATAAACGTGTTTTAAATGTTTCACATCTGATAAACAACCATTAATGTATAGTAAATGGTTGTTTATCAAAAAACCGTTGATGCGTAATAAATGATGTTTATCAGTAGTGTAATATTTGAAACATGTTTCTTTTTTAAGCACAAAATCGACTTACTTCCTTAAATAACAAAATCCAATGAATAAATGTAAATAATAATTATTAACAAGGATTTAGGCTCAATTTCCAATGTACATACTTTTCGAATAATGTGGGTTGATAATTTATTTATATCTTTGAATAAAGGTGAACGAAGTATGTATGAGGAATGATTTAATGATGAATGTAAGTGAGTCTTTTGTCATGATGTTTGAAAGAGAAAGTACGAAAACAGTGTGCAATATAGTCAATGAGGAATACTTGGAGAAGGTGGATGAGTTTGTGTATTTAGGAAGTATGTTCTAGCTAGAGAAATGGGAAGGCTAACAGAGATATTTGAAGAAGTCTAAATGCAGGTAACACCATTAATGGAGGAGTGAATGCGGTTGGCGGTGGCAAAAAATATCCAAAGAAGCAAAGCAACTAGTCCACAATGAAGTGTTGGTACCTGCCCTGATGTATGGCAGTGAGGTATGGAACTGGCAGAGGAAGGATGAAAATATAATAAATGCTGTAGAAATGAGATACCTGATGCATATGTTTAGCATAACAATGTATGATACCTCTTGGAATGCTATAAATTGTTTGTACCAAACAACTACCGTCAGGGTTGACGCCACGATTTGCTCTGTATTCCACACGGAAGAACGGACGTAATGGCCCAGCATACCATGACAAGAGGTATGGTGCTGCTAAATGTTACCTCTAGGTCACTTGACATTTTCAACATTGGCCTTGAAGATTTCAAAAGACATTTTAGGCGAGAACTCTAAAATATCGGTTATTGCTTTGTATATTTTTGTTATATTTTGTTATTTTCACGTGTATTGTAAAAGGATTGCATCAATCTGTAAAGCACAAAAAAAATGATCATGTTAGAGATGTAGAGATTCGCAAAGAATTCAAGGCTATGTAAGCGTAATAGGTAAGAGAGATTAGATAGTAGAGGAAATGGCACGATCTAGTCAACCAAACACAAGATTCAGTATAACAGAAGACAGCCTTTGACGCCTTCGTGGTCGAGGGGTAAGGCTCTTAACTAGCAAGCTGGAGGTCGAGGCTTCAAATCCCAGCGTGCGCACATAAATTTTATTTGATTTGTTTGTGTTTATTCAAAAATAACTAATTAAGGCGATGCACCACGTCGTGTAATATTTTAAATTGAGCCGTTATCAATAACAACCCTTACGTAGATGGCGATAAGGTTTAAATTCCCGCTTAACACCATCCGCCTGTTTTGATTTATGCAAGAAAAAAACATGGCCAAAAGGTGCCTTTTATTTTATTTTGTGGATGTTCAGGCATAAATATATTTTTTTTTCGATCTATTTATAAATAACTTAATTTGCCACATTATACAATAAAATCATAACCGAAAATGGGTTTGTAAGTAGGAGATTTTGAACTTTAAAGCAGTTTTCATAGACCCTATTTTGCATTACTACGTATGGCATCGCCTTAAAAATAATGTAAAGTATATTTGCGGCATGTTTCAGAGTGGAAGATAGTCTCAATATCATCCTGGTGTAAGACCACCATTCAGAATAGAATCGTTGCTTGAAATGGTTTTGGCCATGTTTGGTGACCAAATCTGAATAACTAGGTACTTCCCCACCTTCCTCTCCCTCATCTTCTGCCCTCCCACGGTATCTTCAGCCTCACAACATACCCCAATTGTGGATGTCATAATCTCACTAGATCCAGATGGTTGGGAGCAGTTGGGACTCTTGTGCTGTTTGACATTATAAAAAGAGTTTGTATGAGACAATGTAGACAGAAGACCGAGTAGTTTGTCGGTATTTTTTCGGAACTGTCGGAAGTGTATACATATCTTCACCAATACACACAATACTATGTTTGTGTTGTTTTTGTCAACATTATTCGCATGGCCTATTTATAAGTGTTGGTCATGAATCATGCATTTGCTTAGTAACCTACCTTTATTTAAAATTGCATTAAACTCTGTCAATTGTGAATTAATTATAACATGTAATGCTGCGTACACACACGCGAGCCAAACTGCCGAGATTAAAACCACAACTCGTGGAAAAGAAACTGGAAGCAACTGAGGGACGAAACGGCTATAAAAAAATTACACAATATAACAACAGTACACAACATCTTACTACATAACATAACCACTCTAAATTCTGTTCGCTTATTTTAAAATCGAACAGTTTTTTCTTAATTTTAATTAATTTTTTAATGATAAACTAATGTTTTTTATGCATAGCACAAAGGATAACAAATTATTATAAGCAATAATTAGTCGCCTGAAATATCAATACAAATTGAAAATATCTCCCGAGTAAAAATAAATGCCGCCGAAGGGAATTGAACCCGCACCTTCTGATATCCGGTCAGGTGCTCTGGACTACTTAAGACGACGTAGCTCAGTGGTCCAGAGCACCTGAACGGACATCAGAAGGCGCGGGTTCAATTCCCGTCGGCGGCATTTATTTTTACTCGGGAGATATTTTCAATTTGTATTGATATTTCAGGCGACTAATTATTGCTTAAAATAATTTGTTTAATTTTACTTATTCGATAGTCCATTTTCAGGCTATCGGGAAGGAGATTGTAAATGTGGAAACCCTCATGGCCTATGCTTTTCTTACAACTTTCAGTCTTTACTGTATTAGTGTTCAATTTATTATGCTGTCGTATATGGTGTTTATTTATTTGTTTAACGCCCAGACGGCTTTTACATGGTTGGTAGTATAATTTTAATTTGACAGATACTTTGTAACATAAAAAAAAGAATAAAATTACATTTGATAAAAGCTATGCAACAAGTCATACAAACACAAGAAACAAAAATAGAAAATTACAGCTATTTGTAGGTTTACATGATGTGTTTAGGAGTATTGTTGAAATAAATGTTTTAAATGATCCACAAAGTTGGTATTGAATATGTCAACATTGAAGTCGTTGTATCGGAGAGTGGGCAATGTAGTTACGCTTATGTGTGCTGCTGTAGAATATTGTATTTTGTCGTGTTGTTATTTTATTGTGTTCGTGTACTTGTGACGTTCTTATAAATTAAATTGGTTGCTTCGTTCCTTTTCCATCATTCGTAGCCCGGCTCGCGTTTCGGTTCGCAAATGTATACGCAGCAGTAAGTGCAGGTTAGGTCAATATGTGAATTAGTTATGTTTTCTTCAAATCACCGATCTTCGTGATCTAGCGGTTAAGATCCCTGACTCCAGTTCAAGAAGCCGAATTGCGCAAATATGTATATTTTTTTATGTTAGTTAACTTAGTTTCTTATGAATTTATAATTCAATTTATCTGACATTCATAATAATTGGTCGGTTTTTATCATCATCTTTTGTATATTATATTTTACTGTTCGTGTTTCTTAAATAAATACATAATTTGGGGTATTTCACCTATTATAATGATGTATTTACTTGGTACGTTTGCGGAATGTTCTAAAGTGTTGGATACTCTCAGTACAGTACTGGCGAAAGACTACGATTAAGAATCGAAGCGTTGCTTGAAATGGCTTTAGCCATGCTCAGTGACTAGATATTAATGGTCGAGTTCTTCATATGTGTTCCTCTTCACCGTAACATTCCACTACCCACTTCATTCGTCCTCACAACACAGTCTCACAGTCTCGATACAATCGGGAGCGGTTGGGGCTCTTGTTGAAAAAAACACTAGTTCAACAGTGATGTATTAGAATACTTAATTTAATTTAATTTCTGAGAATTGTGTGTATTTTATCACATTATGTATAAACTACCGACAAATTTTGTCTTGTTTATGAGCGTCCAAATTGAAATAGAAAAGTTTATTCAGTTATATGATAAAACAATTTACAGTGTGCATTAAAAATGAAGTTACTTTTATTGATACTGTAATTTTGATTAACAATTTAAAAGTGGAATATCGCCCGGGTGTAAGATTCAGAATTGAAACATAGCTTGATATGGCTTTAGCCGTGTCTGGTGATCACATATGAATAGCCAGGAATTACCTCAACATCTTCTTCCCTATCTCCTTCCGCTCCCCACTACCATCAACCTAACAAGGGTATGCCATAGTCTCACTGGGTCCAGACGGCTGAGGGCAGTGGGGACTCTAGTGCGGTACTTAAAAATAATGCTGGAAAATGTTGTATGCTAGCAATATTGTACACTAGTTTCTGTATTCAAATCAACTATGGATGCATTTAATATGCATACATCCTTCCGTCTTCCGGTTTGTAGAAATCCTCATTGACTAATTACAACCACATCAATGAGAAATCCCCCTATTTTTGTCAGGAAGAGACTTGTTAAAATCACATGTGTCAGCATGTAAGTAATATTGTATTTGTTAATTGAACAATCAATTTCTTTTGAATTACATAGAATGGATTCGGAGAATCTGAAGAATAATTAAGCTACCTGATTTAGGGGATTCTCTAAGCACCACGAAGAAAAAATCTGCTACCTATTGATTGATAATATGGAAAGTGCCTAGAGGGTGTTTGGTATCTGCTGCGAAATAATTAAGGATATGAAGAGGAAATCGAGGAAAAAACCAAATGTGAACATGGCGCTAATCTATTATTATCATAACCATCACGAATATGAGGTTTGGTAAACGGCTCGATATTGAAATTATACGCATGAATCTCTGTGAAAGAGGTGATATCGTCTGCGGAGATATGAGTTGGGAAAGTTTTATTTAAAAAATCAAGAGATTAAATATTTATTCATCTGATTGAAAGTATTGAAATAAAAGTGAACTTAATCACTAATACATACTACAATAACTTAGTTTTTATTATTTACAATATTATTTTTCACTTTTTTTTGCAAAATTGCAATTTGTCACTAAAGCCCTTTTTTAGTAATTGTTTTAATAATTTCGCTTTCCTTTTTATTACATATTACACCAAAAAATGTGTATATTCTTGATATACCTTATATTGTAGGTAATAGGCATTAAAATCGCTTGGCAAACGGAGTCTAGAAACGTTCGATTTCAACCACAAAACTGGTTTTTATTTATTTTGTAAATAATTTTTTTTGTAAAGAAAGAAAAAAAGTTAATCAAGTGAAACTGTCACAGATGATCTTAGCTATAATATTGCATCCTTAAAAAGTTGTTTCCTTTACTCGTTCATACATTTCTATTAAAAAAAAAAAAATTTTGTAGTTTACATTTATATTTTTTATTGGGTAATTTATTTTTTTATTTGTATTCTACTCGAGCAAAACAATAGAAACACCTTCAATTTATCTAAATCATATTTTTTGATAATTTCCACCAATTCATTATAAAGATTAATCAAAATAGTGATTTAGCATTAAGCTTCGCCTTAAGGCCCCGTAGTAAGCGTTCAAATATGGTTTGAAAGGGAGATATGTAAATACGAATGTTAGAGGGAGCGCGCTAATTAAAAAAAACGAAGATAATTAAGCGAAAATAGTGAAAATATTTGTAATATATCAAAAATCTTTTGACAAGTGCTTTATTTGCATTTAAAGATACACTGTGAATTTTTTCATGCCTATGAACAGAAAAAACGTTTTAAATAATTTTTGGAGCTTATTTTGCTTTTTTTTTCAACCAAGGGAATTTCATATAATTACGCTTCGGCATTACAAATGTATAGATATTATCTTCAGAATATTTTTTTTTTTTAACCTAAAAACTTGTTATAAATAGGTAGACGTTGAGTATGCGGGGGCTTAAGAAAAAAAAATACGATATTACAAAAAAAATATCTTAAAATATACATAGTACCTTCACGTATTATAGACAACCGCACTAATAATACATATCTACATATGACCTAATTTTGTATTAATGCCTTTATTATTTTATTTCGCAACATTTCATTTAATTTAACTTAATTTCAATACAGTCCATTTTATTTATTTAGATACAGCATCTCAGCACCCAGTAAGGCTCCCATTACCAAATAACGTTTTATGAAAAAAAAAAAAAAAACTAATCTATTCTTCTCCAGAATGACCTTGATTTACTTGTCAAATGGTCGGAACTGAATAACTTACCTTTCAGCTTTCAGAAATGCAGTGTCGTCACATTTACAAGATCCAAAGATACATTCCTGTTCCCCTATCACGCGAAAATGAGATTCGAGACCTTGGCGTGATTTTCGAATCACATCTCTCCTTCGAATCTCACATATCTGACATTGTCTCCTGCGCCAGCAAAATGTTGTATTTGTTCTTCGTAATGCGAGATAATTTTCTAACGGAATCGCAATACGGAGAACATAATATATGGAGCCCGTGTTTGTAATATCCTGGAATATAGCTCCATTATTTGTCCCCCTTCTGAACAAAACCATACCCTAGAAATAAAAAAAATACAAAAGAGGTTTATGTGTTACGGTTTAAGAGAGAAAATACGTTATATCCATCATTATTCTTAACAGGAATACTCGATTTCAACACCTTATACTAATATCTGGAATTATACTTAATCCACCTATATCGAAAGAGGTTAACTTATATGATATATTTCCTAAGTCACTGTTCCAACAAAAATAGATATTACCCCGGAAGCCTTCTCAATTTTATCGCGAATTGAATCCATTCGTGCCTCTGCGTCTCACGCCCCTCCGCTAATATTCACTGTAAATTCTAAAGGAATTTTGTCTTCCTTCAAACCCACAACGCTGGAAGAAGTAATAAAAAATATTTCAAGCTCGCCTAATAAGCAGTGCAGTCTTAATCCTATACCGACTTGGTTATTAAAACAACGATATATTGTTTTAGCTCCATTCCTAGTTCACGTTTTTAATAAATCACTGAGCACGGGTGACTTTCCTGAACCACTCAAGTCAGCTGTAGTTATAACAATACTAAAAAATTCACAACTAGACTCTAGAGTCTGCCTATAGCTGCTGATGTTGCTGATCAGAGTTGACTGCCTCAGACCAGTGTTTTCCGGGACGCATAGTTCAAGTGACTGGTTATTTATGCGGCAGCAATATTCTCCAGGATTTTTGAAACGAATGTCAATGTTTGAAATGTGTCGATAATTACCTAAGTTATCGGGGACTGATGGAAACTAAGCGCAAGCTAAATACTAAGTTTAGTGATCGCGCTTTCGGAATATCTGGGCCGAAGGCTTGGAATAAACTCCCTCCGAAACTAAGATCCATAACAAGTCCAACAGAATTCAGGTCTAAACTAAAAACTTACCTTTTTAAACTGTCATAACCTTAAATTAAATATACCATTCATGAGAGAAAGTCCAGTTATATCCAATTATGTCCTAAATCCTGTATCTTATTTTCGCTTATAAACAATCAGTTAATGTTAATCTCAAGTGACCTACCAGGTAAGTATTGTACTGTATATTATCTTCATATTTAGTTAGTAATAACAAAGATCATTGTAGAAATGTATTATATATTTGTACAGCGCCCTTGAGGTGACTGACATCCAAATCATCCAAATATTATTATTATCATTTATGTCAGTAACAATACACTGGTGGGAGATTCCGTGCACTCTTTTATACTCAGTCTTCTGCATATCAACAGAGCGACTCAACTGCTTAACGATTCTGCATTCACCATTGACATTTTTAACGTCACTTACAGACAGTTCAGCAACTATCTTTTGAAGCATGTCACAAAATAGTCTCAATGACCTTTTATTCTTAAATGTACCTCAACATTGTAAAACTTCTCCGTAATATAATATTTTTTATTTTTTTTTTAATTTTTTTTTTTTATTTTTTTTTTATTAATATTTCAATTTTTTTTAATATTTATCAATACAAAGTTTTTTTGCATACATTTTTCGACATCTGTCTCACTAGGGTACACCTGTGCCGAGGCAGACGTATTCAGAGATTACTTACAAAGGGGCTATCATAAAATTATTGAATCTATTATTTTATTTTGTATGTGAATTGTTGTTACTGTTTACGTGAAATTTGGTTTACATATGTTTGTGATAGTGGGACGCCCAAAACTTGTTTTCCATTTCTTTATTTCATGTTTGATTTTGGTCATTGACTTTGTTCGTCTAATAGTGGATGGTAGTATATTGTATAGTTTGCAAGCTATGTATTTAAAATGTCTTTGCCCAAAGGTTTTAGCAAAGGGAGTTTTGAGAAGTTCTTTGTTTTTGGCTCGGGTATTGTGTATCGTTTGATATATTGGTGTGCAACCGTTTTATGGAGAACATGAACAAATATATATCCATAAATTGTCGCATCAATTACCGTTCACCGTGCATACTCATTAACATACAAAGCGCATTAATGTTTTATGTTGGTGATTCGTAGATACGACGTATCAGAAAACTGTATATACGTATCTTCAAATGTACCTACATATATACGTATACGCATACGCATACGTGTTCCGATATAAATTCCCCTTGCTAAGCGTGTTAATAGGAACATTCACATATGTATGATTCATATGTTGTGTTTGGTGGTTAGAAGTAATGGGATTCCCGAGAAAGTTCAACGAGCTAAAAAGTTTAGTATGTATGCAATTATGCAAGGTGAGTTCACTTTGAAGGGGGTTCCTTATAGGAATGAATCGAAACTAAGTACCATCGTTAGGATGCCAAAAAAATAATGCATGCACGTACAGATTATAGAGTTTTTTTAATGTTAATTAGCGACTACCAAACTGGGCACATGCAAGTATTATAATAAATGAATAGTCATAGTAATGCGAAATTCATATTTATGTTGTTGTAAAAACTCCATACAGGAGGCTCTGGGGAGAACAGTTTTGCCTGACGACCTATGTCATCTTTGGAGATGCAGTGTAAAGTTTTTTTTTAATGAAAGAATATTTGTGAAGGAAAAAGGTATGAGAGATTGATTGGAATTTTGGAAGGGTCTGTGTGTCCAGGAGTGACGGTATGAATCCATTCCTGCCACTGGAGAGGTCAAAGGGTCTCTTTCAAAGCTCACCACTTGAGGTGGCCTGTGGCAGATATTGGTTATCCAATGAATGAAGACCTATCTATACCCGCTTCACAAATAATTGTAAATTAATGTAAATTAGCACTTAATATTCATATTGCAATATTTTATTTAAAAGCCTTCCTCATTTATCATTCTTAAGGTCCTGCAAATGATTAATTTTTCATATTTATAATAAACATTAAGTTTGTGGCTCGCCATAATTTACAATAAAAATATAGAAATTTGTTTTAGACCACTTTAACATTAATTACACTCTACCGGTTTCGGAAGCACCCTTATTTCGTCAGGAGAATATTAAAAGTAATTTAGTTTTAATATTCTCCTGAAGTAGAGTGTAATTAACATTAAAGTGGTCTAAAACAAATTTATATATTTTTATTGTAGATTAGTTTTTTTGCTAAATTTTACTATTAAAGTTAAACGCGACGCTCGTTATATTCTAAGCGTTCATAAATGACGTTAATCAATTTATTTTATTTAAATACGTTTTTCATGGTATTGCTTTACATTATTAAGACAAATTATTTGTTTGCGCACGTATATACGCAATATGAATATGTTAATTATTAATAAACAGTTTTTTCCGTAAAAAAACTCAATTCTTTCAAGAAAGGCATACAAATACAATATTGGATTGATTCATCATAACGAGCGTCGCGTTTAACCTTGAAAAACAAGGTGTTCAAACGAAATTTATCAAATTCATTTATTCACGAAAGTGCGTAAATGTTCGGGTGTCTGTACGTGATTGCCACCGAAAGTTATTAGTGATCCATAATATGTTTATTTGGCGAGTTACAGGGCGATCGGATGTCGGGTTTATTGCCACTTTTAAAATTGGACATTCATTTATTTATTCATGCATTCAAGAAATTCAAACAGATTTATTTAAAATTACAATCGCATATGCGAATGTGTGATAACACGATATTTGTGTTATTATCGTGTGCGATAACACAAATATTTTCTAATAATTCTTAAATATTTTTTTAAATAATAACTAAAGCAAAAGTGTGCCATAACCGCAAATCAAGACACTCAACTACCACAAATAAGTTTAACACATTATAATGATCATGAAGCAATATGTTTTAATTTTTTTTATTTAATATACAAACACATTAAAATAATTTACAAATATAGATACTTTGGGGCTAATTTCGAAAAGAAGCTCAATTAGAAAGTATTTCTCGTGTTTGAATTGGGGATATTATCGTTAAAAATAAATTCTAGGAAAAAGATATGTTACCGTGGGTTTAGGTGGCAACAATAATTGTTGTATTTTACTTTTCAATTTTATTTATTATTAATAAAATCGATTAGTAATATACAAACCAATGTTCTGTAATGTATGGGTGCTTGTAAAACAGAAAGAAAGATTTACGAACATACGATTCATTTTCTATATAAATAAAAATGTAATTGTTCGTTTGTTCAAAATTTTATAACTCCGAAAGTTGTTTACCGATTGCTTTGAAATTTTGACCCAACGTTGCATTCCAATATGCGTCTCTTTTTATATACCTACTTTGCTATTTAATATCTTTCTCGGGCGTCTATGACTTCTTCTACCATTCACTACTGTATACAACAACGTTAATGTTAAAAAACTACATTACATCGACTTTAATTCGACTCTGTATATCATTACGGTGCAGAGATATTGCAGAGGTATTCCTCAGGCATCCCAGACTTCTTCTACCATTTAAACATCTCTAAACACACCTGGCACTAATAACAACAGTCTTTGAAATTTTCATCAATATCGGTCAACTGGTTTTCAAGTTTTGCGAGCACAGACATAGCATAATGGCTGAATTTTTATATATTAAGATTAGAAACCAATTGGAATTTAACTAAATTTGGAATGCATTTTATAATTTAAGACGTTGTCCTGCCACAGACCGCCTCCCATGAAGCGAAGTTAAAATTTGTGGTTGTATGTTTTTTAGAATGAGAAATCTTAAAAAAAAAACGTAATTTTGTTTTTTTAGATCTCGACAACAGCGCCACCCACCAGGTCCAAAACTATTCTATATTTCAAGCTGGAACCAACCAGTTTCTAGTACGAACACAGAGATACGTGATTTTTATATATTAAAACAGCGTCATCTGTTGGACATAAAAGCAACACGCGCTTTTGTTTTTATATCTGCACAGCCAGAATGAGTACAGCAGAAAGTTTGTCAGAAAGGATATGGGATGGTGTGAACCGATTGCTCACGGATAAAACTTATTGATGTGAAATACAGGGTTTTCCAATAAGAGGTGTTATTTTGATATTCAATCGTAAAAGATCAATGGTTTCGATGCTTGTGTGACACGTAGCGCCGTCTTGTTCATCTCTCGATAGCGATCCATTCACCGTAACTGTTGCTCCAGTCTCATTTTCGAAAAAGTAAGGTCCAATGACTCCGCCGGACCATAAACTGCACCAAACAGTCACACGTTGAGGATAGAGAAGCTTTTCAACAATAACTCTTGGGTTTTCCGAGCCCCAGATGTGACAATTTTGCTTGTTGACGAAGCCACCGAGGTGGAAATGGACCTCATCCCTCAAGATGATTTGCATTTGATTCACTCAAGTGAATTTTAATAACTTCAATGCGTTGTTGAAGCGTGTATCGTTCCATTTTTATTAATGACGTAGTTTCTACTTGTCAAATGTCAAAAAATGACATCTTCAAAAGTAACATCTACCGAAATAGCAGGCTATTCAAAATAACACCTCTTATTGGAAAACCATGTACTGTTAATTCGTTAAAAACGGGACTTTAGGTCTATAACGAATGAATTGTGAAATTTCATAAAAAACTGTTAGTAAAGTACGAATACGTTATGAGAAAGTCGGAACACGTGTTCTTAAAAATAATAATACTTTCATTATATTTATTTAAATATATTCTGAATGACTAACATTTTTTTAGAAAATGGTCAGCTTGAATCTCGGCTTTAATTGCAACAAAATAACGTTCTTGTCATTTCTTAAATCACCTTGTCAATCTTGTCCCAAGACAAGGCCCGTAAAACTAATCCCGTAAAACTAGCCCGTAATCCACTGATGAAGACTCAAGTTTTATAAAATTAATAAGGACGAAATCGAGCGGATCCAACGGTCACTAGCCAAAAGGATACCCAGTGATCTGGGTTATTGAACTAGGAAACGAATGCTGCAGCAATTTGAGTGACAACCAATGTGTTTTAAAAATTTCAGAGTTGGCAATCTAACCAATACATATGCGAATACACATATAAACGGTTTAATATTCAAACACTTTTATGATTATTCAAACATTCCACTTCCTACCTAAATTGCTTTTTCCCTTTTTATGTTCCATTCCTAAAGGTACATTCGAAGAAAGCAAGAAGAAGATTTAAAAAAAGAAGTCCACAACAAGTGTCTTTTGTTATTTATGTTCGAATACTCGTCATGGTATATAGTTGCATTCTTGTTCGCCCCTCGTGATAATTAATCTCATGAAAATTTTATAAAAATATATAAATTATCATTCCCAAGTGAATATACATTCAATATTGTCGTTTGTCATCACAAAACAGTTCGTGTTGTCCAAACAACGGAACTAGATACACTTCTATAAACTATTAGTAGTGTCCACGGATCCTTTAAGAAAACACAAGAACTTCCAAAAGTAAAATAAACTTCATTCACAAGGTAAAGGCCTCCGTTTCCCCACTCTTAATTTTCCTTGTGATAACGCGATTGCTTAATTTTTTCTTATTAAAATTACAGTCAATTCAAAACTAGGTATCAATTGTCAGAACGCAATAATTGTTAAGGCAAAGATTAATGCTAAATCACTATTTTTAACGAATTAATGTACATTATGAATACCAAAAAATATGCTTTAGATAAATTGAAGTTTTTCCTATCGTTTCCTTTGAGTAGAATACAAATAAAAATATAAATTACTCAATAAAAAATATAAATGTAAACTACAAAACAAAATATTTTTTCAATAGAAATGTATAAACGCGTAAAGGATCCAACTTAACAAAATATAGTATTATAGCCAAGATTATCTATGACAGTTTCCCTTGATTATGTTTTTGCTCTCTGAAAATAAATAAACACCACTTTTGTGTTTGAAATCGAACGCTTCTAGACTTCGTTTGTCAAGCCATTTTAATGCATATTACCTACATTCGTGACAATATAAGGCATACCAAGAATATAAACATTTTTGGCTTGTAGCTTCCTCTTAATACGTAAATACCGTAGGTGCCAAACACCGAAACCATAGATATAAAATAAGTAGAACGATCCACGCGTCTTGTTACAAATCCTTCATGTAACGGATAAAATAATAATTATAACAAGAATGGGTGTGATCAAATTATAAAGGCAGATAGATACATACCAACCTGACTGATAATTTTTTGATGACTATTGTATTATTAGTTTCAGGGGATTCCCTCATTGAACTGAACCTCATAATATTATGATGCTTAAGTAAAAATAATAATTTCTGCAGAAGTTATTATCAATAGGTGTCATATTCACTCGAAGTTACTGTATTATTGACGCAGCGCGGGGAAGCCCCGCTTTGCATTTTGTACGTACTGTTTATGTTTTAAGATATGTGGCTGTTTTAATGATTCAGTAAAGATAAGTTTCAGATGTGAAATCATCAAGCTTATTTTGACTTTCTTATTGGCATTTTTTTCAATATCATGATACCTACCTGTGTAAAGAAAGTTTGAAAACAGATTTATTGTATTAAGGCCCAGTAGAGTAAGCGTTCATAGATGGTTTTAAAGGGAGATATGTAAATACGGATGTTAGAGGGAGCGCGCTAATATTAAAAAAAAAAACTATATAAATTTAGCGACAATGGTGAAAATATTTAATAAAACACGACTCTTTTCATATATAGCAAAAATCTCTCGATTAATGATTTAGTTGCATTTAAAGATACACTGTGTTTTTTTCATGCCTCCAACATATTAAAAAACAGAACAAAACGTGTTTTTAATAATTTTCGAAGCTTACAATGCGATTTTTTTTCTGTCAAAGGAATTTCAAACAATTAACGTTTCGGCAAAACTAATATATGTATTGATATAATCTTCAAAATTAACATATATTTTATTTATAACTTAAAAACTTACAGAGAAACTTGTTGTAAATCGATAAAAATTGGGAATTCAGCTATCCCCCTTGTGACAAATTGAATAATTCCTGAATTGAAATTTAAAAAAATTGTAATAAAAAAATATTATAATTAAGTAGGTAGGTATTTGAGTACCAACTTACAAATAGGAGATGGGAAGGCTGATAGAGATATTGAAATAAGGGTAAGTGCAGGTAACTTCATGAGTGGAGGACTGAACGCGGTTGGCGCTAATAACACATTGTCCAAAGAAGCGCCGCTAGCAGTCCACAATGGGGTGCTGGTACCTACCCTGATGTATGGCAGTGAAGCATGGAACTGGCAGAGGAAGGATGAAAGTAGAAAAATTACAACCCTGAGGCGTATGTGTGGTAAAAACATTGTGTGAGAATGTGGAGATCAAGAACGCAAGCTTAATGAGTAAGATTAAGAAAGGGACGCTCAGATGGTTTAGACGAAAGAAAGGAGTGTAAAGAGAATATTTGATGCAAATGTGAATGGTAGAAGAAGTCGGCGATACCCAAGGAAAACATAGCAGGATCAAGTGAAACAGATTCCAGAGGCCATGTCAAGAGTCAGAATAATAGAGTACCTATGTATGAATATGAATGAGGCAAGAAGTGTGTGTCAAGGCCGTGTTGTTTGGCGGTCCATCCTCTCTGCCTACCCCTACCGTGAAATGACGTGATGGTTAGTTAGTTACGTACAAATTTTATAATTTCTGATGAAATTTTGGTTTGAATTTATTAAATGAAAGAAAATTGAAAACATCCTTCTTTGTAAGCGAGTTCTACAGTTCACAGAACGACTAGTTTATTTGTTTCAGAAATTTTAATTATCTACCACGCAAATAAACACATTATTAGATTGTTATTGTTTTTTATAGAATTATACTACACTATAGTAATATTCTAGTCTCTGAGGTGTAGTTTTGAACAGGACGTCAGCCCGTCTCATGTGGAATATAATCATAAATTACAATTCTTGACACTGAAGAACAATAATTACAACTGTATTTTCGTGCGTAGAAATATGTTTTTTCATACCTTTGTAACCTCATTTGGCATTACCTACTAAAGATTGGTGCATCTTTCAAATCGTGTCAGCGTATTCAAGCACGCGCGTCATCGAATCGACGATTTGTGATAAATTTACTTATGACTTAATAAGTAGGTACTGAACTAACTTTTACTCAGGTAGGTACTAATTTTATAGGTTATTAGCAATGCCTATAATATTTTCAATAACTTTTTTAGCGTAAACAGCCCAAATGCTTTGTTGATGATTAGTGCTTGATTTTACGATATCATGACTATGAGGCTCTTTTCGACGTGGTAATTTTCTCCGAGACAATTGATAAAGTGTAAATTATTAAAGTAATGGATGGTCGTGAGGATCATTCTACTTTCTCCGGCATAACTCTGGTGGAGAATCTTTCCATTTGTAAAGAAATTTTGTATTTTTTTGTAACAAACAGAGGTAATAATATCCTTACTGGATTTTCCGATGTTGAAGAGAGTTATATATTATTAAAATTTAGTAGTTTGGTAATGTGAAGTAGTTGTAAATTTATAATGCAGTGTTTTTTCTAAAATAATTATAAATATTTTCCATGGCGTTTTTTAAGTGCAGTTGTATGGCTTAGGTTTCATTCTGTATGTGGTATATTTTCTATTTCTGATCTCCCTCTGTTTCGTGTCCAGCTTTTTATTTGAGATTTAAATCTTATAATATTGGATATGTTTTTGATCCTGAGATTCTACTGTTTCTAAAAAAAACATATTAAAATATAATTTATGTGTATATTTATATATACAGGGTGTCCGGTGGTAAAGTGCAGTAACTTCGGGAGGTGATTCTACGTGATCGTAGGAGTAAAAAAGATAAATAACTTTTTCTGAAATTCCAACTTTTAGATGTACTTTTAAGCTAATAACGAAAAATTTCTCCGACGTACCTAGACGGCATTATTTTTTTCGTCGTTGCCAAATCTACATCCCGCGCCCCCCCGGTAACTAATCCCCGCTACCCCCGGCACCCGAATTCAGTCGGTCAGCTGGTAAACTGTCCCCCGCACCCCCTCCTGCACCCCCGCTATTAGTAAATCGTGCTTTGAATGTAATGTGTCACAAAATTTGACGGGCGGAGTAAACAACTTTGAAAATTTAATTTATCTAAGAATTTTTGAATTCGTTCGTTAGATTTATTGTTTGTTCTCTGCGAACTTTTCATTTGGTTTGAATTTTTGACAGATGTGAAGAGAACCCCGTACAATTTAGATGTCGGTACGTGTTTTAGAGGTATAATGGTTATGGTGCTGATTTTATCAAAATCAAATTTTATAATATTCTTATTATTATTATAATTTACAAGTACAAGTATATTACATTGGATTTATTAATATAGACGTTGTACATTATAATGATTTATGATCAATAAGATGGATCAAGGAAAAAAATATTTATGAGATGTAATATTTTTGGTATGCCTCGTTATTCTGTTGTGTCATTCGTGTGGAAAACGTTCTTTTTTTTAAATGATTTTCGGCTATGTAATCATTGTTTTTTCTCACCTATAAAATTATGTCCCGTCTTTCCGGTTTATAAAAAAAGGTCTGATTTTTCGGATTGAAATTTTCAAAAAATCCCCAGGGTTTCAAAAATACGATTAAAAAAATAATAATAATACAGAATGTCTTAGAATATTTTCCTTAACCGAAAAAAAAAATTAAAAAATATGATGCAAGTGGCCTATTAGTAAAAAGCGATGAAATTAGTTAAGTGTTCAATGAGTTATTAATATTTTTTTATAATAAAAAGTGTAACGTGATTTTAGTGCAGTTCTCTTTTTGAATTTGGTAAAATATCAAAACATACGGCGAACTCTGTGTTGTTATTGTTTACAATTCACATGCGGTTTCCATGGATACGCGCCACTCACAAATATGCAACGTTGTCACGTTCACACTTGCGAATTTATCGGGTAAGTTTGCACCTACACTATGGCTTTTTAGCAGGTATGTCTTTTTGTATGAAAAATAAAAAATTGGAATTTCGGAAAAAGTTATTTATCTTTTTTACTCCTACGATCATGTAGAATCCCCCCACGAAGTTACTGCACTTTACCCCCGGACACCCTGTATATATATATATATATATATATGTGTGTGTTTCTAATATAATATAATATATATACGTATTTTTTTATATTACGGAGTATTGTTATTGTGCCCCGGCAAGGCAAGGGTCCTGGGTTCGAGATGTGACCATATCTTTTTCTGATTTTTCTGTTTCAGATTTTCGTTTAAAGAATCGCTAATATTGTCTTTTTTTTCTTTTTTTTGTGTATTACAGACTGTGTGTCCATTTACAATACACATGTAACATTAACTACATATAGATGATACGAAACAATGAAAGAAAAAATAATAGAAATAACAAGTTATAAATAGTGATTCTTGTCATTGATATGCCTCTTGAATTCTTCAAGGCTACTATTAAAAATATCGATAGTCTTGGAGGCGTTGTTTAACAGCGCCATACCTCGTGTCATGCTATGCCGAGCCAATACTCCGTTCTGCCACGTGGGATACATCAGCAGCAGATCATGGTGCCGTCCTTGGCTGTAGTTGTTCGGTACGAATAACTTATAGCATTCCAGAAGGTATGGGCTATCTATTAAATTATTAAGAATTTTGTACGCCGTTACTGCAAGGGCCCCACTCCTCGAGTGGAGACTTTGGTAGCGCGTTTCGGCAAGCAAATCTACGTGCATTCTCAAATACATGTATCTCAATAATTAGGTATTTTTTAATAGAGTTGTTTAATATTGTCGAAGATTTGGACAATGCTAGTTCTTACAGGGACTTTCAGACGATTTGCAAATGCGCGAATTTTTACGCGAAATTCATAATTTTTATTTACACAAGAATAACGCAAAATTTTCGATTTCAAAGACTCGATTTTTCTCATTTTTCAGAAAGAAAGTAATATGAAACATTCTAAATGGACAGTGATTTTGTCAACTGGAATATTCATAAAATTGAACACAGCTAAAAAAATCGCTCCATAAATGAAGTTACCTTACAAAAAAAATGTTAACTTACCTTACCTTTGGTTTTTTTTGGTTTTTTGGTTACTCACTTTACTTTTTAACTGTTTGATGAATCATATTGAGTCTTGGATAAATACCATTGATACAAACATTTACTTGCCGTAACATCCGACCTGCTGTAACATCTGGCCTGATGTAACTTAACATTTTAAATTTTTTTTTTTTTATATTTTTCAATCATGTCTTTTGAATTGTAATTCAGTGATGAATAACACTGATTTTTTATTTTTATTATTTTTTAATCTTAATGATAATATATGTATATGAGTAAAATTTTAACTTTTTAGTTAATAAACACAAGTATACCCACGAACTGGCGATGCCTTTTTAACTGTTTATATATAAAAAAATTGTTTCCTTTATTGTAAAATTATACCAATGTATGTACCAGAAAAATTATTAATAAAAGATAAAAAAAATAAAATCATATTATTTTGTATGCAAAATACCACCGCTTTAATTAATTTATTTATGTTTTTATTTAATAGATATGTACACAGTTACCTACTTCCTAATACATTCCTTATATATTTACATTTTTTTTTTGTTTTCTTCATATTTCATATCCTCTATATCCGGCAAATATCTTCTCCAAAAAGTCCCCAAAACAAACGCGAATTTCGCCGAAAAACGACGCGAAATTCAGAACCAGAAGCCAAAGCCGCCACTCCAGGGAATACCCCTTCTATGTCTAGCTGCATAAGTTAATCACTTAGAATTAATGTTTATTGTGTTCTAGTGAAATTCTTTAATTGGACGAACACAATAAAATTTGGTCTTCCCATAAAGATTTTTCCTTCTGCGAAATGTTAGTTTTTTGTTGTTGTTAAAATTAGTTAATGTGATTATCGCACAAGAATTGAAACAGCCTGGATCAATTAGTCTATGGCACCAGTTAAGATATAACAACGATGAAATTTGATAAGGATGGGACTGTTTAGATCTAGTTATCTAACACGGCTAAAGCTATTACAAGCTACATTTTGATTCGGAATGGTGGTTTTACACCACCGGGGCGATACTGAGAGTTACTACAACTCCAAATATCGGTTGACGGAGTTTATATTCCCTACACTATGAGAGAACTTTTTCAAAAATTTTTAACATCGGTGATCAGTTATTTTTTCTAATATGCCTGCAAAGATCAACCAGAATGCAAAACAAGAAAACCTGTTTCCATTAAAATACTTAATTGATGATTTAAAATACACGATGTTGAAAATAATTGAATTTTAATCGAAAAAAAAGAATTCAACTTGTGTATTCAACAATTTAAATTCAACAGACAATTGATTTTTAAAAAGATCGAAATAACGAGTTATTTACAAGAAAATCCTGACAGGATTTGTTGGACAACCTTTCGAAGCCTCTCGTGCCGCACCCATTTGGCACGATCTAGTATGTTTGATATTAATTAAATAGTACCTACGGTAGGATTCTATATACCGGGTAATTTCAAACGATGCCGCCAACAAAACTAACTCATCAAAGTTTCAATTAAAGACAAATTTACTGAAATAAAATCTATTTTTAACGACACAAACTTCATCATGTTGAACATGAATATTAGAAGTATCCGGAAACACTACAATAAATTCTGTATCCTTTTATATACATTATCTTTCCAGCTAGATCTGAAAACATTAACTGAAACGCAAATGCTGGAATGTTCTACTTTCAGTTTACCTAATGTTAATACCTTTTCAATACCATCTAGAAATAATAGGTATGTACCAACATTTAAATTGTTTACAATGATGCTAAATGTATTAAGTTTGTTACCATTTGAGACTCCATGTATTATGTTTATTACCATTTGAGACACCATGTATTTAAAAAAATATTATAAGCAATAATTAGTCGCTTGAAATATCCATACAAATTGAAAATATTACCCGAGTAAAAATAAATGCCGCCGACGGGAATTGAACCCGCGCCTTCTGATGTCCGGTCAGGTGCTCTGAGACCACTGATTTTCCAAGACGCCAAATAATTCAATACGTACTAGTAGTACTTCAATCAAAGATTACTGCTTATTATATTTTTTCCAGAATCTTTTGTGCTATGCATAAAATTAAGTTTATTACCATTAGAGAAACCATGTATTAAGTTTTTTACCATTTGAGACTCCACGTATAATTTTTATTACCATTTGAGATTCCATGTACTAAGTTTATATTTGAGAGACACTTTATTAAGTTTATTACCATTTGAGACACCGTGTACTAAATTTATTACCATTAGAGAAACCATGTATTAAGTTTTTTACCATTTGAGACTCCACGTATAATTTTTATTACCATTTGAGATTCCATGTACTAAGTTTATATTTGAGAGACACTTTATTAAGTTTATTACCATTTGAGACTCCACGTATTATTTGTAAGGTGTATTCCCAATCGCAATCGATGACTCATTTTTAATAGACCAACGAATATTCGACACGGTAAATCATACAAATGATATATTTTTTAATTTTTTTATTATATCGACTATTTAAACATTGTACATAAAAAATATGATGTTAAATAATATATATTTATAGTAAGTTGTATTTCTTAGTCCTTCTCACTAGGGTGACGTGTGCTTAGGCGGACTAAAGTTAGATATAAAACCAACAGCCAGCCTAATAATAATCCACATGAACATTCGAAGTTTGGAGAATAATTTTGTAGAAATTTTTGTAACAATTAAATCTTTAAATATACTTGATTACAAAGTTTTATCACAAACGCATTCGTGGAGTGAAATTAATCGTCAAATACCGGGTTTTTCTTACTATGCAACTACTAAACTACTAAAATAAACAAGAATAGCGGAGTTTCCATCTTCATATCAAATGTTTACGCTGTCACCAGTATAAAAAAAATTGTGGTAAATATGTTTAACACGGAGATAAGTTTTATGAATAATTCTTTTAATATCTTTGTTATTTATCGCACGCACTCTTCGGTTCTTAGTACCCACAAAGAAGAATTTAAAAATATTACGACATCATAAAATTTAAAAAAATATAATTATCAATGATATAAATTTAAACATTGCTAATGACTACTCTTCTAACGATAAAGATAAGTATCAAAATATGTTAGCGGAATTAAATTTCATGTCATGTGTTAATTCTTTCACTAGAAACATTCTCGGAAAACGCCCGTCCTGCATCAATCACCTGTTTACAACTATCAGAGACATAAAATATAACATCTGCTGTAATAAAAACATCTATAACGGATCATTTTGCATGTATATTTAAATACGACTAATAAAATCAGAACTTACTTTTACCAACTGCAATTACCCTAAATAAGACTGATATACACAAATGTAATATTATTTTAAATTCTCTCATAAAATATAATAAGTAACGACGAAGAATGGCAAGATATATATCAACGACGTAGAAGAATGCTTTTAAATATATATCAATGTAACGACGTAGAAGAATGTTGCAAAATATTTGCCAGGGTTTTAGATTCCTGTAGAAATATCATCAAAGCTTAAAACAATAAACCATGGATAACTTACGGATTAGTCGTTTCAATTAGACACAAAGAAACACTAAACAAAATACAAAACAACCGAAAAACATAACATTACAAAAACATTTCAAGCGTATAAAAAAACTTGCATATTTGATAAAAAAAAACACAAAAGATAATTACTATAAACAAAAACTGGACCAAACTGAAAATTATAGTAAAGGACTTAGTCCATCATAAATGAAATTGCAAATTTTTCAATAATATTGTAAAAAAAATAATTCATAAAGTTTAATCACCTTATTCATGAAAACCAGTGTGGATTCACGGAGAACAAAAGCACAAAAGACGCCATTGGAAAAATATCTAATACAATACAAGACGGTTTAGATTT
Source organism: Hesperophylax magnus (assembly GCA_026573805.1). Lineage (NCBI taxonomy): Eukaryota > Metazoa > Arthropoda > Insecta > Trichoptera > Limnephilidae > Hesperophylax > Hesperophylax magnus. The sequence goes on from JAIUSX010000081.1 coordinate 1,495,596, forward strand.
TTTAGAAATTTTTGAAGTGAAAGCTTATCTCATATCAAACTAATACAAAAATGACGTGTTGTGGTTTTTAATTATAGAGCATTAAATCGACTAAAAATTAATCTTCACAATAGAACACAAGTTGTAAAAAAAAACAATATTTTAAGGCTACCCTTTACAAGTGCTTTTGGAATACCGCAAGGCACTGTATTGGGTCCATTACTTTTCATCTTGTATGCTAACGTTATTTTTAAACAAAACCTCATTGGTAGCATTCTTTCTTACGCGGATGAAACTGTCGTTATAGTAAAGGGTTAGGACTGGAAGTAAAGGAAAATGCAAATAATGACATGCAAATCCTAAAATACTAGTTTGATGCAAACCTTCTCTCAATTAATGCCAAAAAACTGTTTATATTTGTTTCTCAATAAATAAATTTAAAACTTACCCAAATATTGAAATAATTATACACAATAAAAAATATAAAAATAATTATATTTGTAATAGCTCATGTTCCATTTTAAACCAAACTAATGAAACAAAGTATCTCGGTGTAATTATAGATCAACATATAAACTGGAACAAACACATATGTGAACTTGTTAAGCACATTAGGAAATTTATTTAAGTAGATTAAAAAATATTCTTAGGTTAGATAATTAAAAAAGTATATTGCGTCATTAATTCAGCGTGGAATTATTGGATGGGGAGGTGCATATGAAAAAATTTTAAGCCCTAAAGGTGGTACAAAAACTAATTATTGAAGTTATTTTGAAAAAACAATCTACATTCCCTTCAGCAACATTATTCTAAATTTTCCAAGTTCCAAACATTGAAAACATCTATAAAAAAGTCTCAATATTACAATTATTCAAAGAAAATACATTGAAACAATTAAAATGTATTAAGACATAAATATAACATCTGAATTCCTCTATTTTCTACACAACAATCACATTTACAAAGGAATAAAATATTTTAATAGATTCTTCTCAAAGAATCAATAAAAATATCAGATTTGATATTATAAGAAAAAAAAAATTATTTAAAAATTGAACACGCGTAACGTCATTTAAAATGCAGTAATTTCATTTTGAACCATATTTATATTTTACAATGTTATCCCATCCTTTACTATCAAACACTCTATGATATTACTTTTAACCCCTACACCAACCTAAAGAGCTAGTTCTCTTTATTGGTGTAGAAATACTAAAAACATATGTTTACACAATTTTGTTTTTGTGTAATTTACTATGTATTTTTTAACAATATTATATTTTTAAATATGTTATGTGTTTTAAACGAATAAATTTTGAACATACTATATTCGAAATAAAAAAAAGTTTTTCAATAAAATTATTCGCCTGACCATATCAAGACGCAAACAAATAAATGCTTATTTCTTTAATATACACTCTCTGAAGTGTAGTAAGCGTTCAAAAAGAAAAAAAAGGAGATGGTTTTAGAGGTAGAAAATATGTAAATACGAATATTAGAGGGAGCGCGCTAGGTTTACAAAAATAATTAAAATTAATTAGCGTAAATGAAAATATTTTATACAGCACGACTTGTTTAAAATAAAGCAAATATCTCTCGACATATGTCTTAAGGCGAAGCTTAATGCCAAATCACTATTCTGATTCATCTTTATAACGAATTGGTGGTCATTATGAATACTAAAAATATGCTTTAGATAAATTGAAGGTTTTCCTATCGCTTCGCTTGAGTAGAATACAAATAAATATATAAATTACTCAATAAAACATATAAATGCAAACTAATAAAAAATATATTTTTTCATTAGAAATGTATGAATGCATAAAGGAAAAAACTTTTTAAAAATACAGTATCATAGCTAAGATTATCTGTGACAGTTTCAATTGATTAACTTTTTTGCTTTCTTATAAAATTATTTACAAAATAAATAAAAACAAGTTATTTGCTTGAAATTGAACGCGTCTACACTCTGTTTGTCAAGCAATTTTAATGCCTATTAACTACGATATAATGTATACCAAGAATATACACATTTTTGGCTTGTAGCTTCCTCTTAAGTTTCATTTAAAGAAACATTGTGAATTTTTCATACATATAACATATTAAATACCAGAACAAAGAGCTTAAAAAGTGTTCCATGTATCTTACACGGCCGATCAATAAAGGTTTTACCAATAATATAGGTAATTTGTCATCACTCCTGAGCATGACTGCAGATTGTCAACGAATTAATAACATTTTTCAACGACTAAGGACGGGTTATTTCATAGAATTCGACAAATTCATCAAATTTCAACGTTCATTTCCGGGTTCTGTGAAAGTCCTAATCAAGTTCTGTTATTATTTCATTATAGGCTAGTTGCTTGACAGTACTGAAATAAAAACAGAACTCGAAAAAAATCTTTCGCAGAATTTGAAAATTAACGTTGAAATTTGATGAATTGTTCGAATTCTCCGAAACAACCCGTCCTAAGGACATATTGACTATGAAACAGAAAATCTAACAACTCGGGAATGACGACAAGTTGTCGATATTATCGATAAATCCTTTATCAATCGATTGTTCTAGATACCAAGGCAAGTATATTATAAATCGGTAGAATTTCGGAATGCGGCGTCTTATGTTTTACAAATTACCAACTTTATTAATTATCCATTACACATCGACAAAATAGTAAAAATTGTGTCTTTTTCACGTTTTTAAGGCGAAGTACTACGAAGTAATGCAAAATCATGGGTTTTTGTTTGAAAATTACATACACGCCTAAGGGATTTCCTTTCTACGGCACTCAGTCAACTTTCATCCATTCTCTATCAGTTTCATACCTCACTGCCATACATTGGTATCAGCACTCCATTGTGGACTGCAAGACTCTCTTCTTCGGATAACTTTTTACTAACGACTACCGCAGACAGTCGTTGCATATTGTAGAAATAGACAAGTTCAAAGTCGTTTTAAAATTCGTCTCCATCATTATTTACTTGCTTTCAACTACCTAACATTAAAATAATAACAACCTTGAAGTAAACACAGCACTAACTTAAGCGCAGATGATCCATCACGTACAGAATAATTTCACTTCTTCGACCTTAATAACTCCTCGTGCATTTTTGAACTTACGTTTTATTTTTCGTTTACCATACTTTCATAGCTATAAGTAATAGCTTGCACCCAAAAAACGTTCATATTTTAATAGAGAGATTGCGAGCACACGAACAGGAATTCCAATGTTGTGATTTGTTAAAGTCATGACATTATTCTGTAAATAAGTTGGACACTCGAGTAGTATTAATATTAAATACATTCAAAATTTACAAACTGCTATAATTAAAAAAATTGTTAAACCTAGCATTTACAAACAAAGAAACAACTTAAAATTACTGTATGGCTCTGATGGCCTACTTCCAATTAAAGGGCTTCTCTGGTTTATTATAATTATGGATAATGCGGAAGAAAATGCGTGCAAAAAGTCATTGGTGCATAGTCACAAAACAAGATTTACTGAAAAAAGGCCTAAAAACTCCACTAATATCAAACAAGTATGGTAGCAGAATACTTGACTATTTGATACCTGTGATTTATAACAAATTTAACGAAATTTTAATTTAAATCAGAAACCCTGCCCTAAACTGACAAAAAAGTGGTTAATAAATGAACAAAACGTTTATCTATCCTAAACATTATATTTGGTATTAATATTTTTACTTAAGCTAATGTGTATATGCTATAACATTAAATGGTAGAACCTACAGACAAGCTGATTGTCACAGCTTTGTGGGACTACCCATATATTGTATTAAATGTAATTATATTCAATTTAATAAATTTAATAAAAAAACGCGTGATTTTTCATTTTAATTTGTCACGTTATTTACGCTGCGTAAAATTTATGTTAGAACTGCGTATATTAGTCAGTGTTTAGAATTAAGCGCATAATGACTGTACTTAAAACGATACTATGAAAGTAAAACTTTTCTTCTCAGTTTATTCAACTCCTTTTCGATGACGTTATATGTGATACCATAATCATTGAATAAAGAGATAATACTAACAAATCTAAATGAAATATGAAACAGAACAAGATCCAGAAAAAAAAGCGGCGGTTAGCGCCATTTGCGGTTGCTTAGTTCCTTTCCCATAAGTTGAGATTCAGTTCGGCTCGCGTATGTATTCGTAGCATAAGATATCTCAGTTATTTTCCTTAAGGTGTTTTTCTGTTTATCAATTTTTTTTCTGCATGTAACACGAATTTTATGTGGAAACTTCACTGGTTACTGCAACATGTAATTTATATAAAGTTGTAAAAGTGTTCGTTTCCACAATAAACAAAAAAAGTCATATTTGTCGATCTCATATTTCAAATTCAGAATTAACAATATTCTCTTTCAACTTATTTTTCAGATATTTTTGGCAGCTACCTTTTTAAATGGACACATAGTTACAAATAATTAGTTTGTAACCTAGATGGTGTCTCGGATAAACATAACCAATTTTTATTTATATAGGATACCTTTTTCTAAAAGTCTAAATGAGCAATCAGGAACAACTTTTTATTTTTTTAACAAACAGTTTTAAACTAGGATTGTAACCCAGGATCGAAATAGATGGTCGGATGGTCAGGATGATCGAGTGGCTAAGACGCTGTCCCGGAAAGACAAAAGATCCTGGGTTCAATTCATAGTTGTGACCGTTATCCTTTTATTTTCTGTGTCTTGTTCTGTTTCATGTTTCTTTTAGATTGATTAATATTATCTACTTCTTCAATGATATATTACATTGCTGAATATATTCTTTCAAGAAATGTTCAAGGAAAATACGTTTCTAGATACCATAATCGTTCAAATCTGAAGATTTTCAAGAAATAATTAGAATTATTGGATGGTGAGGTGAATATGAAAAATTTTAGCCCTGTAAATATGGTACAAAGGCTAATTACAAAAAACAAGACATCTATAAAAAAGACCAATATTTTTGGGCAACAATTTTTTTTTATATACGCCGTCCTGTTTCGGAACAACCATATTGTTTCTGCTATCGTGGTACGAGAACACGCCGTCAGATGGAATGCAGGAAAACACTTTTTCTTCTTGACATATAAATTTATTAAATCACAATATAATTGCAGAGGATCTTATTTTCCTCTGCTCAAACTTAAACTGAAAGAAATAAAGGTCTAGTTTCCTTTATTCTTCAGTTTTCCCTAGGTTTACATAAACCTAGTAATTATCTCACGACTGACTGCCTAGGTACGCATGTACCTACCAGTTATAGCAACACTACAATACTGTCCTTTTTCTGGGAGGTATCTGTATTTAAACTAAATTCTGAAGGACATTTTACCAAAATAAAGATGTTCCACCCGCTCGTTGGCAACAACATTCTTAACATAAAATAAAATGCATTTAACTATTCTTAATGGTACAGACGTGACTTAAACAATACAAATATTTTAAAGGAATTATTTTAAGGGAGATGAAACTTTATTTGGGGCTTTTATTACTATGGGACAGGGGTGGGAAAGGTATTGGAAAATATTTTTAGGCATAATGGTTTAACTAGGGTCATCATAAAATAGAAAGCGAACAGCTCTATTTGAAAGCTGCCGCCGCTTGGAGTAAAATGTTACTAATTCTTAAATCATAAATGATACACAAACAAGACAATATCTTTATAAAAATACCAGGCCAATGAATTGTTTTATTGTAGGATCGAATGTGCAAATGTGTGAAACTAACTAACTTTGAAAATACGAACTGTGGGAATGCGCCTGAAGGCTAAATTTTATTGAGCAATATGTAAACGTCGCATTCTGGAAGATACATACATCAATACAAAATTTCAAAACAACGTTACAAAAACAATATAAATACTATACTATACGTCTATCGCTAATATAAATAAAAATATGTGGATTAGTCATGGCGAAATGTAGTTATTCGTGGCATTACTGGCATTAAATTCCACGTGCCGACTAGGAATACAAGCAATATATATTATAACATTCTTCTGCAATACATACAAGAATCATAAAGGAATCAAGATCAATCAATCAAGGACCAATAGGATGCATGATCTGGGCAACAAGTATGGGGGTACTATTGATATTTGTATTGACCCCATTTATATGTAGAATCAAGCGTAATCTATACCAGCACTTTGTTGAATCCTACAAATTAGAGTAGGAATTAGTAATGTAGTTTTAGTGATGTCTTATATATAGTATTGCTCTAGTCTCTATAGTTTTTATTTTACTGTTATATGTTTTACCAATATTATTTTATATTCATTAATATAATTTTTGTTTAATAATTTTCGATAGCTTACTAGATATATTCTGTTTTAAAATGCATGTAAAAGCAGGAATGGGCGTAAAACCTAATAAAATTACATGACATAAGGAAAATCACACTATTAATACACTGAATTTTATTAAGTTTAGTAGTAGGTATGCAAGTGACCTGCCACAAACCGCACACAGATAATAAAGATGTTTACACACCTACACATACACACACATTCTTACTATCTATGTAAGTATTTAATTAATCATTAGGACTCTACCAAATCATCTGAGTCATCTCAAACAAAATTATATTTGATTGTGAAATATGTGGTTGAAAAGACGAGATCGATTTTTCGTGATTCATCTTTTAAAAATGTTGAAAAATTGCCAACGAGCAACGAGTTTTCCATTCGGAATCAAATAATATTAGTTTAACCATCATGCTATTTCTTCGCATGAATAGGCAGATATGATGCCTAGAGAAAAATGAGTATTGCTGATTTATTTAAATAATAAAATAATTTTTGTTTTAAAACCACGAGTTTTTAATAATTTTTTGAACCGACCGGTTTCGCTTTACTCAAGCATCTTCAGGGTACAAATTATTACTGTACCTAATAGTAACTAGTAATAATTTGTGCCCTGAAGATGCTTGAGTAAAGCGAAACCGGTCGGTTCAAAAAATTATTAAAAACTCGTGGTTTTAAAACAAAAATTATTTTATTTCATTTTAAATATATGTCAAACCACAAAGTGATTGCTTTCTACAATAATATTAAAAATGGGATGAAACGCCGTTTCCTAATAAAATTTTAGTTCTTTCCGAATATATCGGAACACGTGTTTTAGCACCTGCGTTTGCCCAGTTAAGATATAATGGAGAAATGCGAAAATACAGGGTTTTCCAATAAGAGGTGTTATTTTGATATTGAATCGTAAAAGATCAATGGTTTCGTTGCTTGTGTGGCACGTAGCGCTGTCTTGTTGAATGTAAACGTTGTCCAGATCAATACCATCCAATTCCGGCCATAAAAAATCATTAATCATCTCTCGATAGCGCAATCCATTCACCGTAACTGTTGCTCCAGCCTCATTTTCGAAAAAGTAAGGTCCAATGACTCCGCGGGACCATAAACCGCACTAAACAGTCACACGTTGAGGATAGAGAGGCTTTTTTAACAATAACTCTTGGGTTGACGAAGCCACCTAGGTGGAAATGGGCCTCATCAATCAAGGTGATTTGCATTTGATTCACTCAAGTGAATTTTAATAATTTCAATGCGTTGTTGAAGCGTGTATCGTTCCATTTTTATTAATGGCGTAGTTTCTACTAGTCAAATGTTAAAAAATGACAGCTTCAAAAGTAACATCTACCGAAATAGCGGGCTATTCAAAGTAACACCTCTTATTGGAAAACCTTGTATAATGACTTTTATTAACACGTGTTAATAAATGTCAAACATGAAACCTGTCAATTCATTCGTTAAGTTGCACTCCCGTTTGTAATGGGATTCCGAATAATTTGAAGAGATCTTTTAATAAATTATCAATTTTTTATATCAGCCTCGATTTTATATTTTGATGGCCTCCGAGATCGAGGGTCAAAGCTCTCGATTAGCAAGCCAGAGTGCGCGGGTTCAAATCCGGGGGTGCGCAAGTAAATTTTATTTGATTCATTTGTATTATTCCACAATTTACTCGTTTAAAATAATATATAGTATATTTACTGCACGTTCCAGAGTGGAAGATGCTATCAGTATCGTCCTCGTGTAAGACCACCATCCATAATTGAAACGTTGCTTGAAGTGGCTTTAGCCGGGTTTGGTGACCAGATTTGGATAGTCACGTACTTCCCTATCTTTTTTCTCCATCTCCTACTCCTCCCTACTACCTTCACCCTCACAACATACCCGAATTGGAGATGCCATAGTCTCACTGGCTCCTGACGTTTGGACTTGGGACTCTTGTGTGGCTTAATATAAAATAAAATAATATATAAAAGGAATAGATAATTCGAACTGCGGGATAGAATTCGCTAATCTTTTGGTAACTGGTATCAATGATCTTTGATACTAGTATAATATATATAAAAAAACCTTGATTTGGTAACATAGTAAGTCATTTAACCCTTTAGTACTATCATCACATTTGTTTGAAAACTGTACCAGCACTTTTACCATGTTCATATACCGAAACCGGTCGACGTATATAAATGTAATAAAGTGGTTTAAAACAAAGATATTCTTTCATTTGTGTAATAATGTCAAGCCACAAAGTGTTTGCTTCCTTCGATAATTTAATAAAAAATAACTTTTCATATCGATCGTATTCGGTACTAGTTAAATTACAAATAAGCTAGTTAATATATTAGTATAAAAAATAATATTATTTTTACCGAAAATGTATATTCTACAAAGATACAGAAAAAAAATCACCACAGTCATTTGAGATTAAATCAATTCAATTCAATCATCTTTGGTACTTAATATATTAGTAAAGAAAACACTGAAAACGTAATTTATGAAGTATTTTAAAAATTAAATTTTTAACTTAACTTTTGATAAAAGAAATGAGAAAGTAAAAATTAAAAAAAAAAAAAAAACAAATTTCACTGACAGATCAATCGATCAAATTGAGATCAATCATCTTAATATCAACAAACACATGTCACTGACAGATCAATCGATCAAATTGAGATCAATCATCTTAATATCAACAAACAAATGTCACTGACAGATCAATCGATCAAATTGATATAAATCATCTTAATCTAAAAAAAAATGAGACAAGCACATTCTGTCTCAATGTGGGATTTTGACGGACAAAAGAGACGAAATTCAGGAAAGTCTGAAAGACCAAAATTATCCCAAACAGAAAAAAAATCGGAACGAGGTCTACAGGTCAAAAAAGTTTGGGGACCTCTAGTCTAGAACCTCAAGTGTCACTGGCGTTCTCGTCCATGGCCTTGTCCATCATGAAAATTGGAGTGGGGGTTATGATCCTTAGCAATGAGGATCCTTGACCCACAATCGGGGCTCTTGTACGGTGTTCACATGAAATTGGGGTGGGGGACGTGATCCTCAGCAATGAGGAATCAGGACACACAGTTGGGACTGTTGTACGATTTCACATACACACCTTTGATATGGTTTTAATGAAGAAAATATGATGCAGAACCGATTTGTTTGTGGGTTTGAAATCATGTGTTACGAGTAAATTGATAGTACGACTACCATAATACGGACATGTGTCTAGTGAGATAGTCGAAAAGCATGTAAAAAACAGTATACAAATATATTTTACGAATAAAGGAAAGAAAAAAAAAACTTAAAGAAATAACAAAATAATGTGGGTGTGCCTAAAATGGTCGTAATTAAAATTGCCGGTGTTCTGTGAAATTTACACCACAAACCAAAAAAACAGGAAGTGATTCAAATTTCAACTTTGTCAATTTTATAAGTACTTGTACTTACTTTCATATTAATGTTTAAGGAGACTTTTTTTATCAAATATCCTATTTTTCTGCGTGGGATATTAATATATTTTTACAGAATTTTTTTTTTCGTGTAAACGGATTTCTCGGAAAGTGAGTGTGAACTAAACAAATAGCTTAATTTTTAATTTTGCCACCAACAATTCATTATTTATTTATATTTTATAGAAAATTAAACAATTTGTACCGACATCATTTAATCAGAAAAAACTACAGGTTTCAAAACCAATGTGAAATAAAATTTCATGTTGAGAGCAATAGGCAAAATACAATGGGTCGCTTATGCACTCCATTAATGCACACCAGTTTTGCACAACACTATTACACGTACACTGGAGTGGTGTGGTTTAATCAACTAACGACAGAATTAAGGTTAGAACAGGACTATAATAAATTTAAAAATAAAATAAACTTCACTACCTTAAATAATTTAGCGAATTAGAATGACGATGACATCTCACTATATTATTGCAATATGGAATTGTTGGCTGAGGTGGTGTATTCAAAACCTCTCTCTTGCCTGTAAAAATCATCAAGAGAATATTAATAAAAATAATTTTTAATAAGACATATGATTACCCCACAATCAGATTATTTATAGAATATAAAATCCCTTCTCTGCTAATCATTTAAAAAAAACACCACTTTTACAATTTCATAAAGATTCTTTCAACAACGAAAACCAAATACTTTTTTCAAACAGCAACATACCAAATGTGCAAGGTTCTATAACCTCCCCGTGCTGCAAAACCACCACAGAACAAACATTTTATAAATATAGGGAGTGAAATGGTTTAACGAATTTCCTCTTTTTTTTTTTTTTTTTTTTTTTTTTTTTTTTTTTTTTTTTTTTATGTGACACCTCACAAGAGTGTCCCTGCCCGTGCAGTGCACAGACAGGGGAACTATGTCACCACCCGATTGGGCGGCGTTGTGAGGCGGAGCAAGGCAGGGGCTGTAGGAAGGGACTTGTTAATGCGGGCCTTGAAGAGGCTCAGATTATAGGAGGGAGGAAAAACAGACGCCGGTAGCCCGTTCCACATACGAGCCGACTTACACAAAAACGAGTCGTAAAAACGGCCCGTTCTCATGAAGCCAACGTCAACCGTGAACGGGTGTTCAGCTCGTGTCCGTCGAGTTTCGCGCACGTGCACCGGTGCATCAGGAATCAATGCTGCTAGCTCCTTGGAGCAGGCTCCATTGAAATACCTGTAGAACAGACACAGCATGCCTACATTGCGTCTATGCATCAGAGAAGGCAATCGGTCTGTTAACAACGGATTGTCAATCAGACGGATCGCTCTCCTTTGCACAGACTCAAGCAGGTTTATCAAGTATTTTGGGGCACCAGCCCAAAGGTGGCTCCCAAATTCAATAGTTGGGCGGACTTGAGACTTGTACAGGGTCAGCAGCTGGTCACTGTTGAAGAATCTCCTAGCCCTGTACAAGACGCCCAACTTTTTGGAGGCCTGATTTACTCGGGCTTCTATGGATCCCCGATACTTGAGCTGGTCTGATATAGTAACTCCAAGCATTTCAATGGAGTCTTTATTGGGGAGAGTGCTCCCGTCAAATTGCACCAGACAGTCATTGATCTCCCTCTTTGCCGAAATCAGACACGCTTGGGTTTTTGAGACGTTGAAACTGACCAAGTTGGCCTTACCCCAGGCACGAACCATCTCTAGGTGGTGGTCAATTTTTCGCTTCAAAACTTCCCGAGCTGTTCGGACATCATAGGTGGAAGGGGGCCTGTCAAAAAGATAACCCTCGTGAACGGTGCTGTCATCAGCGTAGCAGTGAATTGGTGCACATTCAACGAGATCGTTGATGTGCAATAAAAACAGCGTCGGAGACAGCACAGATCCTTGTGGCACCCCCGCATTGATTTGGTGCGGTGAGGAAGAAGAGCCGTCAACCACGGTTTGAATTGTTCTTCCCCTCAGAAAGTCCGCAATCCAACTATGCAGGGTTGGGTGGATCCCATACGATGGTAATTTCCCGATAAGCGCCCGGTGCCAGACTCTGTCAAAGGCTTTGGAGATATCTAACCCAACGGTTTGGGTTTCACCAAAACGTTCCATGTACCGCCCCCAAATATGCGTTACATATCCGAGTAGATCGCCACACGATCGGTTTCGACGAAATCCATATTGCCGATCGCTTAGGATATTGTTATTCTCGAGATATGTGAGCAATTTGTTGTTAACCACCCTTTCTAATACCTTCGAGAGTATGGAAGTGATGGCTATGGGGCGGTAGTTAGAAGGGTCGGAACGGTGTAGAAGTCGGAAAGATGTAAGATTACAAAAAAAATGTTGAAATCATAAAACACAATTGAAAATATAATTCAGCAGTATTTCTTTAATTATTACACTTTTAAAATAATATCATAATTCTCTAAAATAATATTACATATCCTTTTTTCTGATTTCTTCTTTTTTTCTCTCCTCCCTTTTTCTATTAATTTTTTTATAACAATTGTCTGTAAATTTTATTTATTTTTCTTTGTTTAAAATAATAACATTGTTAAAATAGTAATGAATTACGTTTCTCCACCTTTTTAACACGAGCGTTTGCTCAAAGAAAAGGTGTGTTACTTTACTCTTTCTGATATTTAAAAAAAAAAACAACTTTGTAAAATGTATACATTATAACTGTACCTATTTAATCCAATAAAGAAATTTAAAAAAAAAGGTTTTTTCGCCACGATAAACATATAGTCCAGTAACCTTGTCGCCTGAACGGGGGTAACTTGGGTCAGATCTTACGGTTACTATATGGGATGTGTGGAATTGCACTACATGCACAACATTATTTTACTGCAATTTTGAGCCGAAAGTTTTGGCTCCGAACTAAGAACTCACCGTTTTACAATCGGGTTAAAAACATTATTTTTTTCACTGTTTTATGTGGATTATTTCACAGATAATTTACATAAACCTAAACATATTATATTGTATTTTTTGTTGGGGAGAATACTAAGGAGACTCCTAAACACAGACTCCGGTAAATGTATTAACGCATTTATTGTACCGCACATTAATTACTGTAGCAGCATTCCATTCTTAGCCAACGATGGATTAATTAAACAAATGAAAATAGAAGAAAAGTAGATATACGAAAATCAAGGAAATGTTAAAGCAGTAAAATATCATTTCATTTGAACAAATTAGTTACTTCAATACTACTTAAATGGTCTCATGATGTAGGACTAATTATTAATGTCAAAAAAACTAAATGCATGTATATAAGATCACCGAGCTTGAAAATGTGGAACTTACCTAAAATAACTGCACATAATTTTGAATGTATACATAAAAAAATGGATAATATTTGCTGCTGTGAAAAAATTGATTTTGCAAACGAATATACTTACCTTGGCATAATCGTAGACAATAACTTTAAATGGGACAAAAGTGTGACAAAAATTTGTAACCAGCTCCGATGTTTGGCGAGTAATTTTTATAAATTAAAATTTGTATTGCCTCGATGTACTCTCAAACTAATAAATCATTCTATGGTCGAATCAATACTTAGATATGGAATTCGAACTTGGGGACACTCGAGTAATATTAATATTAAATACATTCAAAATCTACAAACTGCTATAATTAAAAAAATTGTTAAACCTAGCATTTACAAACAAAGAAACAACTTAAAACTACTGTATGGCTCTGAGGGCCTACTCCCAATTAAAGGGCTTCTATGGTTTATTATAATTATGGATAATGCGGGAGAAAATACGTACAAAAAGCCATTGGTGCATAGTCACAAAACAAGATTTACTGAAAAAAAAGGTTTAAAAATTCCACTAATATCAAATAAGTATGGTAGCAGAACACTTGACTATATGATACCTGTGATTTATAACAAATTTAATGAAAACTTAAACTTAAAAAATAATGAGGAACCCTGCCCTAAACTGACAAAAAAGTGGTTAATAAATGAACAAAACGTTTATCTATCCTAAACATTATATTTGGTATTAATATTTAAACTTAAGCTAATGTGTATTATGTTATAACATTAAATGGTAGAACCTACAGACAAGCTGATTGTCACAGCTTTGTGGGACTACCCATATCTTACCTGCAGCACAAACACACATATGAGACATGAAAGAGAAATTGAATAAGACTCCCGTTCAGCAAAAAAAACGCCATAAAAGAGTCAAAAGTCGTTGATGTACGGAGAAATGAAGATATTTTGCGAATTACCCGAAGAAATAAAATTAGAAAATAATATAAACCGATTTAAACTTAATTTACGAAAATATGTCGTGTTTAAAAAAAAAATAATACACGTAAAAGGACTGTTTTAGGACATATATAACTATTTAGCCATAGACTAAATACAACTAGACAAGCAATAACCATTTAAAAATAACCTCAACACAATTTTGGTATGGTTCACGTGCACATTTATGAAAAATTGTGTCGCAATGCGAAATGGGCACGCAATGCAGCGTTTTACCTTTTCTTGGTCTAGAGTTAAGCTATTTTGCTTGTCAACTATGCTGGGCAAGTTCATTTTTTCAATCACAAAAATAACCCAGTTCCAAATATTTTAGATTGTACCTATGGCAGCGTGAACAGGGGTCACCAGTATGGCAGTGTGGTATGTAATTTACGATGGCTGCCGGTATCGTAAATTAGTGTTCAAGGAATTCGGATGATTGAAAAATAAAGGTCTGCGATCTTTGTTGAATTTATTTGCGAGAATGAATTTACACGTTATGCGAACGCAGAGACGGTGGTAGTGGTGGGTGGTCTGGTCGAAAGTTGAAAGTGGAATGCCAGAGAGTTGCGTTCCCGTCCGTACCTAGCTCTCCCGGGGCTTCAGGTGGCGGAGTAATTATTTTAATGTTGTCATATGTGGGATGAGTTAAAGTAGTCCCACATACCTCCCCCCCAGCGTCTCTACGCGATACAAAGGCATATAGTACATAATTACAACAATGAATATTTTACAATGTCAATAATAATTTATAAAAACACAAGTCCATTTATAATCTAAGGTACATAATGTTGTGATAATATTGCGCTCGGTTAGCGACAGGAAAGTAATAACAAAGTAATAATAATAGTGGCTCCATGCCGCCGTTGCATAGTAACTGTGGCCGTACGAATTTTTATTCGCCATAGTAAATACGTAACATAAATGATATAAAGGTAGACATAATTATTGATGAACGGCGAGCGCTAGTCGCAATGTACTTAGCGTAGTAGTGAGCTACCTGTGTATACTATGCTTGTTTACAATGATTTAAAAATAGCTTGTTATGACAGTTCTATTGTTGTTTTTATTAATGCACTTTTGACGTAGTACATAGTATTGTGAATATTTACATAATAAAGATTTTATTGTAGGATGCTTATATATGCGTATTATTGATAGTAAATTTTAAATTGTTTTTTTTTTTTTGTTTTAGTAACAGTAATTTATTATATTGGCTGACATTTGCGATATGATTTATGTTAGTTACAAAATAATTTATGAAATTTATGGACACGTCAATATAAGGTTTCTGGTTAGTTTTTTTTGCTAATTACTGTGCCTTAATTGTGGTATTGCCAAATTATTACTGCGCTTGATATCTGTCCGGGAAATGCACATGTCTTCCGGATCGAGTTGTCATTTTTTTTATTGGAGGCTGTGTGACGGTTCCTCTTGATGGAATTTCTTCTGTGCTTTGAAAGGATGCAGGTTTCAACTTGTCTATTAGCTTAAGGTGATAAGCGGTAGTCGTGATGAGAGATGATGTGTGACGGATATTGAATGCGGGTTCGATGCCCGGATGCCCGGATGCGGGCGGTGGTTTGCTGGTCTTGCGTGAGTCGGTGGGTCGACGTCGGACGCTGTTGACCGGACTCGATGATGGTCAGGTGCTGGGGAAGAACGTGGTTCTTCATTCAGGTGCTGACAGGATGCCGAAGGTACAGTTGACCTTGTAGGCGGTTGGGCGGGAGGTGTGTAGACCAGTGAGGATTTCGCGTATCCTCGTGGTGGTCGTGGTGCTTGGATGAAGCGCTGGTCCGATTGCAGGAGCCAGGGCGTTCAGATCCGATGTAGCGCTGGCCTGGTACGACGGCCGGGGCCGGGGCGCTACAGTGATGTCCCGATGAGTCCATGAATATCGTCCTTCGCGCGATGAAGCTGCGCGGGTTGTTATTTGTGTTTCTCTCAGATTTTTGACGCTTAAGTTGAAGAAGTGTAAGAAGTCTGCTCCTTTATGGTTTATGGTTTTTGTATGTTTCCCACTGGCACTGTATAATGTGGTGGGGCATTGTCGTTTCCCGACTTGTTATTAATAAAATTACATGGTTTAATGCAATTATGTGATTTGTTACCGAATTTTGCATGGTAACTGCAGTAGCCGTGTGTTGTATTATTGGTGTGTAACGGTCTACCACGTGAACTGGAACGAGGTCGGTGCGCGGAATTTGGGTATGATGTCGATGGATGACGCCATTCGCGGCGGGTGCTGGGATTTCGGTTTTCGAAATTAATGTTTGCCTGTCCATGATCATCTCTCCGAGTTGTTTTAAGTCGACTGACTTCTAGAGTGAGTGCCGAAATTTGTTCTTGTAAATTTTGTAATATAGCACTGATGTTTGGATTCGAGTTCGGGATGCCATTATGATGATTATTGTCCATAGTTTCACATTCAGATTTTTGATAAACTTCCGAGATTTTATCTGCTGCGGATGCTAGTTGCAACAGATTGTCGTCGGGTAGTGCGGTAAGAATGGCTTGAATGTGTTGCGGGAGTCTTTGCAGCCAAAGTACGCGAACGATTGGGCTCTCCGATAGCCCGGGACCAGCGAGTTCATGGATTAGTCGAAGCAGTCCAGAAGGTTTCCTGTCCTCGAGCTGTAGTCCGGTTAGAAGACGAGTGAGTCGCTTTTCCCCCGAATCTTGTAACCTCTCGATGAGTGCTGATTTGAGATGAGTGTACTTGTCTGCTGCAGGAGGATTGATGACGATGTCGCTTACGGTCCTGAGGGTCTCCATGTCCAAAGCGGCAACAATAATGTTGTACTTGGTGAGATCATCCTTTAGTCTTGAGTTAGAAAATTGGCTCTCGGCTTGTGCGAACCAAAGTGCAATGTTGTCGCGCCAGCACGCGGGTAGTTTAACCGAGACAGAGTTTATTGTTGTGTCCATTGTGGAATTATTACCGTGGATTTCGTTCGATGTCTGGTTATTCTCGAATGACATATTGTTTTGATAATACGGCAAGCAATAGGCAGTATAAAATAGGCAGATGTATGTGTAAAAAATAGCAAGGAAACACAAGCAATGACGACAGTAAATTAAGGTTTTGAAAAAAAATTTAAAAGTATCCGAAAATTTCAAAAATCCCTTAATCTAGAGTGCATACAATGTAAATAATGTGAATGTACTGTGACGAGTTCAACTTGTCTGGTCACTTAATTTAATAAACATGTAACAATATTGTACACAAAAAATTTTTTTTTAAAAAGTTATTTTAGAATGTTCGTATTCGGAAATTTTGCTGTAAAATCACTGTATGTAGGATTAATTATGGTTTGTTACTTGGTGTTGATTACTGGGCATTGATTTGTGATGGATGTTACGAGGTCCGGAACTGGAGTTCTGCCTGCGTAGTAAATCCGGTAGATCCTTGATCTGCGATGAAATTGATGTTGGTCTGCAGAAATTGTTGCGTTCTGCGGTGAATTTGATGCTTGGTCTGCAGCTGCTGGTGCGGTGTTTCACTGAAATTGAGATTTTTTGGCACTATACTATTCGAATATACGAGTTTTTTGGTTCAGATTAGTGGGTATATTTGATATACTTAAGTATCAGAATTGGTGGGACAATAATTTTTTTTTGAAATGTGCTTTATGATTCGACAATCAGACTCTAATAAAAATACTGGACTTAAAAATGTTGGAAATGAGATTGAAATTATTGAGATTGGAAGTTACTTACTTGATTGTCCAGGATTCCAGCTTCAACGATCGACCTACCGTGTCCACTAAATATTATTAACACCAGAAATGTCGAGGGTCACCAGTATGGCAGCGTGAACAGGGGTCACCAGTATGGCAGTGTGGTATGTAATTTACGATGGCTGCCGGTATCGTAAATTAGTGTTCAAGGAATTCGGATGATTGAAAAATAAAGGTCTGCGATCTTTGTTGAATTTATTTGCGAGAATGAATTTACACGTTATGCGAACGCAGAGACGGTGGTAGTGGTGGGTGGTCTGGTCGAAAGTTGAAAGTGGAATGCCAGAGAGTTGCGTTCCCGTCCGTACCTAGCTCTCCCGGGGCTTCAGGTGGCGGAGTAATTATTTTAATGTTGTCATATGTGGGATGAGTTAAAGTAGTCCCACATACCTATCGTCGACTTTATTTTAGAAAATGTAATCAGCTATCTGAATACAAAAAAATATAAGTACCTTTCCGATAGATTGAAGGCAGCGCATTAACTAATATCAGAAATTAATAGAATTTCACTAACGACAACAATGTATGTAGCTATTTAAACTAACACAAATAAATAAATGCTTGGAATGGCTTTAGTCGAGTTTAAATTACCAGATATAAATAACCAGGTAATTAGCAACATTCCTCTTACGTATTTATTTCCCTTCACACTCTCGTCAGTCTCACAATAAACCATCTTAACGGTGTTGCGCAACATTTGGTTCGTAATTGCGCAATATTACGGTATTGTGCAACATAAATAAATGCTTGGAATGGCTTTAGCTGTATTTAAATCACGAAATATAAATAGCCAGATACTTTGCAACTTTCTTCTTGCGCGTTTATTTCCCTTCACACTATCGTAAGTCTCACAACAAACTAATTTAACCGTGTTGCGCAATATCCGGTTAATAATTGCGCAATATTATGGTTTTGCGCAACATTTGAACTTGTCATAGAAAAGGCTACAATTTGGCTTTAGTACGGATTCTATTTAAGATAATAGATTAATAATGCGACAATCATTTAGAGTTGGTTCGTAATTGTGTATATGCTTTTGGTAGTAGTAGACTGGTCACGAATAACAATTATTTATACATAAAACCAATAGTAGATATTAAAGTTGATTACACGATTTTATAATTATCTCTGTAGAAAAAGAACACAAAGTAAATAAACATACATTTTATGAATTTAACAATAAAATATGTTGATTTGAAGCACGTTCCTAAGAAGAAACAACTTGTATTAAATACCTACCTAATTTAATTATGCATGTTTGAACTCTGTTATTTGCTCACAATTACACTCCATTTTTTATTTACTGGTTATTGCAAAAAATATTCCCATAAATCCTTCTGACTTCGGGCAATTGGTGTTATCAACAAAGTTTATGTTCACAGATGTACAAATTCATAGATATGAAATCCGGGTATTATTTCGACGACTGGAAGCAAACTAGATGTTTGGCCACAGAAGGGTTCGAGAGTGCTTTGAGTAAGCTACGAAATCAGCCACCAAAACCAACAAATGTACAGATACAAAACATTTTACTATATATATCTATATGTATACATAGATATAAAGTAAAATGTTTTGTACATATATATATAGTGGAAATGTTTTGTTTATATATATAAATATATTGGAAGAAATAATGAATAAAACCTCAAAATATATATAAATATTGAAGAGAACATTAGCTATGGAAGGTGTTGTCCAAGTATGGAGTGAATACGAATCTGACTCAGGCAATTGCGTCTCTGTATGAGGGAAGCGTTGCATGTGTTAGGGTAAACGGTGGTTTTACGGGGTGGTTTGATATCACAAAAGGTGTTAAACAAGGTTGCGTAATGTCACCGTGCTTATTTAATCTATACATGGATAATTGTATGCAAGAATTGAAAAAGCTGGGATTGGGCGCGAATTTGAGTAATCTGAAAGTATGTTGCCTGTTGTATGCTGATGATGCGGTGCTGATTGCTAATAGTATGGATAATCTGCAGTCTCTCGTGTCTAGGATGAACGAAGTATGCATGAAGAATGAGTTATGTGAGAATGTAAGTAAGTCTAAAGTAATGGTGTTTGGAAGAGAGAGAGTACGAAAACAGTGTGCAATATAGCTGTGAATGAGGAATACTTGGAGCAGGTGGATGAGTTTGTGTATTTAGGAAGTATGTTTACGAGAGATGGGAAGGCTGACAGAGATATTGAAAAAACGGTAAATGCAGGTAACTCCATTAATGGAGGACTGAACGCAGTTGGCGCTAGCAAAAAAATGACCAAAGAAGCGAAGTTAGCAGTCCACAACGGGGCGGTAGTACCTGCCCTGGTGTATGGAAGTGGGGCGTGGAACTGGTAAAGAATGGATGAAAGTATATTGAATGCTGTTGAAATGAGATCCCTGAGGCGTATGTGTGGTAAAACCATGTATGATCGTGTGAGGAATGTGGAGATCCGCAAAGAGTGCAAGGCTGATGTAAGCGTAATGAGTAAGATCAAGAAAGGGACGCTTAGATAGTTAGGGCATGTAGAGCGAATGAGCGAAGAAAGGAGTGTAAGGAGAATATATGATTCAAATGTTAATGGTAGCAGAAGTCGGGGACGCCCGAGGAAAACATGGAATGACCAATTGAATCAGATACTTGAGTCGGGCCATGTCAAGAGTCAGAATAATAGAAGAGTATGTATGAGACGATGTATGAATGTGAAAGAGGCAAGGAGTGTGTGCCAAGACCGAGTTGTTTGGCGGTCCGTCCTCTCTGCCTACCCCTGCGAGGAAACGGCGTGATTAGTTAGTTAGTAACATTAAAGACTCTCAAACGAAAGATGTGAAAAACAGACCACAACTTTCGTTGAGAGTCATCAATATTCTCTTTAATGATCAAATTTACTTTCACTTTCAAAGTAAACGAAAATATCTCATAATTCTTGACTAGCCTCCTGAACCGACAACCAAAAGCGCACATTGAAATAATCAGACCCCGAGCAGAAAGGTAAAACTAAAGTAAGGTAAAGAGTTAAAGAAAAAAAGTCCCACTTTTTTGCGCGGGATCTGGATGTTCGTTTTATAACGAACCGCCTGGCGTAGCAAATTGTGTTTTACTATAGAGAATAAAATAGAAATTTTCGGAAACAAGCCCGAACTTGGGTATGATTTGAGATTTTGACGGCCAAAAGTATTAAAGTGATTTGTTTTTGGGGTATTATGCCGTGTTGCGCTATCTCCTTCTTTAGCCAACGTTTCGGACAGCATTGCAGTCATCATCTGTCCATCATCTGCCCTGATGATGGACACTGCAATGCTGTCCGAAACGTTGGCTAAAGAAGGAGATAGCGCAACACGGCATAAAACCCCAAAAACAAATCATTATAAAGTCCGAACTTTGTTTACGCAGCCAGTTATTTGCGCGCCATTGAAAAAAAGACTAGTAATTAGTAAGCAGATTTTATTTTCAAGAACTGAATTGTGATATTACAATGTGAGTTGCCTGTGTACTGTCAGATTCATTTATCGACAAATCACAGAAAAGGGACCGGTCACGTCATCTCACGCGCACCTCGCAACTTGGTTTGTTCCCCTTTTCCTGATTGGCTGGTCTATTAATTTGAACGTCTTTGGTTATGTTCCATAAATATTTGTTATTCGTTTTTTTTTTATAAATAGGTACAACAACGTGTATACTAGTGATATTGAAGTGAAATATCATATCATTTTCATACAAAAAATGCTAAGTTTTTTTTACCAAAATACAGAGTTTTCCAATAAGAGGTGTTATTTTGATATTCAAAGAAAAATGCCATTTTTTAATATAAATGATCGAATGTTTATTTCATTATAAAAAGGAAGGTATGCCGTTAATAGTGAAAAATAACATCAGTCAAATGACCACCACGACCACGCCTACAGGACCATATCTTTCTCATGAAATTTTCCATAACCAACTCGCAAAGTGGCTGCCGTATGTCCTCGATAGCCTCACGAATTCCATCTTTGAGGTCTTGAATCAACGCTGGGCTGTTGGCGTAGACCTTCTGATGTGGCCCCAAAGGAAGAAGTCGCAAGGTGTTAAATCATAAGATCTCGGTGGCCAATTGTGATCACCTCTTCGAGAGATAACACGGTCCGGAAACTTTTCCCGTAAAAGATCAACGGTTTCGTTGCTTGTGTAGCACGTAGCGCCGTCTTGTTGAAAGGAAACATTGTCCAGATCAATACCATTCAATTCCGGCCATAAAAAATCATTAATTCCTTAATTAATATTCAAAATAACACCTCTTATGCTCCGAAGTTTATGAAAGCCACTTTTACTTCTGTTGTTTAACATGTTATCTGTATGAAAAAAACGTTTATTTCTGTTATTAAAGAGATTACGCCAATTAATTTTAATATTAGCGCGCTCCTGGTTCACGCTATTCGTATCACCGTTAAAAACGGGATTGCAGGCCTTTAACGGATGAATTAAATGGTTTCCTAGAAATTTTCAGTAAAACACGATTGTGTTATCGCGACGAACACGTGTTCATAATAATTCTAATATTTTCACATTTCGTCATTGTATATTGTAGGTGCATGAACACGTATTCTGATAAATTATGTATTTACTAAAAGTTTATTAGGAAACAGCCTGCAATCCCTTTTTTAACAGGATTTAAATAAATCAGCAATACTCATTTTTCTCCGTGCTCTAACTTTCGTATTTACATAATAATAATATCTCCCTTTTGAACCACCTTCTTCTTTTTAATGATTTTTATGGAGCTTTAAGGATAAAATACCTAACCCAACTCAAAGATCTCTTTTTATTTATAAAAAAGTTATTATGGCAAATTTTTTAAAATTATTTTTATCTTATTTTATTTTTTTAATTTAAAAAATAATATATAAGACTTTATTATTATTATTGCCTTTTTATGATTCTGAACGCAACGTTTTACTGCGCGTTGTTGAAGGTGGTGGTGGGTGGTGGGTGGGGCCTGAAATTGGGAGGAGGAAGGTGGGGAAGACTTTTAATTTTCTCTTATTTAATTACCATAACCAAAATATTATTTGAATTCATGAGATTTGTAAGTAGGTAGTTAAAAACCTATCAAATTACTTATAAACCATATATATAAATTATTGTAAAATTTTATTAAAATTTCAAATACATAATTTTAAAATTTGTCCTAAGAAACGTCACTATCTCAATAACATTGAAGGGGATCCACGACTTTCCCATAGGCTGTGTGAAGAAACTGAGTATTTAATCTCATTAGCCTTATACGTTACTACTTTAATTTTTTTGGAAGCGATTCTACACCCTGTACGAAATAATATATGTATACCTACATTCATATTAACTGAAAATAAGGACACAGAAAATATACAAGCAGCGTATCGAGGGCAGTTTGCCCCGCTATTACGGGGCAGTCCCGGCAAGAATGAGCGTGGCGAACGGCCTGTCCACAACGAGCCCAAGCACCAGTCCTTTAGCCGGTTTCCCGGGAGTACCCTCGAAGAAATGTTAATTTGGGGGAGAGGGGAGGGGGGAGATACTCCTGAAGACCATAAGGAATGAAGTTAGCCTCGGACGAATGACAATTCTTTTTTCAAACATTCTTCATGCGACGAATAAGTAAATAATAAACACGACGATTAAACTCGCAAAAAAACTTTACCGAACCATAGCCAAAAAAAATAGCCATCTAGTCAAAGTAAGGCTCGCACTAAAGTGGATGGAAACGGAATGCACAAACAAATTTACTGACAGATGAAATGCCAAACGGTCAGTTAACGATTATAATTGTTTTCCAACGTTAATTGGCCGTTTTTAATTTTAATGTAATGCTTTTGGTTTACACTTTTTAATATATTTTATATTTGATTATATTTATGGAGCAAAATAATGTCCTTCAATAAATATAATAAACTCATTCCCTTTCGGAAAAATGACGTGATGGTTTGTAGTTTAATTAATAATACCTAACTAGCTGAAGTGTACCCGGCGTTGCTGGGGATTATCCTTAGGTAATAGACTTATATCAGTGTGGATTTTCTTGTAGGCCTTTTTAAGATATATAATTTTGTAATACATTAATTTGATGTATCCCATAAGGTTTAGCGAGCGTTAGAAATGTAAGCGCACGAAAAAAATTATTAATAATGGTAAAAATTCTATCCAAACCCAGTTCATGGTTTAGAAGAACTAAGCGCACAGACGTATTCGGATAGCGACTTTGTTTTATAGTATTAAGAGATTTCAGATAACAACTACCTACATATAGTACTTATATATACCTACTACTTGTACATATTGATGTACTTTGATGTGATATATTATTTTCTTAACAAGTTGATAATTGATGAGATATTTGAAAAGAACTGACTCAGACCGTTGCGTGAGGGAGCATGTAGTATCCTGAAAATACAACCTGACAATTACTATCATTTGGCATGACGTGGCATACGAGTGATAAAACATTAATTTATCCTTATTAAAAACGTCAAAGTTATAATTGTGATGCAATACTGGAACACAAATAATCTGACGATACTTGAGGTTTAATTAGACCACATTGTTGAAACAACGCAGTGTTTATGAAGTCCCTTACTTTTGAGATATAACTAACAGTTTTGTGAACAGTTAGTAGACCAAAAAAGGCTGTTTCTAAGTTTCTTTCGAAATTTGTAAGTAGGTAATTAAATACCCACCTTCTTAATTTTCGTGACATTTTTAAAAATTTATAATGAAAAAGAAGTGTACAATTTATATACAAAAAAATGTCATCGATTTTTTTTTTCAAAGAAGACTAACATTCCCGGGTTACAAATAACCAGACAATATTTGAAAATCCCCTATTACCACGCCTGGTACAACCCAAACGCGATGTCAACTCAGCCACCGACCGGTCGATTTCAATGACAATCCTTTTTTCAGGAGTTCTACAGGCCATTGGGTACTGTTATGTTGATTTATTCCGTTCTACAGGCCAGTGGTTACGGTCATGTTGATTAATCCAAATGGTCTTGTTAAAACTTGATTTCGTTATGTTCAGCCAATTAATCATGGAGACAAATATTATCTTAACGGTCTTATAAAGAAAAAAAACACTACGCTGCATATTTTAATATAGAAGTTAACCACTATGTACACCTATATGAAACCAAAAGTTCCGACCGCAATTTGAGATAAATTTATGAAACTTTGTGATTTAAAAATATATGTTTGGTATAAAACAATAAAAAGTGAGGTGACGATAATCTTTACAATATATTTGACTAATAAAATATGTATTTGTTTTCGTTATCACTTATTTTAGTAAAGTTTTGATAAGAAAAAACGTAAGTTGAACCATTTTAAAAACTTTTTTATGTTTGCATTAAAAAATTTTATGGTTTGAAAATAATGTATTTACTTGAAATAATACAATTTGAAAGCTTATTTTATCACGTTTCAACGACAGTTTTCGGATTAGTTCAGAAATATTTATGAGAATTATTATATACACAAATTCCACCGCCATTTAACAGCGTCTTTATAAAACATAACAGACCTAAACATAGCAGAGCCCTGAAGGTTTAACAACATAATTCTTAAAAAGAAGCTACAAGCCAAAATGTGTAAATTTTTGGTATGCCTTATATCATCATGAATATAGGTAATAGGCATACAAATCGCTTGGCAAACGGAATCTAGAAAAGCTTGATTTCAAGCGCCAAAGTTGTTTTTATTTATTTTGTGAACAATTTTATAAGAAAGAAAAAAAATCATAATCAAGGGAAACTGTCACAGATAAGTTTGGGATATTTAACCTTCAAACATAACTTTGATTGAGAAAAAATAGAGCTTTAATGCAACTTTTATTATTTCCCGCAACATAAATAGTTATTTCTTATTTCTTATAAATATATTTATATATTTATTGCATACAAAGTGTGCAGCGGAATTCTACAAGTTTGTAAACATTTTATAACCATCTATTTTATAACTGTTTCAATGTTACAAAAATTATCAATAAAAAACATAATGATATTAATAAATTATAAAGAACATGATTAACTACGTTCCTTTTGAAACAGTCTGTTATATACCACGTGCTATCTAACGTCAGAAAAGTAGTATTTATACATCCTCGGCTTCCTGAATAGCTCAGTGTCTTCCTTCTGCTCGCCACGAACACACACAACAAGCAAGCCTTCAGTCAGTCAATAAGTCATTGTTTACGTGTATTCGCACATTGCAAGTTCAACGGTCAACAATGTTGTTCCAGCGTACTTCAAGGATGTTTGCGACGGTTGTACTTGTATTGGCAGCTGTTTTTAGTTCTAC
Source organism: Hesperophylax magnus (assembly GCA_026573805.1). NCBI lineage: Eukaryota > Metazoa > Arthropoda > Insecta > Trichoptera > Limnephilidae > Hesperophylax > Hesperophylax magnus. The sequence continues at coordinate 1,521,622 of JAIUSX010000081.1, forward strand.
GCAGTCTGCAGTTTTGAGAAATACTGTGGAAAGAAGAACGCTTTATCCACAAGAAGAAGTCTCAGAAAATGAAGTCAATAACAGCTTACCAGTTTTGTGCCTGCGAAAACTATTCGGACAAGGAGATTGTGTGGACAAATTGACAGCAACAACAAGAGGTGGTTCTTCGCAGAAATGTAAACCAGACCAAGTTTTGGTGAAGGGAAAATGCTACAGAAAATTTGGATCTGAATCATCTGAAGAAGAAAAAACTGTTGAACGTGATGAAAAATTGCCCACAATCTGTCATCGAGGCTCTGAATTGGTCGGTGATAAGTGTATCGATAAAATAACAACAGAAACGAGAAACAATTCTTCAGAAAAATGTAAATCGGGTGAAGTTTCTATCAAGGGAATCTGTTTTTCACTGGACGAAATTGCAACAGCTGAATCTTCAGATGAATCTGTTGAAAAATTGCCTACAGTCTGTCTTCGAGGTTTTGATTTATTTGGCAACAAATGTGTGAACAAATTTTTATCAGATGATACGGAATTCAAATCTTCCGAGTCAGAAGATTACAGCGAGATCGATGAATTAGCAAAAATAATGAATGAAGTCTTCAAAACACTGGATAATAGACAAAGTGGCGAACAAAAATCTGAAATTTGTTTACGAGGCCATGTCTTGATTGGCAGAAAATGTGTTGATTTCTTTTCTCTTGGGAATGATAAAAAAAGCACGGAAGGACCGATTTCAAAAGACATTCCTTCAAGGATAAGTTTAACCGCAGAAGAAGCCTTGCCAGTTATTTGCAGTCGAAACTCTGAATTGATTGACGGAAAATGCGAGGATCATTTTGAACCAGACGAATTGAAGATGGGTTGTCCTCTCAACTATGTCAAGATTGGAGATAAGTGCATCCGTCATGACTTCGATCAAGACACCTTCGTATTTCCCTCCGAGCTCTGCGCAGAAGACTCTTCATGGAACGGAGAAACATGTGAACCTACTAAACAACGGAACAATGTTAATCGTATTAAAGAATGATGCAAAGAAGAAGAAATTAATTTTGACACTTCAGAAAGATGACTCAAAGAAAAAAGACTGAAACGAGGTAAAATCCCACCAAAACAAAAAACTCAATACTTAATCCCTAGAAAGCAGTAGTTTAGTATTTTTAATTTTAGATTTAAAAAACTTGTTTTTAAAATTTAGTTGTACTTATCAGGTAATAAACCGTACAACTTCCCCTTTCTTCTTAAGGTAACCTTTAGGCCAGCTTTACAATTTCCATCATCAAAGTGTTGAAAATTGTGTAATTTCATCATTATCACTCGAATAAGCATCTGCCCTGATGATGGACACAGCAAGGCTGTCAGAAACGTTTCCTCAAGAAGGAGGAGGAACGCAACATGCCCCAATACCCATAAAGTAATAACATTCGTTGTTTTGTTGGATCTTAAATCATAAATTTGCTATAATTTGAATTCGATTATTCTTGATATCAACATAAAAATAATGACATCATTGATCATCAATAAATATTTCTGAATTCTATTAACAATCAACATTATCAAATCACGAATCTTCCATTACAACTTGAAGATCGTAGCTGCTTACAAAATCATTAACAATTTTACCTGTAGTAGTATTTACCTACTTCTTCAATTTACCAACTTCAAACAAGCCGTTTTTTACACGAGTACGTTACCTGAGATTCTTTTCAATGGAAATAATACATCTATTTTAAGACCGCTAAATAATGATGGATTTTTTTGCCGCATATTTTAATGTTAAACATCATTTGCATACTCGCCCATAACTGGTTTTTTAGCAACACGATAAAATAATTTCAGTAAACATTACTTTTTTCTTTGCTTAAAAAGGATAAACACGGCATGTGGTAAAAGATGGAATTATTTGACCAAATTAAGGATTGAATTGAATTTAATTAAATTTAATAGTAGCCCACAACAGTATTTATTATTTATTAAATGAATATTATTATATGAATTAATTTTAAGGCTATTGAAATTATAATGGTGCTTTTTAATTACATCGGATTTTCCTTTTGGGTTACCTACTAGATTATTTTATAATTTGAAATATGTTAGTTATTTATCCATTATTATAATTAGGATTTTTTTAGACTAGGGAGATGAGCTGTTCATTATCTAATAATATTAAGAATATACTTATTGTACCATGCTAAAACTCTGTTTATTTATTAATAAATTATTTTTATATTAACCACTTATCAAATGGTGTGAAAAATATACAAAAATATTATGCAATATTAAATACAGTATTTCATTATTTTCTCTATTTTATTATCTTTCTTTAAAAGAATCAAATACTTCAGACGGGTCATGTCTAGACATGCTGGGAAATGGTGATGATTGGTTTGTTATAATATTCACACACACTGGCACACTCTTGTAGGTAAGTATTTTTATTTTATTTTATTTTATTTAGGAAACAAAGAGTCATTTATATATTTAGCATAAACAGCAATTATTTACAATATTAGACAAATAATGTTCCTAGTAATAATTCTAGTCGTTGGTTCAATATTTGCACCTATACAATATATTTATAAATGACAAAAAAATATAAACATTATAAGGAATTTCAAAATTTTATAAAAACAATTAAAGACAGTTAGAAGTAATATAGTTTTCGCATGATTATAATAAAAACAAAAACAAAAAACTAAGATGATAGGATTATTTCACAAAATAAAAAATTAAGTTATCAGTTTAGTATGTTGCATTTTATATGTTTTCAATGTACATTTGAAAATTTCTACATCTTGTAAGGTATTGCGACTTTTACAGATACGTCCTATTAAAGAGTTTTGCGCATATTTGGCTTAACAGTGTGGTGTTCTAAATAAGTCGTTCTATCTGGTGGTCTTTCAGGTCAACGAAATGCAATATTTTCTAGCAGATATGGTGAATCGACAAGACTGTTCACGATTTTGTATATGAAAGGGCATCAGAAATTTTTCTGCGTTTATATAAAGCGGTAGGGTCAAACCGATGATCACTAAAGCGATACGATAGGTGTTTTAAATTTGGATTGGATATTTTCAATACGATCAATGTATGTTTGATATTGAGGATTCCAAATGACTGAGGCAAACTCGAGTTGTGACCTTACATGTGACATATATAGCAGAATTAGTGTGTGTGCCAAAGTGAAAGGCTTTGTAATGCGAATAATAAATCCCAATTGTTTATAAGTTTTTTTCTAAAATGTATTCAATTAACATTTTAGAATCTAACAGTACTCCAAAATCTCTGATTGATTCTACTCGTTGAAGGGCACATGGTTTAATTTGTAAGTATAATTAATCGGCGGTTTTTTACGTGTAAATGTAAGTATGTATTAGGTATAACGGTGTTTATTTATTTTTGTTCTTTTTATTTATTAACAGACTTTATACAATCCAATTTACAAAACAAGTAACACGTAATTAGAAGGAAAATGTAAATTACAAGTAAAGGATGTTTGAATTATAAGTAGAGGATTTGAAATAATGAGTCTCTCCTTAGGCGATAATAATAATATAATTTTATTTTTTATTCTTCATTACAAGCACCTGTCAAGCTGCCAAAGCAGTTTGTCAGAATAATATCTCTCCACTTGCTTAGTGAGAGGCAAAAGTCATATGGAGTTTATACTAAAAAAATTCAAGGCCTTGTCCTAAGTTGACCAGAATACACATTCTGTATGGAGGAAGATTAGTTATTAAGAATCTCTTCAAATTATTGGTAATCTGGTTAAAAACGGGATGCAGTTAATATTACCTATTAAACTTTAAGTAAATTCCAAATATATAAGAACACAAGCCTGCATCTGCCTTGATAATATAACGGAAAACGTGTTCATTCACCTGCATATGCGTCGATAATATTAAAGAAAACGTGTTCATGCACCTGCATCTGCCTTGATAATATAGGGGAAAACGTGGTCATGCACCTGCATCTGCCTTGATAGTATAACGGAAAACGTGTTGATGCACCTGCATCTGCCTTGATAATTTAACGGAAAACGTGTTCATGCACCTGCATCTGCCTTGATAATTTAACGGAAAACGTGTTCATGCACCTGCATCTGCCTTGATAATATATCGGAAAACGTGTTGATGCACCTGCATCTGCCTTGATAATATATCGGAACACGTGTTCATGCACCTGCATCTGCCTTGATAATATATCGGAATACGTGTTCATGCACCTGCATCTGCCTTGATAGTATAACGGAAAACGTGTGCATGCACCTGCATCTGCCTTGATAATATATCGGAGCACTTGTTCATGCACCTGCATCTGCCTTGATAGTAAAACGGAAAACGTGTGCATGCACCTGCATCTGCCTTGATAATATAACGGAAAACGTGTTCATGTACCTGCATCTGCCTTGATAATATATCGGAACACGTGTTCATGCACCTGCATCTGCCTTGATAATTTATCTGAGCACTTGTTCATGCACCTGCATCTGCCTTGATAATATATCGTAACCAGTTTTCATGCACCTGCATCTGCCTTGATAATTTAACGGAAAACGTGTTCATGCACCTGCATCTGCCTTGATAATATATCGGAGCACGTGTTCATGCACCTGCATCTGCCTTGATAATATAATGGAAAACGTGTTCATGCACCTGCATTTGCCCTGATAATATATGATGACGAAATGCGAAAATATTAGGATTTTTATGAAACCTTGTTTCGACATCTTGACAATATATTCGTATTTATTATTTATTACATATAAAGGGCCTGCAATCCAGTTTTTAATCGGAATACCAATAAATTGAATTTTAATAAATTACTTATACTTATTTTTCTCCGTGTGGATTATGGACTATTTTTTAAAAGTAATACCGCACAAGAGTTTTAACTGCTCCAAACTGTCTAGAGCTTGTAGGACTATGGCATCCTCAATTGGGGTATGTTGTGAGGCTGAAGGTAGTGGAGGGGTAGATGGTGATGCACCTGATTACTCAGATCTGTTCACCAAACTTGGCTAAAACCATTTAACATTTAAAGCAACGTTTCAATTCTGAGTGGTGGTCTTACACCAGTTCGATACTGAGAGTATCTTACACTCGGAAACGTGCCGCGTACTTTGTATTATTAATACGAATACACTGTGAACAGCACCTGAAACAACCAACATTATTTTATATGAGAAAGGCATTGTAAGTGCTAACTCTCTCACTAGATGGCGTCGAGACAAATTGTCTACATTTTTTGGGTGAAAATACTAGAACTTGTCAAATATTAATTATTATTTTTTTGGTAAACTAATGTTTAAGACAAGATTTTTTATGCATAGCACAAAGGGTAACAATTATTTTATAAGCAATAATTATTAGCCTGAAACACTCATCCACATTGAAAAATTTCCTGATAAAAGATACATGACGCCAACGGGACAATTTGACTCGACGCCATCTAGTGAGAGAGTTAGCACTTACAATGCCTTGCTCATATAAAATAAAGTTGGTTGTTTCAGGTGAAAAAATGTAACAAGCAGTAATTGTTGAATGAAACACTAGTATATATTGAATTATTTCGCGGATAAGAGATAAGCCGCCATAGCTCAGTTCTCAGAGCTGTCGACCGGAAATCGAAAGGACACGGGTTCATGTCCCGTTGGCGTCATGTTTCTTTTATCAGGAGATTTTTCAATGTGGATGAGTGTTTCAGGCTAATAATTATTGCTTATAAAATAATTGTTACCCTTTGTGCTATGCATAAAAAATCTTGTCCTAAACATTAGTTTACCAAAAAAATAATAAATAAAATTTACTTGCGCCCGCCGGGTATGAACCCGCGACGTTTGGATGCTAGTCTAGAGCCTTACCCCCCATGAAAATTTGAGCCTTATCCCCATTGACCATGGAGGCTGCCATTCCTTGTATCCATAATTAATTGATTGTTGATCAAGGAAGAGCAGATCGTTATTATTTCTAAGTCTACGGAATTAATATAGAATATGATGATTTTTAGTAAATCAACAAGAGAATGAATCATTATAGAAGAAGTGTAGTTTTATCACCGAATACAATGTACAAACTTCCAAATGCCTTTCATGTAGATTTGTATGGAAACCGATATCTCCACTGACTCGATACCTTTTCGTTATAGTCTATTTAGCACGCGATTTGTCTCTCTTACACTTGTCTGACATCGTATATCGCTATTAAATTAGATTGAAAACAAAATTTCATAATTACGAAGAACACTTTCTTTATTTAATTCATTAATAATACATAGTATGTGGTTACGTTTTTTGTAAAAACAAAGCTGATACAGTACAGCAAAACTGCCACATTGCTAGATGGAAAAGCCAGAATCTTAACGACCTAAGTTAAGCAGCCGTGCACAAAAATATGAGACGCGCGGCCTTGGCATATTGGACATACTTGCGGTTGAATTTGCGTTATCAAATCTCTAAAAAAATTTGGGAATCTTAACGATATAAGTGATGAAGTTATGTTAAAACAATATTCGGTGCGCGTACTAACTAACCTACGGACGACTTTGCTCTATCAGGCCAAGAAAGTCAATCTTTCCTTGGGGCTTATTTTAATTATTTATGATTAACGTATTCATAAAATTGCAAATGTTTATAAAGGAATCCCTCAGGAAGTTACTAATTCATCGTCTAGAAAAATAAATTCTGCTGCTTACCACTAATTTTATAGTTGAAAAACGTTTTATACAATTTTCAAACCGTTTTACATAAAATATAAATAACTTACATCCGTAGGGATCCCTCTAGAAACATTTGACATTTTAGTAATACGTTCATTAGAAATAAATAAAATGTGAGCGTCGAGCAAAACCCCCGTTATTAGAATCTAATGTCGCATTTGAGAATTACATACAGGTGTCCGGAGGTAAAATGTCAAACTTCGGGAGGTGATACAACATGATAAAAGTGAAAAAATTAAATAACTTTTTTCGAAATTTCAACATTTTAAATTAGTTTTCGGGTACAAGAGATGAATTGTTTGCAGGGAGAAAATTATTTTCTTCTAAGGAATTTTTTTTATGAGAATAAAAAAAACGGAATTTCGAAAAAAGTACCTTTTCTTTTTTACTTCTACCATCATGTGTAATCACCTCATAAAGTTTGTTCACTTTATCCCCGGACACCCTGTATAATGGCCTATGTGACATAGTTTTTATCATAGTGTTTACTCAGATAAATACCTAATGAGGCGATTACCTGTTTTCAGATGTAAATAATTAATGCAAAAATACTGATATAACGTTGTGCTAGGTTGTGTTAGGCCAGTGAATTCCCGCATATTATGGAAATATAAAGTTTCCTTCTATTGTGCACATATTTAAGTTTTTCTCTCATTGCATATGTATAAGAGCATAATTTATATTAAAATCAACCCGTAGAATGTAAAGTTAAAAAAAAATGGTTTAACTGAGAATTGAACCTTCCTACCCAGGAACTTGGAAGGTCGACTATAGAAAATGACAATATATTGTACATACAAAATATAATGGTGAATTAAAATATAGTGTTGGTATTTCTTTGTCCTACTCACCAGGGAGGAGAACTTGTCTTGAGGCGGACTAAAGTTATTTAATTCTATTTTATTTATCGTCGATGTCGTTTTTATTGTTTTTTATATTTTCCCGACTTTATGTCCGGAGTTAATTCTTCCCCACGGGAAAAACTAAACCCTTCCACACACTTTTCCATAAATGATCATCTAGTCAAACCACATTATGGAAGTGCATTATATAAGCATAATAAATACAAAATAATACAAAACAACACGTCAAATCACCAGAGATTAAATGGGAAAATAATTCACCGACTCCAGATATTTTTAGGGTTCGGCTCGGTAGAACTTCTAATTGGACCTATAAATCCTACTGATCCCTCAATATAAATATTTAAAAAATCTTTCGTAATCCTACATGTATTCAAAATGACTGATTTTTCCATTTTTATGTATTAATTCTTTGACAGATCTAATACGCCTAAATTTTGAATGAAGAGCTAGGTATATATATAATAACTGTCACAGTGAGTACACGTATCCCTTAACCTCTTCATAATAATATTATTAAATAGTGTTTATACTAATAATAGTGGCTTAAAACAGTTACCAGTATAGGTTAAAGAAAGTGCTATTTAAAATTACGTAAACATACTACATATTACAGCGTGAAATATCAATTTTATTATTAAAATTATATTCTTGAATATTGCTTAAAGCAAATGGCGAAATTGATCATAAATGTGCCAATAATACAGTGTGAACTCCGCGGCAGGTACCTATATTAAACCTTACCTGTGCAGTACCTATTCCAATATAAATCAGGTGTGTTGCACTGTGCGGTTCAAAAATATTAACGAAAAGTTTCAGATATCTAAATTAATGTGGAATCCATTAATTTCGTCACAATTGCAAAGAAAGCAGTTGATAAATTAACAACTGTCATGATGAACCCTAATAATAAATTTAACAAAGAGCAGATTGCAAAAATAATACCGGAGTCCAACAACATCATGGCTTCAATTTCTCATATGGAGGCTATAGTGGCGAAGTTGGAAGGTGAACTCGCCGTTCACAAAAACTTGTCTCAAAATCAACCGACTCAAAAAATTCCAGACCTTTGTGAAACCACAATGGAATTGGAAGAAAGGAAGGAAAAATCGAAAAATGCAATCTTTCTAAACGTACCGGAAAATGAGTTGTCTCAAGAAGAAAATTTGACAAATAACTCAAAAATAATAATATCCACTATCAAAAAAATTGATGACATACCAACACAAAATCTAAAAATAAACAGACTTGGTGCTAAAAAACCTGGAGTCATCAGACCAATTAAAGCGGAATTTGAAGATTCTTTCCAAGTAAAATACATTCTTCGGAATAAATTTAAAATTACCGATGGAATAAAGATAAAACCGGACTTGACAATAACTCAACGAAATCACATGAAGAATCTGATAATAGAATTAGAACAACGGAAAAATAGCGGTGAAACAAATCTCACGATAAAATATGTTCATTCTATTCCGAAAATCGTTCAACAGCATACACCAAAAAACTACACAATAAACTAAATCACTGTTACCTATATTATCAAAACGTCAGAAGAATTCGAACTAAACTGGACACTAGGGTGGTAACAAAAATCAATGTTGGATTTTTTGTGCTGACCCCCCTAAAAGCTGCCAATTGGCTAAAAAATGAGATTGGTGAAGTTTCAGCTCAATTGGATAAGATTAACCCGTGCCTCATCAAGGTTGAAGTTTAACTTTCTATAAAAAATATTTTTTTTTATAAAATACCTTACAATATTGCAAGATTTAATAACATGTGCTGTCCAGATTTTGCTTTATTTATTTTCTCAATTGGTACATAAAAAGGGTGTAGTTAAAACTGTTTTCAAAGTAAATACAGCACAATCCAAATTGAAAATGATGGATTTACGAGAAAAGAAATGCAAAAAGGAATAAAAAACAAGAAGAAATAATGTTCAAAGTTTTATTATTTAAAATATACAAAAGAAAGCATTATGAAAGAAAGAAGTTATTATTATTATTATTTAAATTTACAATTAATTATCAGATTAAGGTGGTAATGGCTTAGATAATGTGGCTTTTGAAGTCAGGAAAAAATTTTCGACATTCCGATACAACTTGTAACAGAAACTGTCGTTGTTCTTCGTCTTTTGTCAAACAGGAATTGAAGTCTTGGATTAATTTTACCCCTCTTTCAGTTGTGTCATTGACAACCTTGAAACCGTTCACTATTTTTTTTTGCTTTTGAATAATTTGCATTTTCACACCATATATCAGGATCCGTATTTAAAAATTCTGTATCAATTTCGAATCTTTTGAAAAAATTTTGAGTTTGATGAGAAACAAAAAAATCGATATCTTTAGAGACTGAGTTTTGCTTTCACATCCCTATCACATGTTTGTTCTTCAATTGGAATTAATTGTAGACTTTTTACAGCCATGCTTGTTTTGACACTTTTTTCTAAATTTTCATCGAAGAAAGAAAATGCGACTTGCTCAGAATTGAAGTACCACAGATGATTTATCATTTTAGACAGTGCCTTGTCTTTTTTATCGATTTCTTTATATTTTACAAGAGATTTTAAAAATTGTAGGTCTTGGTTGGGGGCCAAAGTGGGTTTGAGGGCGTTAAACCACGCTTTTACATAAATGTTTATTAAAAATAAACAAATGTCTGTGATAGCTTTTTTTTCTAAATTTGTTAATGTAAATTGATCCCTGAAAAGATATATTTTGATACAATAAATGGCCTTTGCCATCCATTTAGCGTGATGAATGGCACCAGGAACTTTGAAAAAAGTATTTTTTGGGGGAGTACGTCCTAACACAACTAACGAAAGTTGAATTAATTCTTTGTAATCATCCCTTGGCTGTTGGTTTTTTAATTTTCCTGTAAGAAAAAATGATATTTCACCTGAATTCCCTATTTTATATCTAATATATTTATCTTCAATAGCAGTTTTGTATTTTGTCTTGTCTAGCTTCGACCACCCAGTCTGAAAGTTTAAAAAAATATTTGAGCGGGGTCCAGTAGTTGTGCCCATTTTTAAATCAAAAACTGATTTGAGAATATTTTCTAAAATATGCTAAATAAAGAAGATTTTTCTCTAATAATGAGCATTGAGCTGTGCTTTTAGATCTGTTAGCGTTTTTTGTAGTTTTCTCCACTCTTCGTACGGTTTTTCAAGCTTTATAACACAATCTTGAAAGTGTTTGGTTGGTATCTTAGCTTTCTCCCATAAAATTACAACTTCCTTTTTTCAACCTTCAAAGGAAGGTTGAAAAATTTTTTTGTTTTATGTTTTATTATATATTATATTATTTTATTAAATATGATTTTGTTTATTATATTGTTTAATAATGTATAATGTTCATAGGAAACAAAATTTGATCAAAAGTGATTAAATTGAGTATTTTTTTTTGCAAAAAATCTTTTTTTCATATTTAATCTCGATGAGGCACGGGTTAACATTATTCAATTGAGCTAAAACTTTATAAAATCATATTTTCTAGACAAATGGCAAATTTTAGGGGGGTCAGGCCGGCATTGGAGGAAAATATTTTTTCACCTTATACCTTGTAACCACCCTACTGGACACTCTCAGACTAGAAATAACTACTTCAATATTTGATGTGTTGATTTTCACAGAAACTTGGTTACACCCGGATATTCACACTGCAGAACTAGGAATGTCAAGATACAACGTTTTCCGCCGGGATAGAAATCAATCTACAAACGATGACATTAAAAACAATAAAAGAAGAGGTGGTGGAGTTCTGATTGCAGTAGCGAAAAATATTGTCTCCAGACAGTTAAATACAAAAAACGTTGAAATAGAGCAATTATTTGTTATGATTAGTACAGGTAAAAACAGAATTTTATTGGGTAATGTGTACATTCCGCCTAAATCGGATATTAGTATTTATACTAAGCATTTTGAAGATATTGAAATTTTACAACTAAAATATCCAAAAGTAAAAATAATTATAACTGGCGATTTTAATCTTCCGAACATCATTTGAAATCAAAACTTTATGGAATTGACAGGTATAGAAAACGCTGGCTTGTCAACTATAAACAAAGAAGTTATAAGCATGTCAAATTTTATAAATCTAACACAATTAAATAAAATTGAAAATTGTAATAACAAAATACTGGACTTGATATTTTCAAGTGATACTTTAGTATATAACTGTAGTAAAATCAAGTGAAATAATATTACCTGTAGATAACTATCATCCTCCATTAAATATTAGCGTATCACTAAATAAAATACCAAATCTACAGTGCAAAAAATCACTTCACAATTTTAATAAAGCTGATTTTAATCATATTAATGAATGCTTAAATGCAATTGATTGGACTTTTTTAAAACAAGAAAATATTAACGAAAATATCAAGGTATTCTATAAAATAATTCACAATATCATAGAAAAAAGTGTGCCTTACATTAAATGTAAAAATAATGTTTTCCCTCAGTGGTTCAATAAAGATTTAATTGACTTGACTCTATTGAAGAAGAAAATACATAAAAAGTACAAAAATTCTAAATCAATTAAAGATTATATTCAATTCAATTCAATTCGACGCCAATGTCACGATCTTTCTAAAAATTGTTACAAAGAATACTTAAATAATGTGGAAAATTCAATTGCAAATAACGACATCAACACTTTATGGAAGTACTCAAAGTCATTAAAAAGAAATGAAATAGATATACCTGCTAGCATGTATTATAACGGCATAAATGGAAATAATGCAGAAACTATTGTAAATTTATTTGCTTCATTTTTTAAAGATGTATATGACAACACAATTCATAATAGTGAAATTCCTTTTTTTTCATCTAACATCAATTTACAAATTTCTAACATTCACATAGATATAAATGAAATTAAAACCCATATTAACAAATTAGATAAAAAAAAGTTCGGGTCCTGACAAAATACCACCAATTCTATTGAAACACTGTATACATGCCTTGTCATATCCCCTCTATTTAATTTTTAATATGTCATTGTCATCGGGATATTTTTCAATTACATAGAAAAATAGTTACATCACACCCACATTTAACAAAGGTGACAAATGCGATATACGCAACTATAGACCTGTGTGTATACAGTCAACTATTCCAAAACTTTTTGAAAAAATTATTTTGGATAAAATTATTTTTAAATTAAATGGGATTATAACAAGGTTTCAACACGGTTTCATGAAGAATAGATCAACTCTGACAAATCTACTAATATATGAAAACTTTATAGCGAATGCCTTTGCAGATAAATGTCAAGTAGATTCGATATATACTGACTTCAGCAAGGCGTTTGATAAAGTTTGTCATAAAATATTGATAAATAAATTAAGGAGTATGGGTATAATCGGGAACTTTCTTAAATGGGTAGAGAGTTATTTAACAAATAGGCAACTGTTTGTAAAGTTAAATGACGTAATATCGGATGCCTTTTCTGCCACTAGTGGTGTGCCACAGGGCTCCCATTTAGGACCAATACTGTTTATTTTATTTATTAATGACATTGTAGACGTTTTTTTCGATGTTGATATCCTATTATTTGCTGATGATTTAAAATTATATAAAAAAATTAAAAATATTTCTGATTGCAAAATTTTACAAAAAAATTTAAACAACTTGTTTAATTGGTGTATATGCAATAAACTGGCACTTAACATTAGTAAATGTCAAATAATAAGATTTTATAAAATAAAGAAACCGACAATTTATGAATACAATTTTGACAAAATTATATTAAACTCAGTAGAAACAATAAATGATCTAGGTATTATTTTTATCTCAAAACTTACATTTATTAGCCATATAACTAATATTATTAATAGAGCAATGAAGATTTTAGGATTTATTATTAGAATAACCAAACAATTTTGTAACATTGATACTATTCGCATTTTATACATAACGCTAGTGAGAAGCATTTTGGAATATAACTCTACGATTTGGGCTCCACATTACAATATCCATATTCAAGCGATTGAAAAAGTCCAGCATAGATTCCTTAGGTATATTAATTTTAAATTAGGTATTCCAAGAGAATCCGTGGACTATAATTTGTTATTAAACTGGACTAATCTCGTAAATTTATCAGATCGCAGAAAAATCTGTGATCTATTAATATTATATAAAATAATTCACTCGGTCCTGGATACCCCTGATTTAATAGAACTAATACGATTTCATTGCCCTGGTCGCGCTAACAATAAACTGACTCTACCGGTAAGTTTTTAGATTCTCACGGCCAAAAGCATTTTTGTTGTTTGTTTTTGGGGTGTTATGCCGTGTTGCGATAACTCCTTCTTTAGCCGACGTTTCGGACAGCGTTGCAGTGTCCATCATCAGGGCAGATCCGGTAGATCCGAAGATGTGGATCTGCCCTGATGATGGACACTGCAACGCTGTCCGAAATGTCGGCTAAAGAAGGAGTTAGCGCAACACGGCATAACACCCCAAAAACAAACAACAAAAACTGACTCTACCGTTCTACTATAATAACACACATACATTATCACATTATTACTCACCAATCAGTCGATTACACATTTTGGGAAATGAACATACTAACATCGGCGACATTTATTTCTTAAAATTAGCGCAATATAAACATGCACTCAAAAATTATTTTTCCATAATGTAACTTTATACAGGGTGTCCGGAAACTCGTAGTACAAGCGGGAAACTGGTGAATCTACATCACATTTGGAGTCGATTTTGTAGTATATTTTTTTTTGATTTGAGCTTTTGTTATCGAGTAAATCGAGTTTGAAGTTGATTTTTTTTTTTTAATCAAATTCTTATAAATTATTACTGAAGATCAAAGTACCCAACTAATTAAAACTATTTGAAAGTAAAACAAATGAAGAAACTCGGATTTGAAGCATTATTTTGAAATCACCCTTCATTTAATCCGGTGTAATCATAAAATATTTCTGCTCTGCAGGGTTAAAACATCTGTTGTTCAACCCTAAACACCAGAAAAAACTTTAACCCTAAAATAGCCGAAAAATATTTTTTTTTGGTTTTTTTTTTTTTTTGTGAAAATGCTCAAATCAAAAAACTTTATGTTTTTTTGGGTTCCCCATGTGGTGTAGATTCTCCAGTTTCCCGCTTGTACTACGAGTTTCCGGACACCGTGTATACGCAATATGGACATGTTGAAATGAAATGATGATAATTCTCATTGTTCTTTTTTTGTTCTTTTTGGTTGTGATACACAAAATAATTGTATGTTATCTTTAAGTTTAAAACTACTATTATGTAATGATATTATTTTTCTTACTTTTGTACTCTATTATATGTTTATTTATAAAAGGCAGTATAGCCGTTTATGTATATAAAAAAAAAAATAATAATAATGCCAGTAGCCGAAATAACAAATGTTAATATTTTTATAGTCTGAGAATGTCAAATTCTTTTAATTTCATTTCCTAAATCTGTGTATTTTCTAATTTATTAGTTTTTTTTATATCATTCAGATTTTTATTCCTAATTTGAACTCATTAAGCTATTCTTTCCGTATTATATCTGTGGAGAGTATGTTGTGAAGTTTTGCGTCAAAATAAAACAAGTTTCTTTGTCAGAATGTGGTTTTATAGCCTTGAATTTTTTTATGTTATCTTGATTCGATCTAGTATAGGATTCTGTAGGAGTCTGAATAGTTTTGTTTTGGCGGTTCCATGATAACTCCTCAAAATTACAATTCAACACACATTTAAAAGGTGATATCATTAATAGTGATGAAAAAAAGCTAGGTTAAATAGTTACGTATGTAACCTATTTTACCTAGTTTTTGTTTCATCACTTTTCATAACTTTATAACACTTTTGATAGGTGTGTTGAATTGTCATTTTGTTAAGTTATCTGATCACCAGTTTTGGCTTACATTTGTTTTACATTTTGTAGGTCAAAACTATTGAAAATTTCAATCGAAGACGTTCTTATGCAACATATATGTATTTATACAACGCGTTTTTTGCAACACTTCAATACGTCGGGAATGTATTCGCTTAGAAATACTAATGTACAATGTTAGCGCTACAACATTCACACATTAAAACTCGTGCGCGGTGAATTCAAACGGTTTCGCTTTATTTTCAACGATGAATTGCGTGTCCTTTACTCTCGAGATGGTTTTGGTAACGCTGACGTAGCAGTATTATTTAATTAATTATTTTACAAATATACCTATATAGACATAGATTTACCACATTTCTTTAGATTTTTAAAGAAATATATAAGGCTTGTTAGTTTTTCTGTAATACCTTTGATGGGTAGGTACCATTTAAGACTCCTCGCAATACATATTACAATAAAATTACTGACCTCGAAAATGCCGATCGGGTAGGACCGACATTTATTTCGAATATTAACTACTGCAATGTCATCCGACATCAGCGAAATACTTTTATGTCCGCGTGTGTGTATGTGATTGCCACAAAAAGTTGATAGAATGCATCGTCAACTACAACAAGTCTATCTGCGGATGTATTTAAAGAGCAGAAAATTGAAGTGTTTATTATTTTTTTTGTGAAATAGCAAAAACTATCGATACAAGTTGCACTTTTTTCCGAATTAAATTTCGAACATTGTCATTTTCATTGTGTTCTATGGATGTTTAAAGGTTATAAGTAGAAAGTTTCTAAAAAAATATTACGAAACTCGGGCGAAGCCGGGTAGTAAGTAAGGCTAGTAATAGAAATAACACGGTTTTAATTTAAAATAAATTTATTAAAATTAAAGTTCACAAAGCATGTTCTTAAAATTTCACAATAAAGCCAAAATATTGTTACATTTTCAAAATAAGTAGGTAGGTATAGATTATAGTATTATTATAGATTATTATAGATTATTGAAGATATACAGGATGTCCGGGGGAAAAGTACACAAACTTCGGGAGGTGATTCTACACCACAATGAAAGTAATAAAGCAGAATGTCTTTTTTCGAAATGTCAACGTTTTAAGGTAGTTTTAAGGTACAAAAGTTTGTGTGTAGAAAATAATATTCTTCAGTGGAAAAATATTATTGTAAAGTAAAAAAAAAAACAACCGAATTTCGCAAAAGATGTTTGTCTTTTTTACTTCTACCATAATATAGAATCACCTCCAGAAGTTTGTGCATTTCACCCCGGACATCCTGTATAATACAATATGAAAATACTTTTTTGGAACAAAAATTTGAGTAGATCATTTAATTAATTAATAACATTTTTATTTATTAAAATTGTCAAAGCACAATAATTTCAAAAAATAATAAATTATTTTTAAAAAATGTGGTACAAAAAACGTCAATGAGGAAATAAGAACAGAATTTGACCTCTGTCACGTATTTGTGAACCTTTAGTATTTAAATGATTTAAGAAAGTACATAATATTATATTGTGTAGAAAAGGAGTGCATGGTAGAAGTCGGGGATACCCGAGGAAGACATGGTAAGATCAAGTGAATCAAACAGTCGGTCCTTGTCAAGATTCAGAATAACAGAAGAGAAGGTATGTATGAGACGATGTATGAATGTGAATGAAACAAGAAGTGTGTGGCAGAGACAGTTATGTTGTGGTCTATCGTCTCTGCCTACTCCTGCGCTGAAACGCCGCGATGGTACTTGGTAGCATATTTAGCATTGCTCTCGTGAAAGATCAACACACAAAAACTAAACATTGCTTGAAATTGTAAACCATGCTTAGTAGCCAAATCTGAATGGTAAAATATCCCCAACTTTCCTCTTCTCCACATTCTTCACCTTCCCACTCCCAACCTTACAACACATTCAAATCGAGGATATAATAGAGCCACTGGTTCCCAACACTTGGGACTCTAGCGAAGTATTACACTACAAAAATTGGAAGAAAAATAAAATGGTACATATCGTGTCATATGGAATATAAATATGTATATTATATTATCTTCTAACACAGACTGAAGCGAAACCATCGAATAATAAATAAGTTAATGACATGACAGTAACTTACGTGTCGCTATATTTAAATGATTCGTCACGACTTTATGACAAATTTAATGAGAATCTAAGGAAAAAAAATACATGTAAAGAAAAACAATTTATTTGTGTCAAAAAGGGTTATACAAAACAAACCCTTATCTACGTATATTCTAATAAATCTAATAAAATTAGTTATTCGCGTACAAGTCAACCGTGTTTAACGAAGGCAATACAAGACATGCCTCTTATTATGTAGGTATAACTAAATGTTAAGTATTTTTATTTACTTGCGTTGGTAGCCGCTAGAACAAACCGAAAAACGACCTACTGTAATTATCATGTAATTCCATGACATTTCACGTCATGTCATGTAACTTCATTACATGTCATGTGATTTCATGTCAAGTCATTTCATGTCAAGTCATTTCATGTCAAGTCATTTCATGTCATGTCAAGTCATTTAATAATAATAATAATAATAATTGGATAATTTGTAGAGCGCCGTTTTTGTGAAAAATCACCTCAAGGGCGCTGAATTTAATGTCACGTCATGTAATTTCAATTCATGTCATGTCATTTCATGTCACGTAAACTCATAACATGTAATTACGCGTCATTTAATTTCATGTGATGTTATTTACAGTCATGTTATTTAATGTCATTTAATTTCATTACATGTAATTTTTGACTTGCATTTAATTTCACGAAAAGTCATGTTATTTCATATAATGTAATTTCAAAAAGATTCATTTAATTTAATCTCATGTCATATAGTATAATTCGTGTCAAGTAAAGTCCGTTTTTGTTATATCATGTGATGTAATCTCAAGCAATTGCCATGTAATTTCGAGTCCAATAAATTCATCTTGTGTTTTCATGCCACGTAATTTCAAGTTATGTCATTTCGTGTTGTGTCATGTCATTTTTGCTGGTGTGTATTCTATCTATCACTAGTACCTGCGTGATTATTCCACGAGAATGGACCCATGGAAATAATTAATTTATTATTATCATCTACTAACTTTCATGTCATTTGCAGATTTAGTCACGGTATAATAATTAATAAAGGTAATACAATACATGCCTTTATTAATGTGCAGCTTAAGTACTATTTTATGAACATCTACCTAGGCGCCTTTGGCATGTTTAAGCTTTGTGAATTAATACAAAAGGTAATACAATACAAACCTTTTTTATATACAACTTAACAATATTACACATCTCGTATTATTATGGGTACTACAAAATTAATAAAAAAATAAATATTACCATTATTCAAACTAAAATGACAGCTGGGCAGTAAGTTGGCAACAATAACATTCCATTGTCTAAATAAGTATTACAAAGTAGGTACCTACCAATGTTTGACATTAAATCACCATTTCAATATTCATGTGGTTTTCAGGTAAAACTGTCTATGAATACTCTTATATATTTGATTATCATGTAATAATCAAACACACAGTAGGCGAATAAGGGTATTCTTAATTTTATCTTACATTTTGAATTTTTTGAGGTTAGTAATTAGTGTACAAGAAGTACACTAATTGTCAAATCATATCTAAATTTTAATAAAATAAATAACTTTTCATACACCCCTATTTAATAAAAATAATCAACATGTTTCAAAACCAATGATTTCTTCCTCACAATATAATAAAAAATAACAAAAATATAACAATACATATACAAGTATAGACAAATAAGTACCTGTACACAAAAATATAAGAATAGACAAACAAGTATGGACAAATAAGTACCTGTACACAAAAATATAAGAATAGACAAACAAGTATGGACAAATAAGTACCTGTACATAAAATATAAGAATAAACAAGCATGTATAGACAAATCAGTACCTGTACACAAAAATAGTACAATAAGCAGTGATTAATTAGTCATTATTGTAAAAAAATATTATGTCAATAAATAAAATAGGTAATTATTGCATTTATGTAAATATCAAAAACTATTATGAATTAAAAATATTCAAATAAAATTAGTAAATATTTTATAGAAAGATATTTATTTAATTTAAATTAAAATGACACTACAAAGTGAATTTGTAATTATTGAGGAAGAAAAAATCATATTATCATCTATCATAAATATTTATTTTAGGTCTACTGACAAGTCAAATCATTTGTGTTCCCCCACATCTCTCACTGCACTAGGATCTATTTTGGCGTGAACCGCTTTAGTCTAACCGATGTGAGATGTAATGACGTAGGACGCTATTACTTTTGGAACTGGTTCTTCAAAATAAAAATTAATCACCAGGAAGGGAGATGGTTGTTAATGACAGATGGTGACAGAAAAGTCACCGCGACAAAGTGACCGGAAAAGAAACATCAACCATCTCCGATTCCAAGATAGCGCAGAGTTAAATTATATTTTTTAAATCAAAATTTCCTATCATTGATATACATTGCAATCAAAAGAAAAAAATAACACTTATAATCACATATTCAATCATACATAAACATTTTCAATCAAAAAATGTGTTGGAATAAGGGGGCCTATTACTCTCGTAAATACCCTAATGTCCTAGAAGTTTCTTGGTTCTTAATCCTAAAAACATTGTACATACAAAAATCTATTGAGTCCTAAATATCGTAATCTATGCCTCTATCGCTTTGTAACACTTTTATTTAATGTAATTATTATCATACGAGTGAACCTGTCGTAATCATGTCATAAGAGGGAGGAAACAAAAAAGTTAATTTGTCATTGTCATTACACTTTTCGTTTGTTTGCTCAAGCTCCACACAGGAGGCTCTGAAGGAAATTGTTTCATTGACCTTTGGGCATGCTGTTTAAATGGTCTTTTCATGGAAAGGTAGTATAGGTAGTTCAGGAAAGGAAAAAGATATGAGTTGTGGGTAGGAATCTGGGGGTTAATATGTCCAGAAGTGACGGACATATGAATCCATCCCTCCCACTGCTGTGCGAGGCGATAGGTCAAGAGAATCCTGCTGAAGAGGTCAAATGGTCTCCCTCAACCAGTCTCTCCCGAAAAACCCGCCTAAGAAAAACCTCACTCCGTGATTCCTGCCACCCTTGCTAAGTCACCAAACGTAGCGAATCCCCTGTGGCGACCTATGGCGGAGGTGTTGGTTATCCAATAAATAGTTCCTGGGGAGGCGGTACCCACACGCCCATTGAGCAGCAGCGGTTGAGCATTCTCATGCAGTCGATGTGCATTGCTGCCGAAGAAATTAATGGCACAAGTTTTTTTGGAGCACTTGATTGAGTTAGCAGTAAAACACAGCACTCCTTCCAATATGTTTTCCAATGATTATAATACACTAGTTAATATACAGAAATCTATCAGAACGTTCGCACAATTTTCAGTCAAAGGATTTTTAGGCGTCTAGAGACTTCGGTCGAGAGGTGGCTGCACAAATTAACAGCAGTGCGCACTTGCGAAGCAGATACGTATATGGTTAAATAAATAATATTTAACAAAACTAACATTAATTCGCGTTCATTATTAATCGCTTCAAAATTATTGTAGATGAGTATTCTAGTTTGGTACTTCGATGAAATACTGGTAATACAATACATACTTTAGATATTATCAATTTTAAATCTTTTACACAAGTTCATTATTAGGATACACTACTCGATATTACAGTCACCTGGTATTTGCTTTCATCTGATAGTATTATTATCCTAATGATAGTACAGTTTAGGATTATTGTAAACGAAAGTGGTGCCCTCTGTTATTTTCAAAAAGAACCGTAGAAGTTTTCAAAAAGTTTTTTTTTGCTAGTGAGAAATTATTCAATAACGGTTTCTCTAAGACAAGGCTGCCCAACCCCAGGCCCGCGGGCCACAATGTGGCCCGCGAACGAATTATAAGTGGCCCGCGTGAAACATTTTCAAAAAACCCGCCAATTTGAAAAAGTGTCGCGGGCCCGCGGTAAAACAAACAATGCAGCTTGCGCGCGGTCACCAGTGTTGCCAACGACGGCGATTTATCGCTATTTAGGCTACTCAGAACGAGAATCAGCGACGAAAAAATCTAACCTGTTGAACTTACTTTTGAAACAAAAATACACCGGTTTTCGACATAATATTTTTTGCGTCGAAATGGAATCCTGTAGCCACCCCCCCCCATGGAATTCAAATATTTTGTGCGGAGCACTTATTTAGATTTTTTTTTGTGGGGAATTATGTTTTATAGAAATTCTCTAACAACCCCCCCCCCCGCCATGGAAATAGGAACCGTCAGGTATTCAGTGGCCCGCCAGTGATTCAAAATCGTCAATTTCGCCCAACTGCTAAAAAGGTTGGGCAGCCTTGCTCTAAGACATAGTCTTTATTTTTTATTTTTTTTTTAATATTAACTCCACACAGGAGGCCCTGAAGAAAATAATTTCCCTCAGGGCCTATGTCATCTTTGAGGATGCTGTGTGGAGGATCTTTTTGTGGAGAGGAAGGAGTGAACATGGGTCTTGAAGAGTCCCATGTTGTAGGAGGGAGGAAACACAGAGGCCGGCAGTTCGTTCCACAGCCGAGCTGTTGAACTTAAGAACGAATCGTAGAAGCGACCCGTTCTCATGTGACAAGTGTCAACTGTGTACAAATGTTGGGCACGCGTTTGGCGTGTATCCCGACTACGCACCGGTGCCGAAGGGATCAATGACGCTAGTTCCTCAGAGCATCTTCCATTGTAATACCGATAGAACAAGGACAGCATACCTACCTGACGCCTGTGCTCTAAAGATTGCAGTCCGTTTGTTAAGATTGGGGAATCTATCAAACGGACCGCCCGTTTTTGCACAGAGTCTTGGGTTTTTTTCAGGTATTTAGGGGCTCCGGACCAGAGATGGCTGCCAAATTCGACAGTAGGGCGCACTTGCGATTTGTACAGGGTCAGCAGTTGTGTATTATTAAAGTATCTGCGGGCCCTGTACAGTACGCCCAGCTTCTGAGAGGCCAACTTTACTCTGGCTTCGATGGAGCCCCCGTACCTGAGCTGGTCACTTATAGTTTTACCAAGCATATCAATGGAAGGCCTGTTCGGAAGATTGCTTCCGTTGAAGGAGACTAGATTATCATTTGGATCCCTTTTAGACGTAATCAGACAGGATTGGGTCTTTGAAACATTAAATTCGACGAGATTATTTTTACCCCAGGAGGAAATACTATCGAGATAACCGTCCATTCTCTGCTTCAAAGCCCTCCGAGCCGTTGGAGTTTATGGTAGGTTGATTGCCCAGATCTATTAAGGCTAAACGTAACATATGTTATAATGTACGCATTCATAGATGGCATTAATGTAATTATTTTAATACGCAAAATTAATACAAATAAATAGTTATGTCTATATAAAAACTCGAATCTTTCAAGAAAGGCATACAAATTCAATATTGTATCGGTGATTCAATACTACATTGTATTTGTATGCCTTTCTTGAAAGAATTGAGCTTTCATACATAAAAAAAATATTTATTCATATTCATTTTACACATGTACGTGCGCAAACAAATAATTTGTCTTAATATTTGAAAGCATAATTTGTAATAAGAATATTTCCATAAAATAATTAAATCAAAGTTATCTATAAACGTAGAAAGTAGATTATAATGTATGTTTCGTTTAACCTTAATACTAGTTAGTAAGAGATAATAATATTAATATCAGTCGGTAATGACATATTATTATGCTGTAAGAGATATGTCAGGTGGTAATGGAACATTATTGGTAATCAATATCATGTAGGTACCTACACCTTATGGTAGTAATAATGATTTTCTTGGTACATGATTTTCCAATAATTGATAATGGAAAATTATTAGTAAAAAATATATGAAGTGATATGTCAGGTGGTAATGGAACGTTATTGGTAATCAATATCATGTACAGTGTACACCTCACGGTAGTAATAATGATTCTCTTGATATGTGATTTTCCAATAATTGATAATGGAAAATTATTAGTAACAAATATATCAGGTGATATGTCAGGTGGTAATGGAACATTATTGGTAATCAATATCATGTACACCTTATGGTAGTAATAATCATTCTCGTGGTACGTGATTTTCCAATAATTGATAATGGAAAATTATTGGTAGCCAATATATTCCTTGGTAATATGCAATGCTAAGCGATTTTTCAGCTGGAAATGGAATATTACAGGTAATCAATATATCTCTTGGCAATAAGGGCTATTGATGAGTAATTTGGCATAATTGGTAATGGAACATTATCATTAATCAATAGAACATTAATTTGTAAGTTAATTAACAAGACTTTAGAAAACAATATGCCAGTAGTTGTTGTTACTAGAATAACGTTTGAAGAAATATGCCAGTTTTGTACCGGACTTTTTTGGTAAACGATGTAACATAAACATCTATAGAATGCAAGGCTGATGTAAGCATAGTGAGTAAGATTAAGAAAGGGACGCTTAGATGGTTTGGGCATGTATAGCAAATGAGCGAAGAAAGAAGTGTAAGGAGAATATATGACGCAAATATGAATGATAACAGAAGTCGGGGATGCCCAAGGAAGACATGGCACGATCAAGTGAATCAGATAGTTGTGTCGGGCCATGTCAAGAGTCAGAATAATAGAAGAATATGTATGAATGTGAATGAGGCAAGGGGTGTGTGCCAAGACCGAGTTGTTTGGCGGTCCGTCCTCTCTACCTACCCCTGCAGGAAACGGCGTGATGGTTAGTTAGTTAGTTTTGCCTTTTAGTAGTGGAATCTTATGCAATCTTAATTCTTGACAATAATGGTTTAAAAAAGAAAATAATTGTTATTGAAAATGAGTTGGTAATGAGAGTCAATGTATGTTGATAATTGGTCAATGATTTTATGCCAGTTAAAGAAACATTGTTCGTATGAATAAGCAATATGCCAGTATATGATTATTGATAATGGGAGATTATTGATAATTGATTTGAAATTGGTAAGTGAGACAATGTAGATAATGGAAAGTTAATTTAGACAAGTGATAACACCATTTTTAAAATCATTAAAATTGAGAAATACGGCAGTTTTAATTGCTTAGTGATTTAATCTTTGGTAACCGGAAATTGTTAACATCTTATGTAGTAGATACTGTTCTGAATTTATCAAAAGAATTTAAAGAAACTGCTATTTATGTGAAATTTTGAATATATTTGCGATGAATCGAACCAAATGTATCGTTGGATATCATGAAAATGATTTGTGGCAAATTGGTCAGTTCAATTGAGTAGATACGTGATTTTACAGGTTCAACATTTGTTAAATGCAATTAAAACAACATGTAATACATTTTAAGATTCTATAAATAACTTGTTATGCATTTTTCTGACCATGCCTAAAAATAATTCTTTTTTAATTTTCCAGGTTATCAAAGATATACAATACACATCTTAATTTATTAAAAGTAAAAACAAAAGAAATTATAGTAATTCGAAATTATCATTCTTACACATTCTATCTCTACACACAATTATTTAACTGGTCTAAAACACATTTCATAAACCATTGACATATTTTTCTTACACAGGCCCTATTGTATTTTGTTTATACAAATGAAGACCTGCTAAAATATAGATACCATGTTCCAGACGAGAGACACATTAATAAATTATGTATTACTTTTGGTAGAAAACACTTTTTTTTTTAATCGGTTGTTTTATTCTGTCAGGTGGTCCAAAGCGTTCCGTTTTTACCCAGGTCTTGCTGGTTCAATCCTCTGCTAGCTAAATTCTCCATCATTGAACAAGCAACATTTTCCACTCCCTATTGTTGGGTTGATTTGAAAAATCTTTCTGAAGATTTCTGATTTTTCTTTCGAAAATTTGTCAGATTAGAACCTGACAACCAACTTGATGATTCAAAAAGGTAATACAATATTTACCATTAATTATATTAATACGAACGGCGTACAAAACACTCTCCTATTTGACTAAGATTACAAATAAAGGTAATACAAAACATACCTTTATTTGACCATACAAATAATAGTATTCTGGGCAGTGCTTAAATTTACAATTAACGGTAATACCAAAAATCATTTATTTGACTAAAATTTAAATTAAGGTAATACAAAACATACCATAATTTGTAAAATTACAAATAAGGTAATACAAAACATACGTCCATTAAATTTGTCTTAGATATGATATACGAAATATACCTCTATTTTGCTAAAATTACAAATAAAGGTAATACAAAACATACCTCTATTAGACTAAAATTACAAATAAAGGTAATACAAAACATACCTTCATTCGGATAAAATTACAAATACAAGTAATACAAATCGTACTAAAAGAACAATTAAAGGTAATACAACACATACCTTTATTTGACTAATATTACAAATAAAGGTAATACAAAACATACCCTTATTTGTCTAAAATTACAATAAAGATAACACTAAACAGATATCTCTTTGACCATGGCAAACTCTAAAATAATGATAATACAAAACAAAACTTCACATTGGATTTATTTAACATGAAATTATGTGGATAGTGTTGTTTTAGTTTTTTTAATAAAGGTAATAAAAAACACATCTCTACTTACATACAACATAAAATAATTGCACCGGATTAATATTAAAAAATATGTTTAGTATTGCAATTTAAAAAAAAAAAATTTAAAATTTTTAAGAATAAATTTGAAATGGCGTGACATGATCATGTCAACCATACAATTGAAATGGATTGTATTAGTTAGTATCATAAATGAATATGCCAAGGCGTATGGATGTGAAATAAATGGCAGAATGTACGCAGTATACAGTTGTAGTTGTAGTTCGAAATTCTATCCACTGTTCTTACCCTGGTGGGAATATTCAGATTGTTTAAGATGTGCAGCGAAACCCTCAAAAAGCCGGCTGTAATTCTTCCACATGTCGACGCTGGTCACTCAGCCGAGTCACCGCCCAACCCCTCATATCGAGGCTAGCTGTAATTCTTCCACATGTCGACACTGGTCACTCAGCCGAGTCACCGACCAACCCCTCACGTCGAGCCTAGCTGTAATTCTTCCACATGTCGACGCTGGTCACTCAGCCGAGTCACCGCCCAACCCCTCACGTCGAGCCTAGCTGTAATTCTTCCACATGTCGACACTGGTCACTCAGCCGAGTCACCGCCCAACCCCTCACATCGAGCCTAGCTGTAATTCTTCCACATGTCGACACTGGTCACTCAGCCGAGTCACCGCCCAACCCCTCACATCGAGCCTAGCTGTAATTCTTCCACATGTCGACACTGGTCACTCAGCCGAGTCACCGCCCAACTCCTCACATCGTGCCTAGCTTTCCAATTCCTACTCTATGTTTTTGTAATCCTACTGATGTTTTTGTAGTAAAAATTCTTTTGTATTTTTTACTACAAATAATATCAGGAATCACTGGTAAAAGTAAGTCATAACAGGGGTTAGAAGAATCAATTCTATTCAAGGTTCGATTTACTTGTGTACATCTTTGTCTTGCATATTAATTCTTAATTGCTCCATTGATGTATATGCACTCTCCATTTGATGTCATTTGTGTTATTTTCATTTATGCTATATTGTTAACGGGCAATTTGTCGGAAAAAAAAAAAAAACTTGGGACCTCACTGGTAATTCAGAATTAATGATCAGGAGATTTGAAGAAATACAATAACTTACATGCAATATTATATTAGAAGGTAAATTCATTAATCGGGCAATTTTAGTAAATCTGCGAGGAATTTCTGCGATTCGGTAAATATTGGTAATTGGACAATTTGCTAATCGGAAAATTCCCGTTATTCGGGAATTTCAGTAATCGAAAATGTTGGCAATTTGTCACTCTCAGTAATCTAACAATTCCAGTAATTGGTCATTTTCGGTAATCGGGCAATTCCGTAAATCTATCAATTCCAGTAATCCAGCGATTACTGTACTCGGGTATTATTTTTGGAAATCGGACAACTCTAATAATCGGTAATCCGGTTCAGACCTAACATAGTTCCAGATTAATTTACAATCTTTTCTTTCTTTTAAATGTAAATATATACTGTCAAAACATTTTCCAATAAGAACTGTGTGCTTTGACAAATTTTAATTCATAAAAATTAATTTTACTTTATTACGCTAAAATACAACATTAAAAATAATAATTTAATATATACACAAATCAATTAATTAATTATGTTCACAAACAGAACGTACATAAACACTTAAAGTGCCATTATTCATGTTTATATTTGTTACACTTTTGGAAGTTCTGTTATGACAGTTTTAATAAATGCAAATAATATCAAAATAAATGAATTATTTAATTATTAGGTAGTTTTAAAATGTAAATAGAGTTTTGTTAGACAAAAGTTTAAAAATATTTATAAGTAACATTTTATAGCCTGCATCAGTGGAGAAAATCCTAAAAAATCTACACATTTATTAATTTGCGAGGTAATTACGACAACTAGGCATCTTCGAATCGGCATTTTCATGCCCGTAACGAGTTTATTAAATAAGTGCTTAACGGTGAACTCAATTGGTCTTATTTTGGGTATAATCAATTTGCAAGTATGTCAAGTATTTATAGCAGTTCAACAACAGTAAACTTTAACAACCGCTTTCATGGGTTCACAGAGGAACAGGTCTCTGTCTCTGTCCTCCCAAAGGAAACACAGGTTCTCTTCACCATTTGATTTACTAAAAAGGTTCCAATGAGTATTCTCCCACTGTGTTAGCTGAACTCCTAAGTAGACGGTTAAGATGACCTATTTTGGGTCATCACAGCTGCTACATTCCTTCCATGGATCAGATCTATAAGCCTGAGAGGTAAGGTGAAAACTAACCAAGATGTGAGAATGAGAAAGTATTAGAGATCGAAGAACTGATGCTTTTATTTCCTCGCCCATGTTTGCCACAAACACATAATACAGGATTTTCCAATAAGAGGTGTTATTTTGATATTCAATCGTAAAAGATCAATGGTTTCGTTGCTTGTGTGGCACGTAGCGCCGTCTTGTTGAAAGTAAACGTTGTCCAGATCAATTCCATCCAATTCCGGCCATAAAAAATCGTTAATCATCTCTCGATAGCGCAATCCATTCACCGTAACTGTTGCTCCAACCTCATTTTCGCAAAAGTAAGGTCCAATGAATCCGCCGGACCATAAACCGCACCAAACAGTCACACGTTGAGGATAGAGAGGCCTTTCAACAATAATTGCTTGTTGACGAAGCCACCGAGGTGGAAATGGGCCTCATCACTCAAGATGATTTGCATTTGATTGCAATTCACTGAAGTGAATTTTAATAATTTCAATGCGTTGTTGAAGCGTGCATCATTCCATTTTTATTAATGGCGTAGTTTCTACTTGTCAAATGTCAAAAAATGACAGCTTCAAAAGTAACATCTACCGGAATAGCGGGCTATTCAAAATAACACCTCTTATTGGAAAACCCTGTATTATGTGGCTATGTTATAATTGTTGCAGTGTTGTTACGCTCTCATGTAGCCACAAACATCGCGAGTTCAATTCCTCAGCTGGCTATGTCCGCCATCACAACACAAGCAATATTTTCCGCTTACTATGGTGGTATTAGATTTTTAAATATTGTCAGGTTATTCGTAACCCGGGAATGTTCGTCTTTCTTTTAAAATTTTTTAAGCATTAATTATGTAATATGTGTCAAGGCATACATGAGAGAGGAAATAAAGTTGATTTACGCTGAATTTGACTGCGATTTCCGAGATGTTAAGTTGCAATAATAATTTACCCCTCAAATTTATTAATAGTATAAATTATTAATCTTAAGAATTAACTAAATTCATGATCTTAGAAGAGATATTGTCAAAGGAAAACTATATTACTGAATGATTTTTCAATTAGGTTCTGTGGTTGTATGAGAATTATATTACCTGCCATGTACTTAAAAGTTAAGACTATTTTACTTCAGAATTCAAAAAGAGTTTTTGAATTCTGAAGTAAAATATATTTATTTACTTAGAATTGTTATTAAATATATATTTTTTTACTATCCTCTAAGATTGTTACAGTAATACAATACTAGCTTTCATGTGACAATATTATAGTTATTAGATATTACTGTATTGGTTGAATATAACACTTATTTAAAATATTTTCAAGTAACGAATTGATAACATTTAATTCAAGTAATTTATTTAATTAATGTTGGAAAATGTACAATATACAAATATGATTTAATCCCATTGTATTGTTGTATTTATTTTGATTTTGCTTATGGATGAACCGATATCAAATACTGTACAAGTAATTTATTAAAATCAGTCTGTTATTAATTTGGGAAGCGTTGTTTCAATTCATGATTTCGGCAAAAGGGAGATCAATGACTGTCTGGTACAATTTGATGGAAGCACCCTCCCCAATAACGACTCTATTGAAATGCTTGGAGAAAGTACATCAGACCAGCTCTATTATAGGGGCTCTAGTAAATCTGGCTTCCGAGAAACTGGGTGTCTTTTAACCAGCTGCTAACCCTGTATAAATCTCAAGTACGCCCAATAATTGAATTTGGGAGCCACTTCTGGGCTGGTGACCTACAATACTTGATAAACCTACTTGATTCTGTGCAAAGGAGAGCGGTCCATCTTAATGACAATCCATTGTTAACAGATGATTGCCATTTATAATGCACAGACGTAATGTGGGTATGCTGACTCTGTTCTACAGGTATTTTAATGGAGCTAGCAGCATTGATCCCCAGTGCACCGGTGTATGTGCGTGAAACTTGACATACACGAGCGGAACATCCGTTCACAGTTGATGTCGGCTTTATGAGAATGGGCCGCTTCTTTTACTCTTTTTTGTGTAAGACCGCTCCTACAGCCCCTACCTTCACCTGGCGCACAATGCTGCTCAACCAGGTGGCAACGTAGTTCCCCTGCCTTTACACTGTTCAGACAGAGGCGCTCTTGTGAGATTGTCACATAAAAAATTGAAGACAAGTAGATAAAGATTAGATTGATTATATATTATGTTATAATATATTTTTAAAACCTGTTGTATTGTAAGAATAAGGTGCTTCTTTCATTGGTGATGTACCAACCTTTATCCTAGTAGGTATGTAGGTACCATCAAACACCTTGGATAATGTTTAACGTTTAATCATCTAACCAGAATGGTTGATACTCTCAGTATTACCCTGGTAGAAGACCACCATTAAGAATTATATCAAAACATTTCTTGAAAAGAATTTACCCTTGTTTAGTGATCATATAACCGGACGACTTCCATTGTCGAGCCGTTAAGACCATCTACTGCGAATCCAGAGGTTGCGGTTTAAAAACCTGAGGTGCGCAAATAATTTTTCATTAACAGGTATTGTTCAAAAAACATTTAAAAAAATAAATAATATATTTGCGTCATATTCCAGAGTGGTAGAAACTCACCCTGTATCACCCTGGTGAAGACAATCATTCAGAACTGCTACTAATGTAATGAACTCTTCTGTAGTGTAATTAATAGTTCTGCGAACTGTAAACAACGTGTTCATTAAAGTATGTTTTTAATTTCCTCCTCTCATAAATCAAAATTTCCTTGGGAAATCATACGATTTGTAAGTGGTACTTAAATACCTAATGACTTAATTATAAACTGTATTTATTTTATATAAATTCCTCATTTTCAAATAAGGAATTATACAATTTGTTCAAAGAAATGTCACCACCTCAATGACAACTCTCTTTCAAACTTTCCTCAGGCCGGTAGGTATCATATTGATTATTCAGATTCGATAGCTCGTAGTAGAAACCACGAGACCGGAATGTATCAAACAAATTTACAGACAGATTGAGTGGTTAGCTTCAAATGGTTGAGTTAATTCAGGATTTCGCAAGTCTCAGTCAATAAAACAAAAATAATGATTTAGTTTAGAAAAAAAATAGTTATATTCGCACCAACACGGTAAAATTTGATTCAATTTACATTATGATAATATGTACTTATTAAGAAATGGATAAAATATGTCTCAAGATTAATATGTATTTAATGAATATGTATTGGCAACCATCTTGTAATGGGATGTGCATGGTATAAGCAGTCGGAGTTATTCTGCCACAGTGAAGGTCAGAGTCTTCCCCTTGGTGTTCTCGAACTTGTCCATGACCTTGATGTTGGAGATCATGGAGATGCCGAAGAAGGTTCCCAGGATGAGAAGCGATGCCACAAGTATGCCTGACCTGGAATACAACAGGACATAGATTATACATTACTGTAATATCCTTGATATTAGTGTATGAGCTAACCCATAGATGGTAACAGATTAGTATATTAGGTTACCCATAGGTGGCGTTAGCTGTCAAGAATAATAGGATAATATTAGCCTATTATTAATGTGATATCAGAGCCATTGTCAATCTATCACAATAAAAGTCCAAGTGTTTTTTTGAAGTCGAAGTTTTATTGATTAAGATAGTTTGTACCCCGGAAGTGCAGCAATTACGTAAAGTGGATTCAGGATGATGGAATACGAATTAACGATTATGGATTGATTAATTATGATTTAGTTTATTTATTGGAGTTCTTGATGGAAACATGCTGAAGAGTTGTCGTAAGAAGAAATACCATTTTAAAAACTAGATAAAATTATCTTTTAAATGTTTGTATTTTATTTATAAATTGATATTTCAAAAAAATATGTTTTAAATGTTTAATGTTTACAGCATTATATTGTAATGAATAGGCTGATAGGTACCATGTAGGTATCCAATTCGCAGAAACGTCAATGTAACAATATTGTTATCTTAATATTTCTTTTTTTTTTAATTATTGTACTATCTTAAATCTATGTTATAATCTTTGTACTATTTTTTTTAATATTTTGTAAAATTATTAACCTCAACACAGGCTTGTCCTAGTGAGGTTAAAAATTATAACTTTATAAAAAAGATACAATGTAAAGAATCAATAAATAAATAAATAAATAAAATATCAAACATAAAAATGTTAACAAAAAAACTTACCGTGACATTTTGACTCAAAACGTCCATAATTTTGAAAGAATTCGATATTTAGAAAACACATTACTTTTGTGTAGGGAAATAAGAAAACTGTCACTTCACTTTTTATGCCGTTTATACAATAAAAATACACAATAATTTATTAATTTAACTGTCAATGAAAAAATTACGCCAATTTGTAATCATAGACTTTGAAATTTTTTTTTGGAATATATCCATATAATTATGTATAAATATTTGAGACAAACTGAGAACAATGATTTTTTATCTTTCCAACAACAAACAAATCACATATCTACGCATTATAGAAAAAAATATGAAAATACTTTTATCTATATAGGTACTCTAATTTCAGGGCCTCTAATGGAATATGATGTTTGTGGCATGTAATGTCCTTCCGAAGGTTAAAGGGTTAACAACAGTAACCCGGTCCCAAAGTTTCTAAAATAACCCTGATCTGGGTACCAGGACATAAAGGTATTGAAGGCAATGAGCGGGCTGATGGACTAGCAAGGAAAGGGGCGAAAGCACCACTTGCGGGATGCAAGCCAGCCGTAGGAGTAGCAGCTTCCCACACTAAAATACATATTGAAAGGTTGGTCAAATTCCGGCACTGGGAGGAATGGGAAAGGGCATCTGGAATGAGGTAATCCAAAGAAATCATAAACAGACTAGACCCAAGGCGAACCAGACAACTACTCAATATGGGCAGAAACTCACTGAGGGAACTGGTAGGACTACTAACGGGACACTGCCATCTCAGGAGGCACATGCAGTTGTTGGGAGTGGAAAACACCAACAGATGCAGGAAACGTGAAGAGGATGAAGAGACTCCAATTCACCTATGGTGCCAATGTCTCGCTCTGCTGGGAACAAGGCTTAGATACTGGGATGACACATTGTAGAACCAGGAGACATAGCCACCTATCCAATGACAACCCTGATGAACTTTATAAAGGAACCGAATTACTGTTAAAGGAATGAAGTAAAATGGGAGATAGCACAATGGGCCTATGGCCTAACCAGGATTGTCCCTCCTTGTGATTCCACAATGTATCTTCTCAGGTATCTGAGCATTACTCCCAGTTCTCACTGAGGCTTGGTACCATGCTGAAGATAGATGCATAGCAGTGACGAGAAGTAGGAAGAATATATGACGCAAATGTGAATGGTAGCAGAAGTTAGGGACAGACGAGGAAGACATGGCGCGATCAAGTGAATCAGATACTTGAGTCGGACCATGTCAAGAGTCAGAATAATAGAAGAGTGTGTATGAATGTGAATGAGGCAAGGAGTTATGTAAGACTGATTTGTTTGGCGGTCTGACCTCTGCTTATCCCTGCGGAGAAATGGCATGATGGTTATTTAGTTAGTTAGTTAGCAGCGGCGATACTCATTGAGAAAAATTATCATATTGAAGCAGAAAAAAATGAGAAAATATTTATTTTAATACATTCATTGAGAAAATGCAGCGATAATCCTAATAATAATATTTGGATGATTTGTATGGCTCCGGTTTTGTGAAAAATCACCCCAAGGGTGCCAATATATAAAATACAAATATGTATATAGTATATTTCTACAATTCTTCTTACTACCTAAAGAATAGACAAACAATTATCAACTTATGGCTAACAGATTGCATCCACCAGTGCGTCGATCACTAATACACAACTATATGAACAATTCATTTGACCAATGAATGTGATGCTACTTGTCAGAATGTAAATATTTATATTCTCTACACAGGAGTCCTCGAGAAAAATAATTTCCCTGGGTCTTTTTGGGAAGGAAACAGATTTGAGGGGTGGGTAGAAATCTGAGGGTCAGTGCATCCAGGAGTGATTAACAAATACATTCCTCCCTCAGACGGGTCGATAGAGTCCTGCTGGAGAAGTTAAAGGGTTATATATTTATTATCATTACTAACCAAATGGGTACCGTTGTAAAGCCGATACAATTATACGCCATCCCGAATCTGGATAGTCCGTTCAGCTGCGGCTGCACCTGAATCTCCTTCACTAGAAGGCTGATGGAGCCATTGGTGAACACCATGTCCTGGGAGCAACGGAAGCTGAAACCCTTGGGCGCTCCTAGGAAGGCGGAAGCAAGCGGGCGTGGCTGCAGAAGATAGTCTTGGCCGCGGGAGTCCAGCAGTTCTACTGGGCCCAAAGTCCAGTAGCCTGATGATGAGTCAGGGAAGTGGAAACGGAGTGTTACCTGGAATACATAAATATAAAATGAGCTCACATTTTTTTGCTGGGCAGAAAGCCGTCAAATGCTAATCATTTATCGCATCTAGTCATCGTTCTAATATCTTCAGTCTTTTTCATTTTCAAACAAGATGCGTGAGACGGAAGAGGACGAACTTTGATGATGTCCATACGAGTTCTTATTGGAACTAGTTTAGCTCACTTTATAAATCTTGTAGATTGATTGCAAGTGCACCTCGCTGTTGAGTTGGCGGTCACCTCTGGTCTGGGGATACCTTCTAGAAACTCTCGAATCTATGTAGAAATGTGTAGTTTATTTGACATATTTCGCTATCTTACATGTTATGTCAGGTGACAATGCTCTGTTTGTTCAATTGATATTTCTATTAGACGGTTGTATAAAGAACTAACGGCATTGATCCCTTCAATACCAGTTCATAGCTGATGGACACGGCACAAACGTGATATACATTTTGGTAAACCAATAACATTCGTAACATATAATGAATCTTTGGAATAATTGAGATTTGTTCTGTTTCCTCCCTCCTACAACCTCTACCGTAGGTCACCCCAAGTGGCTTGCCACATTCGGCCACTTAACAGTGGGGCCCGGGTTCATGGGGCGAAGTTTGTCCAGGTCTTGGCAGCAGATGCGTCTGCCCACCTGCTGCGTGGCGGGACGGATCAGGAGAGGCCGGTTGGTCGGACTCTTTTGATTATCGCCTTGCACCGCGGTGAGAGGGATGATAAAAAAAGGATCTCATCAAGAAGTTAACTTCTGCTTTCACAAATTAAATTTCACATATTGTCGCCGTTAAGTGAAAGGTCACTAACAAATTGGCAGTTTATAGACAATGCGTGTTTATGGTTGCATTTTTAAATGTATGTTTATAAGGGTGACAATAAAAGTTTTTTTTTAATAAGTACGGTTTTATTCAAAATTTTGTAAGTCTAATAATATAATAATTGCACAATCAGACCTTTAAATTAAATTAAATGTACATGTAATTTTAATTTATTAATGTAATTTTTCGTAATACTTTGAGTTTAAATATTAGTGATTTTTAGAAAGGAGATGACTTTTTGCGAAATTTATTTATTTATTTATTTATTTATTTACGGACAAATAGTCCATTAACAACATATTAATTACACGAATAAGTTTTATAAACAGAGATGACAGTGAAAGGAGAGCATATATAAATGAGGAGCGAAGACAATAATAATGACAATAATAATATAAAAGTAAGAATGGGAGATAATAATAAGTCAAAGCATGAAGATGGTTCAAAGGGCATTAGAAATTAGACATTGCGTATTGACTGTCGAAAGTCATTTAGGCATATACCACAAAATTCAATGCTTTGACTTGACAGTGAGTTGACAAGTCTCGACATTCTGGACAAAGGAGAATGGTATCCATAATTGGTAGAATGTTGATTGACGAACAGCAATTCATTATTTCGGAGTCTACGGGAAGGGATGTTGAATTGGATAAGTTGCAACAAAGCAGGTGAGTCTGTAATACCATTGATAATCTTAAATATGCAAATCAGATCAGTGTCCCTTCTACGTTTCTCCAAAGAAGAAATGTTTAAAGTTTGTTCAACTTCATCATATGAGTACTCTCCTCTTTCAAGACCCAACCTCCAAGCGATTCCTCGTAGGAAGCGATGTTGTACGGATTCTATGTGACAAATGTGGACAGCATAGAAAGGAGACCAAATAACACTAGCGTATTCAAGGTGAGGGCGAACTAACGAGCAGTAAAGAGTTTTAAGGGTACTTATATGTTTAAAGTCAGAGGTTATTCTATGAACGAAGCCGAGTAGTTTAAGTGATTTGTTAACAATGTTGTTAATGTGCTCACGGAAAGAAAGTTTGCAGTCTAGAGTGACCCCAAGATCCTTGATAGATGTTACAGTAGATAAACAAACATTGTTTAATTTATAATCAAACTGAATAGGTTTTTTGGTTCTATAAAAGGACAAAATTTTACATTTATCAACATTAAGTTCCATGCAGTTTATTTTGCACCAATTATTAAACGAGTCAATATCACGTTGAAAATGTAAGCAGTCAAGGTAGGATTTAATTATCTGAAGAATCTTATTATCATCCGCAAAAAGCCAGAAGCGTGTATGAGAAAAAACTTTGGTGATATCGTTAATAAAAAGGTTGAAGAGAAGCGGGGCCAAATGAGCTCCTTGGGGAACGCCGGACGTTACGTCAATGTTAAAGGATTCAAAGTTGTTTATTTTAACCCTTTGTTTTCTATCGCTCAAGTAAGAGCGAAGGAATGATAACAACGGGTTTCTAATGCCTATAGCATAAAGTTTGGCCATGAGAATCGAGTGATTTACTTTATCAAAGGCTTTGGAGAAATCAGTATAGAGTACGTCAACCTGAGTGTTGTCTTCCAAGGCTTTAACAATGGTATTTGTAAAGGACAATAAATTAGTTGTTGTAGATTTCGCCGATCTAAATCCATGCTGTTCATCAATCAGAACATTTTTGAATATAGGAGTGATTATCTTTGTAATTATCGACTCAAATATTTTTGGAATACAAGATATAATTGATATTGGTCTGTAATTTTCAATGTTTGACTTGTTCCCGGATTTAAAAATGGGTCGAATATATGAAATTTTCCATGAATCAGCAAATGTTCCAGATGAGAGTGATAAGTTGTACAACATACAAATTGGGATAGATAATGAATATTTACAATCTTTTAGCAAGATTTCTGGAATGCCATCAGGTCCGGTACTTTTTTTGTTAGAAAGTTTACTTAAAGATTGGTATACCTCTACAAGTGAGATTTGGCAATCATTCAAGTCAATGTTGTAGTCATAGTTGAGTGGAGGGATGTTGCATGAGGCACCAGAATATACAGAGGAGAAGTGTTTAGCAAAAAGGTTGGCGATGTCAAGACCGTTAGTAGCATGAGTTTCATTATAGTGCATACTAGAAGGAAGATCATTATCAGTACGCTTTTGCGCAACAAATTGCCAAAATTGTTTAGGGTTTTGCATTAATTTTGACTCAGTAACTTCTACATAAGATTTATAGCATTTGGCTGATTCGATTTTGGACAGTTCCCTTAAATGAGAAAATTTTCGATACAAGTTTAAGTTGCCAGTGTCTTTAAATAGCTTATGAGTTTTCTTTTTTTCAATTATTAACTGTTTGAGTTTTGAGCTAAACCAATTTGGAAACTTGGGTTGATAGTAACATCCCTTAGGAACAAACAAATCTATAGCGCGTGAGACGCATTCATTAAATTTAAATACAGCGTCATTAATATCAGATTTTAAAAATAGTACTGACCAATTAATCTGGGAAAGAAATTTGTTCATATTAGAGTAGTCACCATTAAGATATTTGTAGTGATAAGAGGCACTTGGTTTCAGAGAATCTAATTGGAAGAAATTAGTGATGTTAATAGAGAGAGGTGGATGATATTTATCTATAGGTAACAAAGAGACATCAGCTTCACTTACTATGATATTTGGTATGCTAGAAAAAATTAAATCTAGGCAAGAACCTAGATAGTTAGTGACTGGATTTACTTGAAACAGATTCAAGTAGGCAAAAAAATTTACAATTTCAGTAGCTTGTGGGGAAAGATTTCTAGTAGGAGTTTTGACACCTTGATTGTCGTTCAGCCACAATATTTTAGGTAAATTATAATCGCCACAAATAAATAAGGAATCAGCGTTTCTAGAAACATGTTCAGTTAAAACAGTATGTGACTTATAGACTTCTATCGACGAGGATGGAGGAATGTAAACACAACCGAGTACAAGTTTTTTGTTACCTAATAGAACACATAGAAACAATTGATCAGACACATTGTTAGATGACTCTAGAATATAGCAATGGTATTTCTTGTTTACACAAATCATCACTCCACCACCTTTACATTTCGCAGAAGAAGTAGAACGGTCACTACGAAAAATGTTATAGTCAAAAAATCCCAGCTCAGCAGATGAGATATTATCGGAGAGCCATGTTTCAGTAAAAAATATAAAGTCATATTGACACACACTGACGTTACAGCGAATGGTATTCAGTTTTGTGTTTAGGCCACGAACATTTTGATAGTACATTGAGAAGGAATTATTCACAGAACGATTGATCAGGTTCAACCTAAAAAATTAATCCGAGAGAGTTCACGTCTTTCAGCAGCCTGGCGGGCGGGGCAGTCCTTAGCTCCAGTATTGTGAGAAGCCGGTTTCCTGAAGAAGGTGCAGGTGGCGCATACTGGTGATTTCACCTTATTGGGGCAGGCATCACGGTTGTGGCCAACTTTGGCACAGTGGGGACAGGTAGGTAAGTCAGTTTGGCACTTTGAAGCTGTGTGACCATATAATTGACAGTGGCCACACTTTAAACTGTCTACCCAGTCTCTTACTCGGTGTAGTTGCCAGTCTATGGCAAGTTTAGTTCGCGATATTAAAGAGTGACGCACAGATGGAGGGACTCTAAAAATGTGGATGCAGTTTCCAGTGCGAGGGCCAGATTTATGGGAAAAAGACATGGTCAATTTTAAGTTCTCCAAAGATAGACCAGTGTCGTTGGAAGATTGAAGATGAACGGCACTTATAATTTCCTCTGCCGAAATGTCTTGAGGGAGGTTGTGGATGGCGATGCGAGGGAGGCGATTTGGGGCAATGGTTGCTTTTAATCCCGCTTCGTTAAGCGCCGGAGCGTTCGCGAGTTTATCTGCCTCAGCAGAAGTGCTGGGGTGTATTAACACCCCACCATTTTTTAGTTCTCGCATTCCAGTGACTCACGGATGCCCAGTTTACTGGGATTGATAGCATTTTTCAGCGATTTTAGGGTCGACTCGGAATTGTCTGTTGACTGGTGAATTATTACCGAAGGTCTGGCAGGTCCTGGAGGAGCATTATTTCTGGTTATAGGTGGTAGTTGGGGAAAATTTTCCAGTTCAGCTCTCGATTGATGCTCTACAGTTGAGATTTGAACACGATTGTTTATCTTCCTTAAAATTCTATTTTCACCGGAAATTTCAGCCATTTGTGCCGCCATTTCGCTAATTACACCTAATATAGTTATAGTCTTAGGATTCAATTTACTCATTTGTTCTTTGCTCAGTTTCGTTGTAGCATCATTTATACAGTTTTGCATCTGTTTTACCGCTTCCGTAGCTTTGGATATGTATATCTGGGGATCCATCTTGAGTTTTGATTGTAAATAAGAATTTACGAAAAATTTATTTATCACAGCTTGAATCACCGTCTACTTCAAAAAGTGTCTATGGTTAACTCTAACTAACTAACTAACTAACCATCACGCCGTTTCCCCGCAGGGGTAGGCAGAGAGGACGGACCGCCAAACAACTCGGTCTTGGCACACACTCCTTGCCTCATTCACATTCATACATCGTCTCATACATACTCTTCTATTATTCTGACTCTTGACATGGCCCGACTCGAGTATCTGATTCACTTGATCGTGCCATGTCTTCCTCGGGCGTCCCCGACTTCTGCTACCATTTGCAATTGCATCATATATCCTCCTTACACTCCTATCTTCGCTCATTCGCTCTACATGCCCAAACCATCTAAGCGTCCCTTTCTTAATCTTACTCATTACGCTTACATCAGCCTTGCACTCTTTGCGGATCTCCACATTCCTCACACGATCAAACATGGTTTTACCACACATACGCCTCAGGGATCTCATTTCAACAGCATTCAATCTACTTTCATCCTTTCTTTGCCAGTTCCATGCCTCACTTCCATACATCAAGGTAGGTACCAGCACTCCGTTGTGGACTGGTTAACTCAACTGTCAAAATCACTTTTAGAACTTGAAATTCACGTAGATTATTAAGATAGCGAAAAACTAATTTTCGCAGGAGAATAAACGAATATTTCTCCACAAAATGATGTATCACATATATAAGATATCACTCTTTTACTGCACTTTTTCACGTAAGAAGAACAGCTAACAGTAAGTAAATGCGCTTAGAAGTATTGTTATTGTAAGTCTTACCAAACTTACCAAGGGCAGGGCTTACCAAACTTTTTTCAACTGTGATGCTCTTGGGAAGTTGCCATATTTTTGCGACGGCCCCTCCCCCCCCCGGTGACCTAAATCTAAGCCCCCCACCGCTCATTTCTACCAAGCGTAGTATTTTGAAGCCCCCCCCCTGAACGGGTCACGTGAAAAAAAAAATGGGGTCAATATGGAAGCAATATTCTTGATAAACTGAGCTCCAAAATTCAAGTAGCTTATCCTTATTATATTGCAGCCTAAGGCTGGAGTCACAGGACAATTCTATTAACTGTTCTTCTTCTGCTGTCGAAAGTGTTGATGGTGAGGTCGACTGGAAAGGGTTTCTAACCCAGTCATATTGCTCCAGATTTTCGCTCCGAAGTGTGCGTGTGGAAGACGCTATAAAGATTGACTCACGACGCCCCTGGGATGATCCCGCGGCGCCCCGGGGCGTCGCGACTCACAGTTAGGGAAGCCCTGAGCTAGGGCGTAAAATAACTAAATGTAATTAGTTAGTTTATGTACTCAATATTATGTTTAATTGTTGGTTGGTTATATAAAGGGCGAAAAGTTATTTATTTTGGTAAACAGGTAAAAAAATAATACGAAGTGGATAGTTTGTATTAGCGATAAATATCTAAGGCAATTCGTACATAGAGATACTAACAAGCTGTGATTCAACTACTAGTAGCCTACTGATATGCTACTCTTTAAAGCTGGTGTCCGTACACGGCGCTACCCCAATTATACTGACCTTCATCATGTTTATGAAGAAGATAATGGGTTCACCCATACAAGGTAATAAATGTTAACTATACAGCATTCGTCGCCGCCAAAGAACTACATGAGAAAGATGTCAAATTAACTTTTCTTTCTTCTTCTTCTCCACTAAATTCTTTCTTTCTTTCACGAATATTTTTCCACCTCCAGAACAAATATAGCATTCAAAACATGTTTGGACATCATTTCCGTCAAACAAGTAGTACTCCAGTAGTCCAGCACTGTCAGTAGCGTGCAACTGACGTCAAACTCACAGTCGACGCGTCACATTGTGTACGAACATTAGCAAAATAGTATGGCGAATACTCACGAGTTGGAAGTATGCTACGCGCACAAAACTCGAGTCACTTGTAAGTATCTCCGTGTACAAATGGCCAAATAGGTTTAATGACTCTGAATACAAAAAAAATCTGGTACTGAGCTGTTAGTGACTTACATCCATGACGTAAATCGATTAAGGGATTTTTTCATGGTTCAAAATGAAGTGACTTTTCACTCCACAGCGTCCAATTTGTGGTTTGAAAAATTAGTTCTCAGTATAAAAATAAAACATAAATGTAATATGTAAAAAAATATATCTGACCTTTCCACTAGGCGTCCCAAACGTAACGATCAGCCTGCTGAACTGTTCCCTATTGTCACTGGACACGCCGACCAAAGATTGCAGCTTGAATGTCCTGTCCTCTGTCTTGTTGTCTACGCCGGCGTAGCGAAGTAGTGGATAATCGGAGGTGTAGAAAAGTATCTTTCCTGGAAGAATAGAAAAGTTGGAAAAAAAATGGAAGAAGTTTGTAAAGATTTCAGATAAATCATATCATGGTTCCATGATAACTTAACAAAATGACAATCAACACACCTTTAAAAAGTGATATAGAGTTATAAAAACTAACCTATAAACCTAACCTATGTAACTCATTTATCCTAGTTTTTGGAGGGTCTTTATAAGGAAAAGAAGGGGAGGAAGCTCTGGGAAGGAAAAGGTATCAGGGGTAGTATGAATCTAGGGATCAGTGTATCCAAGAGTGACAGACGAATGATCTTTCCCTCTGCTGCAGCGCAAGGCGATGGGTCAAGACAGATTAGTTGAAGAAGTCAAAGGCTCTCCCCAAACCAGCCTGATCCGGCACGCCACGCAGCTGGTGGGCAGGCGCATCCCGAACATACCTCACCCGATGAACCCGGGCACCCCTGCTAAATCACCAAACGTAGCGAACCACTTGAGGTGACCTATGGCAGAGGTGTTGGTTAACCAATAAATGGTTCCTGGGGCGGCGGTACCTAAGCCCGCCTCCCAAATTGTAAATATACATTTATATCACTTTTTAAAGGTGTGTTGAATTGTCAGTGTGTTGAGTTGACCGGTTACCATAGATAGATATGTTTTGCACTGAATCCGTTGAAATTTTTACAAGCAGTTATTAAAATTGTTAGTTAATTTTTAGTAATATTTTTTACTGATTTAATTGAATTTTTTACAAGCCATAAATAACCGCGTGGCAAATAAAATGGTTAGTGTAGCGCGCGGTATTTCGTCCGATGCACAGATTCGAATACTTTCTCCCTCACACGTATAGCGCCGTCTCGCTTGGCAACTTTCAGCTCATCAACCGTACAGGAAGACATCCCATT
Source organism: Hesperophylax magnus (assembly GCA_026573805.1). NCBI lineage: Eukaryota > Metazoa > Arthropoda > Insecta > Trichoptera > Limnephilidae > Hesperophylax > Hesperophylax magnus. The sequence goes on from JAIUSX010000081.1 coordinate 1,564,743, forward strand.
GGCCGAGCTACCCCCACCCCTCCGTCATCAACCGGCACTACCCTGCCCCAAAGGGTATATAACACCGTGCAGGCCTATATGGAGTCAGAGTATCCAGTCTCCTGGTTAAACTAAGCAAGAGAATCCTAGTGGTCATTGCCCAGTTAAACCCTCCCCAGTACCAAGTCAAGATAACCCCCCGGGTCCTCCTTGGGAATTCGAGTAACAGCTTCCTCGGGGACATTACTTGTCGGGAAAACCTCAACCCAACTAAGAGAGCACGGGTCCTCTATTGAGGTTATTACTCAACTGTTAGTGATCATTGTTTAAACTCTAAATGACTTTACTTTGTGCTACAACTTTCCTGTACTCTGTTTTTTACTATAAGCTGTGAACCCTGTATGTAAGAGAAATAAACTGACCAACGCTGAAAGACTATTTTCTTACAAACACCCTGACACATTAGTTAATTTTTAATAAAATTTTGTACAGAATCTCCTGAATTTTTTACAAATCATAACATCGTAGTGAATAAAATCATAGTTTTTTTTTATTAATTTAAAAAAAAAATCATAGTGGAGAAATTTTTTGTGTTATTTCACACGCCATGCTAGGGATCTCCCTGTGTTATGGCAAGTGATGTTTACAGATTAAAATTTTCTTATTAAATTTTATTTTATTATACAATTCAGATTTATTAAATTTATATAATAATTTAAACAAGCATGGAATTTAAGAGATGTATGAAGGGAGATTAGGATGTTAGAGTGTAGAACATTTGGGTGTTATGATTGAAATGTATTGCAAATATAAGGATGACGCCTCTTGAATGTGTGGGATTGCACTTACCTCTCCCACATTCTGGAATAAAGAATTTATTTATTTAAGTAATCAGAGAGTTAATTTAAGGTAAACTTTTGTAAAGGATCTAATGGATTTTTTACAGGTCATGGATAAAATGGTACAATATTATTCCTTAAATCTTTAGGTTTAGACGAATCCTAGTTACATGGTTTAGACCAAGGCTGCCCAACCCCAGGCCCGCGGGCCACATTGTGACCCGCGAACGAATTATAAGTGGCCCGCGTGAACTATTTTCAAAAAACCCGCCAATTTGAAAAAGTGTCGCGGGTCCGCGGTAAAACAGACAATGCAGCTTGCGCGCGGTCACCAGTGTTGCCAACGAAGGCGATATCGCTATTTAGGCTACTCAGAACGAGAATCAGCGACGAAAAATTCTAACCTGTTGAACTCATTTTTTAAATTATTATTTTTTGTGGGGAATTATGTTTTATAGAAATTCTCTAACAACCCCCCCCCCATGGAAATAGGAACCGTCAGGTATTCAGTGGCCCGCCAGTGATTCAAAATCGTTAATTTCGCCCAACTGTTAAAAAGGTTGGGCAGCCTTGGTTTAGACGTTTAGATGGATAGAATATCTTCTGTGAGAAATTGGCATTTTTTATTATTTGCCCAACTTCTCCTCAACCGTCTGGAGCCAGCGAGACTATGACATGTCCAATTGGGAAGAGAAAGGAGAGAGGGAAGAGGAAGGTGGGGAAGTACCTAGTGGTGTTTAGATCTGGTCACCAAATAAATCTAAAACCATTTCAAGCAACGTTTCAATTCTTGTGGGACGATTGTGACATTATTTTCCACTCTGTAACGTGTCGTAAAATACAGGTAATATGTTATTTTCAAAACAACATTATTTGTGAAACAACAGAAATTTAGTTGTGAATTGAACCCGGGCCCTCCGGATTCGTAGCCAGAACCCTAACCTAGCATGAACTTAACATGTCTCTAGTATATGTTACTCTTTAAATTAAATTATTTTGATTTTGCTCGTTGGATCTTGCCAGATTTAGGTTATTTGTTGCTTGCTCCTTGCATGTACCTTTCATTATTCAGTTTTAAAAATTACTCTTTGCTTTTATAATTCGTTCCATAGCTATGTCATTCAATACTGTATCCATACCTGAAGCATTATAGACCACCTCCGCGGCCGCTTCCCTGGGCTCCTCTGCCTGTCTTCTCCTGCGTCCCCCCTCCCCCTCCTCTAGGTCAGCCCCCTCTTCGAATTCCCCCCCTGAAGAGGAACCCAGCACCCCGAGCACCCGCCCCGCCCCGTATATGTCCTCCAGGCGCTCAAACGTTTCTGTTATCTCCGCGTCCCGCTCCGAGTTTGGGCCCTGCACAGCGATGACCTGGAAAAAAATCGACGTTATTTAAAATAAATTCAACTTAAAATAAAATAAAAATTTAATTAAAATCAATTTGAATTAAAATTGAGCTGAAATTAATTGAAATGAAATTATATTGTAATTAATATAATTTAATTGGAATCATTTTAATTATATTGAAATTAATTAAATTATATGGAAATTAATTAGATTTTATAGAAATTAATTTAATAATATTGATATCAATTATAATTAAATTTATTATATTGTAATCATTTAAATTATATTGAAATTAACTTAATTATATTGAAATTAATGTAATCGTATTGAAATTAATTTAATTATATTGAAATCAATTTTATTATATTGAAATCAATTTTATTATATTGTAATCAATTTAATTATGTTTAAATTAATTTAATAATATTGAAATTCAGTTAATTACATTAAAATTAATTTGATTATATTCAAATTAATTAAATAATATTAAAATGAATTTAATTAAATCGAAATAAATTTAATTAAATTAATTTTTAATTTATTTGTATTGTATTGAAATTAAATAAAATTATATTCAAACTAATTTAATTGTATTCAAATTAAATAAAACTATATTGAAATTAATTTAAAATAAGAAAAAAATTAATTTTACTTCCAACTAAGTTTAAAATATTCATTAAATTGACATTTTATAGTCATTATATTAAAATAATTTTCATATATATTTTTTTTTTAAATTGAAATAAAATGAAAAGTTAAATTCAGCGACTGATTCAAAATATTAAACAAGGATCAAAGTTTATCACGTGTCCTCAATGTGCTACGTCGCTCCGAGGTAAAGGCAATAGGCAATTCTAGGAATTAAAAAAATTAATATCATATTTTCCATATCATGTATCATTAATGTGTACCATGTTGGCACCTAGCCAGGGGCCTTCCAACGTTGGGGCAGTTGGGACTGTTCTTCAAGTTCGGAACTGCCTCTTTGCCTGCTCCTGCGGAGAAACGGCCTGATGGTTAATTACTTTTTGATGTCACTAAGTGATATAAGACCTTTCGGCTCCTAGGCCCTAGACAATCTTCTTGAAATAATTTCGATATTTCGATTCATCATCAAAGGGGAAATTAAATATTTAATTGCTAAAATGCGTGTGTCTTTCAGATAATCTTTATTATGATTTAAAATATACAAAAAAAAATCATGCAATTTATCTGGCATGGCTAAAACTTTTCAATCAGTTTCAAACAGAATTTGAACAATTCGTCAAATTTGACAGTTAATATTACGTGACACCTCGTAAGACGCCCCTGTCTGCACAGTGTTAAGGCAGGGGAACTATGTAGCCACCCGATTGGGCAGCTTTGTGAGGCGGATTAAGATAGGGGCTGCATGATTATAAAATAGTGATTTAGCATTAAGCTTCGCCTTAACAATGGATCGTCAATCAGAATCAAGTGGGTTCATCGAGTATTGTGGGGCTCTAGCCCAGAGGTGGCTCCAATATTCAAGTTCTGTGAAAATCTTATTCTATTATTGATATACTGTATTATAATAGTATAAGTAATGAAAATAGTTGCCTCGTTTAATGGTGAAGTGCTTCATGATAATCAAAAGGAAGATAGGATAGGTGTATGTTAAGAAGGAAAATAGAATTAAGAGCATCAGATGTAAACTTTCCACTTCAAACGTAAATACAGACGTCATTATAGTAACGTAAGCAGTGAAATGTAGAAAAGTAACACTGCTATAAAACAGAGTGTCCATTTTTGTATCCATCTTCACCAATCACCACTAAAACGACATTATTAGATTGTGTTCCACTATCAGAAAAACAATACAATTTGATGATTCTGTCTTTGAAATAAACAATTTTGTTTATGACATCTGTTTTAAATATTAAGTAATCACCATGTTTTTTGTTTTTCAACACTTAATTTTATTTTGTCGATTGTGTCTTCGAGATACGCCGCACTCTTAGGACAACACCTCCACAAAACCAAAAATTGCGGTTTTTAGCTGTCAAATTAACTGCCTGGTGGTCTAGCATAGTGACATCGATAACGTTACGATTTTATACTGATTTCCCGAGCACAGTAGCGCTGTCGATTGCCTGATCAATATTTATAATACAATAAACAAGTGATATATATACGCTGGCAACACTGGCGGTGTTGTCTATGAATTGACATTCCGAAACGTCAAAAGACTACGTAAAAATATTGAAAAGATTGACAATGTTGAATTGAGATGCTAACCTAAATATTCAATGGTAAATATTTGAATCTAAATGAGTCAAATATCTAATAAGGTCGTTATTCACAATATGTTATGTGAAGAAGTTTTGTTTCTCCAAGCCAGAACCAATATAGCGTCATTGGCCCGAACTGATGCAACTCACTGCGTAAACGACTTCTTACAGTTTTAAGAGCTTCGTTAGTTCAATTCCGTTCGTTAATAAGCCTGTAATTTTGCATAACGAACAACAATATTTAAAAAAAAATATGTGTATACTGACGGACAACCCCGATAACTGAAGTTTATCTGATACTATGGAGGCCGCGCTAAAATTTGTCTACCGTGCTCGCAAATATCACTAACTGACCATAGATGACGAATTCAGACAATATCGTATTGACATAGAGCTTTATCGATCGATCGTGCTAGACCTCCTGGTTAGTATTTATATTGATGTAAGACTGCCAGACCTCTAGCCATTACTGTTTGTAAATTATACGAATTATTGCTAAAATATTTTAAAACTACCAATAATTATCGGTTTAGTCAACAGCATCAATGTGTTAATATTACCAGTTATACCAACTTAATACAAATTTTGGGCAAAAAAGCTTCTTATATCATAGTATTAAACTCTACAATAAAATACCACTCTCACTGAAAAACCTCAACATTATAACATTTAAATCTCAAATAAAAAGCTGGATACTTAATATAGGGAGATCTGAAATAGAAAATTTACTGATATCAAACACAGACTAAAACAGAATCAACTGAACTATATCAAAAAACACTATCTTACTTATTTTAAAATTATTTAAAAAAAATATATATTCTACATGATATATGTTTATAATTAAATTCATATTTTACTTTATTGTAATATTAATTTCTTATAATTAAATTATAATATGTAAATGAAATCTTCAGCACGGGAGATCCCAGTGAGGATATCATTATCTCTATTTGTTACTAAGAAAAGTAGACAATAAATCATCATTATTATTATTAATTTCAAAATTTCCAAGTTGAGGAATTATATAATAAATACAATGATTACCGTTCAGAGCGATATTTTAAAGTATTCCATTGTCAGAAATATAATCATCGATCCTGACTTTGAGATACAATTAACAGTATAAGTTAACCTTCAGTTGCAACACATATTAGTACTGCAGTTGCGTCTAAAGGAATATCCATCATAACTGAATATAATATCTTCATGACCACTCAAAAGTGTATTTTAAAGCTGTCCACTATCAGAAATATATCATATGATTGCGATTATTCTTTAGGGATTATTCTATAATCTGTTTCTGTCGAAACAGCTCTGTTGTTTTAAGTTGCGTAGGTATATTGCGATCTTAGAGTATTGCGATGCACTGGAACTTAAAAGTAATTCAACTATACGCCTTGTCTCTAAACATTGTTATCCGCATCTGTTTCTTAAATTACGCAACGGATTTTCATAGGGTTTTTACTATAATTTAGAGAACTTCTTCAGAAAGGTTTGTTTATATAATACATGCATATTATATTTATAGAAAGTAGAGAAAAGTCGATGATTTGTAATCAAGTCGTAAAAAATATTTTCGGGTGCTTAGATTGCTAACGCTGCCTAAACCTTATGAGATAAATCAAAATAATGTACTACGGAATTATACAGGGTTTTCCAATAAGAAGTGTTATTTTGATATTCAATCGTAAAAGATCAATGGTTTCGTTGTTTGTGTGGCACGTAGCGCCGTCTTGTTGAAAGTAAACGTTGTCCAGATCAATTCCATCCAATTCCGGCCATAAAAAATCGTTAATCATCTCTCGATAGCGCAATCCATTCACCGTAACTGTTGCTCCAGCCTCATTTTCGAAAAAGTAAGGTCCAATGACTCCGCCGGACCATAAACCGCACCAAACAGTTACACGTTGAGGATAGAGAGGCTTTTCAACAATAACTCTTGGGTTTTCCGAGCCCCAGATGCGACAATTTTGCTTGTTGACGAAGCCACCGAGGTGGAAATGGGCCTCATCACTCAAGATGATTTGCATTTGATTCACTCAAGTGAATTTTAATAATTTCAATGCGTTGTTGAAGCGTGTATCGTTCCATTTTTATTAATGGCGTAGTTTCTACTTGTCAAATGTCAAAAAATGAACATCTACCGAAATAGCGGGCTATTCAAAATAACACCTCTTATTGGAAAACTCTGTGTCTCCTAAGGATAACTCCCAGCAACGACGGGTATATGCCAGCTAGTAGGTATATTATAAAATAGTTTATCGCGATTTTGAAACTGATTTCAATATTAAGCGTCTTCTTGTAAGGGGTATATTGAAACATCTGTTGCGTATTTAAAACTTCAACTCTGGCGTATTTTTTATTCCACTTTTAGAAACATTCTGGTAAATATTATTACGATTGCTGTTTTGAAACAAAATTCACAGTTAAACTTTTCTTTTTATGGAGCATATTGAAACTTATGTTAAGTCTTCCAATTTCCGATAAACTGAAACTTCGAACACGACCTTTAAAGAACTCCCCTATCAGAAATATTGTTATTAGGTAAATTATTGTTGATTTTGATATTGAAACAGACTTCAAAGTTAAGCGTATTTTTTTAAGCATAAACGAACAACTGTTGCGTCTCTTACGATGCACTTAAACTGACTAACGTGTAAAAGCTCTAAAACGGTGGAGGGAGAGAGACATTTCATCTCGGTAGGGGAAGCAATCAATACCAGAGCTGCATTTTATTGAAGGTTACCCGGGATGTGTATGCGCAATACAGCCCTATTGCAATCCAAAAATAGATGAGTTTATGTTCTAGGAAAAATACTTATTTTAAATTCAATCATATTGCAAAATTATTTTGTTTTCATTTATAAAAGTTCTGTTTGGTTTTTAGACAAACATTCCCGGGTTACGAATAACCTGACAATATTTGAAAATCTCCTACTACCACCACAGTAAGCTGAAAATGTTGCTTGTGTTGTGATGGAGGAATTAGCCAGCCGAGGAATTGAACACACTACGCCGGTACGACCGGTCAATTATTCTGTTGTTTTAATTCATACATGTTTTTTTTAAAAATACTAATAACTGAACATTTTATATGACTCACTATGGTAATTATATCGGATTTCTGGCCACGCTTATACGATTTTTTATGGTAAATATTCGGAATCGCTGGACACGGATTATAATAAGTATTTTTAAATAAAACGTTCCGATTTACCTTAATTACTATAAAAGGAATCTGACTGCATTTGGGAATATACTATTTGGCTATATACTAACCTAACCTATAATAACCCAACCTAACCTAACCTAACCTAGCATAACCCAACGTAACCTAACCTATCATAACCCAACCTAACCTATAAATTATAGTTGTAATTTAATGTTGTAATTTAATTTTAATTTTAATGTTAACCTAACATATAATTTATTATATGTTAGGTTGGGTTATTATAGGTTAGGTAGGGTTATTATAGGCTATAATAACCCTACCTAACCTATAATAACCCAACCTAACATATAATAAATTATATGTTAGGTTAACATTAAAATTAAAATTAAATTACAACATTAATTTAATTAAATTAAATTAAATTACAACATTAAATTGCAACATTTAATTTCCAACATTACACCCAGTGAGGCCAACATTACTGAATTAGAATATGAAATATTGTAAAATAATGTATCAACAATAAAAAATAAAAAATAACCTTACCTTTTTTAAATTTTTCTTCATCTCTAAAACATACCTAAGTATCTAAATATTTTTGGAGTTTGGCCAAAATAGTACCTACCTAGTATTTGCATAGAGTAAATGGTTAAAATTCCACAAAAAATTTAAAAATTTCCCAAATGCAGCCAGATTCCTTTTATAGTCATTGAGGTAAATCAGAAGAAATTTTTAATTTTAGCATTCTAATTTTTAATTACGTCAAATGAACATTCGCTTTCGTTATATGGAATGACAACCATTCCCTACAATTTCTGTCAACGATATTGTCACGTAAAGGTTATTTCGAGAAAATCATACATGGATTACTGATCCATTAATTTATCAAAATTGTAAACAGAATTGCAATATTTTACGTCATTTTGTAAAACAAATATTAACTTTCACGTAGTCTTCAAGATTTTTTAGATTAGTTTTACGAATCCGTAAATATTCATTTTTATCGTCTACTGTTAAGTTTTCATTTTGTGGCGTAAGAGGAAGCTACAAGCCAAAAATGTGTATATTCTTAGTATACCTTATATCGTAGGTAATAGGCATTTAAATCGCTTGACAAACGGAGTCTAGAAACGTTCGATTTCAAGCAAAAAACTGTTTTAAAAAAAATATATTTTGTAAATAATTTTGTAAGAAAGCAAAAAAGTTAATCAAGTGAAACTGTCGCAGATAATTTAACTATAATCCTGTTTTTTAAGGTTGTTTCCTTTATGCGTTCCTACATTTCTATTGAAAAACATTTTTTTTTAGTAGTTTGCGTTTATATTTTTTATTTGTATTCTACTCGAGCGAAGCGATAGGAAAACCTTCAATTTATCTAAAGCATATTTTTGGTACTCATAATGTACACCAATTCTTTATAAATATTAATCAAAATAGTGATTTAGCATTGCTTCGCCTTAAGGCGATGCAATACGTCGTGTAATATTTTAAATTGAGCCGTTATCAATAACAACCCTTACGTAGATGGCGATAAGGTTTAAATTCCCGCTTCACCATCCGCCTGTTTTGATTTATGCAAGAAAAAAATATGGCCAAAAAGTGCCTTTTATTTTATTTTGTGGATGTTCAGGCATAAATATTTAATTTGCTTTCGATCATTTTATAAATAACTTAATTTGTCACGTTATACAATAAAATTATAACCGAAAATGGGTTCGTAAGTAGGAGATTTTGAACTTTAAAGCAGTTTTCATAGGCCTTTACATTATTTTTTTCTGGACTTACAAAAAGACTTATCTAAAAAATACTCGATTATTTCAAAGGCTAAGATGTATTCTACTCGCAGTATTTAATTAAAGCATCCGAAACATTTTTAGGCGATCAAATTTTCAAACCAAAAACACATGATTTTGCATTACTACGTATGGCATCGCCTTTTTACCAAACCGTAGTCAATATTTAAAAGAAAAACTAAAAAAAGTAGCCTAAAAATCTACAAGACAAAATTATGTCCCTACCTAATATGCATCAATTGGTGACCGGTTAACTCATCAAAACGACAATTCAACACACATATAAAAAGTGCTATAAAGTTATGAAAAGTGATGAAACAAGAACTAGGTTTAATAGGTTACATATGGAACTATGTAACATGAGTTATCATGGAACCGCATAAATTATTGTGCTATGACAGCAATACATTTTATACTGTTGGCACTTCTGATCTATTCAAATCAATGAAAGATAATTTTACTATTTTTTGTTATATGACATCATAAAATAAATCAGGTGGTATCCTGAAAAGCAATGCCATAGCAATGCATAATATCGCGATCTGCTGCGAATTTAAGCCAGTTAGGTAGGTAACTACCTTACTATGGCCAATAATAATATTACCTGTTACACAAATTTTAGAGTAAATCAGCATACTACAATAAAATAAATGACACTTAAAATTATTAAGATATCGTTAATCTTATGTCAGAACATCAAAAAAACGGTTAAGCCATCGCTTGCTTGTTGCTTTTTCTGAAATTAAAAACATTAACTAATTTGTAGTGGACAAAAACATCAAACATGGCTGCGTTTAGATACTGACCTGCGTCTCATTATTAATGTATTCCGGGTGTACGTCAAGGAAGTCCTGCGGCAAAACTAGCGTCGTTTTCCTTTCTAGGAGTTTCCTAAGCCTTGGAAAATTGTCACTGGTCAATGGAAGAGAGTCCTGATTATTGAACACCACAATTGCCGCTTGATTCTCGTAAATTTCCAACAAATCATCTTGATCTAAGCTTTTCAACGCGGGTCGCTTGTATAACGATAGTTCTTTCGGGCCCCAGAATAAAAACGGACCTTCTAGATTGCCGAAAACACCGATAAATAAGTTTAGAAAGAGGATATATACGATTTTGCGCGATTCTGACATGGTTGCACTAGCAAGTGTCAGTTAAGAAAACGAATTTAGTAGGAAATTGCATTCAAACGTACGCATGTGAAGGAATCAATATTATTTGAGCAAGCGCGCGTTGACGTCTTGTGTAGAGACATCTGTTGACAAAACATTCAAGTTTTCTTAAATCTTGCTGGTAATTTGATAGTGTTTTCTAACTTTGTCAATAGATGTCGGTAGTCGAATAAAATTTATTATGATTTAAACAGATTGTTGATATATTGATGTTGGTGTTCGCAGTACTATCGTCAGGTACGTGATAATATAGGCAATCGTTAGTTCAGGTGGTGACCGGTAGATGTCAATAATTCTGAATTATTAGGAATATTATAATAGTGTGAAAATAACCAAAAATTTCTAAAAAAACGTGAAGATGTTTTCTTTTTCGGCTTGTTTCCATTCAGATAATAAATTATTACTATGCAACTAAGATTTTTTTATTTTATAACTTACAAGTTCAAACTTTCGAAATTAAAAATTCGAAAATACGAAATATCTGGGTATCTACCACGGTAAATCGGTAAAACTTTATATCAATACGATATTGACGAAATCAGTTATCTTTGGCAGTTAGCGATATTTGCGAGCACGGTCAGAAGATGATTCCAACAGATCGGTAGACAAAAGCTGTTGTTGCTGCTGTCAATATGCACAACTTTTTGGAAAATGTCGTTCGTTACCTATTCAAAATAACTGGCTTATTAATAAATGGAGGTGAACTAACTAAGCTCGTAGAATTGAAAGAAATCGTTTATAAGATCCATAGTCTTGATCCAAGACGCGATCAATTGATTCCGTTCGAGCTTGAAGAAATAAAACTTGCTAGTTATGACTAAAGAACTCGTGAACTAATTAACTTCCTCTTTAGTGTCAAAAAGTACATGTGTACTGGCAATGCATTCTGAAGTTAAACAGATGTGTCAGTGTTGCCAGGGTATATCAATTTCTTAATAATTTAATTTAATTTATTGTATTATCATTATTGGACTGGCTATCAAGAGCGCAACCGTGCTCGGAAAATCGGTATAAAATCATCAGTAGTTACGTACATTTGGAAAAAGCTATGATACTGTGTCCGTTGTCTACCTGAAATAACCCTTCTGTACATCAATTTTTTACATCTGGAAGCATTCTTCCATTTTTAACATGTTCCAAGTTTTTACATCTGGAACCATTCTTAAATTTTTAACATATTCCAAGTTATTACATCTGGAACAACTCTTCCATTTTTAACATGTTCTATATTTTTATCACTGTTTTTCTGAGAACCAATCTGGCGTGAAAATAGAGAAATACATACCTTCCACTGAACCAAACAATGCATAGAAATGTGAACGATACTGATATGAAAGAAAACTGATGTGGAGACATTAAATAAGACTTTTGGATGCCTAGATTCAGAAAGGCCGATTTAATTGGTTTCTCATTCAAGAAAGAATTTAGTTTTTATTTGAAAATGATTGCTCTAAATTATACCAGAAGTGAGATAAAATTTATTTTAATTTGGGTATTCATATAAGCCTACAATACACTTTTACTAGTTTATCACTTATGTAGTACCTACAGTCACTCCTAGGTCCCAGATAGGCCAATTAAATTGATTGTGAGAAAATTTATTCAAGAAAGATGTATTATTTTTTTACATTAACTTCACATAGGAGACCATGAAGAACATAATGTTTCTCATGGCCTATGAAAATGCTGTGTGGAGGGTCTTTTTTAGGAGAGGAAGGAGTGAACTTGGGTCTTGAGACCTATATTATAGGAGGGAGGAAACACAGTTGTCGGTAGATCGTTCCTCAGCTGAGTTGTTTAACTCATGAACGAGTAGTAGGTATAAACGACCCCTTTACTTGTGATAAAGTGTCAATCGTGTACAAATGGTAAGCGCTTTGGCGTATTTTTTGATAAATGACGATAGTTCTTCGAAGCATCTTCCATAGAAATACCGGTAGAACAAGGCAGCATTTCCACCTGGTGCCTGTACTCTAGAGATTGCAATCCATTTATTAGAATTGGCTAATCTATTGACTGTTCATTTTTGCAAAAGGTTTTTTTCAGATTTTTTGGATCTCCAGGTCAGATGTGGCAGAATGTTTAATAATTTTCGCCAGAAGTAAGATAAACTTGACCCTATTTCTGGAATAATAATTAGACATGCCAACAAAACATTTCTATGGGTTAATCTCCTCAGTGTCGCACTGAGATTCGTTGTCAGGGGTGGTACCCGAATTACGAACCATGTGACACGAGAATTGGTCGCCACGCCACTTGTGAATGGATATTGATTTTAGCCCTCGGAACGCCACCCTTTTTATGATTACTTGCTCCAGAAATGAAGCTGTTTAGGTACATATCCGGCTTTCAAAAATATATATTGCATTTGATTTCCACCCTTCAAGGGCGTTGAACGCCACTGATTAAAATTTCTGAGAAATGGAGGGTGAACTCATATGTACGTTAAGTTCCCTTGGAAGAACAAGGTTCTATTTGACATTGGTATGAATCTGAGATATTGAGGTTCAAAGTTTGTAATTAATTTGTAAATGTAATTTAACTGTTTTTATGTTTAAGAACGTTCTAAGCTAGAAACATGTGGCATTTAGCCAAACAACTTAGCAAAACAAACAAACGAAAAACCTCGTTGCTTTGATAATTTTATATCTGCCTTTACTTTGCAGACTTCGGTGAACTCTTTGAAATTAGTAAAAGGTTCTTCTTATAATTGTGTTTATTTACGTTACAATAAAAAGGTCTGGATTAAACTACACTGTTCATTACCCGAGGGTAGGTAATTCTCAGGCTCCCGAGGAGCTTGCTCTCTGACAATATAATCTCACAAGTACCTGTTACACCCTAGCGACATCTGACGGACTCTGGAGTAAGCTTTATGACTAGCGCCATCTATCGATTAAATACTCCACCTTATTACCATACATCACAGATAATCAGCTAAAATCAAAGCAACGGGGTTCTAATGGGTTGTTTTTACTGTGGATTAAGATAATGCGTAAAACCTCAAATTGTAATATTTTAAGATAATTAACGAATCTCAAACGAAAGACGTGAAACGGAAAACGATATAGTGGCATCTAGAAATTGAACTCAGAACCTATCAGAACCTACAAGAATTTTATCTATAATTTATCATATTTGCTAGAATTAAAAAAAATATATTAACAAGTAAATGAGATTTTAATTTTTTCTGCTGTAAACGGAAAAATGTCAATATTCGATATTGTCTTAGGGAAGACAATCATATTTGAAAATCTTTAAAATTTCAAGTTATTTTAGTTTTTTTTACGATATCTAGATTACAACAATCACATTTGAAAATGTTCATTCAATTTTCAAGTAATTTTCACGACAGCTCGATTATTTTTTTCAAATCATGATAACAAGTTTCCACCTGATAAAGCGCTGTCCTAAGAAAATGAGCTGAAAATAAAAATACTTGTTTTCGTAGGACAGCACTGATGTCAGATGGAGCCTAGTTCTCGAAAACATTTAGAACTATTATTATTTTATTTTTATCAAACATTTTAATGAATGGGGTAGGCTCCGAATGAGAATTAAATTGTCTATGGTCGCTCCTTTTTTTTGAGTTTCCTCTATCCTCGTCGATGGTGTGTGACGTAGACGTTTCACATACTAAATGTTGGCATATCTATGGATAGTCTACCAACTTGCTTCATACAAAAAGTGCGGAATTATCAATCTAGTCAGTGGTTTATTTATGGTTACAAGCGCTCGCCGGCAACAGTTCTCCTGCGATAACTTCAAAATGCCGATAAGCACGCTGCACAATCAATGGTATAACCTTTCATCGGTGTGTAGCATTTTACCATAATTAGTAATTGTGTTAATTGGCTTATTCACGTTAAAAAAACTCAAGGAGCACTTGAAATGGGTGTGCCGCTAACCTAAATGTTCCGTGCGGTGGCGGTGACTCCGTTCGTTGAGTTCGTTCGCGGTCGGAAGGATTCGAACGACATCGACAGCCGCCACACCTTTCTTCCTACTTCCCGCAATGGAACAACATTTTAAACTGATTTTGCAAGGAATATAGACTCTATCTATAAATCTCAAAGTGCTTAGTAACCAAAGAGTAAAATAAATAATAAATCATTGATATATGTATAAACGGTTATGTCTTTAAATTGATGAAAACATAAAAATAAACGTTTTAGGTATATCAATACCCACCTACTTAATGAATAAATGAAAACAGGATTGTAATAAAAAAAATATAGTGTTTTTCGTACTCTGCAAACGAACATAATACACACATTTCAATTTATTTATATTTAGGTATTTTAATACATTTTCAACACAGACGGTTATATTATCAAAGTACATTCAATAATAATAATTGTTATTTTAGGAGCCTCAGTCATATTGTAAGTAGAGTAATGATGGCGTTACAATTAATTCAATAATTAATTAAACTAATATTATTACATCATTTAAGACAAACGCTTTGGTGTATGTTACTGGATTCAAATATATTTGATTACAAATAAATAGTTTTCAAATATATATTTCACTTATTTTATAATTAGTACACCTTAACGAAAAAACATCACTTAGGTAATTCACAAATATAAATAAATATTTTAAAGCATCATTTGCTTTTAACGTGTGGTGTATTAAAAGTGAATTAATATTAAATTTGTATGTTTTGCGTATAATAAAATTGTTTTTATTCAACATGGCAGACAGATTATATTATTCATGCTTAGTTATATCTAAAACAAGTTATAAATAATAACATTTTTGAATTGCTAATAACACAGATATCAAATTTTATTTATACATAATTTTACCTAAAATAATACAATGTCTTGAATATTATAATAACAATACATATTTTAATAGTTGCAAACATTGACAATCCAATAAATAACATTATTAATATTTTAAGCACATGAATATATAATATTGCTATTAATTTTAAACATACTCGTTTTCAGCTTTAGTCGAAGAAACCGCGAATCTTTTCTTTAGTAGAATAACGTCACATTCTTTTCCACGAACCTCACAACTGGCTTTTTCGTGAAGCGATTTGATCTCTTCATTATGCTTTGTTCCTTTACTGATGAAACCTCCTTCATCATTATCTAAATCTTCATCATTTCTGGATGAAAGACTATTCCTTGACGACATCAATTCTCCCTTTTCATCTATTTTCAACATCATAGAAGAGTTGTCTTTCAACATTAGGTTCTGTATCTTCTTGTGGTGTTTTGTGTCTGTAGGAGATGGGACTCCGTCAGAAAACACGAACGGCTCTCTTTTTCCTTTGAACTCTTCGTAATGATCGGAGTTCTTGGAGGCGGATGTATATTTTAGGACTGTTTGATTATATTGCTGTTTTTGCTCTTTCAAACTTTGTCCTGAAGTTTCCCTTCTGGATTTGCCATTCCACTTAAAGGATCCGTTGGCCACGTAGCCATTGGGCTTCTCGCAGAGATGCACATTTTCCGTACGTCACCTGGAGTCCGATCCTTCAACAGCGGGGTCTGAATCTTCCCCTAAAGAATTGCTAGGAGCTTGAGGGTTGTAACTGGGACTCCTACAAGCCCTCATTTGAGATCCATCAGAACCTCTTCTAGAAGTGCCTCCAGAAGTTTGTCTATTACACAAACATCTGCAGATGATTCTCTTAAAAGCGAACCTAAAGTCTTTAGAAAACAAGGCATAAATCAACGGATTGATAGCTGAGTTACAATACCCCAGCCAGAACAAGATAGAAAATACTAAAGGATGGATGCATTCTTCACAGAAAGCTCTAATAACGTACATAGTGAAAAAAGGTAGCCAACAAAAGATGAAACCTCCAACAATGATACCAAGAGTCTTGGCAGCTTTGGTTTCCATTCTAAATCTTTTAACTTGTGCCTTGATGTTTCTTTTCCCCATTTTGCGTTGAGCTTTTGGCTTGTTGAGGTCTTCAAAAAGCGCAGAGGATGGTGAGGGACTGAGGTCTCTTTCCTGGGTGACAGAACTTGAATCGCAACTGGATGATCTTCTGGAGATCCTTGACCCTGACATCCGTTGACCCGTGACCCTGAGGTGGTTATCTCTGCCCCTGTAGAGGGCGGAAGAAGTCAACTCCTGGCCACCAGGGGTGCAATAGTGCACCGCGTAGAGGGCCGGAGGACTTCCGGGGCTCCTGGCAGGACAAATCTGTTCGTTGGATGGGTAGGAAACTGAGATCTTTATCTTCTCGTGACTTCTTCGCTGGTTGGAGTATCTGAAAAAGATAAGATAAATAATATAAGCAAAAAGGAAGAAAAAAGTTAATGGCCTTGTGCAAAAACCATGGTAATATCAATTATTTATTTGGAACCGGACCGCTTTATCTCTAATAAGAAAATCTTCATACTGATAAAATTAACTTTACACTTTAAGCTAGGGTGTTTCTCACATAAGGCTAAGAGTAAAAAATCGCTAAGACATAAATCATTTGAGACAAGTTAAACGACCCCTATATGGCAATAAAATAATCAATATATTATATTATACGACCATTAAATAAAAACAGGTGTTTTGGTTATCACTTTAGGGATTATTTTATATACTAGGGCAGACCCGAAATAAGCCACGGGATATTTAATTCCACAATTCAAATATTTTTCTGTAAAAAAAATCAATATTACAATTTTTTACACAGTCAGTTCTAATTTTGATAATGACACTTAAATTCAAAGTAAATCCGAGTTCTCGAGTTACACAAGACAGACACACACCTGCAATTAATATTTTTGAATAATATTTATTACACGGGAACTCTACAACGATGGAATGAAGATTAATATTAGAAATGATTTCCATACAAAATTTGAACGGTAATAAATGTTCCATTTAGCCCACTGGCCCAGCCCTTCGTATCGCTTACATTCGCCTGACATAGTCGATCTCCATCTCATTTGAATTTCTTAAACACAGTTTTGTATTGGAAATAGTTGCCGAGTTCTTGCATTGACAGTGGGTCGGTTTTTTGGAGTCTATGCCAGGGAAAGTATTCTCTCATGTTGGAGAGAGTTCAGGAGGAATCTGTGAGATTTCTCTACATGAGGAAGTATGGCTACTACCAGTGACTCTATCCTACCGACTTTCTTTTGGGTACTCTCGAAATGAACCATCTACGGTTAACAAATTTAAAACGAGTAACACATTGTTACACATTTCTTCAGACTGATTTAAACTCGGCTACCATGAAGAGCATTCATTTCTATGTTCCGGATGGTTAACTCAGTCTCCGACAGTATAAACTGTAGCACTAACTTTCCAGCCTGCAGGACTATCGTGCCAATGGTCATGCCGGTGAGGAGAGTAATCTTGCCCTTGAACAGAGTCGATTCGGATATCGAAATATTTAGCATCAATGAAGCTGCCTTTAAAAGGCAAGCTCTGTTGCAACTAGAATAGTTGATATACCCACTGTCTGTTTTTACTTTATAAATTTGTTTTAAATACCACTTTATTGTATTTATTTTTAATATATAAAACTAACCGGTTTCGAATAACCCTGAACCTTCATCGGGGTTATACAAAAACTTATTAATTCAACAACAGAATAACAGTGTATTTATGTAGGTAAGATCAAAGAGTATGGATACTATCCTAGTTTCATGTAGGTAAGAGAGACGGATAAACGTAGGTGGAAGGGAGAGGGACATGTTAAAAATACTAGTGATACTACTACTACTAATATACTACTACTAAATACTATTAATAATACTATTTTACTACTAATACTACTACTAAATTCGAACCCTCTGATATGAAAATATCTGGAGTCGGTGAATTATTTTCCCATTTGATCTCTGGTGAGTTGACGTGTTGTTCTTGTATTCTTTTGTATTTATTATACTTATATAATGCACTTGCATAATGGGGATTGACTAGATGATCATTTGTGGAAAAGTGTGTGGAAAAAAAAATACTACTAGATACTACTACTAAAATATGACTTACTAAATAGCTCCATTTTAAATACATTACCCTCCCCTGCAACTAATTTTATCCCTCTCTCTTCTATCTTGCCTATAAATAAACTATAATTCTGTTATTTATTAAATATGTTTTCTAATAACCCCGATGAAGGTTCAGCGTGAACCGAAACCGGTTACTTTTATATAAATATATACATAAAATTGGTACTAAAAACGAATTTATATTATCCTAATTATTATTAATTTGTAATGTTTTAAAAATAATAAAATAAAAAGCTACTTTACAGTCCATTATTAAATACACTTTGGTACATTTGGCTATAGGACAAATAATATTTACACAAACATTCACTTAAACTAGAATAAATTTTAAGGTAACAATTTAATATTGAATTCATTATAACTTTTTTGTACACGTTTTTGAGTAATTCTGGCTGAGCCGTGTTTTTTCTCTGATTTGTAAATCTGAGCTTGTTCCAAAATGATTACGATTACAAAAAATATTTGCTTTATTATCGAACGACTTTATTCATGTAGCATATTTCATCGTCCCACGCATTTTCGAAAAAATGCCAGGAATTTTGCGAAAAGTTCCCAGTTTTTAGTCATTTCTAGGGACACTAAGCGATCCGTGAAATTCCTTTGTCACCCGTTTTTTGCTAACATTGTAAAAATTGGGTGAAATAATATTAAAAAAATATATCTAGTTTATTACAATACGATATTGTGTGACCTGAATACAAAGCAATGATATTTATCGCAATATAAAATTCAAGCGTTTTCATTGTTTGATAAAAATAACAATGTTTCTCATGTTAAATTTACTTCTCAAAGATTACAAGCATGACGTAAATTATTATCGTTTTTTACGAGAAAATTATTTGTGTCAGATGTCACATGGATTATGAAAAAGAAGCGTGAATGCATTACGAATTTTTCATATTATTTTATTATTTATGAATACCGCGTTACAGTTCCAAATGTCTGGAATCAGTGGAATTATTGCATCCCTAATAGTGCAAAGCTTCACAATTGATATAATGGGAAGGGGAAAGAGAAAGATAACTGTATAAAAGTGTCTGTTCAAGTAAAGTTTCGATTCTGTATGGCGGTCTTTTACTAGGGCGATACTACCTACTGCGAAAATACTGTATGAAAATATTTAATTTTTCAATTTGAGAGGTAGGTACCGCCGCCCCGGGAACCATTTATTAGAACCATTAGGTGGGGTTTACATATATTTTTTTACTATATAATGTACCATAATAATAACCAACACCTTTGTCATAGATCGCCCTTAGTGATTCGATAGGTTTGGTGACTTAGCAGGGGTGAGGTTTGTTTAGGTCTTGGCGGCTACCGACCGCGTGGGAGATGATTGGGAGAGATTGGTTGAGGGAGACCTTTGACCTCTCTAGCAGGACTATCTCGATCCAACACACACTGATCCCTAGATTGCTACCCACCCCTCATACCCTTTTCCTTCCCAGAATTTCCTCTCCTTCCTATCCTTCCATCTCCCCACTAATAATTTGCGTCGGTAATTGAAACCGCGACCTCCGGATGCGTAGCCTAGATTCTTAACAGACGGTCACAGAGGACGTTAAAGGTGATTAAATAACATAATGTTCAGTTTATTTTATTATTTTCTATCTAAATATTTTTTTTAATGATCTTCTTCGCTAAATGAGATGTTACTGTACCTCGCATTTTATCAAGAAATAACTAGAATGTCAATAATAATGGATGCCAATTAAATTAATGGAAAAATCTTTTATTTCATCATTTTTTCGGAGAGGTGAAATACCGATAATGGCCTCTTATATTCCAGCTTCAATTTAATACCATTTTATAAAGATAACAGAATAAGAAATTGGTATTCAAGAACAAGCTTTTGTCTCGACTCTTGTCGAAGACTTATTTATAATTCCATCGGTGAATTGTAAAATAAATGAATATTTAATTATTGTATTTTTATACATATCGGTGAATTATCTTGTATTTTGATGGTGACTTTTAGATGGAGTGATTATACGATATTCTTTTGTTGTAGGTATTTATTTATTTTTAAAATACATGTTTCTTTTTTTAAATAGACATTTACAAAAAGATGCATTGAATCACCATAATAGGCATCTGTCTGTTTCATTGTGACCAATACATTAAACTTATCTTGAATAAAAGACAAAGAGTTTAGGCCTTACTAATAAACGTGTTTCAAACGCTACACATCTGATAACCAACCGATAATAATGTATGATAATATGATTGTTTAAATATTTTATTGCTTACTTCCACAATAATAACATATTTAGAATACGGATATGGGTAACATTTATTGGATAAGCAACACCCATGCCATAGGTCTCCCCAAGTGTTCGCTACGTTTGGTGAATTAGCAGGGGTGTCCGGGTTAATAATTAATCCATACGTCCGACACTCCTGGACACATTGACCATCAGATTCCTACCCACCCCTCACATCTTTTTCCTTCCCAAGACTTCCTCACCTTCCTTGTTATGAAAATAACATATGATTATTACACTAAGTAGGAACCTGTCAAATCTGTGATTTATCTTGTCTATTGTTTATGCTCTGGCAACAAGGAACTTTAACAGGAAGTGAGAAAAAATTCAAGATGGCTTCACTTCCCGGCCGGTCAGAGGAGAGAGAGGGTGTCCGGTCGGGGGGTCAATTATTATTTCTGGAGGTCTGAGGATCTAATCGAAAGTTATTTCATGGATTTGCGATTAATACCGAAATGTTCAGTTAGTGCTTCGAGATTAGAAGTCTAGTCATATTTCCCGCGAGTGGAATTCGCCCCGGGTGGCGTGAATAATGAAAACGTTTTTTACCATGTGTGGCCATGGGGGTAATCCGAGTTTATCCAAGCGATCGGTGATTATTTCTGCCGATAAACTGTTTTCGCCGTGTGCATTTTGATTCAGAGCATTATTAAGTTCCACCTTGCCTCGTGGAAGGGCAACTCACGGATTAACCGTCTACTCCTCTTGGCTGGACCACACTGGGCCGTTGGCCAGCCACATTCTGATGCCGTCTACTCCTCTTGGCTGGACCACACTGGGCCGTTGGCCAGCCACATTCTGTTGCCGTCTACTCCTCTTGGCTGGACCACACTGGGCCGTCGGCCAGCCACATCCTGATGCTGCCGTCCTCTAGCTACATGGCTGATTCATCTACTCCGCCATTCGCGGCACTCAGTGTTCGTTCCTCATAACTACGTACGTACTTATTATTTTAGACAGGGTAGATAGATTCTACGTTCTGGTCGATGGGGGTAAGTTTTCACCTTTTTGTATTTCACTGTGAAATTTATCAAATACAACTTGTTACGGTCAGTCCAAAGTTTAACCAGATTACTTTCATTCTATAACCTTGCAACTTCCTTTCAAACATCATGTAGATGGGATATATTTTTCCCCGCCCTGAATGGAGAATTATGCTCTACCGTCGGTAGGTCGGTTTGGCGAGCTCTTTTCCAGTTCAACCACTGGAAGGGACTCTGGCGCGTTGCCCTTCAAAGACCAACAAAGTCAAACTTGGCCACCCACTATTCATTCAACATAACAGTCAATAATGTACTTAAGAGAACCAAACACAATAACAGCCTATTAACTCAACTATGGGCTAAGTAAGTATCATAACATTGTGACCCATTAATTTACATAACATGCATTCATCCTTTCATACGTCATGCATCTATTATATATTTTCTCCCCGCCCTGTGTACGCATAACATCCTTATCCTAAAAAGACCCTCTATATAGCATCCCCAAAGATGACATAGTCCCTGAGGGAATATTTTTTCCATATACATATAAAAAATTTGATGAGATCCATTTTATACACAAAATTTTTAGTCGAATTGCCAAGACAAAACTTGGCAACGTTGAGTTTTGGCGTTATGTAATTTACGCAGTGTTTTCTCTCTGGAAATTATATGTTAACGAAACTATTATCAGTTTGCAAAGTAAATTCCACCACTAGCTAAGTACTTTTGGTGTAGATATATATAAATAAAACAAGGTAATTATTACAATGGTTAATTCGAAGTTTCGTATAGAGATAGCATTATTCTAAAGAATTGAAAAGTTTACTTTCATAAGATTTTGTTTCACTTGATCGTGCCAAGTCTTCCTCGGGTATCCTGAACTATTTCTACCATTCAGTACTGTATATCACATTGTTACTGCAATATACAAATATCCTGGCAATCATCGCCTTGCAAATTAACTATTAACTTGTAATGTGTTTCGTCCTTGTTTTAAATATTTTCTTTTAAAATAGTCTATATCGTACAATTACATCATATAACCTTTTTGTTTATTTGTGTGTAACACATATTATATTTATTTAAATTTAAATAGCAAGAACATATTTCAAACAAAAGTTAACATGCTTTCCTTTACAAGAATCAAAAAGTCGTGTGTATCGACTTTTATTCGACTCCGAATCTCATTCCAGTGCAGAGATGATACGTTAAGTCTTCCTCGGTCGTCCCGACTTCTTCTACCATTCAAAAAACTCTTTAAACACCCCTAACAATAATAAGAACAAACTTTGAAATTTTCAGTGAAATTGGTTCTGTAGTTTTTGAGTCTATAGAGGACAAACAAACAATTTTTTTTAAAATGTATATATTTTAATAGATAGTATTTTGACTATACTAATATTACAAACATAAAGAGCCACTATTCAAAAGGCATATAAATACATTACAAATAATAGATGCAAACTGACGAAAACAACATCACATGCAATCCCCATCGGTATTCGGTACAGCAGTAAATTAGCATAGTTTGGCATGCATTAGGGTTGTTTATTTAGGGTGCCCGTAGAGGGTAGTTGAAGATTCGGGTATTTCAACGGAGAAATTTGCATCCCTTGTTCTATTGTTCTTCTGCTTCGGTCGCTAACTGTCTGCGAGCGCCTGTGTACTATTTAAGGCTCCAGGGGTATCCGAGGCCTGATTTGTGATGGACTTTGATGATAAACAGTGTTGATTGTCGTGTTGTGACTTTGGATGGGCTCTAGGGGGTGGATTATTTAATAGCTATGTCCAGGCACTCCATACGATGCACACTAGCCGTTCCCAAATAGCAAGTACGATCATAATTACTTGAACATTGGTGGAAAAGCCCGAATACATTATTATAGTCACTTGAATTTTATTTGTCCTTTTGACTGCTTGATTATTCATTTTATCGTTGGGAACAGCTCACGTGCGTTATATTAAGTGTCTGAACGAAGCTAGCGACTCATGACTGAAGAATTCAAGGAAGTTACTTCGAGGAAGATGCTTTCAACGCAAATTTGAGGAATTTTGAAATAAAAATCGTCAGTTTCATATATTTTTATGTCACCCTCTCAAGTTTTATGTTATATTCTTGAGGTCTTATGTTTCACCCCTAAGTGGAAGATACTCTCATTATCGCCATAATGTAAGACCACCATACAAAATTGAAATGTTGCTTGATATGGCTTTGATAACCAGATCTGAAGAGTTAGTTATTCACCCACCTTCCTGTACCTCATCTGCTTCTACTCCCACTCGAAGAAAAATGAGTAATACAGGGTTTTCCAATAAGAGGTTTTATTTTGATATTCAATCGTTAAAGATCAATGGTTTCGTTGCTTGTGTGGCACGTAGCGCCGTCTTGTTGAAAGTCAACGTTGTCCAGATCAATACCATCCAATTCCGGCCATAAAAATACTTTAATCATCTCTCGATAGCTCAATCCATTCACCGTAACTGTTGCTCCAGCCTCATTTTCAAAAAAGTAAGGTCCAATGACTCCGCCGGACCATAAACCGCACCAAACAGTCACACGTTGAGGATAGAGAGGCTTTTCAACAATAACTCTTGGGTTTTCCGAGCCCCAGATGCGACAATTTTGCTTGTTGACGAAGCCACCGAGGTGGAAATGGGCCTCATCACTCAAGATGATATGCATTTGATTCACTCAAGTGAATTTTAATAATTTCAATGCGTTGTTGAAGTGTGTATCGTTCCATTTTTAATAATGGTGTAGTTTTTACTTGTCAAATGTCAAAAAATGACAGTTTCAAAAGTAACATCTACCGAAATAGCGGGCTATTCAAAATAACACCTCTTATTGGAAAACCCTATATAAAGAATCTCTTCAAATAGTTGGTTTCAAAAGAGGATTGCAGGCCGTAACGAATGAATTAAAAGGTTTTCTAACAATCTTTTAGTAAATAAGTGATATTTAATTACAATGTCGGAACACGTGTTCACGATATATTTTCGTCATTATATTTTATCAATGCGAATGCTCATGCATGAACACGTGATCCGATATATAAGGATTTAGCAAAAAGTTTATCAGGAAACGTCCTGCAATCCCGATTTTAACAAGATTACCAATAATTTAAAGTGCAACATAAGTGCGGAATTCATACACAAAAACACCTTTTCATCCCCACCCTCACCTGTGAATTCTCTCCGGCGAAGCACTTCCCAGTGACGTGGTGGTGCTGTGTGCCGACCCCGTGCTGAGTGGACTGCCCTGGGGCCCGCGCCTGCCCCCGCCGCCCCTGCCTCGATGTATCCGCAGCGTCAGGCGGTTGTCGTCGAAACGGTTGCCGACGCCTGCCTTGCCTGGAAATGATAAAAAAGAAAAAAAAATTATAAAGTTTATTTTGAAATTCACGGCTCTCTAAAGGCTTCAACTTTGTATCTCATACATATTTTTGTATCTCTATAAGGAATGTGTGGGACTGTACTAACCTGCCCACGTACCGGAATAAACACTTATTACAACTTCCGACTTTTGTCCTGGTTAAATCTTCCTCACAGGAAAAACTAAGCCCTTCCACACACTTTTCCACAAATGATCATCTAGTCAATCCGCATTATGCAAGTGCATTAAATAAGCATAATATATACAAAATAATACAAAAAGCAATACGTCAAATCATCAGAGATCAAATGGGAAAATAATTCACCGACTCCAGATATTTTCATATCAGAGGGTTCGGCTCGGTAGAACTTTTAATTGGACCTATAAATCCTACTAATCCCTCAACACAAATATTTGAAAAATCTTACGTAATCCTACATGTTTTTAAAATGACTTATTATTATTTAAGTGGCTCGGCTGTATATAGAAAATACACTGCATACATGAAAATGAATGATGCGCTTGGTTCCAACAATCCTAACACAAGCATATCGATAACTTTTGTCGAAATTGTCGGTAATAATTATTTTACATTATTTCTTTTCATTTATTTAGAATTAACGACACAAGCGCATTTACATACATGATCGTTATTGATAGTCATAGTAAAATACGAGTGAATACAAATTGAGCCAATTTAGTTGACATGATTGTTAGTTGGAGAGCTGCAGTTGTCGTCAAAAACGATTACAGGTTTTAGAAATTATCGATAAAGGTTTATCGTTGTGTTTTCAATTCAATTCAATTTGTTTATTAATTTCAAAAACATTACAAAATTATTAATTTCAATGCGTTTTTAAAATATTTTTATAATAAGAATTCTAAGATTAATATTTACAGTGTGTATATCAACTATACCAGTGATAATAGAGCTTGCCTTTTAAAGGAAGCTTCATTGATGCAAAACATGTTGATATCCGAATTGATTCTGTTCAACAGCAATATTGCTCTCCCCACAGGCATGACCATTGGCAAGTTAGTTGTGCAGGCCGGGAGATAAAATAGTCTATGTTGTCGGTGACGTAGATAACCATCGGGAACATAGAAATGAATGCTCTCCATGATGACCGAGTTTTCAAACCATCCACGAATCAGTCTAAAGAAATGTGTAGCAATGCGCACATCTCTCCTGACCCGTAGATAGTTCATTCCGAGCATACCCAAAAGAAAGTCAGTGGGATAGAGCCACGGGTAGTAAGTTCGTACTAAGAAGGCAGGAGAGGAAACATTTGCATTTTAAATCAGCTGCCAAAAATACAAGTTTTTTAAATGTCGGAATCTACCTTACTTTTTCATGCTGTATTTACAAAATTTCAAACTTTTAATAGCTCCGTAGTAAGCGTTCAAAAATAATGAAAAAAATGGCTTCAAAGGAAGGTACGTAAGAATGAATGTTAGAAGGAGCGCGCTTATATTAAAAAAAAGATTATTATTATCAGGCGCAAAAATATTATTTAAATCTTTACTTATTTAAATGAGCAAAAATCTCTCCACAAATACTGTCTTAAGTAGCATTTAAAGGAGAACTGTATAAAAATGGTACTCTCTTACAAAATTTCAATTATGCGATTTACAGATAAACTTAATAGAAGTCATAATCTGCTCTTTTAATGATGGCGTAAATTTAATTATTTTACGAAAAAAACACCTTTCGCAAGTTATGCTTTAAAATATTAAGATGAATTATCTTATTTTTATAAGCAATAATTATTAGCCTGAAACACTCATCCACATTGAAAAATCTCCTGATAAAAGATACATGACGCCAACGGGACTTAAACCCGTGTCCTTTCGATTTCCGGTCGACAGCTCTGACCACTGAGCTATGGCGGCTTATCTCTTATCCGCGAAATAATTCAATATATACTAGTGTTTCATTCAACAATTACTGCTTGTTACATTTTTTCACCTGAAAACAACCAACTTTATTTTATATGAGAAAGGCATTGTAAGTGCTAACTCTCTCACTAGATGGCGTCGAGACAAATTGTCTACATTTTTTGGTGAAGATACTAGAACTTGTCAAATATTATTTTTTTTTTTTTTTGGTAAACTAATGTTTAAGACAAGATTTTATATGCATAGCACAAAGGGTAACAATTATTTTTATAAGCAATAATTATTAGCCTGAAACACTCATCCACATTGAAAACATTAGCTGGTCTTAAACATTAGTTTACCAAAAAAAATAATAATGAATTATCTGCTTGCGTTCGTAAATACGCAATATGAATATGAATATATTATTTAGTATTGTCCGTGTAGTCACGAAAGGCATATAAACACAATATTGTATCGGTGGTTCATATTCATATTGCGTATGTACGGGCGCAAACAAATAATTCATCTTAATATTTTAAAGCAAAACTTGCGAAAAGTATTTTTTTCCTAAAACAATTAAATTAGCGACACCTTTAGAAAAGCAGATTATGAATTCATTTACGTACACCCTTAACTCTTCCGGCTAATTTGTTTGGTTTTGTAAACAAACAGGTATAACCCCTAGAGTCAATTTGTTCACTTTTGTAACAACACAAATGGTCTCATGGAAAACGTTGTATCTCCCTTACCGTCATAATCAAAAATACGTACCAAACTTTTTTGGAAAGAAAAAGCACCAAGCTTCAAATGAGAATAAAAAATCACGAAACTTTCTGATTTTTTTTACATCCCACGACAAAAAAAACGAGGTGACAGTAATATTTTTAATACACTTTTAAAAAAAATGGTATTTTTTTATCAGTAATTTTATTGTCAGAGCCATTTTTGTATTTGCATTTAAATTTAAAACATTTTCATGTTCATTATATGTTTTTTCCAATACTAAAATTTGTATTTTTGTAGAAAGCAATCAATTTGTAGTTTGGCATATTTAATAAAATAAAAAAAATATTTTGTGTTGAAACCACGATTTTTTATTAATTTATTGACCGACCGGTTTCGTTTAGCTCAAACATCATCAGGGTGCAAATCAATACTAGAATTAAAAGTATTAATTTGCACCCTGATAGATTTACTAGTTTTTATTTTATAAACATTACTAGTATTAACCTTATTTAATTACAAGTATTAACCTAGAATTTCTAGTATTAATTTGTATCCTGATGATGTTTGAGCTAAACGAAACCGGCCGGTCAGTAAATTAATAAAAAATCGTGTTTTTAAACGAAATAATTGTTTTATTTTATTAATAAAATTTGTGAAGGTATTTCAAAAACAGTTTTTAATTTTCTCATATTTTTTGGATTTTATTATAAAGCGGACTTGAAAAAAAAAAACTGTTAAAGAAATATAACAGTCAATATGTCAGAGGCCAGAGGGGTAATACAGTTTAAATTTTTTATACATTTTTTTTAAAATTATTTTTCGCTCAAATATTTTCTTATTTATAAAATTCGTATGAGTTTATACCATCTACCATTTGAAACTACTCAGCTTTAGATGAGTAGATAGTAGATTCAGATTTTTTTCTAAGCAAAATGAAAAACATCTATCTAATTGTTAGCTAAATCGTCGGCTTTCAAAGAATCCTACTTTTTAAGAAAACGTTTGATATTTTGGGAACACCGTGAAAATTTGTTCAACCGAAACTTGGAAAGCATTTAAATTTAGAAATTGATTGCGCCGCCCTCTGGTGAAAATTAATATAAAAACTTCAGTGTCTTTCCTTTCCGCCATCTTTCAAGAAAGTTAAAATATTATGCTAGTCATTTTCGAAATCAAGCGAACAATTTATCATAAAGCGTAACATAAACGTAAAAAATGAATAAAACTCCCTAATTCCTTTGATAAATTTGAACTGACTCTTTCCTGAACATTTGAACGAAGTTTTTAATTAATTTTTAATATATTAACTCTACACAGGAGGACGAATGTACCTATGTGGTTGAATAGGAAAGGTAAATGGAATCTTCGTGTTGCGAATCGATATTCTGGCCCTGAGGACCTGAGGGACTGAGTCAATAAACAAGGTTTCCGTAATAGATTTGATATTATACACACTGAGATAAAATGTTCACTTTACCGGTTTTCTTAACAGATTTACCAGGTATAAATATATTGTTGCAATTGTCACTGATGTAGGTATTCCACACTGTCAGAAAGGGACAAGTAATTGGGTAACAGGCTGGGTGGGGGAACGCAGGAACATATATTAAAGGGTGATGCCTATAGCTGCGTCGACACATACAGAACATTCAGATTCAACATTAGAAAAATCCTCGTGTATGTGCGCACCTTGCTGTATAACACAACATTTCATAATGTAGGTATTACAGGCCTTCCGCTGGATCCAACTTGCAGAACCCAACATGTTGAACCGCCAAAGGAATTATTATTTACTCTCGACTAGCAATCCGAAAGTCGCAAGTTCAAATCCCGGCATGCGCAAGTAAATTTTGTTTAATGAATTTGTGTCCATTCACTTAAAACGATATCTGGTATATTGCGGCACGATCCAGAGTGGAATAAATCTCAGAATCGCCCTGGTGGAGATGGTTTGGTGACCAGATCTATACAGCCAGGTACTTCCCACCTTCCTCTTCCCCATCTTCTCCCCCTCTCCACTAATTCCAGTCTCACAACATACTTCAGTTGAGGATGCCCTTATCCTTCTTTCAATATCTCTGTCAGCATTCCCATCTCTCATAAACACACTTCCTAAATACACAAACTCATCTACCTGATCCTAGTATTCACCATTCACAACTATAGTGCACATTTTTTGGTACTCTCTCTTTCAAACCCAATGACTTTAGACTTACTTACTTACTCTTTATACATACTTCGTTCATCCAAGACACGCAAGACTGTAGATCTTTCATACTGTTAGCAATCAGCACCGCATCATCAGCTTACACCAGGCAACATGTTATCAGTATACTCAAATTCGCGCCCAATCCCACCTCTTTCAATTTTTGCATGCAATTATCGATGGACAGATTGAATAACCACAGTCACACTACGCAGCCTTGTTTAACACCCTTTGTGATATCAAACCACCCGTAAAACTACCGTTCACCCTAATACATGCAACGCTTCCTTCAAATAGAGACGCAATTGCCTGTGTGAGATTCGTATTCACTCCATAATAGGATAACACCTTCCATAGCTTTTTTTTGTCGACTCGGTCGTATGCTTTTCGTAGATCTACAAAAGCACAGATCCAGCAAATTTGTATATTTAGTTTGGTGCTGAGTCTTAACACCAGTAGTGTTGCATTCGAAACTACTTTTGAATTACAGCTTCAGTTGTTCATGAATTATGGACTCTAAGGACGAATTGTTTCAGAGAATTTGAAGAATTCATCAAATTTCAACGTTCATTTTCAAGTTCTGTGAAAGTCCTATTCAAGTTCTGTTATTACATCATTATAGGCTAATTGCTTGACAGAACTGAACTAAAAACTGAACTTGAAAAAGTCTTTAACAGAGCTTGAAAGTGGATGTTGAACAATTCATCAAATTTCAACGTTCATTTTCGTGTTCTGTGAAAGTCCTATTCAAGTTCTGTTTTTATATCATTATAGGCTAGTTGCTTGAGAAAACTGAAATAAAAACAGAACTTGAAAAAATCTTTCACAGAACTTGAAAATGAACGTTGAAATTTGATGAATTGTTCAAATTCTCCGAAACAACCCGTCCTAAAGATGGGTTATTTCACAAAATTTGAAAAACTCATCTCAAAATTCGGGTAAAATTCGGTTTATGGGAGTCACTCGAATAACCGAAATTGAACTTGATTTAGACTAATTTAGGGCTGGGGAATCCGAATCTGTAAGAATTAGGTGGGCGGCGGCACTATTAACTGAGTTATAGGGTTTTGAAATTTCGTACGCGATACATAGAAACCATGTTTTATTTATCAATTATGACATAAGAAAATCAAATTAATGACTATTTAATAGTCTCACATTTCAGAAGTGCCAACCAAAAAATAAAAAAGTGTTGCCATATAATAATAATATCAATGCATGGAAAATTCAGAAAATTAAATATCATTTGCCAGATTTGTAGTTTATTATTTAAAATTTTGTAAATATTAAATATATATATATATATAACCTAACCTAACTGTGATTTTCTAAAACAAAAAATTCGGATTCCCCAGCCCTAAATTAGTCTAAATCAAGTTCAATTTTGGTTATTCCAGTGACTCCCATAAACCGAATTTTTTCCCGATTCGGATTCCCCAGCCTTAAATTAGTCTAAATCAAGTTCAATTTTGGTTATTCGAGTGACTCCCATAAACCGAATTTTTTCCCGAATCTGTAAGAATTAGGTGGGGGTCGGCCAAAGATATTAGAAGAACGAGATGTGCTATGCGCAGTTCGTACTGAGTGGAATTGTTTTGCCGAGTGTCGCCGGTTTTGTTCACCAATACTACTGCACACCTTCGCTTACGCTAAGGCATCGCTAAGGTATCCGCACTAATACATAGAACAGATTTCTGTGCGTACACGTCCCGATACCGTTCAAAGTACCCTAATTAGGTAGTACTCCGGCTACGGTCCGGCGGCCAACATAGCATATCTCGTTCTTCTAATATCTTTGGGGTCGGCACTATTAACTGAGTTATAGGGTTTTGAAATTTCGTACGCGATACATAGAAACCATGTTTTATTTATCAATTATGTCATAAGAAAATCAAATTAATGACTATTTAATAGTCTCACATTTCAGAAGTGCCAACCAAAAAATAAAAAGTGTTGCCATATAATAATAATATCAATGCATGGAAAATTCAGAAAATTAAATATCATTTGCCAGATTTGTAGTTTATTATTTAAAATCTTGTAAATATTAAATTTATATATATATATAAATTATTAAATTTATATATATATATATATATATATATATATATATATATATATAACCTAACCTAACTGTGATTTTCTATAACAAAAAATTCGGATTCCCCAGCCCTAAATTAGTCTAAATCAAGTTCAATTTTGGTTATTCCAGTGACTCCCATAAACCGAATTTTTTCCCGATTCGGATTCCCCAGCCCTAAATTAGTCTAAATCAAGTTCAATTTCGGTTATTCGAGTGACTCCCATAAACCGAATTTTTTCCCAAAATTCTCTGAAACAACCCGACCTAAATCAATTTAAAACGAATACGAAATGAATAATGTTCGTTGGAATTGGGTGATCATTCCTGTAATATCAACTACCAATCACTTACCAAGAAGCAGCATACAGTATAATGTAATTTATAAGAGTTCCACCGCTATACCTTGAGGTAATTGTCGCCAAACACATAGAATGAGTATTTAAACAATATTAAGCATTTAAATATAGTCCATCTTTTCAAAGATTATATACACGATAACCAGCAACAACTTGCTATCAGTATTTTAATTTTTATTCTGTTTTTTTTTCCAAAAAATGCACTCGTATTTCAGTGGTCTTGCTATTGTTCTAAATTTCCAATCATTTTCCAGCAAGGTGTTGTTTGGAGATAGGTAAGAACTATATAAATGACATTCCAGTAGGAACTATGTATATTGTCATTTCAAAACCAAGCAACTAGAATACTCCAGCTTATTTCTTATAACGCATTAAAAAACGTGGTTAATAATATATCACGTATTTGGATATTTTGGTATAATAAACAAAGTCAGTATCGATAGGTAAGCAATGTATTATTGATTGCTTCTGTTTTTGACACTATTTAACACAAGAGCAAAACAAAGCTTTGTAATCAATTTGATTAGACATGATGTATCAAAGGTATATTAAAATTAATGCCAGATATTCATATTTCGAAGCATTGTATCTAAACTTATTAAACCGTTATTAAGTTTTATTTTAGCATCGCTACAAAAAAACAATATCCCTTTTAAAAATCGAATGTCGTTTTTTGTACATCTATGTTTTTTTAAGTGTGGATTGAACCTTCCTACCCAGGAAGGAGTCGACAACTCTATCGATCTCGCCAAATGCCGATCGGATAGGACCTATATATATTTCGTATATTAACTGCTGTAATGTCATCCGACTTCATAGAAATGCTCATATGCCCGTGTGTGTGAACGGATAAAAATTAGTGCGTCTTTTTTATTAAGATACTGGTAAAAATGTGACTGCATGATCATTAACCAATAAAATATTGGTCATTTAGAATAAATCTGAACACGTGTTCACGCATGTGCCCTTGAAGTGACTTAATTTCTGCTTTCAAGATTTGCCTTTATTCATTACCGCAAACAAAAGTGAAATTCAAATAGAGTCAAATAAATCAAACCCAAATTTCCTCTGAAATCATAAGATTTATGAGTTAGGTAGTCAAAAATTAATTATTTTGCATTTAGTCCAAAGAAACGCAACTTTCTCAATGAAAAATCTTTTATAATTTTCTTCAGACAGGTAGGTACCATAATATTGAAAACAAGTGCGCAAAAGAAAATAAAAAACACGACGATTTCAAATTTGACAAACGAATCTTTACTGAACCATAGTCAAAGTTAGCCATCTAGACAAAGTAAGGCTTGCTTGAACAATAAAGTGGATGCGGCAGATTTTCGTAAACGGAAACGGAACACACAAACAAATTTGCAGACAGGTGAAACGTCAAACAATCGAGTTAAATAAAATAAAAAAAAATAAAATTATTGTCATGGTTTTCAAATATTTTTCTTAAGGCGATGCCATACGTAGTAATGCAAAATCATGTGTTTTTGGTTTGAAAATTTGGTCGCCTAGAATTGTTTCTGGGGCCTTAGCATGAGAATCGATCGAACTTAACGATATCGTATTGCTAAGCGTATCTACCGACCATTTTATAACGACTTCCCTAGCATGAGAACACTATTGATATCTCTAACGACATCGATAAGGCAATAAATACAAATCGATATACGCTGGCAATACTGGGACGGAATTGTCTATGAATTGGATAGACGTCAGACGTCAAACGTCAGATTTCAAGCTTGATCATTGTAACCGCCTTGTTTTTTTAATATTTTACGATGTCGCAAGCAATGGTAGCTGGGTAAGTTATTTATTTATCTTTTTATGTGAAAGAATTTCCATTATTATCAAAGAGATATACTTACATTCTATTGTGTCAAAATTTTGAAGTTATTTTTACTAATATTTCAATCATACGCAGTATTTTAAGATATTCAAAATGCTGATATTATGATTTCAGGAAGAGAGTAAGGTCGACGACCAGTCAAATGGATCTGCTAACCAGCTATATGGCTGACCATTCGGAGTTCGCCGCTGGAAGGTTTGTGGGACCTCGGGGTTCGGAATTTGGCGGAACAACTGGCAGAATTGGGTCCTGCTAAGTCAGCCGAGCAGTGGAAAACAGTGAGTATTTGTACCTACCTATACAAACTGGTTGCAGCAAACTTTGCTGACCTTCTAATATAATCTATCATCGAGACACTTGATATAAGACCGTAAATCACTTTTAACCTGACATTATTTTTACATTTTACAGACATGGCGTGACATAGCTTCCCCTTCTCGCCCGAGCAAGAAGAGGAAGCTAACTGACAAGCCAGATGTGGGGGTTCGGATGGTGATGGCGCAGGAGGCTAATAACCAATCATCCAAGGAGCTTGTGGGAGCTATTCATAAATTCTCCAATATTTTTAAGGTATTTCCTATTTCTCTTCGAATCACTCCCAAATACAGCGCTACATGTGTAAGTTGCCAGATTAAAATATAAAGAAATAGCGTCAATCCATGTTTAGGCCACTGCCAACTTATAAGTGTGGCACTGTACTTTTAAATTAGAATTAAATCTTAGTAGAACAAAATAAAATGCCCAGCTTTGACTTAACTAACTAACTAACTAACCATCACGCCGTTTCCCCGCAGGGGTAGGCAGAGAGGACGGACCGCCAAACAACTCGGTCTTGGCACACACTCCTTGCCTCATTTACATTCATACATCGTCTCATACATACTCTTCTATTATTATTAGCTTTGACTTATTTCATTTATTTATTGTACTATTCCCAATGTACTATTTTTCCATTTTGCGCGGTGGAGTTTTTATTGTTCTGTTTGTTTAGATATTCTTTGTGTTAAAAAAAATTAATAAACATGTAAAATCCAGCTTGGCGAGAAATTCAAAATGAATAAATTAATTTATAATCTTCCTTTTAGTATGTCGACTACCTATTGTTATTTAAATTAAATAATGAGTTGTTATTTATCATTTCAGAGTTCAATGGATCGATTTGCTGACATTTTTGAGGTATTTCCTGTTCCTTTTTGTAATTATTTGTCAGGGCACCCCGAGACCGGGCAAGATACAGTGTCTACATAGACATGGTGCTTTTCTGGTCTCGTCTCACTGGCACTAATAACTAATTTACTATAGAAGGTAAATTAAGTTAGTAAATTAATGAATTATCATCTCTTGTTTCAGAGATACACGGCAGTGGAACGTGAAAGGGTTTGTTTACTCCAACGACAGTTGGCGAGGTATTTATTTGCTATACATCTATACTGGCTTTTAAAAACATTTAATGTACAAAACTGAACAAATTAAATTAAATATTGCATTATTTAATATGTCACTTGAGAGATTGCGAAGTATGTTCACAAAGGATGGAACACGATTATTAACAATTGTCCTTGGAGAGGCAAGCAGTCCAGCTAGGAGGTACGATGAAAGTAGAATGAATGAGATCTCTAATAAAACATTTCTAATTCTAGACAAACTCAACCATCGAAACAACCGTCAACATCATTTGCCAACTCGCCCAACTATACGTTGCAGTTGGAGTCGGAGGATGAATACGATTAGTTTTATAATTTTCAAAATAATAAGTTTTTTGTATACTTTGTGTGTTAAATTTTTATTTTTATTAACGTTTTGTATGTTCATAATTTTTATGTTTCTTGTGAAAAAGTGAAACTCAACAACAAATGTCATTTTTTTACAATTTAGATACATACAATACAATATTTTAAAGTACGTGTTGTGTAATATTGCATGCAGCACTTTGCATATACATATACTTGATTAGTAGCAGTTCTTCAAACTCTTGCAATGTCTCTGTGAGGCGTGAATTGTTTTTACAATGTAGGTACATACAATACAATGTTTTAAACTACTATTGAAGTACTTGTTGTGAAATATTGCATGCAGCGCTTTGCATATATGAATATGTACTTGATTAGTAGCAGTTCTTCAAACTCTCGCAACGTCTCTGTGAGGCGTGAATTGTTTTTACAATGTAGGTACATACAATACAATGTTTTAAACTACTATTGAAGTTCTTTTTGTGAAATATTGCATGCAGCGCTTTGCATATATGAATATGTACTTGATTAGTAGCAGTTCTTCAAACTCTTGCAATGTCTCTGTGAGGCGTGAATTGTTTTTACAATGTAGGTACATACAATACAATGTTTTAAAGTACTTTTGAAGTACTTGTTGTGAAATATTGCATGCAGCGCTTTGCATATATGAATATGTACTTGATTAGTAGCAGTTCTTCAAACTCTCGCAACGTCTCTGTGAGGCGTGAATTGTTTTTACAATGTAGGTACATACAATACAATGTTTTAAACTACTATTGAAGTTCTTTTTGTGAAATATTGCATGCAGCGCTTTGCATATATGAATATGTACTTGATTAGTAGCAGTTCTTCAAACTCTTGCAATGTCTCTGTGAGGCGTGAATTGTTTTTACAATGTAGGTACATACAATACAATGTTTTAAAGTACTTTTGAAGTACTTGTTGTGAAATATTGCATGCAGCGCTTTGCATATATGAATATGTACTTGATTAGTAGCAGTTCTTCAAACTCTCGCAACGTCTCTGTGAGGCGTGAATTGTTTTTACAATGTAGGTACATACAATACAATGTTTTAAACTACTATTGAAGTTCTTTTTGTGAAATATTGCATGCAGCGCTTTGCATATATGAATATGTACTTGATTAGTAGCAGTTCTTCAAACTCTCGCAACGTCTCTGTGAGGCGTGCATTGTTTTTACAATGTAGGTACATACAATACAGTGTTTTAAAGTACTATTGAAGTTCTTTTTGAGAAATATTGCATGGAGCGCTTTGCATATATGTATACTTGATTAGTAGCAGTTCTTCAAACTCTTGCAATGTCTCTGTGAGGCGTGAATTGTTTTTACAATGTAGGTACATACAATACAATGTTTTAAACTACTATTGAAGTTCTTTTTGTGAAATATTGCATGCAGCGCTTTGCATATATGAATATGTACTTGATTAGTAGCAGTTCTTCAAACTCTTGCAATGTCTCTATGAGGCGTGAATTGTTTTTACAATGTAGGTACATACGATACAATGTTTGAACATGATGAAGCACTATAAGTCAGTTTCCTTGTTTAATATATTATCATTCGTGGGAGAAGTACTTTCGCACTAGTTCGTCTCTCACTCTGCGGGCTGCAACAACCCTGCTGACATCTTCAGGCTGGTGCAGCAGCTCAACCTCTCTTAACTCTACATTATCATTATAATCGTCTGTTAATCTGAAAATAGAGAAAAATTTATTAATATTTTGTACTGTTGCCTTACTTTTTTAAATGCATATAGTTCAACAAGGAAACTGACTTATAGTGCTTCATCATGTTGTATAGTATAGCACAAGTAATAATTATTTGACCAGCAGCATCGGGCTCATAATGGAGAACTCTGTCTTTCCTGAGGCAACGGAATATAGCCTTCCATGCCCCAAATAGGCGTTCTACGGAACATCTCGCCTCACAGTGCGCCTTTGTGTATCTGTATTGGGCACTCCCCTCGACTGCATTCAATATTGGTGTCATCAGATAAGGCTCGAGTGTATATCCAGAATCGCCTGATTGAAACAAAACACCCATTATAATAGGTACATATAACTACTAAATTATGATTTTTTTTCCTTTTTTTTAAATGAGTTGTTGAAATACATACCTAGCAAGAAATATGTCCCAATTCTCTGATTGTATAGTCTGTTCATTTCAGTTTTGACTAAACTATTATTCCAAATGAATTGGTCATGGACAGTACCCGGGAAGCGTGTGTTGATGCTCAATATTTTCAACGTAGCATCGCAGACCTGTTTATCAAACATAAAAAACCTTCAATAAAATTTGAAAACAACAATCCGGCTGTTTTATTTCTGAAAAAATATTTACCACTTGAACATTCAGCGAATAAAATCCTTTGTGGTTTTTGTACTGCTCCTCGTGTCTGGAAGGGGTGACGATGGCGATGTGGGTGCAATCGATGCATCCCAGAACATGTGGAAAGTTTAATTTTTCCCTAAAACTACTCTCTACTTGCTTGCGGGCTTCATTTGTAGCCGGAAAATGTATCCATCTTCTGTACAGATGTTCTAAAACTGCTTTCATAAACAGTTTTATGCACTTGCTAACGGTAGTTTGCCCTATCGCCAAGAAGTGATCTTGGCCTACTCCACGTTGGTAGCTCCCTGTAGCAAAGAAGCTGATGGGTGCGAGTACCTGTCAACATCATAAATAATACAACTAATTAATAAACTTCACTTTTGATCATTTTAATCACTTTATTGTGAAAAATTATCATCACCAATCGAAACAAATTTATTTATTTCACGTGGTCGTTCCAGTGGTGGATAGATTTATATTGTGTTTTTGTTTTACTAAGATATCAATAATATTTAATACTCTCACTTTAATGTATACTGGAAGTCCTAATGTATTTTTTGACACTAGAAAAGGAGTTAATTCATCAATGAGATCTCTAGCCATAATGCGAGATATTCGAAACAATTGTCTGAATTCCGTCTCTGCAAGTTCGAACGGATTCAATTGATCGCGTAAACGACGCCTTTCAATCCTACGATCTTCCCTAACCTGCCTCCTTTCATTGAACCACAAATTTTGCATAATGAACGACATTATTAAAAAAAATATGTATATCGACAGCCAACCAAAGTTTTAACTGACACTCAAGACCCCACGTTATATTCGGCGGGCTTTTAGCAACCGTCGGTCGGAAGTTATCCTATCGATACATTCTCATGCTCGCAATTTTAACGATACCGTCGCTACTTTGACCATAGACAAGGAATTTTAACAATCGTCGGTTGTTATATTTTGATCGTGCTAGCATATGTCGTTAAGTGCTCATTGATGACGTATTTTAACGATATCGTATTGCTATAGGGCTATATCGACTTCTCATGCTAAGGCCCGATGCTTTAATTAAATACTGCGAGTAGAATACATCTTGGCCTTTGAAATAATCGAGTATTTTTAGATAAGTCGTTTTTTTTTTATTTTATTTTTTTTTTTTTTTATATTAACTCCACACAGGAGGCCCTGAAGAAAATAATTTCCCTCAGGGCCTATGTCATCTTTGGGGATGCTGTGTGGAGGGTCTTTTTGTGGAGAGGAAGGAGTGAACATGGGTCTTGAAGAGTCCCATGTTGTAGGAGGGAGGAAACACAGAGGCCGGCAGTTCGTTCCACAGCCGAGCTGTTGAACTTAAGAACGAATCGTAGAAGCGACCCGTTCTCATGTGACAAGTGTCAACTGTGTAAAAATGTTGGGCGCGCGTTTGGCGTGTATCCCGACTACGCACCGGTGCCGAAGTGATCAATAACGCTAGTTCCTCAGAGCATCTTCCATTGTAATACCGATAGAACAAGGACAGCATACCTACCTGACGCCTGTGCTCTAAAGATTGCAGTCCGTTTGTTAAGATTGGGGAATCTATCAAACGGACCGCCCGTTTTTGCACAGAGTCTAGGGTTTTTTCAGGTATTTAGGGGCTCCGGACCAGAGATGGCTGCCAAATTGGACAGTAGGGCGCACTTGCGATTTGTACAGGGTCAGCAGTTGTGTATTATTAAAGTATCTGCGGGCCCTGTACAGTACGCCCAGCTTCTGAGAGGCCAACTTTACTCTGGCTTCGATGGAGCCCCCGTACCTGAGCTGGTCACTTATAGTTACACCAAGCATATCAATGGAATGCCTGTTCGGAAGATTGCTTCCGTTGAAGGAGACTAGATTATCATTTGGATCCCTTTTAGACGTAATCAGACAGGATTGGGTCTTTGAAACATTAAATTCGACGAGATTATTTTTACCCCAGGAGGAAATACTCTCGAGATAACCGTCCATTCTCTGCTTCAAAGTCCTCCGAGCCGTTGGAGTTTGTGTGCCCTTTGGGGGCTTGTCAAACAAAAAGCTATCATGAACTGTACTGTCATCCGCGTGGCAATGAATCGGTGCACATGTCAAAAGGTCATTGATGTGCAACAAAAACAAAGTTGGAGACAGAACCGATCCCTGTGGGACGCCAGCATTTATGGAGTGCGAGGAAGAGGTGAAACCGTCAGCAACCGCCTGAATCGACCTGTCCCTTAAAAAGTCAGCAATCCACGTACACAGGGATGCGGGAAGTCCGTAAGAATGCAATTTGTTGACAAGTCTTCGGTGCCAGACCCGGTCAAAGGCCTTGGATATGTCTAGTGCGACCGTTTGGGTCTCACCGTGACGTTCCAGGCACCGCCCCCAAACATGCGTCACATACGCGAGAAGATCACCGCACGAGCGGTTCCGCCGGAATCCGTATTGACGGTCGTTGATAATTTTGTTCTTCTCGAGGTATGTGAGCAGTTTGTCGTTGATCACACGTTCCATCCATCCATCACTTTGGACAGAACTGATGTGATCGCAATGGGGCGGTAGTTGGCCGGGTTGGAGCGGTCACCTTTCTTGGGAATAGGGTGAATGACCGCTTTTTTCCAACCA
Organism: Hesperophylax magnus; assembly: GCA_026573805.1. NCBI lineage: Eukaryota > Metazoa > Arthropoda > Insecta > Trichoptera > Limnephilidae > Hesperophylax > Hesperophylax magnus. The sequence goes on from JAIUSX010000081.1 coordinate 1,605,702, forward strand.
GAGGGCACAGTGCCACACTTCAGGGACATTTTGAAGAGCTTTGTCAAAACTGGAACTATTTCCGCAGCACACCTCTGCAATACCAGGGCAGGTATTCCATCAGGTCCACTAGCTTTGTTAACATCGAGCCCCCGTATGACGTGAAGTACATCCCGATGCCGGATCCTCAGCTTTTTCATATAGAAGCCGCAGTGAGGAACCGACGGCGGAAGAGTACCTCCGTCATCGAGGGTCGAGTTTTCCGCAAACATTTTCCCTAATAAGTTAGCCTTTTCGGTGGCAGTGTTTGCTAGTGAGCCGTCAGGTCTGGTAAGAGGTGGCAAACTGGGTTTGCAAAAATTCCGACCTATTGAGCCCGCAAGCAACCAGAATGCTCTGCTGCCATGCGGGCAGGCAGCCAACTTTTTGCTGATCTGCAGGTCGTGTTCGAATTTTGACCTATTAATGATTCTCTTGCATTCCTTTGCCGATTTGTTGTATGCTGATCTGCTTTCGGGCGTTCGAGATGTGTTGTAGGCTCGGTAAGCCGCGTTTTTTCGTCGAACTGCTTCGGAGCATTGTCGACTGAACCACGGCTTTGAGCCCACACCAGTTTCTTTAGTATTCGATTGTATGAAGCCATCCATCGCCGATTTGATGACTTCACCAATCTCCTGGGCACATCTTGAAGGGTCCGAAGTCCGAAAACAAACAGCTGACCACGGAAAAGCGTTGAAATGGGCCCATTTAAAAGCCCAGAAAAAAATAATGTAAAGACCTATGAAAACTGCTTTAAAGTTCAAAATCTCCTACTTACAAACCCATTTTCGGTTGTGATTTTATTGTATAATGTGGCAAATTAATTTATTTATAAAATGATCGAAAAAAAATTAAATATTTATGCCTGAACTTCCACAAAATAAAATAAAAGGCAGTTTTTGGCCATGTTTTTTTCTTGCATAAATCAAAAAAGGCGGATGGTGTTAAGCGGGAATTTAAACCTTATCGCCATCTACGTAAGGGTTGTTATTGATAGCGGCTCAATTTAAAATATTACATGACGTAGTGCATCGCCTTAAGCAGAATACAGTGAAATAATTCAAGGCTTGCCAAGTTACGCCGGGCTGTAGGTTGATCGCTAATTATCCGAAATGTGACAGTAGACAGATATTAATTACAATCACTTCCTTTGACGGAAACTGGAATATAGGACAGCCAATGATATCTGTGCACACAATAGTAACGTTATACTTGTAGATACCAATCTGTTTGATGAAGTACCGCTTTGTTTAGTGCTCTAGATCAGTCCTTCTCAAAAGTGGGTTATAACGCCCCCTTAGGGGCGCTGGAAGGGAGCAGTAGAAGGCTCGAAGAAAAATAGGGGGCGTTAAGGAAATCTAGGGGGGCAACGATCTAGCTGAATTAAATAATAAGAGTTTTATTTTCTTATTACAAAGCATTTTATAAGAAAGCTGACTATTTTATTTTTAGATATTCGTGGCATTAATGCCATTAATTTCCATGTGCCGACTAGGAGTACAAGGAAAAATATAACATTCTTCTGTAATACATACAAGAATCATACAGGAATCAAGATCAATCAATCAAACACCAATAGGATGCATGATCTGGGCAACAAGTATGGGGGTACTATTGATATTTGTATTGATCCCATTTATAGAATCAAGCGTAATCTATACCAGCCATTGATGTATTATACACAGCACTTTGTTGAATCCTACAAATTAGAGCATTGGTGATGTAGTTTTAGTGATTTTTTTTATTTATCAAAGGAAAAAGTACATGTAAGTAATAAGGTTTACAATTTACAGTGACAATCTTTAGTACTAATCTTCCAGAGAAGCATTCGCTTGTGGTTGGAAGAGGAGTATACATTATGTAATTGTAGATATACATATAGAATCAAGAGAAGTAGGAAAAAAAATATTATTAGTAAAATGTACTACTAGTAGCTATAATATATAAATAAAAATATGATGTTATTAGTTTCTGATATAAAGAAAATTTTTTTTTTTTTTATTAATATGTAAACTATATTTGGAAAAGAAATTGCTTTTTAAGTAGAATATTTACTTTTCATTTTTTTTATAATCTTTATCATATCTTTAAAATATTTTTTCAAAATGCTCAAAGCTTGGTTTCTATGTTAGTTAGTTTTTAAATTAAATAAAACACGAATAATGTATTTATATCTGTATAATGCTTGTATGAAAAACTTTATCGGACTATCCACCTTCAGTTAAGTTATTTTTAAAAAGGTAAGTAAAAAATATGGCTGGCAGTAGACTTTTTTTTAATCTCGAATTCAGCGGTGGTCGAAATAAGTTTGAGAACCTCTGCTTTAAATAGAGTTGATGTAATACGATTCTGTCGATTGGAAATGTGAAGTAGGTACCTAGACACCCAAACCAATCAGGTAAAAGGGAACAAACCAAATTTCGCGGAGCGCGGGAGGGAGCGTGACCGTCCCACTTTTGGTGATGTGTCAATAAATGAATATAACAATATACAGGCAACTCTCTCAATAATCTGCATGGAGAAAACTTGCTTATTTGAAATATTGTTAATTTACTAAAAATCTGGTCGAATTATTCGTTTTCTTGTGAAAAATGGGACTGGAGACCTACAACGAATGATTTGACACTGTCAAAAACTATCAGTAAAGCATGTTATGATGAAGTCGGAACATGCTTTCTACAATATAATAGTAGTTTCGCATATCGTCCATTATATATATTTGGACAAGGACAATTGCGTGAACACGTGTTCAGATTTATTCTGAATGACTAATATTTTATTAGGAAATGATCATGCAGTCACATTTTGAACAGAGTCTTGATAAAAAGCTGTACTGATTTTTCTCCGTTTGCTTACGAGTTACTAGTATTTTTTACAATGGCGCGCAAATTGTTGGCTGCCTTAAAAACTATATATCCCAAATCGGATAAACAAAAGTTCGGGCATGTTACTAAAAATTTATATTTTTTTAATTTATTTATTATTTTTCTTTTAGTAATTTGTACATTTAAGTTTACAAATGACTAATTAATTTTTACATATTAATAGGCACGTTCCAGAGTGGAAGATACTACCAGTATCGCCCTGGTGTAAGACCACCATTCAGAATTGAAACGTTGCTCCAAATGGCTTTAGCCGTGTTTAGTGACTAGATCTGAATAGCCAGGTACTTCCCCACCTTCCTCTTTCCCTTCCCCACTTACCTTCAGCCTCACAACATCCCCCAATTGGGGATGCCATAGTCTCACTGGCTCCAGACGGGAGCAGTTGGGACTCTTGTGAGGTATTCACTATAAAAAAAAAAAAAAAAATTCTATGTTTTTTCTTGTTTTATGTGGCTTCTACACAACATCTTGAATTTTTCAATTGGGGCAGACTTTAGGTTTTCCGGCAGCGCGTTATAGTATTTCATCCCTTTATAGAATATACTGTTCTGTGTATTCACCTTGTCCTTTTTTGGTAGCCTGATTTCATTGCACGTCCTAGTTTTATGTTTGTGTATGTCCTTGTTGTATACAATTTTATTTGAAAAAAATTGGGTAGCAGGTTGTTTACTATTTTGTGTACAAATATCATCGTGTTCAAGGTCAACATCTGTTTCACCTGATACACTATTTAGTTAATAAATATGTTATAATTTAGATACGTCACTCAATTTTAGCGTCGCTACACCAGGCCATTCGTTTAAAAACGAACATTCAGTTCCTGCGCAGAATGGACAGCGCTGCAAACCTTTGTCTTACTTTAGCAAACTTTACTTTCTGCGCATGGTCTGGTTATACATTTTATTAAAGCATTCTCGAACTCTCCTGGTGCCAAAAATATCGTCACGTGGTTTGCCTCCATCTCGTCGAAATGATACCTAGATTTCATGTTAGAGCAAGTCTATTAATTCGAATATATTTAATTCGTCACTTCAATCTGAATCAATAAATAAATTTGATGACTTGATCATAAGTGTCTTTCATGATGACACATTAACTATGAATCAGAAATTCTTTGTCACGCAATATACCTATTATTTTTTATTCGTTCGTGAAATCATAAAACACACCAATTTAGGTTGTCGTTGCGTGAAATATGAAATGAACTCAAATATGCTCGGAATTTTTATTTTATTTTTTCATCTTATTTATTTATCAATATTTGTAAGTTTAGTTAATATATTAAAACTCTAATGTATGATAATTTTTATAGGGAATAACTCTTCTTCAAAATGAAATTTTGTAGGTTATACGCAGAAAATTGACTATTAATAATTTATTTAGAACTCTTCAAATTATTTTACTTTACGAATGAATTAACAGTTTTCCATAAAAATTATTGGTAAATTTCGAATTAATTATTTTGATGTCGGAACACGTGTTCATAAAGATCCGAATATTTTTTATTTCATCATGATATATTATCAAGGCAAACGCAAGGTGACTTGTAATATAATCACTCAGCAGGTATTTCAATTTTTAAACCTTGTAGACTGTTAACACTAATTTTATCATAAATGACATCCTAATAATAATAATATTAACCTTTATTCCAAAATAAGTAGAAAAATATCTCGACTTGGCAAATCATTCAATTCTTTTAATTAATTTAGAATTTAATGTCGAGTTTCACAAGAAATGATTAGTAAATATTTGTTAAAAATTGATTATCACTAATCTATTGGAAATTACACGAACTTGAACTAAGTACCGTTTCGATTAATTTGCTTGTCACGATACGAGCTTCGTAGAAGCTCTAAGTTCCCTTCGCTATGTAACCCGAATTTCTCAATACCTTCATAATACAATTTAAAAGCTCTTCGCGTGAAATTTAATTACGAGACGTTATAATAAAGGACGAATTTTCAAGAATTCATTTTATTTCGTTTTTGATTGTTTCGGTGCAAAACTGCATTGCCAAAATGGTGGATATTTTCAATATTGTCCTTTCAATATCGCCATCTCAGAAAATCAAAACGGTGCGCGATGCTTAAGAAAACACAATAATACCCTAAAATACAGTCGGAATCATAACGACGTAAGTGAAGAACCCGTGTACAAAAATGATCGGCGCGTGGCCTGCCGCATTGTACGGACCTACGGTCGAATTTGCTCTAGCAGGCCTAGAAAATAGATTTTAATTAATTCTGATAAACGTTCTAATAAAATCTCAGATGTTTCGAGGTGAATACTACGGGAAGTTACCATTTCATCGCCTGGATAATTAAAATCTGGTGCTCACCGCTAATTTTATATTTAAAATAAGTTTTTAAATTTTTAGAAAACGTTTTTTCCTCCAAAAGAAAAGAAAACACGAGAAAATTCCGAAAAGTTATTTAGTGTTTCCGAGTTTCCTGACAACGCGATTACAAAATAAATAAAAGTCAAACGATATGATTTGAGATGTTCACGGCCAATCACACATCTGCCCTGATGAACAATGTAATGCTGTCTGGAACGTTGGCTAAAGAAGAAGGAAACGCAACACGGAATAATACCGCAAAAATAAATCAAACATTTATGCACAATTGATAACATAGAATGAGAACTCAAGCTGTCGAATAGCTTGCTGACTTTTGTATTTCCTCCCTTATATAAGTAGTGGTTACTATTCAAAAGCCAGGATTACTCCTTCCTCTCCATAAAAAACACATTCTGAACATCATCATCAAGTGGGCGAGTGATCAAAGGCGTCGGGTTTCCGCCCAGGTGTCACATGTTCAAACAAAACCTGAGGTTTTGGTTCAACCCTCTGCCAGCGTATGTCGTAAATTACAAGTATGTGCTGGTCGCCTCAGGTATAATTGTGTGACCTATACGTGAAAATTTTTAAAAATTAAAGGTCAAAATATTTCATGTAGGATTTTCGAATTTCAACGAGTGTTCAAAAAGTTTTTTGTTTGTAATTCAATTTACTCTGGGATGCTTACAGTTAAAATGTATGAAAGGTCAATAAAGAAAAAAATATATAATTCAAACAATATTATTTTATCGAAGGAAACAAGCACTTTGTGATGTGACATTATATATTAAATGAAAAAATACACTTTGTAAAACACCACTTTTATTATGAATTAATATTAACAGCCAACCAGGTTTCGCTTAGCTCAAGCTTCGTCAGGGCTTATTATTTCAACTAAAGTTATTTTCACACAGACATATATATATATAAATAACAGACACGAGTGAAAGAGATATAAATAAAAGAGTAGACACCTTATTAGTGCTAGAACGAGAAAGGATGTAGACTGATTACACGATGGGTAGGTAGGGAGAGGGAAGGGAGGAATCAGTTTTATCAGGTTAACGGAATAAATTAAATATATTCCGTTAACCTCTGATAAAACTGTTAAATTAAATATCAGTTAAAGTGGCAATCACGTACACAGACGTGGACATATACGTATTTATCTAATATCGGATGACATCACAGCAGTTAATATATGAAATAAATGTCGGTTTTACCCGATTGATATTTGGCTAGATTAGTAGACTCAGACTGGGTTTAAAGGTTAAATCGTTACTCAAACCAAAAATGTGTATAGACGTACTATGGTAAAAACTTTTTTTGTGATTTTTTTCAACATTAACCTTTCAATACGGATTAAAAAAATAGTGCTTACTCGAGGAAACGTATCAGAATTTAGTGATAGCGATAATTTAAGTAGTTAAAACGTGTTTTTAAATAGTTTCAAAATTATTTCATATTTTATGTGAGTATCCAATTGCACGCAACAAGTTGGACTGTAACCCCAAACTGAAGTAAAAATTTCAATTTCGGAGGCGGGTGTGGGTACCGCCGTAGCCCTGCCATCGGTCACCCCAAGTGGTTCGCTACGTTTGGTGACTTAGGAGGGGTGTCCGGGTCCATGTGGTGAGGTTTATCTAGGTCATGGCGGCAGATGCGTTTTCTCACCTACTGCTGATCCGGAGGGACTGATTGAGGGATACCTTTTGATCTCTCCAGCCGGACTCTCTCTGGACCCATCGCCTTGCACCGCAGTGGAAGGGATGGATTCATACTTCCGTCACTCCTGGACACATTGCCCCCTGATAGCAACGCATCCCTCATACATTTTTCCTTACTAGAGCTTTATCTCCTTCATTTCCCTAAACACACCCTCCACACAGCCTCCCCTCCTGTATGGAGCTAATGTTAAAAAAGGCATGTTGTGAATTGTGAGTCAGAAGGGTGTGGAGAGGGAAAAAGAGATGAGAAGAGGACTGCTGAAAAGTTGATTCGAGCTTGATTAATCTTTTGTTTGGGATTTTTCTACTTTATTTCAATCGCGGTTGCGAAGAGCTATTTATCATAGCCATTATTTTCTACTAGCTATTATTTCGCACGAAAGTTTCTTATTGTGCAGTTGTCGCAGACCGTAATTGCATCATTTTGCATTCTCGGGAGATGCATTTGCTCGCCTTGAATCTTTGAATGCATCTTTGAAATAATTGTTGAAAAATTGGCATACTTTAGTAAAGTTCTTCTATACTTATTCCACAGCCAAGAAAAAAAAGATTTAAAATTTAAAAACATTTATTATCAAATAATTCAATTTACAACCTTTTTTATAAATATGTGAATACCGCACAAGAGTCTTAACCACTCTTAGATTACCGTCTGGGGACAGTGAGACTATGGCATCCCCAACTGGGGTATGTTGTGAGGCTGAAGGGTAGTGGGGAGGGGAATGAGATAAAGAAGAGGAAGGTGGGGAAGTACCTGGCTATTCAAATCTGGTCACCAAACACGGCTGAAGCCATTTCAAGCAACGTTTTAATTCTGAATGGTGCTCTTACACCAGGACGACACTGAGAGTATAGTTTATAAATAAATTGAGAACTAACACAAATAATATTTTTTTTCATGGTATGTTACCGGGAAGTGATTTCAAAGTGTGAAAAACTTTTAATTTTTTTTTTCAATATGGATGCCATTGCTCTTGACCTTGACTCAAGCAATTTAAAAATGGACTAGCCCAATTGTTTAATTCGCATTCGAGATACAAACTTAGCTAAACTGACTCGGGGGAATTAAAAAAAATCATTAAAATGGACTCGCCCAAGTGTTATATATTTTTAATGATAAACTAATGTTTATAAGATAAGGTTTTTTATGCAACGCACAAAGGATAACAAATTAATACCAGCAATAATTAGTCATTATATATTGCTTATGATTAATTATTATAAGCAATAATGGTTGATTGAAGTACTAGTACATATTGAATTATTTGGCGTGTTGGAAATAAGCTGACGTAGCTCAGTGGTCCAGAGCACCTGACCGGACATCAGAATGTGTGGATTCAATTCCCTCCGGCGGCATTTATTTTTACTCGGGAGATGTTTTCAAATTGTATGGATATTTCAGGCGACTAATTATTGCTTATAATAATTTGTCGCCAAAGTGTGTTTGAATTTGTGATACCTATCTATAAAATTTACCTAAATGATAAGCCAGGGGAGGAATATTGGGAACATGATAGAAGTAACAGCACCAATCAGAAGAGACCAGGGCAGTACAGATAGACATTGTGGTGAAATTAAATTTATAAACAAAATGATTATATTGAGTTAAAATGATAGAACTTGCAGACAAACTACCTTATGGCAGATTTGCGTAACGTCTTTTTTGATATTTTAAAATTTGTAGTAATATATTTTTTGTAATAAACTAATTAATAAATAAATCAAATAAAATTTACAAGCGTACGCCGGGATTCGAACCCGTGACCTTCGGCTTGCTAGTCAAGAGCCTTACCCCTCGACCACGTAGATTTACACGGAGATTCACATTGCCAATTTCAAAAGCTTATGAAGCAAATTGAATAGACAGATGGATAAATGTGGAATCATGAATTCAAAATGAAAGCAATAATAGATATTCAAAAAGCTATAGCTATGTAGATAGGTTGGCTACATTCTCAAGAGGTCGAGTTTTATACAAAAGGAATTTGAAAATTGGTGAAACGCCATGATAAGTGCTTGAATTTAAATGACGACTGTGTTGAAAAATGGCGGAAGGATAAAGTTTCAGGAGGGACATAATAAAATATTTAATTTATTTATTTATTTAAATATACGCCTAAAAAGGCTTTTACATAGAAGTGATACATGATGCAGTACAATGAGAGAATATGTATTATACAGGAGATATTGACAGTAAATAGATGTAATCCATTTTAAAGAAGGTAAAAATACACACTTGTAAAATTGTGATTACAAGTAAAATGAGAAAATATTAAAAAAATATGAAGCAATATTAGTAAAACGTAAGAGTAACATAAAGTCAAAAAGAAATTACAACACTACATATAAGACAAATCATACCAACGCTACTCTAATTTGTAGGAATCAACAAAGTGTTGGTGTAGATTATGCTAAATTCAATATATGGAGTCAATAAATAAATCAATAGCACCCCCATACTTGTTGCCCAGATCATGCATCCTATTGGTCAGTAAGTGTGTCTGATAGATGGTCGAGTATGTATTACAGAAGCATGTTATATTTTGTCTTGTATTCCTAGTCGGCACATGTAGTTTAATAGTGGCAAGGATGGCAGGACTATCAATTAAGTTGTAAATGACTCTGTGTAACACAACCAGGTCTGAAATAATTCTCCTGTCAGACAGTGTTATTAGATGCAATTGATTCATCAAACTGACATAATTAATGTAATCAATGGAGTGAATTTTATATAAAGGGGACCAAATAGGTGAATTATACTCCAATTGACTTCTGACTAATGAAATATAGAGGGTTCTCATACAATCTATGGACTTAAAATCAGTTAAAGTTCTGCAAAGGAAGCCAAGCATCTTTAAAGCCTTATTAGTTATATAGTTGATGTGTTCAATGAATGACAAGTTTTCATCGAATATTACACCCAAATCACGAATATGTGATACTGGTATTAATTTAATATTATTTAATGTATATTCATGTAATATAATTATAACGAGTTTTGGAAAATCGTATTACTTGACATTTCTGAATGTTCAAAAATAAATCATTTTGTTCACACCATTGATGAAGTTGTTCTAAATTACTCTGTAAAATTTGACAATCGCATACATTTCGTATTCTTTTATATATTTTTAAGTCGTCAGCAAAAAGCAGAACTTCTACATCATTAAATTGGTCAACAATGTCATTGATGAATAATAAGAAAAATATTGGGCCGAGGTGGGACCCTTGAGGAACCCCACTTGTGGCCTCGAATATATAAGATTGTACATAATTAATCTTTACTCTAAGCACCCTATGGCTAAGATAACTAACAATCCAACTCAATAATTTACCTTTGATGCCCAACAATAGAAGTTTATAAATAAGTATGTGATGTCGAACCTTATCAAAAGCTTTACTAAAGTCAGTGTATATACTGTCCACTTGTTGTTTGAGACCCAGAGATTCAGATATGTAATTTTCATAAATCATTAAATTACTTAAGGTAGAGCGACATGTGATGAAGCCATGTTGGTTAGGAACAATAACGTTGTTGATAGGTTTTACAATGATATCTAGGACTAATTTCTCAAAAACTTTCGGTAAAGCAGACATCATACAAATTGGTTAGTTTTTAGATTCTCACGGCCAAAAGCATTTTTGTTGTTTGTTTTTGGGGTGTTATGCCGTGTTGCGCTAACTCCTTCTTTAGTCGACGTTTCGGACAGCGTTGCAGTGTCCATCATCAGGGCAGATCCGGTAGATCCGAAGATGCCGACACATCTTCGGATCTACCGGATCTGCCCTGATGATGGACACTGCAACGCTGTCCGAAACGTCGGCTAAAGAAGGAGTTAGCGCAACACGGCATAACACCCCAAAAACAAACAACAAAAATTATACAAATTGGTCTATAGTTTGATATATCGCTTTTATCTCCTTTTTTATGAATAGGAGTTAAATAACTCTTTTTCCACTGAGCTGGAAAAGAACCAGAACTTAAAGAATTGTTAAAGAGTTTATAAAGAGGATATATCAGACTACTAACACACGTTTTGAAAAATATTGGAGGAATACCATCCGGTCCAGCAGATTTATTGCTATCTAATTCTTTTATGACTTTTTCTATAGATTCTTTTTTGATAAAACATTGGCTAAGATTTAATACCTCTACCACTGAAATATTTTCATCTATGTATTTAAAAAAAAATACTATTTATAACCAAACGGTGGTTACCCTCCGAATAGCTCTCGTGAAATAATAATAATCTAAAAATATAATATTTATCATTTTTATACAGCATACTGTGACATATGGACACAAGTTAAATATATATATATATATATATATATATATATATATATATATATGTGGGAAGCATAGAATGGGGACAGTTTTTCGAGCGCGCCCATACTTCGGGGACATTTGTATAGTTTGGGGACAGGCCCAAAGTATCTGTCCCCAAACTAACACTTTGCATTATATACGCAACGCATAGATTGAAGCCAATTTTAAAATTATGCAGAAGGCATGCTTTGAGCCATACATTACTAAAATATCCATAGATGCCACTATCGTATCGTTCTCAGATTTTCGAAATTTTCTATTGTGAATTTTTGAATTAGCAAAGGCTCGGTACCTATTTACCTAATTTATGTTTGTATTCTTTTTCGCTTGCTTTTGTCGGAGAATGTCGCATTTTTAAACCCGGTGTCCGCAAATATTTTATTTATTTAATTGTTGGTATTATTTTTTCTCATTAGATAATAATAAAATTAATATGTTCGTACATAATATGATGGTGTATTAAAAACTGATTTTAAAATAATCTAATAAAAATAATTACACATATTACGTTTGTGCAAACATTAAAAAAAAACTTTTTTTTTTTGGTTTTAGGCATTCCACCCTAAAAAGAGTGCTTTGTGATAAAAAAATACTTCCATAATTTTTAATCATATTACAGATACATGTATTTTCAAAATAAATTTATTTTCATACTTTGACAATGTGGGCTTCACTACCCGTACTGAGTTTTATACTTTTTATTTTTATAGTTTTTTTTTTCTAGTTACCTATTCAAAAGTATAAATGTATGTAAAATAATAATGAGAGGTTCATACTTCCTACTCTCATGTTACGTGAATAATGCAATAATAATATAACTATAAAAAAAGAATTTAGAAATCGCGGGTTCAAATTACGGCGTGCAATTTGCATAATTTCACAATATTTATTTGTTGAAATAATACGTTAGTACCTACCTATATGGTATATTTGCGGCAAGTTCAAGAATGGTAGATAGGTACTTTCAGTATCGCCATGTTACTTGAATAATGCAATATTTTAAATAACTACAAAATAGTTGTTCATTGTTTCGCCGTTGAGATTGAGATTACGATCCGTGGCTACGAATTCGGAGGTCGCGGGTTCAAATTACGTTGTGCGCAAGTAAATTTTATTTGATAAATTTGTATAATTTCACAATATTTATTTGTTTAAATAATACGTTACTACCTATATGGTATATTTGCGGCAATTTCAAGAATGGTAGATGGGTACTTTCAGTATCGCCATGTTACGTAACAAATGCAATATTTTAAATAACTACAAAATAGTTGTTCATTGTTTCGCCGTTGAGATTGAGATTACGATCCTTGGCTACGAATTCGGAGGTCGCGGGTTCAAATTACGTCGTGCGCAAGTAAATTTTATTTGATAAATTTGTATAATTTCACAATATTTATTTGTTTAAATAATACGTTACTACCTATATGGTATATTTGCGGCAATTTCAAGAATGGTAGATGGGTACTTTCAGTATCGCCATGTTACGTAACAAATGCAATATTTTAAATAACTACAAAATAGTTGTTCATTGTTTCGCCGTTGAGATTGAGATTACGATCCTTGGCTACGAATTCGGAGGTCGCGGGTTCAAATTACGTTGTGCGCAAGTAAATTTTATTTGATAAATTTGTATAATTTCACAATATTTATTTGTTTAAATAATACGTTACTACCTATATGGTATATTTGCGGCAATTTCAAGAATGGTAGATGGGTACTTTCAGTATCGCCATGTTACGTAACAAATGCAATATTTTAAATAACTACAAAATAGTTGTTCATTGTTTCGCCGTTGAGATTGAGATTACGATCCTTGGCTACGAATTCGGAGGTCGCGGGTTCAAATTACGTCGTGCGCAAGTAAATTTTATTTGATAAATTTGTATAATTTCACAATATTTATTTGTTTAAATAATACGTTACTACCTATATGGTATATTTGCGGCAATTTCAAGAATGGTAGATAGGTACTTTCAGTATCGCCATGTTACGTGAATAATGCAATATTTTAAATAACTACAAAATAGTTGTTTATTGTTTCGCCGTTGAGATTGAGATTACGATCCTTGGCTACGAATTCGGAGGTCGCGGGTTCAAATTACGTCGTGCGCAAGTAAATTTTATTTGATAAATTATACCAAATAATTCGTTCGTACCTATATGGTATATTTGCGGCAAGTTCAAGAATGGTAGATAGGTAGGTACTTTCAGTATCGCCATGTTACGTGAATAATGCAATATTTTAAATAACTACAAAATAGTTTTTCATTGTTTCGACGTTGAGATTGAGATTACGATCCTTGGCTACGAATTCGGAGGTCGCGGGTTCAAATCCCGGCGTGCGCAAGTTAATTTTATTTCACTAATTTGTGTTATTTCACAAATAATTGATTTAAAATAACATTTAGTATATTTGGGGGAAGTTCAAGACAGGAAGATACTCTCAGTATAGCCCTGGTGAAAGACCACCATTTAGAATAGAATCGTTGCTTGAAATGGCTTTAGCCGTGTTTAGTAACCAAATCTGAATAGCCAGGTACTTTCCCACCTTCCTCTCCCACATCGCCTTCCTCTTCCCACCACCTACAGCCTCACAACTACCCCATGTATTTATTCAGAAAAATAAAATCTTCCGCACATTTTTAATTGTATTCATAGTTTGTGAAACTTTAAAATCCTTTAAAGACCTCTTTAAAATTGAAAAACTCTTAATTTCATTAATTTTGTCTAAATAAATTGATTACATTTTTCAGAAAACTTATTGTTCATAGATATGTACCTAGGTAACTGGGCTAAATATTGGTCGGTTACAAGATTAATTTTAATTTAATTGAAAAACATCATAGGTAGGTGGTTAATAAGTTCAAAAATTAATTCATAACAAAGTTCTCCAACGATTGAATCTATGAATTCACTCTTCTTCGATCACGTGAACATCCGCGTGTTACTGACGTGCTCCTGCCACCGCGCAGAAAAGAGACAGCCACCCAACAGTTTGTTCCATAATTTTATTGAACCCTTTCTACATATTCTCGACCGGATATATCCCAGACAGCTATCGGATTACATCGAACAAATATATTGCTTTTAGGAAAGGGTTGTCACAACCAATGATAATTAAAATACATTTTTAATATTATTTTTATTTAGTGGCCATATAAGATTATCGGTATTATCATTCTGTGAACCATCATTTCTATTTGTTGTATTTTAGGGAAATCAACAGGCATAAACCAGTTTTAAAATGAAAAATGTTATCCTTATCAAAACCGTAATAATTACTAGTGTTTATTTTTTTATCAAATCTTGTAACATAAAATTCTAAATAATGGCCGAGACTCGCCAGAGCTTACCAATTTAATAAAAATGCCAATTCCATCAAGATCAACCCGACAATCCAATTTATTCCATTTGCCCACATGTAGAACAAACATTAGAAAAAAATCCCAATTCCTGGAATATGTACGCAAAATAACAAAAAAATTCACAGCATAGACATTTTTAAAAAAATCTTCAGAAATATCGAATAGAAGAAACGCGTACGATAAATTAATACGAAAGTATGAAATGTATCGGGAGCATCTTATATCCTTATCCTATATTCCTCTCCTTTTTCTCTAACCAAACATTAATTTTAAGATATAATAAAACTCCATCTCCAAACCAATATTAGCATAAGAAACTTTTTTGGTTTGTGTGAATGGATTGCAGTCGTATTGTAGGTATTTATCTCTGTATTATATATTATGTATACTGTAAGCTGTTTGTTTCTTACAAATAAATACATATTAATTCCTTATCTAACTTATTTAAGTAGCGAATAAAATAGTTAATATTTATTCAGTTGTTAGATTTGAAGAGGTTTTAATTAGGACGTTTACATAGTAATTAACTAGGTTTGAACAGCTAGGATTCGATTGTATTCTCTTTACACTCTTTTCTCCATTAATCCGTGCAATATGCCTAATCCATATAAAGCGTCCACTTCTTTATCGTGTTCATTATAATAACTTTAGTCTTGCTTGGTGACCAGATATAAATACCTAGTCAGGATCCTTTACCGCTCCATTTCCTTCTCCTCGTACCTACAGTACCTAGTACGAGTAATCCTTCGTTTCGGGACACCGACTGGATTCTGATTTGGTAGGTACCTAGATAAACAAAATACACCAGAGATTTTTCCGAAAGGCGAAATAGCGAACCTAATTGTATTGTAAGAACTGTAGTAGGTATGCGGTCTATCTTCTTTGATCTTACGAATTCGAATCAATTTACAGAATGCAACATAATTATATTCCTACCTACTTTGTACATATTTTTTCATAAATTATCGTAAATTCCAAGTAAGTAGCGACCTAGGTAGGTACCTGCCTACCGAAGTCTAAAACATCAAGATTTGATTTAACTATCGATATCAAGCATGAAACTAAAATGTTTGTTTTGTGTATCCCTTGCCGCTGTATCTATCTTGTGGCGTGATGCATTTTAGCTCTCATTGGTTAGTGGTGTTATGTCACACTATCGCGTAGGGATATATAATAGTGCTATTCCATGTGAGTTCGATTTATATGCACCACTTCAAAATTTTCAACACTCCTGATGGAGAAAATTAATAATGTTTGTGGTAAGGTTTAGTCGAGGGGTAAGGCTCTCAACTAGCAATCCGGAGTTGCGAGTAAATTTTATTCAATTAATTTGTCTTATTTCACAATCAATTCATTTAAATAATCTGTTGTGCACTTGTGGCGCATCGCACAGTGAAAGGCGCTCTGAGTAAAACCACCGCTCAGAATTGAAACGTTGCTTTAAATAGTTTTAGCTATATTTAGTAACAAGATCTGAATAGCCAGTTATTTTTTTTTTAAGTTTTCTTGAGAAACTGTTTTTCACCTTCCGTACAAATCAAATTGGTGTGGCATGGAGTTATCAAAATATTGATCGATGAAAAACATGAAAAAATAAATATATTTTCTTCTAAGTTATAATGTAATAAAGCTTTGTATTGGGTTTTGGACATTTTGAAGTCCGTTTCTACATTAAAAAATATATTATGTTGCCCTACGAAAAGTTGCGGTTTCGGAATTCGGTTTTGTTACCGAAATATACGAACATTCTTATCATATCTCACTCCAAATCTTTTATATATTTTTTTAATAGTAACGTTTCGATATTTATGATATTGTGATATTTCTACAAACCATAAAAAGTGTTTTAAGGGGCGCCCACATACTTGTCTCGGCTCGACAAGCGTCCGCAAGCGTTTGGCTTGGCTTGAATAGTATAGGCTTGCGATAGCTTGCTGCCGATCAGGCCGGGGTCCGGTTGGTATTCTGTCCACAAGGCGCGGCAAGAGTTTTTAACTTGCGCCTTGTATGGCAATTAACCCTGAGAAGAGTACAACTCCGAGCTGTTTATAGTAAATATCGTAAAAATGAATAACTGGACCAACGATAATCATTTTTTTAAATTATATCAAGCAGGGTCCTGTGTATGGATTTGTTTATTTAAAAAAAATATGTAATTAATTCAAGTAAAATAGTTAATTTTTATATGAAAAGGAACAAGACACAGAAAAATAAATAAAGTAACGGTCGCAACTGGGTCTCTCGTATATCCGGGACGAATGCATTATACCACTCTTTTTGTGTGTGAATACCGCACAAGAGTCTCAACTGCTCCAAGCCATCTGGAGCCAGCGAGACTATGGCATCCCCAATTGGGGTATGTTGTGAGGCTGGAGGTAGTGGAGGAGGGGAAGATAAGTAAACGGGGAAGAGGAAGGTAAGGAAGTACCTAGCTATTTAGATCTGATCACTAAACACGGCTACAGCCATTTCAAGCAACTTTTCTGCTAGCGAGAGCACTTATTTTTAAGTTGTTTCTGACGATTTAAAATTTCACAATTAACAATATTATCTTCAACTATTTTTCCCATAGTTTTGGCAGCAATCTTTTTACATTATTTTCAAATTTCTTCTCAAATTATCAATAAAATTAATTTACTTAATCTTTTTTTTGGGCGATTTCTTCGTTTCGCTTTTAAATAGAAATAGGAAAAATGACAGCTGTCACAGCTAATGTAGGCCTCGACGTCCGCCAACGTCCGACGTGTCTGGGCGTAGCATTCACTTTTCGTCGGGACAGTTTTTTTTTCGAGCTTGTTGCCGTGAATTCAAGGTAAAATACTTTATTATTTGAGGTGATTTTTAAATTATTAAGAAAGCGGTGTAAGTGGTGTAAACAAAGTGATTTGTTTTTATTTAATTTGTTTTTATTATTAGAAGTGAGTGCATATAATAAAGACTTCACATTTATCGTTCTCGATGGTAGTCAACGCGCATGGACTTGGCACGCGTGAATCGAATGTTACCTACAGGCTGTTTCAAAGTTCGTTCGTCGCTCAACAATATTAAAATATTTAGGTACTACTATTTCGGATTTCTTTCGGAAACTGCTTCCTTGAACCCATTATTAGAACCATTTAGCGCCCTTGAGGTGATCTTTCACAAAAACGGCGCTCTACAAATTATCCAATTATTATTATTATTTTTATTTGCCTGTGATTAATTAAGATCGTTAATTAAGCTAGTGTGTGTCGGAGTAATGTAAGCTTAATCGATAAATACTGAAAATATGCCTTCCGTTCGATGTTTCCTGCTTTAATTAAGACAGTTACTATTGGCACACTGCGTTAATTGTATCATTTTGTGGAACAATAAAAGAAATAAGTTTTAATCGAATACTAAATGTTGTTTTATTAATTTAAAACCAGGAATATTTCTGTGTCATTTATGAAAATGAGATGTAGTATATGCAGTTCTACTATAAAAGGTAAACAAAGTGTTTTTATTTTATTTAATGGTGTTACTAAGGTTAGGTAAAGAGATGCAACTCGGTAAAAAAAACTTAAATATTTAGAAAATAAAATTGGTATAAATAGGTATTCATCAAAATTAAAAATTAATTATGGGAATAGAAGTATAATCTGATTACTATAACATGAAGGCCATTTTTGTCTAAATATTGACGTAAATAAACTAACGTGAAGTTGACAACACGCCGATAATGTTAAATGCTAATGAGTAATGCCACGCTAAAAAAATGGTCACCAATATAATTCGTCAAATCTTCTTGCAAAAAATTTACAATCCGGCAGGATCAGTCCCCTCCCCAGAATAGCTAGTACGATGTTGAAGCGTCGTTTTAGGGAATATTTATGAGTAGGGCCGTAGATATATTTATTTTCAAATATATTGACTTAATATTTAATATACGTAATAAGAATAAGTATGCAAAGACATTTCAAGAAATAAAGGAAGTGAGAAATTCACTTTATATCTCCTAATGGAGAATTGTGATAAAAATTATTCATCTAAATGTTACAGATTTTAAATTTAATGTGTTTTTGTTGCTGTAAATGCTTAATTTTTTCCTAATTTTTAGTCGAATTACACATTTTTGTCGAAATCATAAAAATATATATTTTCAATTCATAAACGTTTCCACTTCTTTAGTAATTCCTTTTTTGGTTTGCGAAGGATTACCACGCACAAGTTTCATCATGAAAAAGATTTACGGCAAATAAATTACTTTGCGAACTCCATATATTATACTTTTGCATCAAATATGCACTCACTCATTCAAGGCTTCGTTCGGCCAATAGTGTTATACGAAAGAACTCACACAATCACAGACCAAGTTTTACTCCCCACACGATGCAATCTCTGAGAACAGGAATTGCATAGAAAATTAGTGCGAGAAGCAACTACATTAAATGGAGCATGGGGTCTAGTATTGTATTTATTGGGTACTTACTAGGTCAGGGCTGCCTGACCAGATCTGAATAGCCAGGTACTTTCCTCTTCCCCCTATCCTTCCCCTCCCCACTACCTTCATCCGCAGAACATAACCCAATTGTGGACGCCATAGCCTCACTGACTCCAGATGGCTGGGAGTTGAGACTCTTGTGCGGCATTCAAATGTCAACTGAAAACAATACAAATAACTCCTCGATTTTTTAAATATATTTTTTTATGTGAATACATCACAAGAGTCCCGAGTGCTCCCAACCGCCTGGAGCCAGTGAGACTATGGCATCCAAAATAATTGGGGTATGTTTTTATAAACTTATATGTGATACCTCACAAGAGCGTTCCTGCCTGTGCAGTGTACAGACAGGGGAACTATGTCACCACCCGGTTGGGCGGCGTTGTGAGGCGGATTAAGGTAGGGGCTGTAGGAAGGGATTTATTAATGCGGGCCTTGAAGAGGCTCGGATTATAGGAGGGAGGAAAAACATATGCCGGTAGCTCGAAATTGCTCGTTGATAAGCCAAAAGTATTGGAGAGAGGAAGGAGATGTGGAAGAGAAAGGTGGGGAAGTACCTGATCACCAAACACGGCTAAAGCCATTTCAATCACATTTTCAATTCTGAATGATGTTATTACACCAGGGCAATACTGAGAGTTCCCTCCAATCTGGAACATATCGCAAATATACCTTATATTATTTTTTAAGATAAATTGTGAAATAATACAATGCCATATCTGCTTTGTTACTTTTATCTATGGTTAAAACCATGTAGGTGCCTACCTAACACAAAAGTTAAAATGTGTACCGGAACAGGGAAGATAGGCCATTAATCATTGTTAGTTTGTGTGTAGTGTCGCCAACATCATATAACCTTACAATGCATTGCATCTACACTCCTGCATAGTCACCAAACGTACAACCCGTGCAGTATGGTCTAAGCTCGATGACAGTTGGCACGCTTCCATGCCATATCCGCTTTGTTTCTATTATCTATGGGTAAAACCATCTAGGTACCTACCTAACACATAAGTTAAAATGTGTACCGGAACAGGGAAGATAGGCCATTGATTGTTGTTAGTTTGTGTGTAGTGTCGCCAACATCATATAACCTAACAATGCCCTGCATCTACACTCCTACATAGTCACCAAACGTACAACCCGTGCAGTATGGTCTAAGCTCGATGACAGTTGGCACGCTTCCATGCCATATCCGCTTTGTTTCTATTATCTATGGGTAAAACCATGTAGGTACCTACCTAACACATCAGTTAAAATGTGTGCCGGAACAGGGAAGATAGGCCATTGATTGTTGTTAGTTTGTGTGTAGTGTCGCCAACATCATATAACCTAACAATGCCCTGCATCTACACTCCTACATAGTCACCAAACGTACAACCCGTGCAGTATGGTCTAAGCTCGATGACAGTTGGCACGCTTCCATGCCATATCCGCTTTGTTTCTATTATCTATGGGTAAAACCATGTAGGTACCTACCTAACACATCAGTTAAAATGTGTGCCGGAACAGGGAAGATAGGCCATTGATTGTTGTTAGTTTGTGTGTAGTGTCGCCAACATCATATAACCTAACAATGCCCTGCATCTACACTCCTACATAGTCACCAAACGTACAACCCGTGCAGTATGGTCTAAGCTCGATGACAGTTGGCAAACTTCCATGCCATATCCGCTTTGTTTATATTATCTATGGATAAAACCATCTAGGTGCCTACCTAACACAAAAGTTAAAATGTGTAACGGAACAAGGAAGATGGGCCATTAATCGATGTTAGTTTGTGTGTAGTGTCGCCAACATCATATAACTTAACAATGCCCTGCATCTACACTCCTACATAGTCACCAAACGTACAACCCGTGCAGTATGGTCTAAGCTCGATGACAGTTGGCAAACTTCCATGCCATATCCGCTTTGTTTCTATTATCTATGGATAAAACCATCTAGGTGCCTACCTAACACAAAAGTTAAAATGTGTAACGGAACAAGGAAGATGGGCCATTAATCGATGTTAGTTTGTGTGTAGTGTCGCCAACATCATATAACCTAACAATGCCCTGCATCTACACTCCTACATAGTCACCAAACGTACAACCCGTGCAGTATGGTCTAAGCTCGATGACAGTTGGCAAACTTCCATGCCATATCAAATTAATATTGTAATTTAAATAACAATTTGAATATGATTTTAAGTCCCTATAAATGCTGATTAATTTCAATCCATTTATTTTTCTAAGTAAAAAAAAAAAAAAAAAAAAAAAAAAAAAACTGTTCTCCATAATGGTATTCTGTATTATTTGTAAAACATTTATGTACTACAGATATAATAACTATTTTATTTATATATGTACGTAAACTTTTAAATGTCACATAGTTAATGTAATAACACTAATAACAATGTATGTAAAAGCCCAATGGGCGTTTAAATAAATAAAATAAAATAAAAATATCCGCTTTGTTTCTATTATCTATGGGTAAAACCATCTAGGTACCTACCTAACACATAAGTTAAAATGTGTACCCGAACAGGGAAGATAGGCCATTGATTGTTGTTAGTTTGTGTGTAGTGTCGCCAACATCATATAACCTAACAATGCCCTGCATCTACACTCCTACATAGTCACCAAACGTACAACCCGTGCAGTATGGTCTAAGCTCGATGACAGTTGGCAAACTTCCATGCCATATCCGCTTTGTTTCTATTATCTATGGGTAAAACCATCTAGGTACCTACCTAACACATAAGTTAAAATGTGTACCCGAACAGGGAAGATAGGCCATTGATTGTTGTTAGTTTGTGTGTAGTGTCGCCAACATCATATAACCTAACAATGCCCTGCATCTACACTCCTACATAGTCACCAAACGTACAACCCGTGCAGTATGGTCTAAGCTCGATGACAGTTGGCACGCTTCCATGCCATATCCGCTTTGTTTCTATTATCTATGGGTAAAACCATGTAGGTACCTACCTAACACATAAGTTAAAATGTGTACCGGAACAGGGAAGATAGGCCATTGATTGTTGTTAGTTTGTGTGTAGTGTCGCCAACATCATATAACCTAACAATGCCCTGCATCTACACTCCTACATAGTCACCAAACGTACAACCCGTGCAGTATGGTCTAAGCTCGATGATAGTTGGCACGCTTCCATGCCATATCCGCTTTGTTTCTATTATCTATGGGTAAAACCATGTAGATACCTACCTAACACATAAGTTAAAATGTGTACCGAAACAGAGAAGATAGGCCATTGATTGTTGTTAGTTTGTGTGTAGTGTCGCCAACATCATATAACCTAACAATGCCCTGCATCTACAGTCCTACATAGTCACCAAACGTACAACCCGTGCAGTATGGTCTAAGATCGATGACAGTTGGCAAACTTCCATGCCATATCTGCTTTGTTTCTATTATCTATGGGTAAAACCATGTAGGTACCTACCTAACACATAAGTTAAAATGTGTACCGGAACAGGGAAGATAGGCCATTGATTGTTGTTAGTTTGTGTGTAGTGTCGCCAACATCATATAACCTATCAATGCCCTGCATCTACACTCCTACATAGTCACCAAACGTACAACCCGTGCAGTATGGTCTACGCTCGATGACAGTTGGCACGCTTCCATGCCATATCCGCTTTGTTTCTATTATCTATGGGTAATAGTTTGTTGGTATCTATAAAAAAGCTAAAATTAACAATAAGTATTAAAAATGTTTTTTTTCGAGATGGATGAAATTTTTCACTCTTATCTTTCGAAAAACTCGACGAAAAAGTTTCATAAAGTATTTGACTTGAAGACCGTTGAAGAAGTACCAAATTCACAGCGCGTAAATATCTACATATTTGATATTATTATTTGTGCCATCTGGCGTCAAAAATATTAATAATTACACATTATTCCAATGGAAGTTTCCTACTTACCATAGGTCGAAAGTATGCTATATGTACACGAAACACCTCTCTGTGAAAAGCATTATTTGAGACCACGACGGGAAATTATATATAACGCATACATTGAGGACTGTCTTCAAACTATCGTCTGTACAGAAAAAAAAAATGTCTTCAAAGTATGCTCTAGATGTATGTATCGATATATATTTTAAACGGTACATCATAGACGTATATAGCTGTGAGGGGGTAGTTTTTAAGGGTTGATTAAACAAAATGGCATTAAAAAAAAAGTGTATATAATGTGGCTCAAAGTATGCTTTATACAAATATATATATATATATATATATATATATATATATATATATATATATATATATATATTTATCCCCTCTCGTACTATGTTGATCTCGAGCGACGGTACGCCAGGTATATGTTGATCCGTTTGCATTTGTTGATCCACCCCGGATATGTTGATCCATTACCCAAGCTGGCATACATATGTAAATCCCTCCAGATCAACTTGTGTCATCGAGATTTAGCTGTAAGCCACGCCCATTTTTCGGTCGCATATACATTTTACACGATTTATTTTATTGATCCATATATTTCTGAAACTTGACGGCTTGCATGAGTTGTAACTTGTAACCGCCAATTTTTTTCAAAGTTTTCTTACTTTTTAGATCCTGTTAGTACATCCATATTCTATGAAAATGACTTTATACTTAAAGAGGATAGACTGCCTTACGCGTATTTATATTGAAATGGAACTTTCGCAAACGTCAAATCTATACTAAAAAAATCTTTTGAACCTGATTAAACAAAAACGTTACTTCAATGCATCATTTACTAGGTTTCGTGACTTAGCAGGTGTGCCCGTGTTCATGGGGTGAGGTTTGTCTAGGTCATTTTATAAGAGAAATTTTGCACTTGAACTGATTGAATAAAATTTTATTTTAATGTACTTTTACCATCTCTCTCGACGTAAGTTTCTTGTAATGATTAAGTTAAAACAAAGCGTAATTTCCATAATATGTGCCTATTAAAATTGCGGAAATTAGATTGGTGAGAATTTAATTTTTCATATTTTAAATTATGATTGCTGAAAAATTTATTCCAATTTGTTTTTTATTAAACATGGCTAAAGTCATTTCAAGCACCGATTCCAACCAACGATGTTTTAGTATATGTTCGTAAATCAACAGGAGCCATAATGTCTGTACATCAGAGCCCTCGAGAATTATTACAATTATGTGTACCGCCGCCCCGGGAACCATTAATTAGATAACCAACACCCCTACCATTAGTCACCGCCAACGATTTAGCGAGATTGTTGTTTATTTTTTGTATTTTTTTACATCGTCTCCACACAGGAGGCCCTGAGGAAAATCGTAACCCTCGAGGCCTATGTCATCTTTGTGAATGCTGTGTTGAGGGTATTTTGAAGGAAAGGAAGGACAGTGAGTTCTGGGAATAAAGATATGATGGGTGGGTAGTAATCTGGGGCTCAGTGTGTTCGAGTGATATACATAAGATCCAACTCTCCTACTGCGTTGCAAGGCGATGCGTTGAAAGAGGATTAATCGATCCGGCCCGCTACGCATTTGGTAGGCAAGCGCATCCGCCGCCAAGAACCGAACACACCTCACCCCATAAACCCGGGCACTCCTGCTCAGTCACCAAACATATCAAACTACTTGGGGTGACTCTCGACTGGCAATCCGAAGGTCGAGGGTTCAAATAAATATAAAAAATTAATTTGTACTATTTTACAATTAGTGATTGGTGACCATATCTGAATAGCCAGGTACTCTCCTCCTCGTCATCTCCTTCGAGGTCCACAATACATTCAGCCTCATTATAACCCCAATTGAGGATGCCATAGTCTCACTGGCTCCAGACGGGAGCAGTTGGGACTCTGGTGCGGTATACACACAATTTTTTATTTGTAAAAAATGACAGCAAAAATATTGTTAATATTATAATGAGATGCCAATCATATTTTCTACAAAACGCTACAGCTAGCTTCAAGAAGTTGAATAAGAATAAAGTATTTTTAGCACAAAAATGGCAGAAGATGAATGAACACGTGCAGTATAGTAATACCAACTAAAGGACAGGATGAAACACTTCAAAATATTTTATTTAAATTTTGATAATTCCTTGATGCTTCATAATAATGTTTTATAAAAAAATACAAATCATATCACACCACATCCTAACTAAAAAGCCGATATGTTTTTATACACAAAAAGGTATATTTGGATATTATCTGTATTAAAACTAATTTCGTTAAAAAATAATACTGTATTGAAAATGTGATCAGACCAAAACTTCGTTGTTAAGAGAATGCAGCTGCTGACTGGCTGGGATTTGACAACACCCTGATTAGAATACATTTAACTCATATAATAAGTATAATTTAATTTGTCTTTGATAATCAACGGCTATGGAATTTTACGTCTTGCCACCGCGTTCCCGGATAATATTGATTATAATAATATATATATACATGTTATTTGGGGGAAAGTTTTATCTCATTCATAAAAAAAACTTTTTCTCCTTATTTTTTTATTGAGATTAAAGCAAACTATGATGTTAATATAAATTTGTTTTGTTATTTTATTACATTAAATAGTTACGGTTCGTGATTAAACTGATTTTCTTGAGGCCAGATAGTGTATTACGTTAAACATAATTGAAATTTTGAAAAGTAATTTTTTCAACTTCTTAAAAAAAACTTATTTTCCTCGTCATTCCGTAAAAGCTGCAATGACCCCGGGGTCGGGATCATTGCAGCTTTTCACTCGATCGGTTTATGAGTATATAGCTTAATTTATATGAGATTAACAAAACAAGAATTTGGTAGGCATCTTGTTTTTTGCCGTTGATTATGAGTATTTTTATCGTAAACCTAAGTTTTTATGGCAAGACGTAGAAAATGCTTAAAGTCAAATTGGTTCAATTGGCCCCATATAATATTCATTGGGCCACTGTGAAAACAACTTCACATAAAATATAATTGAACAAATTGATTAAATATAATTGCATTTGTAACCACCTTGTAGCTGTTTTTTTAGTTTATGCTTTATAGAAAGATGCCGACTTCCGGTCATATTGTTTTATAATATTAAATATGAGATGATTTTAAAAGAATCATCTTTAGAGCTATTCGAAACATTCCTAAAAATCAAATCCATAAAAAAATCATAACTTAGCAGTTGTACACTGTTGCGTTTGCTCAGCTACTACGTGGCGGGCCGGATCGAAAGAGACTGGTTGAGGGATACCTTTTGGCCATAAAAATCTAAAATGGCGGCAAAAGGAATAATATTATATGGTATATTTTGAACTTCTTACCACCTCTCCTGATTACGCTTCGTGACTTAGTAGGGGTGGCCGGGTTCTTGATTATAATGGGTAATTATTTAAAATGGGTAATCAATGGATGATTGAATGCGGTTGGAGATAACAAAAAACTGTCCAAAGAAGCGAAACGCCACAATGGAGTGCTGGTACCTACCCTAATATATGGAAGTGAGGCATGGAACTGGCAGAAGAAGGCTGAAAGTAGACTGAATACTGTAGAAATGAGATCCCTGAGGCATATGTACGGTAAAATCATGTATGACGAAATCTATTCTACAGGTATTTTATTAGAGCCTGTTAAAAGGAGCTAGCAGCATTGTTCCCCGGTGCACCGTGCACGTGCTTGATACTCGACGGACACGAGCGGAACGCACGTTCACAATAAAGTTGATGTTGTCTTTATGAGAATGGGTCGTTTTTCCAACCTGTTTTTCGTTTTGTAAGTCTCCATATTCAAATTCGGCGGTATGATTTTTTTATGTGACACCTCTCACTAGAGCGCCCCTGTCTTTACACTCTAAATACAGAGAAACTATGTCGCCAACCGGTTGGGCAGCGTTATGAGGCGGGTTAAGGTAGGGGCTGTAGGAATGAATTTATTAATGCTGGTCTTAAAGAGGCGCGAATTATATGGAGGAGGAAAAACAGATGCTGATAGCTCGTTCCACATGCGAGCCGACTTACGGTAAAATGAGTCGGAGAAACGACCCGTTCGTATATAGATAACATCAACTTTACTGTGAACCTGTGTTCCGCTCGTGTCTGTCGAGTATCAAGCACGTGCACAGTGCACCGGGGATCAATGCTGCTAGTTCCTTTTAACAGGCCCTTATAAAATACCTGTAGAATAGACACAGCATACGCACATTTCGCCATACATGATTTTACCGCACATATTCCTCAGGAATCTCATCTATACAGTATTCTATCTACTTTCAGCCTTCTTCTGCCAATTCCATGCCTCATTTCCATATATTAGGGTAGGTACCAGCACTCCATTGTGGACTGCTAGCTTCGCTTCTTTGGACAGTTTTTAGTTAGCTCCAACCGCGTCCAATCATTCATTAATTACCCATTATAACCAAGAACCCGGCCTCCCCTACTAAGTCACGAAGCGTAATCAGGAGAGATGGTAAAAGATAGAGGTTCAAAATTTCCTACATAACATTATTCCTTTTGCCGCCATTTTGGATTTTTATGGTCGAAAGGTATCCCTCAACCAGTTTCTTTCGATCCGGCCCGCCACGCAGTAGATGGGCAAACGCATCCGCCGCCAGGACCTAGACAAACCTCACCCTATGAACCCGTGTACCCCTGCTAAGTTATGATTTTTTTATGGATTTGTTTTTGCGAAATTTTCGTTTCAATCTAAATATGCATACATTTCTTATAAACAATTCAAGCAACACACGTCATTTTGATTTGAAACGGTACCATCTCACAGTCATTTCATGCGATATTCGACTCTAGAGACTAATACTTTGAGTTCAATATCACAAAAGATTACGGAATCACATAAAACCTTCTGATGAACAGTCCACCGATTGCCCCTTGATTGGTTCATTTAGTAAAACCATATATAGGGACACAGATCAACTTTGTCTAATAACTTCTTACCTGGATCAACATACTACGGGAATATATCAATATATATGAGATCAACATAAGTATGCCAATTTGGGTAGATCAACATAAATTATGCATCCGATTTCCATACAAATTTAGAAAATTTAAGGAACAGTATATCAAATGGTTTTTCTGGCAAACTGGCAACATTGATAATTATTGTACCACTGTTGCCAATTCGTACCGATGTATTCCATAATAGCCAAGTTATATGGTGTTAAAGGTGGATCAACTTAGTCTAACAACTTCTTACTGGATCAACATAATACGGGAAGAGGACAATATATATATATATATATATATGTGTGCGTATTGTGACCTGTGTAAACAAGTTGAAAAATATATGTGCATACTGTGACTGTGTGTACAAAAGTTGAAAAATATTTGGTAAATAATGTTTTTACTCGAGCGATTAATGTCATATATATTTGTTTACCATTTTTTCAATTTATTTATTTATAGAGCGGAGACGGTTTATATATAGTTCTTTAGGCCATAGGCCCATTATGCTTTTTCCCATTTTACCTCATCCTTTAACAGTAATCCGGTCATTTTTATAAAGTTCACCAGGATTGTCATTGGATATGTGGTTATGTCTTCTGGTTCCACAATGTGTCTTCCCAGGTCTCATCTCTCCTCTCCTATCCCCCTTGGTTCCCTGAAGGCCCCACAAGAGAAGAGAGCCTCATCTCTCCTTTCCATTCCTCTTTGGTTCCGTGAAGGTCCCATAAAGGATGAGTTCACGGAGGTGGCCTCTTCTCTCCTCTCCTCCTTAGTTCCCTAAAGGTCTCACGAGGGAAGAGGGTCTTATCTCTCCTCTCCACTCCTCCTTGGTTCCCCGAAAGTCCCTTGGGGGAAGAGTCCACTCCCCATTGGTTCCCTTATTGCGTTTACCATAGTATTTAATTAATACCGTTCCTCAAAATATTAATATTGAAACATATAAAACGACTTACTGCGGTTCAAAGCCAATGAATTCACCTAGATTTCACCGTTTATTACGTATTTTTATTTTCTATAAATTTGGCACATTACGGCAAACGTTTTTGCAAACTTGGCATAATATGCTTACAATCGTTCGACCGATTATAGTGAGAACAGAATCCAACAAAGCAATCGCTATCAACTAATTATTTAAAAAAATGGAGATATCACAAATCCATGAGTTTATCGTATTTGTTTAAAATATAACAAAAGAACTTGACACTTCAGCATGGCCGGCTCTGAGCCAAACGGTGCCTGGCACGTGTGAAATTTTGGCGCCCCTTGCCAAAATCAGGAGACGCCCAGGTAGGTAATCACTGTAATAAATAATATTCGAATGATTTGAATTACTGTGAACCGCTGTTTTTATGAAAAATAATCACAGCGGCGATGTGTAAGGACTGTTAGGTATTGTCGACATCCTGCCGCCTTATCAATTATGTGCCCGGAGAGGACTGCTCCAATTACGCCCGCATTGTGCCGGACCTGCTCTTCGGTTAATAATATCTTTAATTGATTTAATTGACTTCATTACAATACTCACACAGAAGCATAACTTACATACTTCGTGTTTCGTTCAGACTTTAATCAAATTAATGATTGTTACACAGTTCGGCGTTTGAAGCCAAAGCGAGTCGAGTTGGGTTAAATAGAATGTATTTTGACATGCCAAATATTGTTTCATTTCATTTAATTACCGAATCTTATAATAAAGTATCCAGATTTGATAATCTTCAGGATTGATTTTAAATTGCGTTATTAAAAATGACAAGATATGCGTTATTCGAATTTTCCAACACAGTGAACATTAAACTTGCTGTCCCTTCTCCGCTAGTCAAAATAAGTAGGCGTTAACGATACATTTAAACCATTAGGACAATGAAAAAAATGTCTTTATTGATAAGTGCATGTAATATGATTTGCCATTGTTTATGTCCTATATTTATTAGTCATATACAGTCCTATTCCAATGAATAAAGGAGATGAAAAGTAAAATAAACAATTTGTAGTACAAAAATTAATCTATTAATACCAACGCGAACTTAAAACAATTAATGTTGAGATAATTTCACTTGCGATATAATGCATCCGATCGAACTGGAGCCGATTTAAAAAGATACGCTGCAAGCTTCCTGATAATATTCTTTTGCAAGCATCATATATATTTGCTGTCCCTTTTCCGCTAAATAAAATAAGTGGTTAAACAAGACAAAGGGCTCTTCTTCGCCGGCGGAAGCCCATTAGATGTAGAAATACATTCAACGCAATTTTTTATTTTCATTACAGCCAGCTCTCGCTGCTTTACATTTACCTACATCAGGGCCTACTCTGTATCTTTTGGGTTAACAAACCAGTAAGTTCGTTGCTTAACCTTTCCTTGCCGGTGCTGTCAACTCAGTGAGCATCGTCTCTAATTAGTTGAACATCTCTATAAATAATTCAACACAGGGTTCAAATTTATTAGTATTCCCCCGCAATACATTTAAGTATTGCATTAGGTAATTACAATATATGAAGATTTACCGAGAGTATAGAACTGGAGGACGTGAAATTTTTTAACACCGTAAGGGAAGGGTTAATACGGGTTTGTGACGTGGCTAAACCGGCGGAAAGAAAGTTTCGAAAGATACAGAGTAGGCCTCCTGGTCTTGAAAATTTAAATTGTATTTTTTTTAATAAACCACAAATTTCGAAACATTTTTGATAATGCTGTGTTGATAATAGTTAAAACATATTTCAAATGGTTTTTTCTTGTGACTTTGGAATTCTCATTTTTATCCTTCAGTCAACTTCAGATCTGCCTCAAAGTCAAAATAGCGAGGAATTCCTTAAGATTATTATATTATTTACGGAGAATGTTCAATAAACTTAATATAAGAGTAGGTATCCTGCTAAACTTTCTCCGGATCGTTCAAATCATTCCCGGATTAAATTCTGAAGGAAAATTTGGGTAAAAAAGGTTTGTATTTCACCCCCAACCTTTATTAGAAAGGGAATAAATATTTGCTTTCACGCCGGTGTATTTACAAACAAAATATCTTAGATTTAATGAGGAAATCTCAAAGACAGGAGAAAATGCCAGGGACGTGCCGTAACACTTTAAATGGGAAATCTTTTCTTATTTAACTAAATTTTTAAAAGAAAAACCTAATCTTCAATGATAATAAAATAATTACGTAAATAAAATATTAGACATTATATGTGTATTAGTTATTATGGCAGTTTATTCCAGGCCTTAGGTAAAAAAATAACCAAGTAAATGTTCTCCCCAGAAAGAGTATAAAAGAAAATTAATTAAGTAAATGTTCTCCTTAGAAACCGTATAAAAGTAAATTTACTAAGTAAATGTTTTCCCTAGAAACCGTATAAAAGTAAATTAACTAAGTAAATGTTCTCCCCAGAAACTGTATAAAAGAAAATTAACTAAGTAAATGTTCTCCCCAGAAACCGTATAAAAGTAAATTAACTAAGTAAATGTTCTCCCCAGAAACTGTATAAAAGAAAATTAACTAAGTAAATGTTCTCCCCAGAAACCGTATAAAAGTAAATTAACTAAGTAAATGTTCTCCTTAGAAACCGTATAAAAGTAAATTAACTAAGTAAATGTTCTCCCCAGAAACCGTATAAAAGAAAATTAACTAAGTAAATGTTCTCCCCAGAAACCGTAAAAAAATAAATTAACTATTTTTTTTCAATTCAATTAGTTTATTCCTTTAAAAACATTACAAAATTACATTTTATTTCGTTTTTAAGTACATTTGTAAAATGGTATTACATAATAAGTAAGCGGTGTATCAACTATACCAGCATCGATAGAGCTTGCCTTTTAAAGGCAGCTTCACCGATGCTAAATATGTCGATATCCGAATTGATTCTGTTCAACAGCAAGACTGCTCTCCCCACCGGCACACATTGGGGCGACTTCATGTAACGCGTTGGCTGAAATTAAGAAAATCAAATATTCTTTACAATGAAGCAAATATGCTAGTTTTGAAGTTCATTAAGTGTTGCATAATTACCCCGAAGCGTTTCGCCCTAATCGCGATACTGACGGGAAGAGATCAGTTTGAACTTGACCTTTGTGCGGGTCACTGTGTCAGTTTTCGAAAGCGCGAAAATTTCAATACTTTTCAAGTTTATATAAAGCAAAAGCTATCAAGTGTACAGATCCAATTCAATATGGATACGATGTCTTATGGTATGTACTTTAATTATATTATAGTAGTTATTGATACCCTCATACTATATGTCATAAATTTAAAATAAAACAAACACCTATTTGAATGAAATATTTTCTTGTAAATATATTAAACATAGAGGTATATAGTTTAGAGTTCCACGAGATCCCGTCATATTTTAACTGTTTTTATATAGTTTAGTATCTTAGCTACAAGATTTAATTATAAGAATTTGCAAGTATGCACAATTTTTTTAATTATAGTACTTGAAAGTGAGGACTATCAGTTTTCATAAAAAACAGTTCTAGTCTAATAATCAATGTGTTTTGTTTTAGATACAATTTCTGACGTGGTTCTAACGAGATTCGAATTATACATGATTATGGAGAATTCTGGCGTTAAGAAATTTGACGAAAAAGTAAAATTCCTGAAAAAACACCTCTTAGAACTTACTCATTGTCAACTCTTTAATCAAAAATAACTTTTTAATGAAATAGCTGTATTCTGTTCTAAATTGAAAACCAAATGGTTGAAGTGTCACAGAATCCATGACTTATTTTTATTAAATAATAATTTTTATTAAAAGAATGGCTCGAAAGCCTCCTTATGTTTAAGAATTATAAACCTTTACCAGAAATAGTAAAAACGAAAAGAGGTCGACCCACACTGTCATTTGATATGTCGTCTGAGCGTACGAAACGTCATAAAACTATACTATTGCGATCTAAAACATCTAGTACTGAGTTAGCCTTTGCTACCCACATGAGTTTTCGGTTGGCAGGTAAAGCAGCAGCATCGACTGTAGTCAAAGACGTCACGTTAAGTACGCCGACCAGAGCAAATAAGTACAGAAAAGCTTTTACCGATAAAACCCAAAACAAAAAGGTATTGAGTGGTGATGAAGCACTCGCTTTGATTGTAAATGCCAAACTTAGTCGCTGCCAATACAATTTAATAAGAGAAAAGGATAAAGAGGTATTTCCTTCATACAAAATTGTACAAGGAGCTAAGAAAATATGTTACCCATTAAGTGAATTCATAACGGTCACGGAATCTTCAGCGGAAGTGAAATTGCAACAATTGCTGGATCATACTGCTGAGCGTTTAATACAAGTTCAGCAGCCGGACAATGAAGACAATTTCAAAAGAAGTACTGAAAATGCTAAAGACACCAGACCCTAATACGACTACCAGGAATGATTCGATAGTTGAATCAAGTAGTGATGACGATAGTATATTGTCACAATATGATGAAGACGATTTATTATGTGTATAACTGTCAATAAATAGCACGAGAAATAAAGTGAGCATTTTGACTGATTTAATTTATCTTATATTATTATATTTTATATTTTTGTACTAAGTATGCGTGACTTTTCGAACATTTTTTTTCACTTATTTTTATCAACATGTCTATACGGAACTAAAAATCGAAAAAGATTTGATGTCATTGCAACCACTGATTTGATGCCAACTTTCGGGGTCATCGGCCCCATTGTGCGGCATGACCATTGGCAAGTTAGTCCTGCAGGCCGGGAGATAAAACAGTCTATGCTGTTGGTGACGGAGATAACCATCAGGAACATTGGATTTTCAAACCATCCACGAATCAGTTTGAAGAAGTGTGATACAATATGCACATCTCTTCTGACCCGTAGATGGTTCATACCGAGCATGCCCAGGAGAAAGTCAGTAGGATAGAGCCACGGGTAGTAGCCATACTCCCTCAGGTAGAGGAATCTCAGAAATTTATTTTATTTAACTATGTAAATGTTCTTCCCAAAAACCGTATAAAAGTAAATTAACTAATCAAATGTTCTCCACAGAAACTTTTATCCGGTTATATTCATTAGTATTTCATGTTTTCAAAATCTTTAATTGTGCGCTTATTATAATCATCTCGTAAGCTATTTGCATAAAGTGACGCATGCGCAGCCGGGTCATTTCTTCAAACAGTGGAAACCAGTTAAAAATCGAATTGTTTTAGGTAAACGACCAAAAATTAATTTTGATAAAACCACTGTGATATGGGAATGAACGTGATAAGGCGGTCGAGACAACTCAATTAAAATTTTACGCGCAATAAAGTTTTTTGTTTTTTTTTTCACCAACCCCACACAGGAAGGCTTGAAGAAAATAATTTCCATCACGGCCTATATCATCTTTGAGGGTGCTCTGTGGGGGGTCTTTTTTAAGGAAAGGAAGCAGTGGAAGTTCTGGGAAGAAAAAATATATATGGGGTGGGGAGGAATCTAGGGATCACTGTGTCCAGGAGTGACGGACGTATGAATATATTCCTCCCTCTGCAGCGCAAGGCGATGAGTCAAAAGATCAGTTGGAGAGGTCAAAGGTTCGCCCCAAGCTAGCCTCTCCCGATCTGGCATGCCACACAGCTGGTGGGCAGGCGCATCCCAAACATACCTCACCCGATGAACCCGAGCACCCCTGCTAAATCACCAAAAGTAGCGAACCACTTAGAGTGACCTATGGCAGAGATGTTGGTTATCCAAACAAATGGTTCCCGCGTTAAAAAGTTAACATGAAGTGTCAAATTATTTTGTTTACTTTATAAAAGATGCTCCTATTTTGACAAACGGATTGCAATCTTTAAAGCACATGCGTCAGGTAGGTATGCTGTCCTTGTTCTATCGGTATTACAATGGAAGATGATCCAAGGAAGTAACGTATTTGATCCCTTCAGCCCTGGTAAATAATTGTGCAACATGCCGAACGCGCGTTCAGCATATGTACACGGTTAACATTTGTTGAGTTGTTTCTACCACTCGTTCTTGGATTCAACAGTTCGGCTGTGGAACAATTTGCCAGCCACCATGTTTCCTCCCTCCTAAAAAGTGGGTATCTTGAAATCCCCAAAGATGACATTAGACCCTTAGAGAAATTATTTTTATCTATGCCTCCCGTGTGGAGTAAATGATAAAAAAATGGATTTCAAAGAATGAAGTTTAATCAAATGTTCATTTAATCAATAAAGTTTCATTTACAAAGAATGAAGTACAATTAAATGTTCATTTGCCACGAATGAATATAATCAAATGTTCATTTGCAACGAATGAAGTATTATCAAATGTTCGTTTGCAAAGAATGAAGTATAATCACATTTTCATTTGCAAAGTAATTTTTTTTCAAAGTTGCAACAAAAATCATTTACCATTGGCATCACGCCACTGTAAAAATAGGACTGTATATAAAAGAGCGCGAAAAAATACAGGAAGTAAAGATGTAAACATGAATTATTTGAACGTAAAAAAGGGCATTTCCAAGAAAAATACAGCATTTTTAATGGAGTGCTAAAAATATAACAATATTTCAAGAATAATCTGTGTAAAATTTTTTGAATTCCATTATAAATTAATATACTTTTGCTAGGTAATATCAATAAATAAACACGTAGCAGGTTTTAAGCTTCTCAAAGCTTTAAGACGAGACATTACCCTAAAGTAGCTAGTTATTGACGCTGTTCAGTTAAAATTAAATGAGCTGTCTAACGAGTGGAAGGAGCAATACACAAAAATTCTGGGATGTGTGAGCCTTCTCCAAGAAGAAAACTCAAACCTCCGGCAAGAAGTCCAGTCACTACGAGATGCACAAGATGAGATGGAGCAACGCAGCAGAATATGCAATGTAGACATCCATGGGATTCCCGAAGCAAAGGGCGAAAATTTGATGACATTAATAGAGAAAATAGGATCCAATATTAACGTCCCGCTTCCAAGTAGCTGTGTGGTTTCTGCGCATCGCGTCGCTCGCGGCCACTCCTCGCCCTCCAACCGTCCACGCAATATAGTGGTCCAGCTCTCCACAAAGCGACTCCGTGATGATGTCATCGCTGCAGCAAGGACTCGCCGCGGCCTTACCACGGAACAATTAGGATTTGGTGCTCCCACCACCAATTTTTATATAAACGAGCACCTTACATTGAAAAATAAAATCCTATTTGCCAAAACACGAGCCGCCGGAAAAGCTAACGGCTTTAAATACATTTGGGTACGGAACGGCAGTATTCTGGCGAAGAGGAACGATCTCTCTCGGGTTTTCACCATCCGCCGTGAGGGAGACCTTCAAAATATAATCACACATGATCAGCAAAACATGTGACTAAAAACAAAACTAAATAACTTCAAAAGAAAAGAACTGATTAACTGCATGTATATGAATATCAGGGGAATGAGGACAAAAATTGATGAAATATACGAAAACGTCCTTATCAACGACTATGACCTATTAAGCCTGACAGAAACATGGTTAAAGGAATCTATCTGTGACCAAGAATTAGTAGATAACCGGTATGAAGTATTTCGGAGGGATAGAGTTCACAAAACAAAAAAAGATGGAGGAGGAGTCATGGTTGCTGTATCGAGAAAACTAGAGGCGAAGAGGATGGCGCATTGGGAATGTCAAGCAGAGGACTTGTGGATCCAACTCAATATAAACCATAATAACAGGAGTATCAAACTGAATGTTTGCACCGTATATCTACCACCAACTGAAGAAGAATCTATTGTAAGCTCATTTTTAAACAATCTTAGGAATGTGTACCTAACAACACCAAACCAACACATCTTAATATTTGGCGATTTCAATAAGTCTAACATTCAATGGATTACCGATGAAACAAGCAATTTATTACCTTTCACCACAAACACAAATACAATCACCTCCGACATCATCGATACACTATCATTCTGTAATCTTAAACAATTTAACGGAATAGTGAATCACCAATCCAAAATATTGGATCTCATTTTATCAGATAAAGAAGACATATCAGTAATACGTTCTTCATCTCCACTAAGCAAAGAAGATCCATACCACCCTGCTCTAGAAATAAATGTTCTTTTTAATTTTCTACCACATCTTGAAACCCGTAACGCCCCAAGACCAAACTTTTATAAAGCCGACTATGATTCAATTAATACCGTTCTTCGTGAGATTGATTGGGAATTCATTAATCAGGGAAATATTGATCAATCTGTAGATCAGTTTTACAGTATACTCTACCAGATTATCTCTTCTCATGTTCCCCTCAAAACGAACAAAAATCACTTTCCTAAGTGGTACTCAAAAGATCTCATTCGTTTGATAAAGAAAAAAAACAAATTTCATAAAAAATATAAGAAATATGGTAATGAACTAGATCATTTATCATTCAGCTTGATTAGAACCAGAACAAAAAATCTGATTAGAGTTTGTTATCATAAGCATTTAGACTTAATCAAACAAAATTTAAAAGCTAACCCGAATGATTTCTGGAAATTTGCAAAAAGCAAATATAAAAACACAACCGATATTCCAAAAGAGATGCACCTAAACGACATAAAAACTACCCAAGGTCAAGTTATCTGCGGGCTTTTTTCTAAGCACTTTCAATCTGTTTATAAACCTCACAATGCAAATTATTCACCACAAATATCTGAAGATTTCTGTAACGAAAGCCTTGGTATGATCACTATTTCGCCCTTAACGATATTAGTCAAGTGTAAGAATTTGAGAACCAATAAGGGATCAGGTCCTGATGGTATCCCGCCAATATTTTTGAAAATGTGCAGAGATGTTCTTGCCAGACCACTTAGCCTTCTTTATAACAAATCATTACAAGAAGGTGTTTTTCCAGTCAAATGGAAAACAGCTTTCTTAACACCTATATTTAAGAAAGGTTGTAAGAGCGATATAAAAAATTATAGACCTATCTCTAAACTTGACTGCATAGGAAAGTTGTTTGAGTCAATAATATATGACTGTCTATTAGCTCATGTAAGTAAATATATTATCATTGAGCAACACGGGTTTTTCCCTCGGCGTTCCACAACAACTAACCTTCTCGAATACTCCCAGTACATCCGCGATAGCATCGAAAAACGTTTACAAGTAGATGCCATCTACACGGATTTTTGCAAAGCATTTGACCAGTTAAATCAATCATTACTCATCAAGAAGCTGGAAAAGTTTGGCATAAATGGAAATACTTTGAAATGGTTCGAAAGTTACATTACAGAAAGAAAACTGCAAGTGGTTGTAGGAGGGTACTCCGCGGATCTTTTTACTGCAACGTCGGGAATTCCACAGGGCTCGCATCTTGGACCTTTGCTATTTTTAATCTTTATAAACGACATAATTTTAAGAATAAAAACATCAAAATATCTCCTGTTTGCCGATGACCTTAAGTTGTACAAAAAAATTACTTCATTAGAAGATTGCACCGATTTGCAAAAAGACTTATCATCACTTCATGAATGGTGTACACTAAATGATTTATATTTTAATGAAAACAAATGTGCCGTAATTTCATTCACAAAGAACATCAATAAATTCTCAAACACATATCACATTAACAATATCCCTTTACTAAACACAACTTCAATCAAAGACTTAGGCGTGACATTTGACTCGTCACTTAGCTTCAATAAACATGTAGATACAATTTCAAAAAGTGCATCACAAGTATTAGGATTAACGCTAAGGATTACAAATTGTTTTAAAAGTACAGAATTAACTTTGACATTATATAAATCAATTGTGCGAAGTATTCTCGAATATGCATCAACAATTTGGTCTCCCAATTATGAGATTCATAATTATAGGATTGAATCCATACAAAGGAAACTAACCCGTGTAATTGCTTATCGTGAAGGTTTATCTGATCAATTTGGAACTTATAATGACCGAATTTTGCACTACAAACTACACTCACTGACGGTCAGACGTAAACTTTCTGACGTACTGCTCCTACACAAAATTATACATGCATCAGTTGATACACCAAACATTTTATCCCAAATTAACATCAATATTCCATCAAGAAAATCAACAAGGAGGATGAACGACATTTTCTATATTAAAGCCTACCACACAAATACAGGATATTTTTCCCCTGTACCGCGAACATTAAGAAATTATAACATTATACATGGCTCTAATAATGTAATAGACATTTTTAATGACCAATTTAAACACTTCAAAAAAAATGCATTACCTTTAATCATATTAAGCTGATATTGTGATGAAACCCTTTATTTAATTAGAAGCAACATTGTACCTACCTAATCATTGTCTCACCAGTACAGGTGTGACAATAACAAATCGTTTATGAACATATTTGTATTTACCTTTTACCCATTCTTATTTGTTATTTACTTCTGCATATTTAGCTTATTCATTTTGTTACTATTTTTGTTGTTATTATGTATTTAATCATCCATGTATGTAAATTTAAAGTTGTTATTATGTATTTAAACATCCATGTATGTAAATTCTTGGGCACCATGCCTGTTTTATGTACTTAAAAAAAAAAAAAAAAAAAAAAAAAAAAAAAAAAAAAAAAAAAAAAAGTAAAGCCAGAATCTTAACGACGTAAGTGAAGCAGCAGAAAATCGGCCTTTCGGTCGGGTTTATTTGTATTATTTCTGATCAACGTATTACTAAAATCTCAAATGTTTTTTGAGAGATCAAAAATAATTAAAATGTGATCGTCGAGCAAACCCCCGTTATTAGAGTCTAATTTATTTATGTCTATTATTGAATACACATTTTACAAATGATTACAGTGGTTTATATTGTAGTACAGAGAAAAAAGTACAGAAAAAGATATAAAAAATAAAGAACATATGTTGATTTGGGTAAAACTGTGTGTGTATGATATTGTATGTTACGTGAACACCTCACTTGGAGAACCTGTGCCGAGGTGTTAACGTGTTTGTGATTAAGTGTGACAGGTATTTATGTGTTGTAGTAGAAAGTATTTTTTTTTTCACAGACATATAATATTTAATTTTACTTATTATATTTTGGTTATGTTTGGTTTGGAATTATAATCTTTTGAATAAAGTGAATATATTGATTTTTTATCCAGGCTACTTTATGTTTTTTGAGAAAGTTTGTAGATGTATTTGTAGTCATTAATTGTTTCAAAGTAATGGGCATACTGTTAAAAAGTTTGGTTGCGTAGTATTAAAAGTGTCTTTGTCCGTGTGTGGTGTGTGTTATCGGAATGTTCAGTGTTTTATTTGTTGATGACCTGGTTTTTATTATGGCTTTTGTCTCTTGGCAATGTCTCTTTAGTTCAAGCTTCTCATCGCCCGTCTCTTGGGGCGTTAAATCTGACAGTTTATTATATTGTTAGAATGATTGTTACATATATTTCATTTAGTTTATTTTGTTTATCTAATAGATACATAATTGTTAATTTTTTTTAATGTATTACTAATGCAATTGTAGAAATAATTTGTCGGTTTTGTGAAACTAAAATTATACCGCTTTATGCAAAGATTTATTTTTAAATACTTTGTTGTATTTAGATATTAATGACGAATAATTATTTCATTTTACGGAAAAGGAAACTAATGTATTTTATTGGTTATTTTGTTATTTTTTACTTGGCGGTTATTACTGTTGATGTCAAAATTTTAAGGTTAGTTTTTTTCTTCTCTTATGACCCTATGACCCTAAAATAGGTTCTTAGATTTTAAGTTTGGGCTTATTGACCAATCGGTGGATGAGTTGACATCGCGTTTGGGTCCCACCAGGCGTAGTATGTTCAATTCCTCACAAATTTTCCGCTTACTGTGGTGGTAGTGGGAGATTTAAAAATATTTTCAGGTTATTCGTAACACGGCAATATTTGTTTTTAATTTTTTTTAAATAAAATATAATTAAAACTCATATAAAAAAAAACTAGCCTAAAAACAACAATTAAAATTATTATGTCAAAACAAGGCGTGAAGAAAAGACGACGAATTATTCGTTTTTTTCAATGAAAAAGATACTAAAATGCATTATTTCCATACTCGAAAACTGAAATACTTACTTCTCATTGTAATCTAACTGATACACAGTGGTTTTATATTTTAAGTGCGTGTTAACCGTGTCCCTATTTTCAGTATATTTACCCAAATAAATTGTCTATCAATTTTAGAAACTATCAGACATTTAACTTTAGTTTGAACAACATTATTGAATTACCTTTTAAAGGGTAATATTAAGTCGTGCAAAGCTATAAAAAACTAAGTTAATTAGGTTACGTTAATTTAAAACGTTAAACGTTTAATCGGTAAGGCTTAAAGGTTAATTTTTTCACCGCTTTTACTAAATTTAATCTATTTTTAAAAGTGAGATAAATTGACATTGTGTTGAGTTATCACGGAACCTTTATTGCATAACAGCATGTATATTTGGATTTTAAAGGGAGCAATGTTATTAAAATTAATTACTTTGATACAGCCAGTTTCATTCCCTCACGATGCAATTTCTGAGAACAATAATTGTAGACAAAATTAGTGCGAGAAGCAACTACATTAAATGGAGCTTTGGGTCTAGTGTTATATTTATTCCGTACGCTTTAATAAATCGTACTCACCAGGTCAGGACTGTCCGTTAGTGATTTTACATAATAATAAAACAACGCAAATTTTTGTTCGCCGTTTCATTTATGTTAGTCTTTATATTGGATCTTTGAACGGTCTTCATACAAACCGAGACATTTTAGTAGTGTTTCGTGATTATCGAAGAAAACTTACTGATATAAAATACTGTTAATTTAATGAAAATATGTACAAATTACTTGTTTCCTTGTCAAAAAACTGCATGCCTTTAACTAATGAATTGACAGAGCTCCTAACAAAGTATCAGCGAAACACTTGTTTATACGATGTTGATTACATTGATATTAAATTGAATTGTCGAATTCCGTTATGATATTTTTTTATGAAAAGATCACGTATATTCTGAATGACTTATATTTTATCAGAAAATTGGCATGCTATCACTTTTTTAACAGGATCATATTGATGTGTACTCATACACATAATTAACAAAAAAAATGATAGGCTTCTTATTTTTAACTTCAGATTTGTAATCTTTCAGCTATGATATAATTGTAACGCGTTGAGACAAGTAATAATAAGTCGCGATGTGTGAATTCATCAGTATACCAAATCTGCGTAATCCTCGTGAGTACCATTGTACTGTGGCTTGCATAAAGCTCGAATAAAGCCTTACTAAGGCGTTACCCGCAGCCGTAATTAACGTAGACAGGCTTCGTGTTTATATTAATAATATCTGTTAACAAACTACATAATATGATAAATAGCCGTATGCTGAGGCTTAACGAACAAATAAATATGCGAAATATGTTTTAATGGTATTAAAACATATTTTTAAAATATAATAAATGTTAATATCAACATTCTCAATAATGTAAAATAATCCTGCTACATACGTACGTTGTTTAGATTGTTCTATGTTTTTTATTTATTTATTTAGTTTAGGGAATAACAGTTAACAATGTACTTGGATTATACATATATTTAATTAGCAACTCGAGTACTCGCGTCCACAACTGAAATATGAGTTGAGTGATAAGAGTTCGAGTTGGAAACGTCTCACCTTCAATTAAAAAAAATCATTCATCTGAATTTTAATACGGAGACATATAAACTGATTATTGTGATATATAGCCAATAAATTCACCCTTATTTTACCGTCAATCCTGTATTTGGAGATTTATAAAAACATATATAAAATAAACCGTTAATGCGCAAACTCTGCGAGTAAAAGTGCGATCACTAAAGACGTTTTGCAAAATCGGCATATGCCGAAAATCACGTCAATGTTTATTTGAGAAACCAATGACTTCCCTTTCATACATCCTGGGAATTCGTTTTATGATTTTTAACTATATGATCATGTTAGTGAATAATTTTATTTTTAAATAAAAAATGTTTTTGGATTTTTTAATTCTCTAAAAAAAATTTTAATAAAAATTTTTGTGATCACCTTTTTTCAAATTTGAAATTAAAATTTTTCTAGTTTTAAATATTATCGTATATTTCAAATGTAAACTTATAAAACGTAATTTTATCTTGTTTCTAAAATAGTATTTGTTTTTACGACATCTTCAAAATTTAGAAATATATGGAGCTTTTAAAATTTCTTGGAAAACTTTCGAAAGTGGGAGGGAAAGTATTATCATTTCTAGTTTATACAAAAAATAAATAACCCTATTTAGCTTGATAAGCAATGTATATATCTTTCCATGGATTATTTTATGTTACTTTCTTTTTTTATGTTACAATTAGGAAGGTTTTCACACACACAGTTCAATTTTATTAATTAAATTAATAAAAATTTCAGTAAGTTTTTTGTTTAGGCTGTGTGTATTTAACATATAAATAATTTAATAAAAACAAGTGGTTACGACAATAAGAATTAAACAACCATTTACACATAAATCTCATGCATACATATGTACATACATGAGACCACTGTACTGAGATAATATTGTTGACCATTGTCCTACCTTCCTCGATTCCTGCAACTTTGTGTGCACATTGCATTCAGTCTGTTACAATAACCCGCACCGCATAGCTCACTATAAAGCGCATCCGCGCGAGATCTTATCTCGCTTATCTTATTACATTTTACATCCGCGCTCGTCTTGTGTAAACCGATTTGTGTTCAGTGCCACTGCTGTGATCGCTGTGAGGAGAATAGACAGGAAGAAAACGAGTTCCCTTTTTCCTAATGGTGAGTCCTTCCTTATCCATACAACATATTATTATCTTATGTGCAGTGGTAATTACACTAACATTCAAGGTCCTTTGAAAAACATTTCTTACACTCTTTAAAAAACATAACGAAACACCTTTTACACACCAACAACAGATAATTTATAATATACAACGTCCATGTTCTGTGAAACAACCAATTGTGAACTTTGATGAATTGTCAAAATTCTGTGAAAAAGCACGTCCAAAATGTTGCTTTATATGATGTAAATTTGAATAGCTGGGTTATTACCAATCTTCCAGTTTTCATAAGTAATTCCCTTCAATCGCATGGGATGGATTCATACGTCCGTCACTCCTGGACACATTGACCCCCAGATTTCTACCTGCCCCATA
Source organism: Hesperophylax magnus (assembly GCA_026573805.1). Taxonomy (NCBI): domain Eukaryota; kingdom Metazoa; phylum Arthropoda; class Insecta; order Trichoptera; family Limnephilidae; genus Hesperophylax; species Hesperophylax magnus. The sequence continues at coordinate 1,649,803 of JAIUSX010000081.1, forward strand.
TATACCTTTTCTCCAAAGCTTCCTCTCCTCCCTTTTGCTTAAAAGACCTTCCACACAGCATCCCCAAAGATGATATAGGCCCTAAAGGATTTTTTTCCTCAGGGCCTCCTGTATGGAGCTAAAGTAAAAAAAACATCTGGAACATTTGTCTTCCTTAAAAAAAATAAAAATAATAATAACAACATAAATTTGTAAAATAACTATTAAAGGTTTAATTATTAACTAAAAATTATTATGGGTACCATTCTCGTCGGGAATTGTTGTCTCAAACTAGTGCAGTACAAATTTAACTTAAAGTCTAGAAGGTTCTTACAGAAATAATCTTGTGATTTCCTACCAATTCATGGACTCCACAAAAACCTTATTCAGGCTTTGTGTAGAATATTCTCTCTAATGCCTAATATAATATCATAATGTCCTGTTTCATCTATATCATTCATTTATTATTATGTACTTATTGTTCATTTTCTGTAATTCTTATTGGAGTAGCAAATGTGGTATGCGAATCGGTTTATGTGGATCTATTGTGAACTGTAGTCAATGTTTGACACAGCTATTGGGGTAGCTATGATTCATAGCTGGAATTGTGAAGGGAATCTGACTTAGTCTTGGTATTTTGATTTTCTGGAACACTGCTGGTTATCACTGCATAAGCTATTACATTAGAATCGAATTAAACAATTTCACTGCACCGGTTTTCTTAACAGACTGGTAAAGTATGGTAAATTATTGCAATGTCACTGATGTAGGCATGTAGGTACTCCACACTGTCAGACAGGGACAGGTAATTGGATATCAGGTACCACTTATTTTTCTTTTTCAGCTACATGAATAAATATGTTTTCTGCTATTTCACTTCAAGTGAGATTATCTATATATAACGTAACTATTATACTTTTATTGTTCAATAAAACTTTACAGAGGTCGAACAACTTCGTGAAAGCTTCACGGTTTATTTTATTGCTTCGAATCTTTTCGCGTAATTAAATTCGAAAGCACATTGTCGGGCTTTCGACGAAATAAATCTCATGCCAGAATGTTGATCGTGGAGAAATTAAAGTTTTAAAAGCTTACTATTATAAGCTTATGAACAAGGTAGCAAAAAAGTATATTAAATACTTCAATTGTTAACATGCTAAAATCATTATTAATGATAATTATGGGTGATTCGACTCTTGATCCCCCGTACAGTTGATCCCTCGGACAGATGATCCCCGGATATTTGGTCCCACGGACACTTGATCCCACAAATGATTTTTTTTGTAGATACTTCTTCAATGGTCACGTATGCAGAGAGGATATACGGCCATACAGCAAAAGACCTACCTACATATAATACAGCTAAGCGTTCCCGTGGTTTTTTTCCTAAGCCGAATACACAATGCACATATCTATTTGCATACTCCTCCGTAGACATTTAGTTGAATTCTATGTAGGTATATTTTAAATTAAAAAATGACGAAAACGACCACAAGAGTCAACATCTGTTAATAATTTTAAAAATTCTTCCTTTTCTATTAAATGTAAATCTTGTGTTTTTCTTATTTATTGGCTGGAGGTCGCGGGTTCTAATCCCGACTGGCCCAAATAAAATTTATTTGATTAATTTGTCTTATTTAACAAATCATTAATTAAAAATATTATATAGTATATTTGCGGCACGTTCCAGAGTGGAAGATACTCTCAGTATCGCCCTGGTGTAAGACCACCATTCTGAATTGAAACGTTGCTTGAAATGTTTTGGGCCGTGTTTCGGTGACCAGCTCTGAATAACCAGGTAGGTACTTCCCCACTTCCAACTAACCATCATTTGGGGATACCATAGTCTCACTGGCTCCTGACGTTTGGGAGCATTTGGGAATCTTGTGCGGTTTCACAAAAAAAATATTATCATATAATTATTTTTATTAGTTAATGGCTTAATGGATGCATATAATTTTACTAAACTAATGATGTTCCGAGCACCAAATTGTAACACGAGGCTTCCTGAGTTGTTCTTTGTTCATTCATCTAAAACCTACTATTTTAGTTTTTTCCCAGTCGTAAGGCTACATAAGCTTGGAAATAAATGCAGTTCCGTTGATATTTTTATTTATTCCATACTAAAATATGAATCAGAAATATTTTTTTTCGCTAAAATTATTATATTATATAATCTGTAACTTAGTTATGTAAATATTTTAGTGGTGAGAAATGGTAAAAGATACAGTAAGGTTCCATTTTTTCTCGAAGTTAAGTTTGAAGATTAGGAAATACGCACAAATTATTAAAGAAATCCACACTAAACGCTAAAAACCTATTTTTGCATGTGTACTTAAAAACAACGGCTTAAAAAATGTTATTTCTGTTAGATATTTAAGTTGAAATCAAGTGTTGTTTTTATAAAGAGCCTTTGCATGCAGCGGAATTCGACAAGTTTATCAAATATTTAATCGGGTTAAATACATTGGATACCTCAAAGGCGAAATAGAGAATTGCCGTTTTATCAACATGTCCATATTATAACTACTGTCGTTCGTAAATTACTATATTTTTGTAATGCATGTCATGTAATGGGAAATGTCAAATATATTTATGGAGACGTCAAAAGCAAGGGAATACAATGTTGAAATATTTAAAAATAAAATCACTTTGGAAATTTATCGAAGACCAATCATTTTTAAGCAGTGACGTCAGAAGGTAAAAAAAATATTTATTTATTTTATTATTTTTTTTAGTAACATTTTCGTAATCTAATTTTTTTCAAGTCATTATAAAATGCGTTCAAATGGCCTATTAAATTACGTCATCCATTGTTGAACTAAATGATCTCAGGTGAGATTGTTTAACCGAAATTGGTCATTCAGCGCCATTTTGTTTTTTTGATTCTCAAGTCCATTTCAGCTTTTGAAAAAATGTGATCAGCATAAGACAACAACTATCATGTTTAAGCTTGTCAGTTTATAGATAATTTGAAATAAAGGGAAAACGCACATGGAATCAAATTTTAACGAGGACCTCTCAAATAATAAAAAATGGCGCAGAATGGCCATTTGATATTATCTTTTAATTTTTGCAAAACAACTGGGTCTTAACTTAATGTTAAGGCCTCGGAAATAATATTTTTAGTAGAATTTGAGACGTTAAGGCCTCTTCAAAGGCGCCAACACCCAGCAGAGTCTTAATGATAAGAAAACTTTCTGTATCATTAGGACGAGACAATACCCTAAAATAAAGTCGGAATCTCAAATAAGTAAGCGCACGAAAATATGTGACGCGTGGCCTTAGTGTATTGGACCGACCTCCGGTTGAAAATTGATATTTCCGTGGGGTTTATTTTAATTGTTTATGATGAACGTATTACCAAAATCTCAGATTTTTCTATAGGAATATCTTGGGAAGTTACTAATTCATCGTCTCAAAAAATAAATTCTGGTGCTTACCGCTAATTTTATACAGGGTTTTCCAATAAGAGGTGTTATTTTGAGTAGCCCGCTATTTCGGTAGATTTTACTTTTGAAGCTGTCATTTTTTAACATTTGACAAGTAGAAACTACGCCATTAATAAAAATGGAACAATATACGCTTCAACAAAGCATTGAAATTATTAAATTTCACTTGAGTGAATCAAGTGCAAATCATCTTGAGTGATTAGGCCCATTTCCACCTCGGTGGCTTCGTCAACAAGCAAAATCGTCGCATCTGAGGCTCGGAAAACCCAAGAATTATTGTTGAAAAGCCTTTCTATCTTCAACGTGTGACTGATTGGTGCAGTTTATGGTCCGGCAGAGTCATTGGACCTTACTTTTTTGAAAATGAGGCTGGAGCAACAGTTACGGTGAATGGATTGCGCTATCGATAGATGATTAATAATTTTTTATAGCCGGAATTGGATGGCATTGATTTGAACAACGTTTACTTTCAACAAGATGGCGCTACATGTTACATAAGCAACGAAACCATTGATCTTTTACGATTGAATATCAAAATAACACCTCTTATTGGAAAACCCAGTAGTTAAAAATATTTGAAACTGTTTTAAATACAAAAAAAATTATGGTATGTTACTGTTCAAATTAATCTTAAATACAAATAACTTACATCCGTAGGTATGGCTCTAGAAATATTATCGTTACGAATTCGTCGGAATTAATTAAAATGTCAGCCTCGAGAAAATTCCCGTTATTAGAGTCTTGTGTCGCCTTAAGCAGAACCTTACGGCAATTGTTACGACAAAATTACCCGTTTATTTTTATGCCGTGTTTTCTGGCACCGAACACCGGCACAATAACGACTTGATAAAAATAGTTCAAGTTTTTTAAAACGTGTCTAGAGAAATCTTCGCAACAGAGGCGTGATGAAAAAAAAGAATATCTTGGATTTTTACTCAGTGAAACATTTAATATGTATTTATCTTTAATGGTGTGCTTTGAAAAAAAACTTCAATAGGATTTGCACGCCAATGGCAAAAGTATTGCCATTTCCTACGTGTATTTTCGTTCCAGTGACGTGCAATGTTCTGTGACTGAATGTAGGCTGCGTATAATATTTTAAGATCGGAAATGATTTTTAAAAGCGGAAAATTGATGAATCTACATATTAAATTTGAAGTAGATTTTGAGGAACCAATATTTCTTTTTAAATTTGAACTTTATTATTTTAGAGTTAATTTTTAAGTCAAGTTTGGTAAAAAATCTACCCAACTTCGTTAACCGTTTTGCTGTAGAAATATCGAATTTTGTTTTTGCAATACGAGGGAAAAAAATCACTGTTTTTTTGGGTTCTGCATGTGCTTTATTACTTGACAGTTTTCCCTCTTGTACTACGTACTTCCAGACACCGTATATTATCATCTTCCGCTGATTCTGGTTATCTGATTGAGCACCTAAGTTTACGCCTACCAATTGAATTGTATATAGTATTATTTTCTTTTTATGGGTGTTGTTTTTAGGGTGACCTTGTATTGTTTGAATAGGGCACAAAAACCGACTCGGGTAGCGCTGGTGAAGTGAGACGAGGCGAGTCATTGAGTGTTTATAGCAGGCAAAATGCTATTTTCTCTCAATGATTTGCTTTTGCGTTCTTGATTTGGGGGGTCGTTATAATGCTGCCGACTTCAAGTGTAAATGGGTGTTGACTTTTTCTAAGTTTGTGTATGATCAAGATAAAATCGTAACAAAGCAAAAGTCTGTTTTTTTAAAGCATTCAAATCTCTAACAGATGTTTTCTTATAATATTATATGGTCAATTCAACCATTTTCAGCACCTAAAATTATTTTCATCGTGAACTATGGGAATTGAAATATCCAGTAAACTGTTAAGACATCAAGCTGTTTTAATTTGTGTTTTGGGATAAGTAAAATGCTAATATGACTTGAGCACGGTAAGAGTGAGACAGAAAGACTTACGTATGTGTAAGTAGTGCACAAGCTTGCTCTTCTCTCATCCTAGATCTCGAATAGTGTAGATCAGTGTTTCCCAGCCTACTTTATGCCATGCCCCACCGTAGTCTTTTCAAAAGTCAGATGCCTCACCGGCATCTTTTTTAATTAAACAGCAGGTACATTTTCAAATCATATTGTAACCGTTTTCATGTTTTTACTGTAGTTATTCAGTTCATGCAAGCCAAATTTAATGGCATACTTGTTCACTCATACGAGGACTAAGGATAAACTATTCTCATTTTATTACTGTCATTATTCGTTTTCACAGAAGTCACAGTTATTGTAACACGTTCTCACTCATTCTAAGGAAACTTTATTCTTATTTTCTTACTGTGATTATTCATGGTCAAGCATAATAAGACTCATTCACACTCATACTGAGGAAAACCCGTCTATTTTCTGGTGTTCTTTCTGTAACTATCCATGTTCATAGAAGTCAAGCTTAATGGCAAACATTCGCATTCATACTAAGAAAAACAATTCTCATGTTCTTACTGTAACTATTCATGTTCAGACAAATTTAATGACTCACATTCGCATTCACACTAAGGATAAACCGTTTTCATGTTCTTACTGCGATCATTTATGTTCACAGAAGTCACATTTAATGAGACACAATATCACTAATACTAAAAAAAACATTATTACTGTAATTATTCATGTTTATGGAAGTCAAATTTAACGACACACATTATCACCCATATTTAGGATTAACCATTCTCATTTTCTAAACTATTAAACTATTCATGTTCACAAAATTCAAGCTTAAGAAGACACATTCGCAGTCATACTAAGCAAAATCCATTCTCATTTTCTTACTGTGATCATTCATGTTCACGGATATCCAGCTTATTGTTACAAATTCGCACTCATGCTTAGGAAAAATCATCTATCATGTTCTTATTGTTATTATATATTTTATTATTGAAAAATTAACAGTTACTTGGTTGGTTTATACATGTGCAATTTACTTAACTGAGAATCCAATTAAAGATTTAATCATTACACCTATACATTATGTATAAAACAACTAAGCAGTATATTGTAGAATACAACATCTACAGCTACATCCTGCACAGTTTCTGTGTTTTTAGATAATTATTGAAATTGTAACGGGTTTCATTCTATTTTAAGTACAAATTGCCTATTTTAATTTGTGGAATGCCTACGTCTCTCATCTCTGAAGCGTGGTGCCCCACCTCTAAGGCGTTATGCGCCACCGGTGGGGCGTACGCCCCACCATGAGAAACACTGGTGTAGATGGTAGTCTCGGTAACATACATATTTATTGTATCGCGTATTTAATAAATCAGTTTTTATGAACGCGCAGAGTATATATATATGTATATATATAAATCAAATTGTTCGGTAGATTGCGCCACCGAATTTGAATGAACACCTTATACATTTATTAACATTATTTCATACGAAATTTCGTTTTAGGTATTGTTTTATTTTCTTTATTCATTTATACATGATAATATATTACAACATTTCTTTATATATGGTACATTAAATCACCATACTAGGCGACTGCCTGTTTCATGGTGACCAATGGAAAAGAGAAAAAAAAATATTTTTGAATGTGATAAATATGTAAGAACGAGGTAAGTATCTATGCTGGAAAGAGATGAATGTAATAAATATTTTTAAACAAAATAAACAATTACAATGGTGTTTGAAATGAACAAAAATGTGATCGAAACCGAGTTTGAGCATTTGCAGTATTTTCTTTTAAAAGTTTAATAATAATAATAATAATAATAAAAATAGTTGGACAATTTTTATAGCGCCGCTTTTGTGAGCTATCACCTCAGGGGCGCTTTACAGTTGATGCAGCTATTACAAAAAATATAAATATTACTAAAATAAAGTAAAACGAAGAACAGGAACAAGTGACATGAAGATAGAAGATGGAGACTCTGCAGCAAGAATCCTAGGTGGTGAAGAAACTGGACCAGCTGCTGCAGGGAGAGAGTCCACCGCGTCCACCAACAGTGCCAGCACGAGGTTCGTCATCCGTACTGCTGCTAATAAAGCGCTAACATAATATTCTCACATAGATAACAGACCTTGGCAGCACCGCTGTGACGTTCGGCAAGTCCATCATATCTAGTCTCTATTAATAATAATAATATTTAGACGATTTTTATATAGTTTTGCGATAAATCTATCGAGTGTAAATCTTGAATGAGAATACAACTATAGATGTTGTTGCTAGTCGGGAATAATACATGTGTGAACAAAAGAGATGTTATTTGTTTATGTTATATCTCTGCTTACTATGCAGATTTCTGTGTTGGGAACTCTTTGATAAAGTAAAAGGTTCTTTACAATAATTGTAAAGAACCTTACATGTATAATTTCTTAATATTTGCGGAACAGTGGAAAAATATCCTGTATTTGTGTGGTAGGCTTTAATATAGAAAATGTCTTTCATCCTCCTTGTTGATTTTCTTGATGGTATATTGATGTTAATTTGAGATAAAATATTTGGTGTATCAACTGATGCATGTATAATTTTGTGTAGAAGAAGTACGTCAGAAAGATATATGGAATTATATATATATTTTTTAATCTCAATTTGCTTTGTTATTTACTCATGTTTCTTATACTGTAATTATCAAATGTAGAAGTCATAAATAAATACACATTACGAATGGGAATCGGAGTATTACTAGTAATTTAAAGACATTGCACATTAGGTAACTATTTCTTAAATTTTATCACATCACATAAAATGTAACCATACAATCTCATTCAAAAGTTGGATTTCCACCTTAACGTACCTCCTAGAAATGTCATTCCATTTCGATTTCAACATTGAATGCTGAATGTTTAGGAGACTGTCTCCAATCTAACTTTTAATTAAATTAGTTAGCAAGTTTAGTGTAAGCTACAAAGAACCATCCCATCGGATAACCAGGGACACGAAGGTCTTACCATTGATCAATGTTCCCGCATCCAATTAATACTTGGATCAATTTTTTGAATTGACAAAGTATAAAAGATTGAAACTTCGTAGTCTCATGGATCAGCCGTCATACGTTGTTAAGCTTGTCATTGTGTGTGTATAAGATAACGAAACTTTGGTATTGTTATTCATTTATATATTTAATATTTTATATGTGCATGAATTGGTTATATTTCCTTAAACACGGAATTGTAGCAATAATGGTTGCATATCGTTTACAATTGCGAATTTTCACACACTATGATTACCATTAAAAATGTGTGGAAGATTTAAGTTTATTTTTATGAAACGGTTCTAATTGGCTACAACGTCATTATGGCATAAAACACCCCACTGGCTGGCAAGACGGCTGTCATCAACGTCGACCGGTGTAACGTCAACGCCGCCGAATTCTCAAACAAAAACAAACATGTCTGTTTTATCGGCAAATGGAATATTCTTTTTATTATATCATAGAAATTAAATTCACGTCGTACCTACAAAGCGTCGCGCTCTGTCAAGCTATCGTTTTATACATGGAAAACAATTTTTAATAATTCCGCCGGAAGAAAAAACTATATCGTAGTAAAAAACAATTTAAGTTTATCACGTGGTAGTGTTCTCCCGTGTTTTTTTAACATTTAACCATTGATATTTTAATATTATAAATAATTGATCTCACTGTTTACCAAACCGAAGTGTTGTGTACAACGTATCAAGTGCGCGGATTGGACGATTAATTATGAGCTCACTTCTCAAGGCTCCTATTGGTTGCGATTGTGCTGCGAATCTGTGATACCTATTGTTTACAATCGAAACTGTCATTATAAATTCAAAAACAATGTCGCAATCTGAAGCTTCTGATGATGAGAATGACCTTATCCCCTTGAACTCACAAGGAATTTTAAAAGAAACTCAAAATGCCCTCAAAACTTTACAAGATACCTTGGGAAATACAAAGGTTTCCAAGGAGCAACAGCTGAAGATTGCCAGTAATATAGCCTGCGTCCTGGGATCTGTTGGGCAACTAATTTTGGAGAGAGAAACTCTCCGAGGTGAACTCGCCTTAGCAAAAGCGCAAAATAAAGTAATGCTAGCAGAAAAAATGGTGGTAAAACAGGAAAATAAGCAACTCCAATCCAAAATTATTCAGCTAGAATTAGACCTAGGACCAGTGATGAAAAGAGTGGCAGATGCTACGGAAGCGAGTCTCTCTTTTGCAGAGGTTGCAAGTAAAAAAGTTAACTTACCTCCACCATTATCGCGTTTGGACGTCCCCATAGGAAAACCGAGGCCATCCGTCTGTTTCTTTCCAAAATTACCATCAGTGGAAGATAGCGAAGAAACAAAGAAAATAATCAGGGAAGCACTGAAGCCATCCCAGCTAGGAGTAAGAATTACCGGAGTAAAAAATATACGAAACAAAGGAGTAATCATCCATACGGCTAGTGCTGCGGAACAAGAGAAACTACTAAGGTCGGAAATAGTAACCGAATCTGCGACTCTGAGCGCCCGACCCCCAACAAAGAGGCTACCAAGGGTCATTTTCTTTAACGTTCCAAGGGAGTTGTCTGATGAAGCTTTTCTTGAGTGTGCCCTAAATGGAATACAAAATATCGAGGAGACAAATGAAACCATAAAGAAATGTAAGCTTAGTCATCTAGCTGGCCCTCGAACTGGACCTGCATGCCATAGAATCTACGTGGTCCCCACATACCTGAGACATGCACTGGTCAAGCAAGGACGCGTATTTGTTGATTGGACAGTTTGCGGTGTTCGTGATTTTATTGGATTAACTGTGTGCTCAAAGTGTCAGATGATAGGACATTCCTACAAGTTCTGCAAGGAGACGACGAGATGTGGGCACTGTGCCCGGGAAGGACATACCCGTGAGACATGCCCTTCTGCTACTACGGAGCCAGTCTGCGCGACATGCACGAGATTTCACAAGCCCGCAAACCACCCGTCCGGAGATAGGGACTGTCCGGCTTACAAGGCAGCCCTTCAAAAGGACTTAGCTAAAATTGACTATGGCGTCTAATATTGATTTTGAGACCTCAGATATAGAATACGAACGGATTCAAAAGTTCGAAAACTGGACCCAATTCAAACATGAAACAGGCGATAAAGCAATAAATGTTGTTAATTTGAACATTAGGTCTATCTCCAAGTACTGGAATACATTCCTACTAAGTATTTATAGTCAACTAAATAAAATTGATATTATAATACTCTGTGAAACCTCGATAGACGAAAACAGTGTAAATCTATACAAAATATCAGGATTTAACTCGTTCTATTATTGCCGAACAAAAAGATCGGGAGGCGGGATTATGATTTATATTAAAGAAAACCATACATTCGAAAAAAAAGATATAATAGCTACTACATTCGAGTGCGTCTATGGAACCTTCTCCGTAAACAAACACAAACGTATACATCTATTTGCATTATATCGACCCCCGAACACGAACAAAAAAACCTTCCTACAACAGCTCGAAAATATAATACGAAACATTGATATTAAGGAAACCATCTTGATACTTGGAGACATTAATTTAAACCTATTAAATAAACACGACTCAATAATTCTGCAATACGAAAATTTAATGGCTAATTACGGTCTAGTGAAATGTATATATGACATTACGAGAGAAGCGGTGGTAAATACCTACACAACTGCGACGTGTCTGGATCACATATATATTAGAGAAAAAGAAAAGTGTGAAATTAACTCATGCGTATGCGAAACAAGGATAGCAGATCATTATATAACTGCCGTGTCTGTAGTATACCTTTACACTAAGGACAAAAGCAAAATATCGCACCATGAATACAACACTGTACTATCTGAAAAAAAAGTTGGAGAAATGATTACAAAAACTGATTGGAACTCAATTCAAATTCACACTGATCCGGATATCATATATCAAGACATTAAATCACACTTTAAAAAAATCTACGAAAAAAGCAGTATCACAAAATTAGTAAAAAATACGTATCGCCATAATCAAAAAAGTTGGATGAACGATATTCTCATAGAAAATATACAAACGAGGGATAAATTATGGAGAAAATGGAAAAACATGCCAACAAACAAGAATTATGAAAAAGACTACAAAAAATACAGAAATAATCTAAATAAGCAAATATTAGATGCAAAAAAAACGTACTTCAATAACAAATTCAATAATTGTTTTAAGGATATAAAAAAAACGTGGAACGAAATAAACAAAATATTAGGAAGAAAAAACAAATCCAGTTGTGACGCAGTTATATCTAAATTCTTCTTGAAGACCAAACCGACGGATGAAGTTGCAGAAAATTTTGCTAACTTCTTTGATGAGGGAGTAAATGAGTTACTACACAAATGTGATGTCCGTGCGTCTCCGTGCCAGCTAGACGATTTACCGCATTCTATGTACCTACCCAGAGCTAGCGTAAAACAAATCGAATCTATTATCGGAATATTGAAAAACTCAAAAACACCAGGATTGGACCAAATACGTATGTATGATATAAAAAAACATGTAAAAATACTGAGCCCAGTAATTACTCATTTTATAAACACAATAATTGATACTTGCCAAATACCTGAAGAATTAAAAACTAGTATTGTTAGACCTATTTTTAAAGGCGGTGATCATTCAATTATAAATAATTACAGACCTATTTCCCTATTACCTGCCTTGGAAAAAATTCTCGAAAAATATATAGCAATATACCTAGATGGATATTTAAATAAATTTGGTATCATTGACAAATGTCAGTACGGGTTCCAGAAAAAAAAAAGCTGTGACGCACTACTTAATAATTTTTCTAATTTCATAAACACCCAGCTCAACTCTCAAAAACATGTACTTGTACTCTTTATTGATTTCTCTAAAGCCTTTGATACACTATGCCATAAACAAATAATAAAATTTCTACAAATTATTGGAATCCGTGGTAAACTGCTAACTTTTTTTAATAACTACTTATCAAATAGAAAAATGAGGGTAAAAATATTGAATGAGATGAGTAAATCTAAATTTGTAAGGTCTGGTGTCCCACAGGGGTCAATTTTGGGCCCAAAATTATATATTATATATGTTATAGCTATGTCGAAACTATTTAGAAAGGCGCGCAGATTCATTTTCGCAGATGACACCGCACTTGTAGTATCTCATGAAAATCCTCAAATAGCGATTCAAGAATTGCAAACCGACTTTGATGAACTGCTAAAATGGGCACACGATGTAGGATTGGTTATAAATGTAAAGAAAACAAAATGCATGTATATCAGATCACCAAGTTTGAAAATGTGGAATATCCCCAAACTAACCGCACATAACTTTGAATGCATCCATAGAAAAATAATATCCAACTGCCAATGTGAGAAAATTGATTTTGTCAACGAGTATACTTATCTGGGATTAAAAGTAGATAACACATTTAAATGGGATAAGCAAGTTACTAAAATATGTAACCAGCTAAGAGCTCTAGCAAACAGTTTCTATAAATTAAAATTTGTCTTGCCTCATAGCACACTCAAACTAGTATATTTCTCATTAGTAGAATCTATTCTTAGATATGGAATTAGAAGCTGGGGAAATACAAGCATGACATATATTAAGTATGTACAAAATTTGCAAACCTCTATCATTAAAAAAATTGTATCACCTAATATGTATAGACAAAGACACAATGTGCAACTCTTATATTGTGCTGAGGGCCTGCTCCCAATAAAAGGTTTATTTTGGTTCCTTACCATTAAAGATAACTGGGGCGATAGTACTTATAAAAAACCACTGGTACATAGTCACAGCACACGTCTTACAGAAAACAAAGGGCTGAAAATACCTAAAATAACAAATAAGTATGGAAGCCGAACGCTGGAGTACTGTGTACCAGTGATTTTTAATAAGCTCAAAAATAAATTTGTTTTTTCAGAAAATAAGAGTTTAAGCATGAAAACTGTAAAGATGTGGCTTATAAATGAAAAATCTGTATATCTATAAAAAATAGAGCAAACAAATAAGAAAAGGAAAGACATTAATTGAAAGTTTAAATTCTAATATAAATGAATGTATTTTTTTTTTTTTTGTTCACTAGCAAGCTTTTTATTTGTGTTATGTTAATTCTATTACATTGTGTTATCGTATATGTCTTACTTTGAATGTGTGTTATCTATGTGCTATATTGTCTTGTATTTTTGAATGTATGTTATCGTATTGTCATTCAAAGTGTTAGTGTACTTGGGACGATTGTATGTAAGAGTCTGTTATTTATTTTATTTATTGTATTATAACTGTATACTGAGATAGAACCTGCAGACAAGCAGCCATGTGGCAGCTTCGTGGGACTATCTATACATTGTCTAAAAAAAAAAAAAAAAAATGTAAAAAAATTTCATTCAATAAAGATCAGCTTATTATAAAAAAAAAAAAAAAAAAAAAAAAAGAGAACAACGCAAAATTGAGGTGTATTAATTTAAGAGATCCTAGAGTTTCTTTAGAATCAAAAGATGATGATCTTTTACTACATACATTGAAATTGTTGATTTCAAGTGGCAGAAGAAATTTTTTTGATTTTATGTTTTTTTAATAAAATTGTAAATTGTTCGTAGTTGGATGGCGTTGATTTAATACGGTAATGGTAAGTACCATATTTAGGTAGTTTGACATACAATTCTTGAGAGCCTCTGTGATCGAGGGATAAGGCTTCCGACTAGCAATCCGGAGATCTCGGGTTGAAATACCAGCAAATTTTATTGAATTAATAATTAATTATTTTGTATATTTGCAGCACGTTCACAGTCTCACTGGCTCCAAATGGTTTAGACATATGAATTCAACAATCAATGTTTGCTTATTTGATGCTTTGGTTCAGATAAAAACAATTATAAATTTAAGTAATGTTGAATCATTTTATCTTTACCAATTTTTTTGTGATAAGTAAATAGTTTTATTTAAAAACTTACATATATTGCACTTTTGTATAAAACTAGTACTTGTAAATAAAAATGTAATGTTGTATATTGTATTGTATGCAAAACTTGAAAGAGGTGGGATTGGGCGCGAATTTGAGTAATCTGAAAGTATGTTGCCTGTTGTATGCTGATGATGCAGTGGTGATTGCTAACAGTATGGAAGATCTTAAGTCTCTCGTATCTAGGATGAACGAAGTATGTATGAAGAATGAGTTAATGATGAATTAAGTCCAAAATCATGGTGTTTGAAAGAGAGAGTACAAACACAGTGGGCAATATAGTTGTGATCGAGGAATACTTGGAGCAGGTGGATGAGTTTATAATATAAGAGAGATGGGAAGGCTGACAGAGATATTGAAAGAAGGGTAAATGCAGGTAACTTCATTAATGGAGGTCTGAACTGAGGCGCTAGTAAAAATATGTCCAAAGAAGCGAAGCTAGCGGTCCACACTGGAGTGCTTGTACCTACCCTGATGTACGGAAGGGAGGCATGGAACTGGCAGAGAAAAGATGAACGTAGACTAAATGCTGTAGAAATGAGATCCCTGATGTGTATGTGTGGTAAAACCATGTATGATCGTGTGAGAAATGTGGAGATCCAAAGCAAAGAGTGCAAGGCTGATGTAAGTGTAGTAAGTAAGATTAAGAAAGGGACGCTTAGATGGTTTGGGCATGTAGAGCAAACAGTTAGTTAGTTAGGTAGTTCGTTAGTTATATTATTGAAGAAGATAATACTAATAAATCTTCACAAAACATGAAACAATTTTGCTGTCTTGTTCTGTTCCATATTTCATCTAGATTTATTTGTATTATCTTCTTCAATGATATATTACATTGATGTGTATAACCTTCATAAGTTATTAAAAGAAAAGTTATTCCAATAAAATTGAAAAATATTATGTTTCGTTTTTTATTCGTTTTATTTACACTGTATATCAACACTGCCAAAGCGTTTAATCTAAAAATAAAAGGTTTTGTCTTGTGTTCGTCAGAAGAAATCGCAAACAAGGTTTTAACTCGTACAAATTCTCAGGAACTGTTAATTACTTGTCCGCACTAATACAGTTTTGGCTTCAACAAATAGTTTTAATCACACAACACACCATTGGAAGTTATTTGGTTCGATTAATTACGGAAAACTTCGATTAGACTATAGGAAAAGGTAAAATTAAGAGAATACAATGTACTATGACTGATAACGATCAACTCTAAACTTACCTAAGTAAGTACATTATGTTTTCAGTTCATCATTATGATCAGAACTATATGTAATGCAAATCAAATTTAATAATGTTATTATTAATAAATGTGACTTTAAATAAATGAAACGAAAATACTTGGTTTTAAGTCGCTTTATTAATATGTTTTCACTGTCTACTGGTTTCGGTACCTCCGTACCATCATCATTATAAGATTATTTTTATAACATCTGTATTTGGTTTTTCTACAATCTGTATTTGATAGCATTATTTTTCTAACATCTGTATTTGATAGCATTGTTTTTCTACAATCTGTATTTGATAGCATTATTTTTCTAACATCTGTATTTGATAGCATTGTTTTTCTACAATCTGTATTTGATAGCATTATTTTTCTATAATCTGTATTTGATAGTATTATTTTTATAACATCTTTATTTGATAGCATTATTTTTCTAACAATTGTAATTGATAGCATTATTTTTCTAACATATGTATTTGATAGCAATATTTTTATGACATCTGTATTTGATAGCATTATTTTTCTAACATCTGTATTTGATAGCAATATTTTTATAACAGTCCTGATGATGCTACGGAGGTACCGAAACTGGTAGACTGTGAAAATATATCAATAAAGTGACTTAAAAGCAAGTATTTTCGTAATTAAGTAACAATATGTTTGCTTCTTTTAAAAAATCAATGTAACTTTGTTTGAAAAATAATTTTATTTATTTTTTAATAAACGCCGACGGTTTTTCAGAACAACAGTTCCTTCCTCAGGGCAAAATATATTAACATTACAAAACAATGGGTGAACACAATATATTACTTTGAGTGTGGTTGTCGTCGTGAATGGGGATTAGTGAAGAGTGGGGGGGGGGGGATAGAATGTATGGCGAAAGGGAACATGTTTAAGATGGGACTGTAAGATAATATTTTTTATTTATTAATTTATTTATTTATTTATTTATTTATTTATTGATTCTTTACATTGTATCTTTTTCATAAAGTTATAATTTTTAACCTCACTAGGACAAGCCTGTGTTGAGGTTAATAATTTTACAAAATATTAAAAAAATAGTACAAAGATTATAACATATATTTAAGATAGTACAATATTTAAAAAAATGAAATATTAAGATAACAATATTGTTACATTGACGTTTCTGCGAATTGGATACCTACATGGTACCTATTAGCCTATTCATTACAATATAATGCTGTAAACATGTAGGGTGACCATGATATTTAATTGCAATAAAAATGTAACAAACTATTATTTTTTTTTAAACAGAGAAGAAAGAGAGATAAGAAAATTACATTAAAAAGAAAAGGATGAAAAAATTAACTTATTCAAAATATAATGCCACAATTTAAAAGGACAAAGATGAAAGAATATGTTGGAAATCCTCTGATGGCAGAAATAATTTAACATTCTTTTTAAATGTACACAAGGAATTTGACGATTTAATGTGATCTGGAAGGCTATTAAATAGAAGTGGAGCCTGGTACAAATAATGTCTCTGCCCAAATGAGGATTTAGGGTGAATTGCCATAAAGTTCAGACCAGAGCCAATTCTTGTAGTACAAATTTGTTGCGTTCTTTTCGCAGAACTAATATTGTTAAAAAATCTGCATAGCGTTTGTAGGATAAATAGTTGTTTTAAATTCATGATATTACATTCCTTATAAAGTAACTGTGTAGGATATGTAAATTTTTTCTTGTATATAACTTTGAGAATCAGTTTTTGGGCAATATTAAGTGGTTCTATTACAGTCTTCAGGCAGGAACCCCAGCACACTATATTATACGAAAGTAGGCACTGAATTATAGCAAAATACACTGTTTTTAATTTTTCCTTGTCTAGTACATGTCTGAGATCTTTAAAAATATAGATAAGTCTCCTAACTTTATTTACTAACATTTCGACATGATCATTCCACCTCAAAATTTTATCAATTTTTACCCCCAGGTATTTGAGGCTGTCTACACTTTCCAAGGGGTTGCAGTTACACGTTTGCACACAATTGTGAATAATCAAATTATAAGAGGTAGACGGCTGACTTTTATAAGAAATGCTAAAAGTGATGTATTTGGTTTTTTGTGAATTTAAAGTTAAAATATTATTACTCAGATAATTATTAACTACTCCTAAACCTGTATCACATTTTTCAAAAGTTTCACTCCAATTTTTACCCTCAAATATTAAGGCAGTGTCATCTGCAAAACTAACAATGTTACCTGGAATTTTTAGACTGCATAAATCGTTTATATAAATAAGAAATAATATTGGCCCGAGTACACTACCTTGTGGTACTCCAAATGAGATGGATTTACTATCGCTTAACATTTTATTTATTTCTACTTGCTGTGTTCTATCACTAAGGTAAGATCTGAACCAACCCATAGCTGTATTATTAATGCCTAAAGATAATAATTTCTTAAGAAGCAACTCGTGGGAAACCGTATCGAAGGCCTTTGATAAGTCTAAAAATACCGCTATAGCTTTGTTGCCATAGTCCAGTGCGTTTATAACTTTGGTCAATACCTTTAATATAGCATCACTCGTACTTCTGTTCTCTCGGAAAGCAAATTGGCTGTCGGAGAGTATTTTGTATTTTTCTAAAAATGATACTAATCTTGACTTAGCCAGTCTTTCTATTATTTTTGAGAGAGTATTGAGCAAAGATATTGGTCTGTAATTATTAACATTTTTGTGATCTCCACCTTTGAAAAGAGGTATAATCTTGGCATTTTTACAATGGGAAGGAAATATGCCATTCTTAAAACTAAGATTAACAATATGAGTTATAGGACCAGCTAACTCATAAACATGCTGTTTATACACAATTATACTTAAGCCATCGATACCACAGGAAAAAGACATTTTTAATTCATTTATAACATTAGTAACTTCAAAAATGCTAGTAGTTTTAAATTCAAAACTATCTCCTGTAACTTGAGTACCAGGTATAAAATTGTTAACAAGATACATTTCGTTGGTTTTATTAGCACTGCACAAGTTTTTTGCGTATGTAGGACCAATATCACTGAAGAAGTTATTAACATGGTTGGTAATTATATGTGGATCCTCCTCAAATGAGATAATTTTGTTATTGATTAATAATTTTTTTATGGACACTTGCTCCTTTTGAATATTTATGGCTTCCTTTATAATCTTCCACTGTTGCTTGTTATTACCGTTGACTTTATCCAGTTTCCTTCTATAATACGTTTGCTTTGTATATTTTATAATTTTTGTACACCAGTTTCTGTATCTCTTATAATAAGCCAGCAGTTGAATATTATTAAACTCTCCTCGACATTTGTTGTGCAGTTTGTCACGGGTTCTAAGGCATTTGATAATTCCATCATTTATCCAAGGTTTTAAGTATTTGATGTTATGTTTTACACTTTGTACCGACGAGCAACTTTCCACGTGAATTTTTAAACATTTTACGAAGTTTTCAGTAGCTGAATTAACATCTTGCGATGACAGGACTGACTGCCATGATTCTTCCTTTAATTTAGCCTTCAAAAGATTGTTATTTATGACGGTTTTGATTTTTTCATTTTCCTTTGCTATTTTCTTTTGTCTAAAGCTCATAAATCTCAGTAATACCGCATCATGATCTGTTATGTCAGTAGTGAAGACAGCTCCCTGTGGTTCAAATTTAGATTTTACCATAATGTGATCGATGCAACTTGAAACAGTAGACGAAACTCTTGTAGGTGAAATTATAAATGGTTTTAAGCCGTGAAAAGCCAAAAGTGAGAGGTATTTTTCAGTTTTTATACTGTTCAGATCTAATGTATTAATATTTATATCACCACATAAAATGATTTCCTTATTTTGTATAGATGTAGAATCAAGTAGGACACTCAGTGATTCAAGGAAACTATCTATATGAAACTGGGACGGAGATCTGTAAATGGCTATTAAACATATATTATTCGATATCTGCATTCTTAAGCAGTTTGCTCCAGGGAAAACAATTTCCTCAACAGTCGCCTGAACATTTCGTTTCACGTAGGCAACTACACCATCGTTTTGCAAATAGTTATTATTTGTATTGTAAACTGTGTATCCGGGGATGCTAGGTATATTGATCAAATTTTTTAGCCAAGCTTCTGTAAAAACTAATACCTCAGGACGATGTTCTATGCCATCAAGCATAGTTATGGTTTCATCAAAGTTTTTACTTAAACTTCTAATGTTCAAACAAAGTAAAGAAAAGTTTGAATGTTTCAAAAAATTTTTGCAAGTAAATGAATCTTTAATAGTTAAATTAGGTTCTGTATTGTCATCCAAATCAATGTTTTTTCCTAAATCGATATCCATTTTTAATATATTAAATATTGTCGGTGCCTTTTACCATACAACTTCTATATTCTATTGAGGTCATCTTCGTGTTTTATTTCTCTGATTTTTTTTCCTTCATCTTCTTTCATTAGAATGGATCCATTTTTAAACCAAATATATTTGTATTTTAATTCTCTTCCCTTTAATTTGGCTTTCCAAAGCAGTTCTTTAAAATAAGGAGATAGCGATTCTCCTAGGAATATCATTTTCTCACGGTTTGAGATCACCTTCTTGTTTGCCAATAATTTTGATCTTGTTTCTGGATTTCTAATTTTTAAGAGAATTTTTTTTGGATGACCTGGTCTTCTGTCATATTGTCTTATTGCTGATGTAATATCGTCTGTACTTATTTGGATATTAGCACTTTTTATTAGGTTTATAGCAGTTACTTTGGGATTTTCATCTGTCTTTTCCTCAATTCCTGTTATTTCAATACAGTTATCGAGGTTCGACTGTTCTAAACAAGCCAGTCTGGTTTCTAGATGTTTAATAATTTTACTTTTATTTGTCAAATCACTTTTTAAGCTTTCGACTTCTCCTTTAACTTCATTCATGGAGTCCAAACGAATTATTATGTCATCATACTTTTGACAAATAAATTCGGTAGTTTTTTGAAATTCCGACATTTTTTTTTCAATGTTTTCGAGTATTTGGTTTTTGAGTTTCTCCAGTTTTGTGTCTACGAAAGACGCAAATTTAGTAAAAGTATCTTCTTCTGGGCTAGTGTCTTCGGGGGCAGTGTTTATTTTGTTTTTGGATCTTGTAAATGTATTTAGAGTGTCTTGTTGTTGAGAGCTTGTTTTTTTGTTCGAACTCATGGTCACCCTTGCAGTAGTTTTGGTAGGAACAATAAGATGCGCAAGCGCCGTCAAAGTGAAACAAGCAAGCCGAATGGCCCGAGTTTGAAAGATGGCGGTGGAGTTGGCCAATCACAAGAGATTCACTTATAAAGTAAACAGATGTCAACTTCACCGTTACTATTTCGCGATGTTAATAATTTATAAATCACTTGAGTAATCTCGCTTCAACGCGCAAAATTCTTATCACAATTGATGCAGTGAACACTTAGGTAAATGTCGCAACTGACTCGAATTGAACCGTTCACCGATATACACAATTAAGCCAAGTTTTCAACGGGTCACTATTACTGTGTACTACTTTGATTGTTGTCGTATTGTTAACGTATTGTCGAAATCTGTTAATAATAATGGACTCATTATTATTAACAGATTTCTTTATTTCTAACTTATCGAATCGTTTTTATATATTATTAATAAGAATAATATTTATTCTTTTATAAATAAAACTATGATTGTTGGCAATGATATAAGTATGAAATTGGCAAGTAAAGCCACAAAAGATAAAATGTTAAAAACTTGGGTTCATGATTACAAAATTGGAAAGTACACCCACAAAAGCTAAAATATATAAACACTTGTTTACAAAAGTACAAAATGGCAAGTTCATCAAATCCCAACATTGGCCAAATAAAATTATGTGATGAATACGTGTTATTTCACAATGAATTCAACTAAAATTATATATTGTATACTTGCAGCACGTTCCAGAGTGGAAGATATTCCCAGTATCGCCCTGGTCGAAGTTCGCCATTTAGAATTAAAACGTTGCTTGAAATGGCCAGATCTGAATAGCTGGGTACATCCCTACCACCCTCTTCTCCATTTCCTCACAACGTACCCCAATTGGGGATGCTATTGTCTCACTGCCTCCAGATGGTTGAGAGCAGTTGGGAAACTTGTGCGTTATTCACATAAAAAAAGCTCTGTAGCTGATGAGAATAACGTAGGGCGCTGAAAAATTAAGCGTATACTTGAAACTTTTTAGCAAAAAGGCTGTAAAAAAATAATGATTCCAGCTATTTCCTGGAAAAAGTTTACGCTGTACATCCCTATCAGATTTCAGCTTTATAGTAGTTAAAATTGTAGATAAAATAAATAAAATATTTGAAAAATATTTTCTGTATGGCAAAATTATACTGGATTTCCGGCTCAAAATGTGTCATTAAAGGGATTTAAAAATAAATTTAAAATATTCACTTTCCACCAAGTTTTATCGGATAATTTTTTCGATTAATTTCCTTTACATTTCTTAAAAAAGCTCAATTCCGCAAAATTTATACGCACCGTATTTTTTTCTAAACTTTTTTATTTCCGGACAAGAAACCTTTCCTTAACGATTGCCTCAAAATGCGACACAAAAGAATTTCGCTACCTTTGAAAAATGTGTTGTTACACCGTGTCATAACTTTTCCAATTCTGCCAGCTGTCACCTTGTCGATTTGAGTGACGGCAATAAAAAAGCCACGAAGCCACATAAACAGGACGAGAAACAAGGTTATGTATTTAATATCTCTTCACCAGAAAATTCAATTATTGTTTTTCAGTAAGATAAAAAAAATACAGAAAAAGAATTAATAAGTCAATTGAATAATCAGTTTGATTTGCAAACCAACCTCTCCCAATCTGGCACACCACGCAGCTGGTGGGCAGGTGTATGCTGAACACACCTCACCCGATGAACCTGGACACCCCTGCTAAATCACCAAACGTAGCGAACCACTTAGAGTGACCTATGGCAGAATTGTTGGTTATTCAATAAATGGTTCCCGGAGCGGCGGTACCCAAAACCGCCTGCCAAATTATATCATTAATTACCAAGTAACCAATTACCAATTAATGTCGAGCAATATGCTGAAATAGGACAAGTCACGAAACATTACGACAAAACGAGCATAACGACTCGCAAACGTAAAGCTACGACAACACGAGCATAACGACTCGCAAACGTAAAGCTACGATTACACTAGAAAAGTTTTTTAAATAATTAGAATTACTTTGTTAAAAAAACTTATTATTTATTTATTTATTACACGCCCTAGTGGGCTTTTCTTTTA
The DNA here is from genome assembly GCA_026573805.1 of Hesperophylax magnus. NCBI lineage: Eukaryota > Metazoa > Arthropoda > Insecta > Trichoptera > Limnephilidae > Hesperophylax > Hesperophylax magnus. The sequence continues at coordinate 1,672,630 of JAIUSX010000081.1, forward strand.
AAAAAATTCAAGCATTATATATCAGAGTAAACACTTAAAAATTAATACAATAAAGAAGAATGTAAACATAATGGCAAAAATGAATCCTCACGCATATAATTGAGTTTAAAAGATTCAACAAAACAAAATAGTAGAAGCGGAGAAGTTATTTGGGTACATAGGTCTATTTGTGTCTAGAAGAATAAAAGTGATAGAATATACAACATTTATACTGATTAGTTTTCAAATGAAATATATCACCCAGATCAGAATATTTGTTTCCGAGATTGTGAAGTCTCAGAATCGGAGAATTTTGGTAAGCTAGTGTCCTGGTGTTATTGAAGTAAAAAGGTAAGAAATGTCGGCACGATTTTTTGGGAACATGGATATTGATACATTGAAGTAATTCGGGACAGTCAATTTTAAAATGTAGTATTCTTTGTAACAGTATTAAATCTGTGCTTATTCTTCTTTCTGAAAGTTTCAATAGAGACATTTTATCAAAGAGGTAATTGTAATTTATGTTTTGTATAGGAATATGCAATTTATAATTTATAAACCTTAGAAACTTCCGTTGAATCTTTTCAATGTTATGAGACCATAACGTAGAGTTAGACTCAAGTTAGTTATACTCAATTATGCTTTTTCTTAGTTTTTCATGTATCTTTATGGGCATAATATATTCATTTCATGAACACAAAGTATGTACAGGGTGTAAAACGACGTAGTTGACTTATTTTAACTAGAGATTCCTGACATTATTTGGAGTAAAAATGTGTAAATTAAATTTTGGAATTCGGTGACATTTGTTATTTATTTTTTTCCACTTAAAACATGAAAAAACAGTAGGTATTGGAGAGTTAGGATCGGTGTGAGGTTGGCCGGTTACAAAGCTGAGTTACCAGAGACGACATGTAGAAGAATATTTTTTTGCTTGGTTTTGAATAAAAATAAAAAAAATCGTAAAAAAGTCACCGGATTTTTAAATTTCATTCGAATTTTTTTTCTTCATTTAATGATTGAAATTATGTGTTTAAGTAAGTCAAGTAGTCCTTTAACACCCTGTACTACATGATATTTATTTTATTATTCCCCTTTACACCTCCACACTTTTTCCCAAAACCCCTGAAGGGAGAATTGTGCAAATAGCAAAATCGCAAAAAAACTTGGCTATTTGCTGTTTGCCCTTCTGCCCAATAAAGGTAAGGATGAGGGCGGGATACAGCCTTCGCATGCTGTGCGTGGAACGAAGGATTTTGGCAAGGCCTTCGGGGATGATACGTGTAAGGCAGTATTTCTCAAACTTGTGTGGCTCACTGCCTACATTTCAAGAACATTTTTACTAAACGCCCCCCCAAAAGAAAATAAGATTACGGCACCAACAGAAGCGCCGCAGGCCTTCAATTTTCTAAATTCACGGTTAAGAAACGTCAACAAGTTTGTTTTTTTAAGGATTATTGAAAAAACATTTAACTGTTACTAGACCATAAAATTTAAACATCTTATCTTGCAGTTTTCGACCATGGCAGATATCCAAATCTGTGTCAAAAATTAAAAATATATTACGCCATTTTTTACCTTTGGACAATATTTTAAGAATTTTTTAAACATTTTTTTAAAGTTAACTAAATTTTCCATTATTTAAAATTTATAAAAATCACATGAACTTAATGATGTTTGAGAGATAGTTGCTCTAATTACCAAAATATATCATCATTTCCCATGTTTATCAATTTCACTGGCTTTATCATGGAAAGCTGTGTAATAACTGCATGGGTTTCAGAAAATTCGATAATCTCAAACCTGACCTCAAAAGCGCTCCTATCCGATCATCGATTTTGAAAAATTGCGAAAAATTTGCCAAAAATTTATTTATTTATTTATTTTGTAAGAAACAAACAGCTTTTATAAAATATGCAGTGATAGATATAAATATACAAGTTAATTGAAGTCAAGCCACAGAAGTTTCTTATGATAAAGTGCATTAGAAATGAAGTTTTAGTTTCTTAAAATTAATTTGGTGTTAAAGGAAGGGGAGAGGAAGAGGAAAATAGAAAGAGGATAGGAAGAGGAAAATAGAAAGAGGATAGGAAGAGGAAAATAGGAAGAGGATAAGAGATGCTGCCGATACATTCCATACTCTCGTATTAATAATCGATCGTACGCATTACTTCATATCGATATTTCTTTAGGTTATGACCAAAAATGTCATTGCTGTAAAAATTTTTATTATATTGTGCACATAAACGAGGAATTGGGGAATTTTTTCGAATGTTTGTCCTACACGAGGGTAGATAAAATAAATCAGATTGTCGGGTTGATCTAGACGGAATATGAAAATTTATTAAATTGGTAAGTTCTGGTGAGTCCAGACCATTATTTAGGATTTTAAATAATAAGATTTGATCAAAAATTAGACGTCGTGTTTGGAAGGAGTTAAAATTATGAAATTTAATGGATTCGGTATAATTTGAGAAGTGTAAGTTGAGTTTATAATTTATGTGTTTAAAATTTTTTTTTTGAATTCTTTCTATTCTTTCGATATGGGCTTGGTATAAAGGAGTCCAGATTGTGCCTTTTACTCTGTATCTGATGATGCTACGAGCAAATTTTTTGGCTTGACTGTATTTAACATGTATATATTTATATTTTATGTATAAGCTGTTTGTCTCTTACCTTTACCAATAAAAAAAAAAAAATAAAAAAAATAATAAAATAAAATCTGTTGTTAAATACCGCAGACTTTGGGAATCACTGGTCTAGGGATTAGGTTGGGCTGCGGCCAGACGAGGGTTAGTTTTGTCGGACACTTGTAGAATGTAAAGTATACATAAATATGATTTTAAAGGATATTTTTTGTAAGCGTTGGAGTTCTGGGTCTCGGTCAAAGGCATCGTTCTTTTTTAGTTTTCTTTACCTGCAAGTGTAAAAAAATATATGTACGAAAAATGGATGATCACAAAATCACGAAGGCGTAAGATTTCGAGGTAATAGGTACACCACTTTTTGAAGCACTCATTGTCTGAGCAATATTAACATTGAAGTTTTTTCTTTACGTGAACCCCAATCAGGAAATTCTGTGTGGAAGTTCTGAGAAGGAAACAGGTATTAGGGGTGATTAGCAATCTAGGGATCAGTTTTTCCAGGTCTGACAGACGGATAAATCCATCCCGCTGCGGTGCAAGACGATGGGTAGAGAGAGAACAGCTGGAGAGGCCGAAGGGTCTCCCTAAACCCCCTCTCTTACACATCTGGTGCACGGAGAAAACAATGAATTAATTATAATATAATAATAATATCTTTACGTAAGAAATTTGAACATGAAAATAAATGTAATACATTACAATTAGATAAAGTGAAATGAAAAAGTGTTAAAGAAAAATCTGATCAAATTATTCGTTTTCCTGTTATAAATTGACTGCAAGCCCATAACAAATGAATTAAAAGAGTTCTAACAAAGTATCAGTCATTATCGAATGTTTTTTGAGGAAGGCTAAACACGTGTTCATACAAATACTTATATTGATATATTTATATCGTCACATTCCGTCATGATATTTATATGGAAAAGAACACGTATTCTCGATATTACCGGTCAGTGGCTGAGTTGGCATCGCGTTTGGATCCCATCCAGGCGTAGTGTGTATGCACTCGATGCACTCGGGCATCGCTGCCAAGTCACCAAATGTAGCGGACCACTTTTGGTTATCCAATAATACGTTACGACACCCATACCCGCCTTAAAAAAATGGAAAAAGTTCCTGATTTAATAAGTGATAATACTCGTATCTGGAATTATTTAAAAATGTTGCCTATTCCATCCAATGTCTTGAATATGTCGTTTATACAATATTATTTAATATGACTTTCTAGAAATCTATTCAAATAGTCTCGAATATTTTGAAAAGCAAATTACCAATCTGTTAATATGACATGTCATGGAGATTACAGAGGTGTTATTTTAGTGTAAATTGTTGTACAGGGTTTTCCAATAAGAGGTGTTATTTTAGTGTAAATTGTTGTACAGGGTTTTCCAATAAGAGGTGTTATTTTAGTGTAAATTGTTGTACAGGGTTTTCCAATAAGAGGTGTTATTTTGAATAGCTAGCTATTTCGGTAGATGTTACTTTTGAAGCTGTCATTTTTTGACATTTGACAAGTAGAAACTACGCCATATATTTAACAAAATCATAAAATTCTAAATATGAACTATGTAAGTAACCAGTTCCACTGTTGTTACATTTATTGATATTAATAATTATAACATTTATATGATTTGATTTGCATAGCGCCGTTTTTGTGTTAACCTCAAAACCGCTGTTGAGCTATTTCTGAATATTCCCCAAGGATGAAGCACCTCCCTCTTCTGTATTATTTCAAAATAAATCTATGGAACAAATAAAATTTCTTGATGTATAACAGCAGAGAAGTGTGCTTAAGCCGTAATTATGCCACTCAGATATGGAAAAGTACTCGAGAAAATTCCCTATGTGTAGATCAATGGGGTGGAACTAAAAGACGAACCAGTTGAAGACAAGTATTAATAGACAGAGAGAAAAGTAAGATATTCGCGATAGCTACGCGCTATAATAAAGCAACAATTCCTACTTCCCGATCTTCCTCTACCCCAACTCCTTCCTTTCTCTACTCCCGCCAGCCTCACAAATTACTCCAGTTGCTATGTGTATCGCAATTCCTGGGCGTGAGAGCAGCATGGCCACAGATACGAGATTCCAGTAGGGTATTTTCAATTTTTTTATTCTCGCAAAAATTTACGAAATAATAAAATTTAATAAATCCAAAACGATTTTCAATTTGCCGCCAAAATGACATGCTCATTTTGATTCGTGAATTCGGGGGTGTTGACGTCGCAATGGACGGCATTGGTAACAGCCGTCTTACCAGACATTGGCGTTTCTATATTTTATTATTTTATTTAGTTAAAAAATTTAGAATTTTACATCTTTTCTAAAACTACTATAAACATATTCTATTACCTACGTACTTGGACGTATTTGGACTTTACAACATTGAGACACAACACACAAAAACTGCAAGACTTTTGGCTTCCTTAACATTTAAAGGGAGTTCATTGAACATTTTGAAACCTTTGTAATAAATATTTTTTTGTGTTGCCGATACATTTGTTTTAGGAAGCCTAAAATCGTTGCAACTTGTATATAAATACTAGGTTATTATATACCAAACGTTGCTACACATATACAGTTGGCGTTGCATTGTTTTTACCGTTCATTTTCCTCAGAGCCTAATGTGTAGAATTAATGGAGGCTTGAAATGGAGACCACAGCACGGGTAAGCCACCCAGTGAGGCCAACATTACCTACTTACTTTGATAATGATAATTTGATGACGATAAATTGTAATAAGAAATGCAAAATATTGTAACAAAATAAAAAAAAATGTAAACAAAATATTCGATCAATATTGAAAGGAAAATCTTAAATTTGCTAAAACTTACGTGGGAAAATAAGTAGTGAGGTTGACTCTTGCAATAGAGAGTAAGTTACATAGAAAATGGTTGAAATGGTATTATTGTAGGTAAGTCGATTTCTCTTACTTCCCAATCACTAGCTGGTGTACTGGTGTACGTGTTCGCAATCCTGTACTCGTTATAATAAATGTAATCATATAGCTCGGATTATTTTTTAAGTCTTCGTGATCGTCACACAACATATAATATAATAGTTATTTTACTGTACGCAACCATTGTATTAAAAAAAATCACCGTATATGTACCCAATGTTAAAACCCTTTAGAAAAGAGTTAAAAAAAAACTTCATTAATATTTGTATTATTCCATATACCTGTATATTTTGAGGATAAAGAGTGTAGGAAGTGGACGGAGATGAGAGAGAGGAAGTTGGAAAAGTATCTGACTATTCACACATGGTCACCAAATACGGCTAAATCCATTTCAAGCAACGTTTGGATTCCTAATGGTGGTGTTTCACTAAGGCGATATTGAGGGTATCTGCTTCTCGGTGTGACTCTTTGTACCAATAAAATTATATTCAACACTTTCCTTGTTATATTTTTGTCATGTAATATGCTAATTTAAAATTTTGAATGTCCACAAAAGCATAATAAAAAGCGCTAATATTTATTTATTTATGTACCTATTTATTCAAACGCCATAAAATGGCTTTTACAATACAGTGGTGATCGAATTACAAGCGTACAGTGGTAAACAGGATAATAATAGCAATAAATTAAAGAACAATTAATATGTACACAAAAACACTATTGCAAGTGATACAGTTATTAATATAAGTGCAGTAAGACAATGCATAATTCAAAAGAAATATATACCAGTGTAACAATAGTTGAACTAATTTATACTAGGCTTGTATAAGACCTGTCATAAGTCGAAGTATGAGGTGTCTGTGATAATAGTCAGTAGTGAGTTTATTGTTACCAACAAAATTAATTGTACTTGGAATAGCTGAGTAGGTATCGCAACTTCGCATTAACAATTCTCGATTCTACACCATCAATGTGTACGTAACGCAGCAAATATTCCTGGAAATTTCCCCCTTTGTTCCGGACAGTAGTTTTAATAAATATTTATTAGTATAATTACCAACAAATTACAAATAAATCAATTGCAAATGCATTCACAGTTGCTGGAAGCCACCCGTATTGCAGTAATTTCAAATCTCCCAGTGGAAAATGGGCTTCTATCTACGTCACGATTTTCTATCCAATCACCGCTCTAACCTCTTGATGAGCTAACCTTGATAAATACGTTTTCTATAAACCTTGACTCTGTATTCAAACAAAGATATATGTATTTTAGCGGTATTATGCCTGTTTTATGTACTGAAATAAAATATAAGCAGCAGAAACTAAAAAATACTCATCAATTTCTCACTCAGGTACTTAAATTTCAAGCTTAAAATTCCAATAGAAAACATTAATTATGTAAATTTGATGAATGAACTTAATTTAATTACGCTGTCTGACAGAAGAACCATTTCAGACCTAATTTTATTATACAGAGTCATGAACAACCTTATTGACAGCCCTGCCATCGTTGCTGCTATTAAACTCTATGTACCGACAAGAAATACTAGACAAAATACAACATTCTTTTGCGACACATATAAAACCAACTATCAGTCAAACTCACTTACCAATAGGATGCATGATTTGGGCAACAAGTTTGGTGGTATTATAGATATATTCCATGATTCCCTTTATAATCTTAAATTCAAATTAAACCAACACTTTGTGGAATCATACAAATTATTGTAATAGATTTAACGATTAGATATGTTATTGTAATGTTTTATATTATATTTTGTTCTTTGTTATTGTTAATTATTATGTTGTTTAAAATGTTTCTTTACGCCATATTCTTCTAAAACTACTTGTATATTTTTTTAAAAATTCTTCACTTTTATAACTCTTAGTATAAATTCAAACTCGATAACTTATGTAAAACTTATTTATAATCTATGTAAAAGCCCCTATGGGCGTATAACAACAATAAATAAATAAATAAATAAATAAACAAGATAAAATCACGTTTTTTTACTTCTAATTAACTGGACCTTTAAAATATCTTTTCTTGTTCTCAAAATATGATATACATAATATTCATATACTTCCTCCAAAAACAATAGACACCAGAGATACCCGATTTGTTAATATATTACCTTTAAATTTTCCCAGAAGCTTTTTGTGCCAGAGATAAAAATAAACGATCCCCTGTCATGAATAATATCTCAGAAAAGTATAGAAATTGTTCTGGAATGGCGGCTCACAAAATGGGCAACCAATCGTGCAAAGGAATCCCCATAATATATTTGAGCTTACGTAGAATAGAGCTTTTATGTAAACAGTCGGCCTTAAGGTGACGAAAACTCAAAATATATGGATTTCCTCGCGGGAGTTTTCCGATATTAACAAAAAAATGGCACCTTAGGATTTCTGGATCTATTTTACTTTGAATATATGGCAGATGATTTTCTTTGCGCTGTTGATGAAAACGTATCAACATAGATATTTGAACGATTTTTTGTTTATAATTAAATGTTTATTTATATCAGTACATTTTACTGATCTAAACTGAATGCTGCAGAAAATTCTGAGGCGTATGTTTGGTAAAACCACACTGATATAAAATAATGTTAATCTATTAAGAATCTGTTCAAATTGTTTGTAATATTTTTAATTAATATTTAATATTTTCAATAATTTAATTTCATCTAATAACACTGTCTGACAGGAGAATGATTTCACACCTGGTTGTGTTACACAGGGTCATTAATAACTTAATTGATAGTCCTGCCACCGTTGCCACTATTAAACGCCATGTGCCGACTAGAAATAAAACACAAAATATAACATTCTTCTGCAATACGTACACGACCAACTTTCAGACACACTCACTGACCAATAGGATGCATGATCTGGGCAACAAGAATGGGGGTGTTATTGATTTATTTTTTGACTCTATTTATAGAACCAAGCCTAATCTATACCAACAAATTTGTCGAATCCTACAAATTAGAGTAGCGTTGGTAAATTAGTTTTAATGATTTGTCTTATATGTAGTGTTGTTGTAATTTCTTTTTTTAATTTATGTTACTCTTAAGTTTTACTAATATTACTTCATATATTTTATTTTTGATTTAGTTATCTTTTTTTTGATATTTTCTCATTATACTTGTAATCACAATTTTACAATTGTGCATTTTGTGCCTAATTTACAATAGATTACATCTATTTACTGTCAATATCTCCTGTACAATACAGATATTCTCCTATGGATCACTTTTATATAAAAGCCTTCTTAGGCGTATATTAATTAACTAAATATTAAACTATCATGAATGTTTTATGGCGATGTCAGAACAAGTGTTTATAAAAATTCTAATATTTTCGCATTTCGTCATTGTGTACTATCAGGACAAACGCAGGTGCGTGTACACGTGCTATAATGTTAACCATATGTCATTAATATATTAACAGTTTATTAAGAAATGACATGCTATCCCATTTTTAACAGGATTTTAATAAACTAGCAATACCCATTTTTCTCCATGCATTTACGACCGCGTGAGAAATATGTAGATTTGTAAAGAATGAGAGATACTTGAGTCGGGCCATGTCAAGAGTCGGAATTGCAAAAATCATGGATAATTTATTCCAACGTCGTCAGAGAAGCTGCATGCATAAAGAAAAATTCAAAAAAAAAATTTGAGCAAGCAATTCTGAAGTTTTTCTTAATACTATGTAAACAAGGGTTAAAATGGCTTTAAAAATTTTTAATGGACTATTATTTAAGGGTTAATATCTACTGTATATTGCAGGTTAATAATTATTTATTACAGAGTTTGACAGATGCTTGGATACTCTGGGGTGGCATAAGACCTCGTCCGTGTATACACATCTTGGATGACCAAATCACGATGAGGGACTAGTGTCGTCGTCTGCTCGCTGCGCCTCCCCTGGGGACAGGAACTGGACTGAGGATGGGCTGAACGTCGATTGGTGACCTTCCGCCCTGCTTCCAGGTACTCCGACGCTTTCTCCTCATGGTCTTCGGGATTTTTCCCAACCCCAACTCACACTTTTCGTCGAGGCACAACCGGTTTCCTGGCTCAAGGGCGCGGAACCTGGTCCCCGTGAAACCTGTGAGTGCCTGTGAGCGGGCGACGACACCCCCCACCACACAAAGAGGCGCACACTTTACCAATGTTGCAGGTGGCTGTGAATTATTATTTGATTTGTTGATACTTTGTACATATGATTTGTTTAAACTAACAAAATAGAATAGATCTTACTAACAAGTTACTAATACGCAGCACTTGCATACTGCGAATAACATTGTATGCATGGACATTTTGGAGGTCTTGTTTTGAAATTTTAAATGTAGACTCGCTATATCAAAAAAAAATTAGCGTCCTTGCGAGAGCTCTGAAGGGGTACCATCAGTACCTAAAACAGGGCGGGGAAGTGGTGGGCCTCCTCCAGATGCTTGGATGAATTACTAGATTGCAGATACGTTACTGAGACAACGCGCGTGGATCCATTGAACTAGTATCAGTGGAGGACATACTCTACCGACCCATGTCTTAATTTTTAAATTTTACTAACAATTTCGAAGAGTAAATTTTTCCTTTTTTGAGGAAACAATGATGAGGCAAATAATTTTTTTTTAATATTTTCAGCTTAAAAAATCATAAAATTATAATTTCACGTGATTTAAACGGTTCGGAATCTGTAATATATAGGGTTTTACAATAAGGCTTCGTCAAAAAGCAAAATTGTCGCATCTGGGGCTCGGAAAACCCAAGAGTTATTGTTGAAAAGCCTCTCTATCCTCAACGTGTGACTGTTTGGTGCGGTTTATGGTCCGGCGGAGTCATTGGACCTTACTTTTTTGAAAATGAGGCTGGAGCAACAGTAACGGTAAATGGATTGCGCTATCGAGAGATGATTAATGATTTTTTAAGGCTGGAATTGGATGGTATTAAGCTGGACAACTTTCAACAACACGGCGCTATGTGCCACACAAGCAACGAAACCATTGATCTTTTACGATTGAATATCAAAATAACACCTCTTATTGGAAAGCCCCGTATTTCAATAATAATGTAGTTTGGTTAGGCAGTGAGAACGCATAGAAGTGTCTCAGAATGCAAGAAGCCAAGGCAGTGCATTTCATTAGGAAATTTCACATTGAGAAACCATCAAATGGCAGATGTTTTCAAATTATTTTCTCTTTGAAATCGGAGGTTATCAAAAATTTAAAAACTTTTAATTTAAAGCAATTAAATTTTATAAAGGTTTTTGTTATCTTAAAATAGATAAAAGTCACGTGTCACTGTGTTCGTACACGCTAATCTCTGAAACTGCCCAACCGATTTAAATGAAATTTTGTGAATGTGTATGGTTGGTTCCAGCTTAAAATATAGGATAGTTTTGGACCCGATAGGTGGCACTGTTGTCAAAATCTAAAATTCTAAGATTTTTCAGATTTCTCATTTAAAAATACATACAACCACAAATTTTTACTTCCCTACATAGAAAATGCATTCAAATGGTTAAGTTAAATTCTAACTCGTTTCTTATTTTGATATATATAAAAAAAATAAGTCTGCCTATGTTTTTGCTCGTAAAACTCGAAAAGTAGTCAAGCGATATCGTTGAAAATTTCAAAGTTTGTTGTTATTAGTGCCAGGAGTATTTAAAGATGTTTAAATGGTAGAAAAAGTCAAGGATGTCCGAGGAATACTTAAGGCAATATCTCTGCATCGTAATGAGATACAGAGTCGAATTATAGTCGATGTAATGTAGTTTTTTAACATTGTGGTATAGAACTGGCAAAGAAAGGATGAAAGTAGATTAAATGCTGTTGAAATGAGATCCCTGAGGCGTATGTGTGGTAAAACCATGTTTGATCGTGTGAGGAATGTGGAGACCCGCAAAGAGTGCAAGGCTGATGTAATCGTAATGAGTAAGATTAAGAAAGGGACGCTTAGATGGTTTGGGCATGTAGAGCGAATGAGCGAAGATAGGAGTGTAAAGAGGATATATGATGCAAATGTGAATGGTAGCAGAAGTCGGGGACGCCCGAGGAAGACATGGCACGATCAAGTGAATCAGATACTCGAGTCGGGCCATGTCAAGAGTCAGAATAATAGAAGAGTATGTATGAGACGATGTATGAATGTGAATGAGGCAAGAAGTGTGTGCCAAGACCGAGTTGCTTGGCGGTCCGTCCTCTCTGCATACCAGTGCGGAGAAACGGCGTGATGGTTAGTTAGTTAACATTGTGGTATATAGTAGTAAATGGTGGAAGAAATCGGAGGCGCCCGAGGAAGACATTAGCAATTGCGAAGAGTTGTGGGGAATCTACTAGTTCTTTTATACATCTCTAATTAGTTTTTTTAATGTGTATTACACACAACGGTTTCAATTTTACCGCTCCTAGTGCCAGGGAGACTATGGCCTCTCTGGTTCCATGATAACTCAACACAGTGACAATTCAAAACACTTTTAAAAAGTGATATAAAGTCATTAGAAACGATGAAAAAAAAATTAAACCTAACTTAACCTAAACTACTTCACACAGTTAATAAAGTTTTTGTTTCATCACTTTCCATGACTTTATAGATATAACTTTTTAAAGATGTGATGAATTATCATTTTGATGATTTATCCGGTCACCGGCTTATCTAATTGGGTATATTGTGAGGTAGACGGGAGTAGCTAGGTAAAGTGATAGGGCAGAGAAATATTGTGAGATACCTCACTTTTCAGACCTAGTATGTTAACAAATTTAAAAAAAGTATTTTTTTTCATTCTGAATTTCTTTTCTTTCACCATGGCGATACTGAGAGTATCTCCTAGTCCGGTTCGTGTCGAAAATATACTTTACTACCAGAAACACCCGGCGTTGCCACGCCTTTATTTTTTTTTACTCTAAATGATATTTGTCTTAACTCTAACATTGACATTTTTTCGGATTCACTGACCAAATTCAAACGTGGCATCATGTCGATAATTTAAACTGTTTAATGTGCATATATACAGACACACAAACACACCTATATACTACACACGTCACCTGGTAATTAAGGAATAAATATACCACTTAGCAGATATTACAAGGAAATATATCATAGGTACTCAACATGAAGTATTATATTCTTGTATTTTGTTTCATCTCTGTAAATCATGTACTGTTTGTTTCTATAATAAACAATAAAATAAAAAAATTGATGAGCGGAAAATTGGGTTGGAGGGAAGTTTTAAAAAAATCCTCAAAATTCCTCTTGTTTTGAAGGTCAAGTGTGCAAAATTTCATCAATCTCAGAATAAAATTGTAGATTTGTAGAAAAAAAAAATCATAAACGCTCGTCTTTATATAGATTGTTGATTGCAATACAATAGATTGCCAAAATATCCAACGTATAGTTATACTAAAATCACCGTTGGAGGATTTTCACTTCTTCAGTACGGTAGATTTTCTGCTTTATAAGTAAGATGTTTGAATAAGTTTGTAGATCTGATGAATTAATTTAATTAAGTCCACGACAAGTTCTACGCGTATCACTCGGTTGGTTTGGTAGTGCCTTTGACATATTAAAATGTGGTCTAGGAAGGATGAAGTAATAATAATTTTGACTTCAAACACGTCAAAACTTACACGGCCATAACTTTGTATAGTTTGTTTGGTCAATAAAATGTTTGAAATTAATTCATGTAATAAATAAATGGTTTCTTAGTAGCGCCCTGGTCTAACATCACCATTCAAAATTGAAACGTAGCATGATATGGCTTTAGCCGTGTTTGGTGACAAGATTTGAGTAGCCATCTTTCCGCATCTCCTTTCCCTCACAGCATGCCTCATCTCCTCATCTCCTTTCCCCCCTAGCCTCAAAACATGACATCATACAAAATATATACATACAGGACACTCAACACTACAGAGGAGATCCAGAAGCGCATCGTGAATGCAAACCGCTGCTATTTCCGCCTACAAAAACATATAAAATCGAGACTGCTTTCCAGAACCACCAAGGTATTAGTGTACAAAACTCTAATTAGACCAGTGCTTACGTACGCAGCCGAGACGTGGGTTCTAACTAAGAAGAATGAGCGAGCACTAGACGTTTTTGAAAAAAAAATTTTGAGGCGCATCTTCGGACCGGTTCTAGAAAATGGATTTTGGCGCAGACGTTATACCAATGAGCTCTATACTCTGTTTAAGGAGCTAAACGTCACAAAGTTCATAAAACTGGGAAGACTTCGGTGGCTAGGTCATGTGGAGAGAATGACCGAGCATCAATAACCAAAGTCCCTGCTGAGCTCAAGACCGATAGGGAGAAGGAGCCTGGGAAGGCCAAGGTTAAGATGGAGCGACAACGTCCTCAAAGATTTGTCTGCCTTGGAACTTCAAAACTGGAGAGAGCTGGCGCGGGACCGAGATGAGTGGAGGAAGACTCTTGAGGAGGCCAAGACCCACCAGGGGTTGTAGAGCCAAAAGTGATGATGATGATGATATATATACAGGATTTTCCACTAAGAGGTGTTATTTTGAATAGCCCGCTATTTCCGTAGATGTTACTTTTGAAGCTGTCATTTTTTGACATTTGACAAGTAGAAACTACGCCATTAATAAAAATGGAACGATACACGCTTCAACAACGCATTGAAATTATTAAAATTCACTTTAGTGAATCAAATGCACATCATCTTGAGTGATGAGGCCCATTTCCACCTTGGTGGCTTCGTCAACAAGCAAAATTGTCGCATCTGGGGCTCGGAAAACCCAAGAGTTATTGTTGAAAAGCCTCTCTATTCTCAACGTGTGACTGTTTGGTGCGGTTTATGGTCCGGCGGAGTCATTGGACCATACTTTTTAGAAAATGAGGCGGGAGCAACAGTTACGGTGAATGGATTGCGCTTTCGAGAGATGATTAATGATTTTTTATAGCCGGAATTGGATGGTATTGATCTTAACAACGTTTACTTTTAACAAGACGGCGCTACGTGTAACACAAGCAACGAAACCATTGATCTATTACGATTGAATATCAAAATAACACCTCTTATTGAAAAACCCTGTATTTGGATGATTTGATTTTCAAAATGTGTTTTCGAGAATAAATGTACATATTGGAAGTGGAAATTAACACTCTTCCCGACATCCGATCGAGCTGAAACTCGGCAGATAAACTCGTGGTCGATGACAATTTATTCTACACTTTCATATTAATAATGAAAATATTTTGATTGTTAATTCCTTAGAAACAGAATAGTAACATTACCAAGATTTCGAAAGAATTGTTCTAATTTCTTCACAACTTTGGAAACATATTGGTATTTTTTGTAAAATAAAACGTAATTAATTTCACTGGCCTCTCTGGGGCCTAGGAGTTGAAAGATGTATATTAATCAATCAAGGATTTTCTTTCGAATCGGCAGAAATCACTACATTTAGTTTAGAAATTTCCTTTAAATTTTACTACCAATTATTGAGTAACAATAGATTTTTATTTCAAAGAAACATGAAATTTGAATACCGCTCCTTTCTTATAAATTTTTCACATTACCAGCGCAGCAGAATAAACTTTTCTATTTTCTATATCTTTTGTGAAACTTTTAATAGGAATTCTCATCTAGGCTACATGAATAATGCGATTGAGGGGCGAAAATGCTACCAATTAACCTAAATAACTATTTATGACGTGTTTTGTGATGAAACTTTTCAGAGCACCTTACATTGAAATACCAGTAAAAAAGACAGATTAAATCCACAGTTAGCTGCTGCCTAACAACTGCAAACCGAAAAATCCATTTTAATCAATTTCAGTATTGTCTTCGTTTCAATAATTACATTTTCCAATTATTGAACTTTTTAAAACCACCACTTTTCATCATAATTCTATTCGGAGCAACTTTTATTGAAGTACTAGTAAAACAGACAAAAATTGTCACAGTTGACGGTAACTGTGAACATTTTGCAATGTTTTTTAAATTTAAATTTCCATAAAAAAATACTGTTTTAATTACATATAATTATCATTTCGGTGAATGCAATTAAAATAAACATTATTATTTACAAATAATATAATTTTAATAACAAACTTGAAAAATATTGTCAAAAACGCTTACCATATTTTAAATTAAAATTTTACTCCAATCATAGAAAAATTGAGATAACTCGATATTTCAAAAACACGATTGTTTTCTTTGGGGAATTTGTAAGAAAATTGTGACTTAATTTTTATGTCGATTTTAGGTTTTATTAATGGATTCCAGTATAAACATTTGAAGCAAATTGGAAAGAATTATTATTTCTCTTTCTTATGTCGAAAAATTGAGTATTTCCTCATAATAGAAAAAATGTTGACGCCCGGTGATAGATGACCCTCAAAAGCTGGAAGGGTTAAATGGATTTTTAAACAAATTCATAACTTCACTTCGTTTCAATAAACTTCCGAACAATAAACGTTATCATAAATCTAGCCGTATTGAAAATTTATCCCATTTCTAGCAATTGCTTATGGAGCAATTCATTACCAAACTATTATTTCACGTCAGTTACTTCGCGTTTAAATAAACTTTCGAAATAAAGCCCGAGAGAAAAAAAAGCTTCCGTTATTCAATGGGTGATTTAGATTCATAAAGGTGAAACATAAATCTACATAATTGAATGCGAAATACGACAGAGCATTCCAAATCGTAGAATAAAAGTCTTATAACAATTTGCATAGTAGGATACAATTTAATGTGAGATGTGCATCGTATTGGTCTTGTCAAGCAAGCCTCTCGGAAGGCCTGCAGATACTTTGATGGTATACAATTGTTTACCCTGTACAAATCAAAGTGCACCTCGCTGTTGAATCAGGCAGCCCTCTCTGGTTTGGAGCCCAAAATACCCGAAAAAATCCCTGAATCTCTGCAGAAACGGGCTGTCTGTTTGATAGATTACTCTATATTAACAAGCGTATTGCAATCTTTAGAGCACAAGCGTTAGGTAGGTGTGCTGTCCTTGTTCTACAGGTATTACAATGGAAGATGCTCGGAGGAACTAGCGTCATTGATTCCTTCGGCACCGGCGCATACTCGGGAAACATATTTTTATGGTTTACATTCAGTTACATGAGAACGATACGCTTCTATGTCTCGTTTTTGAGTTCAACAACTCGACTGTGGAACGATTTGTTGGCCTTTGTGTTTCCTTCCTTCTAAAACTGGAGTTTGCATCAATTGTTTGGTCTCCATTCTATAAAATCCACAAAAACAAAATCGAAGCAATTCAAAACAAATTCCTAAAATATCTCTGTTACAGGTCATTTGTAAGATTTAATAATTACGCAGAGGCAGCTTCGTACTTTAAAATTGATTCATTAAGTGTACGAAGGCATCATGCAGATGCTCTATTCCTATATAAATTAATTAATAATAATATTCAATGCCCAGAGTTGCTAAATAATATTAAATTTAATGTGCCTGCACGTTTAACACGGTCTTCTATCCTGTTTAAAATCAATCAAAGCAAAACGAACTGTAGACAAAATTCTTGCCTGAACAGAATATGTAATAATCACAATAACATATTATTCAATATCGACATCTTCAATTGCGAATTTACTAAATATAAAATGACCTTAAAAGAGTATTTCACTGATGTTTCTTGAATTGATGTTTCTGATGTTTATGTTTCTAGTATTTATATATTTATAATCTTGTTATGGTATGATTTATATGCACAACATTGTCTTCTTATGGTTATGGTTATGATATGATTTATATGCACAATATTGTTTGTATTCTTATGGTTACCAATGTATCGATAATCTTTTATTTTATATAAATTTTAGTTTTTTTTTTTTTCCCCTTTATTTTTGTTGTATTATTTTGTTCTATTATTTTATACAATTCTTTTATTTTATATAATTATAACTTCACATTTCTCATAAATATAATTATTTCTTCTAATGCTGTCTTACGTAAAGTCACAAGGAGGAAATCCGTAATTGGTTTTATTTTGGCTATTTTACTTATGTACAATCTGTAAAAATGTAACTGTTGATTTCCCAAAAATGAATAAATAAATAAATAAAACATAGGTCTCTTTAAGACCCATGTTAATTCCTTCTTTTCCTCATAGATAAATCATTTTCCTCAGCGCAGATAATTAATATTAAGAGAATAATTTGGAATAAACGTATTTCTTATACGAAGGTCTGTAGAGAATCCGCTTTCACAGCGCGGGGTAAACTGTGCGCCCTGAAGTTTTAGATAAGTCATCGGAATTCAATATTTACATTTGAAATTTACAGCCCTAGGAGAATTTTATAGGTTTATTTTTGGAGAAGAAAGAAAGAATTTGAAGGCAGATGCTTGTTTGTGCAAATCTTTGTGTTTAGTGACCTTTGGTGTTTGGAACGAACCTTTTAGTACAGTTGGAGAAAACTTCGGCTCGCTTTACACAGAGGTCACTTAGTGTAGCCTCTTTGTTTTACAACTTATTTCTCTGTCAAAACGCGAATTCGATTTTTGATAAATTCGCTGTTTTTAAAAGTATTTCAAAATAAACAAATTTAAAAAATCGCTTACCGATGGTTTTTATAGTCTTAACTATAAAAACCATCTTAAATGAAGGTAAACAGTATATTTAATACAACAAAGGTTGCATATCATAAACGTTATTTTCGTTTCATCCAAAAGTATTTACAATATTTTTTTTAATCTTGAGAAATATTTTACGAACGCTATGTTGTTTTGCTGAATTATTTAAATTTTTTCAAAGGTCTCTAGGGTTAATTTTTAAATGAAAATACAAGGCGTGGTGTTTTCTCTTTCTAATACTGCTTAAATCTCACCGTAAAACTAAATTATACGCTTAACTTTTCTGGAGAAATATATACAATTCTCTGACTGGTGTTTGACGTCTAAGAGAAATATCTTCCAATATAATTGCCCTAAGGGTTAAGCATTTTGCATATTATATCATGCATTACTGATGCAATCTGCCTTGGGAAGGTTTGCTTCAGTTCAAACATAACCGCTGAATGACTAAGGAACTATACAGGTGATTATTGAATAATTTTTGATGATCACTGATCACAAGGATGGATCCTAGGAGCCAAAGAAGCCTCCAAGCAGTGAGATTATTATTATTATACTTATTCGTGATATTGGGAAAGTACAATTACCGAAATCTCGTTAATCGTGATTTGCAAAATTTCAATTAACTTTATCTCCCCAAGGTTTACAATTCAACATTGACAGGTCGGATTGACTACCTACACTTACTGTGGGAAAGAAGGAAACATAAAAGTCAATCCATAACTTCTTCTCTTCAAAAGTACTAAAAGTTCGTCTTATGGCATCATTATAAGTAATTGGTGCTAAAATAAAGATTACTGGCTATCTCTAGTTGGTTTCGAGCCGTCTCCCTCCAGTTTCATATGTTCATTAGTGTGGTTTTATTCCGAACACTCCTTTGTCCATCGTATCGTGAAGATTAATCTCCCTATATTGCAGCCATGTTCCCTTGCACGTAGATATTAAAAAACCACAACAAATACATATATTTCCAACAATAATTATTTAAAATTCATTATGGAAGAGAAAGAGGCATTTGGCTCTATATATGCCAATATATCAAAGGTTTTTTGGTCCAGTCAATTAGTAAAATTCAACAATGTTCAATTATTGTAAACGCGTTAATAGTAATCTCTCGACAGTGCTTTTATTTATTTGTTTGTGTACATAATAATTTGATCAAATATCAGATATTCTTATTAATAATTCGTTACTAAAGTATTGAGTATAAAGTGCAAAAAAGCTTTCATACTCATTTTAGGATTCGTAGAATACGTCGATTTCGGCACCCACCGTGTTCAGATGGCTGATTGCTCTCGTTGTTTGAGCAAATTCGATGCGGAAGAGGTCGATTATCTTTATAGCACCTTTCGTTGCGCGATACCACTGGAACAAATATAGTATTCTCGCCTAAAATTTATATCGATTGTTTATGTAAGATTGCTATCTGGCCATTGCAATACGATGATTAGTATTTGTCAGTCTTCGAGAGTCTTATTCAGGCATCTAGACCAAAGTTGGCTACCAAACCCAATGGTGAAGCACACTCAAAACTGTAATAGTAAGTAACTTGTTTTAAGTAAAATAATATTTCGTAAAAGAAGTAAAATAATATATTGTAGCACTAGAAGTAGATTGCAAAAAAAAAGTTTGCAAGTATTAAAGAAGGTTGAAGGATAGGTAAGGAAAGAGTATCTGGGGGAATATAAGCGATTAGAAGAAGAAAAGAGGTGGAAGTAGAATGCTGTAGAGTAGAACTGCTGATAGGAGGTAATGATTTATTTCCTAGTCTCGTACGCCAACAGAATGTTTGACTCTTTGAGAGCCGGGACCAGTATTGTTTTATAAATAATATTTCCAAAAATGTGTCAGAAATATAAAGTTTTTTTAAAAATGTATTTTTTTTTAGAAATAAAAGAGATTATCTAAAAATAAAAGTGAAAAACTGAAAAAGTTAAAAATAGCCGCCAAAACAAAACAATTAAAACAAACCAAACTCAATAATTTGGTTTTTTTGAATTTTCGCATAACTTCTAAAAAACCTAAATTTGGTATCAAAAAAAAAATATTTGAAAGATTTTTACGTAAACTATAATAAAGATAATTCTTTATAATTCTAAATGGACCATAATTTTTTATTATAGGTGTCTCATTGACAGTTTTTTGTCCTACATACATGTGTTTATACGTAATAAATAAAAATATGTGAATAGGTACGGTTTTTGGATGTTGATTAAGCCTGTTTTTTCCTAAATTTAGTGAAAGATTTACAACTATTATTTAATTAAAAACATATTTTTATTACCCGGTTCCGAAAGTGTGAGCCTCCTCTTTCACTTAACACGGCTTGAAATCGAGTTAAAATCGTTCAACACTTTAACGACCCTGTAAAAGCTGCCACGTACAAAAAGAAAGAATTATCATGATGCCAACTCCACGATATCCGTCCAACTCTGGGACCTTTACGACTCAAGTACGAAGAAGAAGAAGGGAAAGAGGAAGTTCACAGTTTCCGCCAGAAGGTTTTATATTTTACCGCTGTTTCCGGTTCGTAAATGGCGCCTGTTAAACTTTGTCCGGTTTGCGCGATTCGTAAGGGGAAGTTTCAGTTCAGAAGTAGGACATAAAAATAACATGAAGACAATAACACCAACATCTAATTGGGTATTTTACCATCTCGTAAAGTATATTTTTTAAGAGTTCCTACCCAATTAGCGAAGGTTGGAACCAAACGATGAACTCTAGGGCTGTTAAATAATTCTAGAAGCGGAAATTTGTAAATAATCAACAAAATTAATACGAAAAAGAAATCTTTATAGGAATTTTCACGAAGTTGGTAAGTATCTAAAAAGGCAATTCTGAGAGGATGATCGACTTGGAATGAGTTGCTTGAAGATCATCAATTTATCTCTTCTCTGGCCATTTTAAACTTTTAAACAATATCATACGGTGAGCTCTGACGTCACGACGGCCTTAATCCATTTTAATTTCTGTAGTAATGTAGTTCAACGAAACTTTTGGCGCTAGCAAAAAATCTTCATGGAGGCGAACCTAGCAGTCCAGGGAAATGTAGATTCCTACAATATAAACATGAATGTATATGTGTTTCTTTTCTTTTTTTTTTCTTTCTCTACAGGTGGCCTAGGCTTTAAGCAGTTATTTCGTCCTGTATTATTTTTAGGCCTATTTTATTTTACTATACCTGTACATATTTTAATATTGTTATTTGTGTTTTTGTGTAATATTGTAGGCATCCTGCAGCCTAACCACTATGCAGGGACATTGGAGGTCTAGATTCATTTTATAATAAATGTAGAGTCGTTAAACAAAAAAAAATTAGAGTCCTTGTGAGAGCCCTGAAGGAGTAACCATATGTTACTTATACCAGGGCGGGTAAGCGGTGGATAACCTCCAGTCCACAAAGGAGTGTTGATACCAACCCTGATGTACCGGACGTACCTCCACCGACCTAAAATTAATTTGCATAAATCTGAATTTACGCAGAGGCAGTTCCTTTACAAACCCACCTCTGCGCATATTCGAATTTATGCAACAAATTCTCTCTATAAAAAACTGTAAACCTTATCTGAACTTGTATAAACTGTAACTCTTGCTGATTAATAAATAAAACCACGGGGTCAAGCAGTCATTACTATAGACAAAAAACAAAGGCTTGACCCCCCGACACCGTCTTATAAATTAAATACCTATCATCTGTACAAAACATGGAAGATTTGCATGAAATTTGAAATTGTGCAGACGCGGTTTCCTTTACAAAACCTGCCGTTTGCACAAAATTGAATATTGTGCAAATCTTCCCTTTTAAATATATGTGTTCTCTCTTTAATATGTAAATTTGCACAAATTAAATATTGTGCAAAGCTGCCTTTTAACTCTGTAATATGTGCAAACTCACAAAAAGTATTTTAATAAAAATGACCCGGGCAAAGTGGATTGAAGAAACAGTCAGGGACCTAGTCAAAATCATCCCCTTCCAAATTACGCAACAACGGCGCTCAGTCCTGTGACAAATTCCGGGAACCCAAAGATAATTCTCGGAATTTGTCGCTAACAAAGGGAGAGCTAAGCCCGTTTGTCCTTTAAAAGGCGGACAACTTGTGCAATTCGGGAGAGAGCCAGCACCCTTCGCTTCATCAACATCTCTCCTGGACTGCCCCTGACTGCCTTCTTCAAGCCTCTTCTGCCCTGGACCTTCACTGCAACTTGGCCTTCTTCTTTCTCCCGGCTCCCTGGTGCTCATCAAGAAGAAACTTTCACAATAGTCGAAGCGTCCCTTGTCAGGGCGCAGGTTCCCCCCTACCTTCCTCCCCTGCCTTATACCTTTCCACATATTTTTCCCCACATTTTTTCCCCACATTTTTTCCCCATATTTTTCCCCATATTTTTCCCCACATTTTTTCCCCATATTTTTCCCCACATTTTTTCCCCATATTTTTCCCCATATTTTTCCCCACATTTTTACCCCATATTTTTCCCCATATTTTTCCCCACATTTTTCCCCATTTTTTCCCAATATCCTTCCAAGGCGTCGAAGCGGCCAGCCGGCCACTCCCGCTATATCGTCTGTGCGGCCGGCGACTACAGTGCCGTCCCGTACATGGTCCTTCGAGCCGCGATCGCCTCTTCACGCCTTCACGCCTTCACGCCTTCGCGCCTTCCAGTGACGTCCCGAGATGCCGTCCCTGCGGAGCGGCCGCGAGGCTTCAGCCTCCACCCCGGATTCACAACCCGACGTGGAGCTGGTGACAGGCCCTCACCCCGCCGGCCCTGCCGGCCCTCACCCCGCCGGCCCTGCCGGCCCTGACCCTGCCGGACCTGCCGCCCCACGCGCTGCCAGCCCTGTCGACACCCACTTTGCCGGCCCTGACAGCACTCCGTCCTCCGATGTGGAAGACGACTCAACCACCACAGAGGACACGGTCAGGCAGCTCCGGAAGGCGAACCGGACAATGAGCAGGCAGCTCGCTCAGCTGCTCGCAGCCCTCCCCACCGCGACGCAGTACCTGCCAGGGGCGGACCCCCCTGGCACCCACCTGGGCGCCTACCCTGGTGCGGCCCCCGGTGCGCATCCTGCCGCCTACCCTGGAGCGGCCCCTGGTGCGCACCCTGCCGCCTACCCTGGAGCGGCCCCTGGTGCGCACCCTGCCGCCTACCCTGGTGCGGCCCCTGGTGCGCATCCTGCCGCCTACCCTGGTGCACATCCTGCCGCCTACCCTGGAGCGGCCCCTGGTGCGCACCCTGCCGCCTACCCTGGTGCGGCCCCTGGTGCGCATCCTGCCGCCTACCCTGGTGCGCATCCTGCCGCCTACCCTGGAGCGGCCCCTGGTGCGCACCCTGCTGCCTACCCTGGAGCGGCCCCTGGTGCGCACCCTGCCGCCTACCCTGGAGCGGCCCCTGGTGCGCACCCTGCCGCCTACCCTGGTGCGGCCCCTGGTGCGCACCCTGCCGCCTACCCTGGTGCGGCCCCTGGTGCGCATCCTGCCGCCTACCCTGGTGCGGCCCCTGGTGCGCCACATGCCGCCCACCCTGGCGCGCCCCCTGGTGCGCATCCCACCGCCTACCCTGCCGTGCACCCTGGCGGGCCCCCTGGTGCACCCCCTGGTGCGCATCCTGCCGCCTACCCTGGCAGGCCCCCTGCTGCGCCCGCTGCTGCGCATCCTGGTGCCTGCCCTGGCGAGCACCCTGGCGCGCCCCCTGGTGCGCATCCCGCCGCCTACCCTGGCGGGCCCCCTGCTGCGCCCGCTGCTGCGCATCCTGGCCCCTGCCCTGGCGATGGTGCGCCCCCTGGTACGCATCCTGCCGCCTACCCTGGCGGGCCCCCTGCTGCGCCCGCTGCTGCGCATCCTGGCGCCTGCCCTGGCGAGCACCCTGGCGCGCCCCCTGGTGCGCATCCCGCCGCCTACCCTGCGCACCCTGGCGGGCCCCCTGGTGCACCCCCTGGTGCGCATCCTGCCGCCTACCCTGGCAGGCCCCCTGCTGCGCCCGCTGCTGCGCATCCTGGTGCCTGCCCTGGCGAGCACCCTGGCGCGCCCCCTGGTGCGCATCCCGCCGCCTACCCTGGCGGGCCCCCTGCTGCGCCCGCTGCTGCGCATCCTGGCCCCTGCCCTGGCGATGGTGCGCCCCCTGGTACGCATCCTGCCGCCTACCCTGGCGGGCCCCCTGCTGCGCCCGCTGCTGCGCATCCTGGCGCCTGCCCTGGCGAGCACCCTGGCGCGCCCCCTGGTGCGCATCCCGCCGCCTACCCTGCCTACCCTGGCGGGCCCCCTGCTGCGCCCGCTGCTGCGCATCCTGGCGCCTGCCCTGGCGAGTACCCTGGTGCGCCCCCTGGTGCGCATCCCGCCGCCTACCCTGCCTACCCTGGCGGGCCCCCTGCCGCGCCCGCTGCTGCGCATCCTGGCGCCTGCCCTGGCGAGTACCCTGGTGCGCCCCCTGGTGCGCATCCTGCCGCCCACCCTTGCGGGCCCCCTGCTGCGCCCGCTGCTGCGCATCCTGGTGCCTGCCCTGGCGAGCACCCTGGCGCACCTCCTGCCGGTTACCCTGGCGCCTCATCCCAGAGTTTCTCGCCGCTGTTTCCCCCGCAGCCGACCGCCGATGAGACTGCCCATCACACCAGCGAGTGGGTCCGACAAGGCGCCGACCCGTTCCTGGCACAGCTGGGCACCATGCTGGCTGACGCCATCCGCTCCTCGCGCGCCCAGGACAGCCCTCGTCCCTCAGTGGAGGAGGACCTTCGGATGACCGCCCTCATCGCCCGGCAGTCCACCGCCAAGGACCTCCCCACATTTTCTGGCGACCCCCTCGAATGGCCGGCCTGGATTGCGCAATACGAGCAGTCCACCTCGACCTGCAAGCTCACGCTGAGCGAAAACCTTATACGGTTGCAGCGTGCGCTTAAGGGGAAGGCGAGGGAGAACGTGTACTCGCTCCTGCTGAACCCGGACCGCGTGCCCGAAATTATAGCGACCCTGGAGGAGCGGTACGGTGGATCAGGTTCGATCGCAAACCTAATGCTGGACAAGGTGAGGAAGCTGCCCTTCCTGTCTACCTGTACTACCCGACAACCGGCAGTGTGCGCTGAAGCGGCTCCAGTCCCTCGAGAAGAAGCTCGCAGCGGACGCAACCCTGGCAGCGGCGTACAACAACAAAATGACGCAGCTTGTCGCCAAAGGCTACGCCAGACGCCTCTCCCCCAATGAGGCGTCGCTCCCTGCCCCGCGGAAGTGGTATCTTCCCCACTTCGCCGTCACCAACCCGAACAAGCCAGGGAAGATAAGGGTTGTGTTCGACGCCGCCAGCCGATGCCGAGGGACGTCACTAAACGACCAGCTGCTCACTGGCCCCGACCTGCTGTCCTCTCTCCTGGGGAACATCCTCCGGTTCCGGGAAGGCGGTATAGCCATCGCCGCCGACATCCAGGAGATGTTCCTGAGGATCCAAATCAGGAAAGAGGACCAGTCTTCGCAGCTCTACCTGTGGAGGTCGCCAGACCGGCAACAGCCGGACACCTACCAGCTGGCGTCCATGATGTTTGGGGCTACCTGCTCGCCCAGCAGTGCCCAGTACGTGCGGGACAGGGTGGCCGGTCAGTACGAGCACCAGTACCCGGCCGCCGCAGCAGCCATTCGTTCACGGTTCTACATGGACGACTACCTGGACGCTGTGGACAACCCTGACGAAGCTGCTGCCCTAGTCCGAGACGTAAGGGCCCTCCTTGCAAAGGGAGGGTTCCACCTTACGAACTGGGCCTCAAACAGCCTGGACGCCATCGCCGATGTACCCCCTGAAGACCGCGCCACCTCCACGGTAGCAATCAGCAGCGGGAGCAGCGAGACCGAGAGGGTCCTGGGACTGGTGTGGGACCCATCTACCGACCGCTTCATTTACACTTTCCTGGATGCGGCCAGTCCAGAAGAAGCCACACGGCCTACAAAGCGGCAGCTCCTCTCCATCGTGATGAAGATCTTCGACCCGGTGGGCTTCGTCTCCTGCCTCACCATACGGTCGAAGATCCTACTGCAAGCCGTGTGGCGTTCGAGCGTTGGATGGGACGACCTCATCACCTTGGAGCACGCCGAACGCTGGAGGGACTGGATGAGCCTGCTCCAGGAAAGCAGCGTCTCCATCCCACGACGGTCGCTCCAACAGAGGTCAAGCAGCGTGACCCTGCACCTCTTCTGCGACGCCTCGGAGCAAGCTTGCTGTGCCATCGCATACTTCGTGGAGGAAGTGCAGGGCACCCTAAAAGCCACCTTCATTGCCAGCAAATGTAAGGTGGCACCTCTCAAGCCGCTATCCATACCCCGCCTTGAGCTGCAGTCCGCACTCATGGCGGCTAGATTGGCCAGAACCATCCGGTTGGAGAGCCAAGCGAGGATAGCCTCGACCATCTTCTGGACGGACTCGACCACAGTGCTGTGCTGGTTACGCACCGACCCGCGCACGTACTCTGCGTTCGTGTCCAACAGGTTGGGCGAAATAGATGAACTCACCTCCGTAGCCAATTGGAGGTGGGTTCCCACCAAGCAGAACCCGGCCGACATCGGCACCCGGGACTTGGAGCTGCCCGACCTGTCTCTCCAAGGAAGATGGTTCAACGGCCCCGCCTTCCTCACCACACCGGAGAGCGACTGGCCAAAGGAGCGCACCCTCACGAAGCCAGACGAGCAGACCCTCGAGACCCGGCCCCGACACTACGTCGGGCACATCGCCACAGCCGGAGAGGCCCTACCTCTGGTCGAGAGGTTCTCATCATGGCACCGGCTGATCCGAGCTACAGCGTGGATGCTACGCTTCATCAGGCGCTGTCGCACGGGCCCAAACCGACCCCCTGAAGGCTCTTTACGAGCAGACGAGCTGACGGAGGCTGAGCGCAGATGGGTGAGAAGGTCCCAAGAAGACGCCTTCTCCACTGACCTGCACACCATCCGTCTCAGCCAGGCGCTACCTGCCGCCAGTCGTCTCGTCAGTTTGGCCCCCTTCCTCGGACCTGATGACGTTTTGCGGATGGGCTCACGGCTGAAGGAGCTCACCGGAACAACGAGCGTGGCGAAGACCCCCGTGATCTTGGATGGCACCGATCCATACGCCCGACTGCTGATCCGCCATTACCACGAAAGGGCGGACCATCCAAGCACGGAGAAAACTGTGGCCGAGATCCGGTGCAGCTTCTTCATCCTGCGACTCCGTACCATCAGCAGGAAGATCAGCCACGACTGCCCCACCTGCCGCTTACGACGGAGCAAGCCCTCTCCTCCACTGATGGGGGTTCTCCCGCCGACCCGCCTGGCTCACCACGTTCGCCCCTTTACACACTGCGGACTGGACTACTTCGGGCCAATGGAGGTCACTGTCGGCAGACATCGAGAGAAGCGCTATGGAGCCTTATTTACCTGCCTCTCCACCCGCGCCATCCATCTGGAGCTAGCGGTCTCGCTGTCTGCCGACTCGGCGATTATGGCCTTACAACGGATGACCGCCCGAAGAGGTCAGCCCAAGGTGTTGTACTCGGACAACGGGACGAACTTCCGTGGTGCGGACGCGGAAATTCGGGATGCCACGGCAGCCCTGCAGCAGGATGACAGGATGACGGACGCCATGGCTACAAAGGGCATTGAGTGGCGCTTCATCACCCCCCTCAGTCC
Source organism: Hesperophylax magnus (assembly GCA_026573805.1). Taxonomy (NCBI): domain Eukaryota; kingdom Metazoa; phylum Arthropoda; class Insecta; order Trichoptera; family Limnephilidae; genus Hesperophylax; species Hesperophylax magnus. The sequence goes on from JAIUSX010000081.1 coordinate 1,700,367, forward strand.
CCACATGGGGGGAGCCTGGGAAAGGTTGGTGCGCTCGGTGAAAAGAGCCCTGAGCGCCACCTTAAAGGAGAGGGCGCCAAGGGAGGAAACCCTGCGCACAGCATTGGCAGAGGCTGAGTTTGTGGTCAACAATCGGCCACTGACTCATGTCTCTGTCGACCCGCGGGACGAAGAGCCCCTCACCCCAAATCACTTTCTCATGGGGTCTGCCGGGAACCGCCCGCATCTGTCACTCTACGACAGCAAGGAGGAGGAGGTATGTCTCCGTCGCCAGTGGCGTATCAGCCAACAACTCGCCGATATGTTCTGGAGGCGGTGGCTCCGTGAGTACCTCCCCACCCTGGGCGCCCGACAGAAGTGGCACCACCCGACTGACCCCCTCAAAGCTGGTGACTTGGTGGTCATCATAGACCCCGCGCTACCACGCAACAGCTGGCCGCGCGGACGTATCGTTGAAGCCACCCCAGCTGCTGACGGCCAAGTGAGGACAGCCCGGGTCCAAACAGCCACAGGGACGTACACCCGCCCTGCTGTAAAACTTGCCCTCATCCTCCCCGCACCAGCACCAGCGCCCGCACCGGCACCATCACCAGCGCCCGCACCGGCACCAGTACCAGCGACGCCCTCTACAGCACCCGGACCACGGATGCCGCATGGGAGCCATAACCCCCAGCGGCCCAGGGGAACCGGGCGTCGAGGACGCCGCCGACCTACACGTCCGGACCGCTAGGCGCAGCCGTGACTGCACCGGGGAGAGAATGTACCGGACGTACCTCCACCGACCTAAAATTAATTTGCATAAATCTGAATTTACGCAGAGGCAGTTCCTTTACAAACCCACCTCTGCGCATATTCGAATTTATGCAACAAATTCTCTCTATAAAAAACTGTAAACCTTATCTGAACTTGTATAAACTGTAACTCTTGCTGATTAATAAATAAAACCACGGGGTCAAGCAGTCATTACTATAGACAAAAAACAAAGGCTTGACCCCCCGACACCGTCTTATAAATTAAATACCTATCATCTGTACAAAACATGGAAGATTTGCATGAAATTTGAAATTGTGCAGACGCGGTTTCCTTTACAAAACCTGCCGTTTGCACAAAATTGAATATTGTGCAAATCTTCCCTTTTAAATATATGTGTTCTCTCTTTAATATGTAAATTTGCACAAATTAAATATTGTGCAAAGCTGCCTTTTAACTCTGTAATATGTGCAAACTCACAAAAAGTATTTTAATAAAAATGACCCGGGCAAAGTGGATTGAAGAAACAGTCAGGGACCTAGTCAAAATCATCCCCTTCCAAATTACGCAACAACGGCGCTCAGTCCTGTGACAAATTCCGGGAACCCAAAGATAATTCTCGGAATTTGTCGCTAACAAAGGGAGAGCTAAGCCCGTTTGTCCTTTAAAAGGCGGACAACTTGTGCAATTCGGGAGAGAGCCAGCACCCTTCGCTTCATCAACATCTCTCCTGGACTGCCCCTGACTGCCTTCTTCAAGCCTCTTCTGCCCTGGACCTTCACTGCAACTTGGCCTTCTTCTTTCTCCCGGCTCCCTGGTGCTCATCAAGAAGAAACTTTCACAATAGTCGAAGCGTCCCTTGTCAGGGCGCAGGTTCCCCCCTACCTTCCTCCCCTGCCTTATACCTTTCCACATATTTTTCCCCATATTTTTCCCCACATTTTTTCCCCACATTTTTTCCCCATATTTTTCCCCATATTTTTCCCCACATTTTTTCCCCATATTTTTCCCCACATTTTTTCCCCATATTTTTCCCCATATTTTTCCCCACATTTTTACCCCATATTTTTCCCCATATTTTTCCCCACATTTTTCCCCATTTTTTCCCAATATCCTTCCAAGGCGTCGAAGCGGCCAGCCGGCCACTCCCGCTATATCGTCTGTGCGGCCGGCGACTACAGTGCCGTCCCGTACACCTGATGTATGGTATTGGGGGCATGGAGCTGGCAGAGGAAGGATGAAAGTAGAGTGAATGCTATAAATATGAGATTCCGGAGTGGGAAAAATCCGCAATAAATGCAAGGTTTCTTCTTCTTTCGTATGGTGGGCGGGTCAGAGGGGGACATCTAGGTCTGCGAGCCAGTCTAGGACCTCAGGCGTCGCCATGTGGACGTCATTAATCCCGCCTGGGAATGAATGGAGCGGGCATTCATTGACCACATGTTCGGTGGTCTGCACCGCACCACATTCAGACATCGCCGACTCTTTAAGGCCCCATCTGTGCATCATGTGGGCATAGCGGCTATGGGAGCACCTTAACCTATCGATGCCGGACCAGGTTTTGCGAGGCAATGAGAACCCAGGCTGTCTCTCGGTGGGGTCCTGTTATCCTCAATATTCAGGGACAATATATTTAATCGTTCCCCGATATTTATCGATTCCCCTTAGCCGGGAGACCTATCGGTCTTCGGCCCCTTAAATAGCGGCATAGTTTGTAGTTGGAGGCCCACTAATACTAGGTTAATATAAACATAATGAGTAAGATTAAGAAAGGGAATCTTAAATGGTTTAGGCATGTAGAGAGGATGAACGAAGAAAGAGTGTAAGGATATATAATATAGGGCAAATGTGGATGATAAAAATTGTCGGGAATGCCCAAGGAAGGCATGGCAAGATCAAATGAACCAAATACTCGATTCGGGTAATGTCAGAATAACAGAAGGGTATGTTCGAGACGATGTATGAATGTGATTGAAGCAAGGAGTGTATGCCAGGACCTAGTTGTTAGGTGGTCCATCCTTCCTGCCTACTGTCTTACCCCACCAAATATTGATGAGAGGTCTCATTCGATTTACAACGAATAAAAAAAATGCCTCAATCGACGTAATTTAATTTTTTTTTTTCAAAAATTCCTCCCCTCCTCCTCCCTTTAAAGGGATGTTCTTCAGCCATTTTTTGGGCAGCTCTTCGCTTATACAACCAAAAAGAAGGTATGAGAAAAGTTTCATGAAGTTTGCAAGAATTTTTTAATTATTTATCAAACCCTATTTTTCTGCACTACACAGGCCTTCGGAACTGACTGTTTTACCAGGATAATTGGAGTTGTGGTCACGATTCTTAGCAGTGAGGCAAAGACTCACGAAGAAGAGAACTAACAAAAGTCTTTGATTATTTTTTTAATGCTACTAATCAATAAGTCGAAATCAGGTAGTTAAACTGGCACGCGTGGAATTTCCACAATGGTAACCGGTGGATGAGAAGATATGCTTCAATTCTTACTGACATGTAACGAGTTTGTCAATAGTTCAAATGATAACGACATACGAGTTTCAACACGTACGTTTTAAAATAGAAATACCAGGAATTGAAAATGGTGGCGTTTTAGTCCGTTCAGAAATGCTTGGATTTATGTTTCAGGGGTTATGGGTGGTGATGGAAAGGGGTGAACCTTCAATTTATTTCCATATGAAATAACTGATACAATTCATACAGGTTGGTTCAGAAAACACTATCCACTAAACGAAAAATCATGGTTTGCCAAAAACCACCAAAATAATTTTATTTTATTTAATAGAATTTATATTGTGTTTCTACATATAATGAGATTTATTAGCTTGTGGTTGAAAGAGAAGTTTACAGTAAATTATTGTAGTTATTTATAAGTAACTAATAATATGATAGGTACATGTATTATGTGCTGTGGTACTTGTACATTGCAGTGAGAAATTAAAATAATAATAAACATGTTTGGTAAATGGTAGCATTTAAAACGTTTCTAAATAATTTTATTAGTAATAAAACATAATATATTTGAGATAAAGGCTATTTTAAAGATCAATTTATGTGGCTACAGTTGTTTTATAAGATTAATTTAAAAATATTTTTTCGCAATGTTAAATGTTTGGATTTTGTCATTAATGCTTCTAATTGGTGAGCATAATACTTTTGTGCAAATTATTTAATTTTGCACATGGAAAATATGTACAAAACCAGTACAGTTTTTTAGTTTAAAATTTGTGTTTGTCTTTTTCTTTTATGATTTGAATCATAAATTTATTTATGTACAGATCTTTAATTGAATGTACTCGAAATTCTTTAAAAAACGATTATTTGCGTAGTCTTTTATGTATGTAGAACATATATATTGTAAATGGTTACCTGAGATAGTTATGAAGTATGAGAATGGTTAAAAGACAGAAAATAAAAGATCCATCGAAAAGCAAATGTGTCAAACTTTCTCACAACAAAGCTACTTTCAAGTACTTAATTATGCTACTCGTATTTGAAATTCAAGAAAATACAATATTCCATTTATAAACGTACAAAAATATATATCCTAAAACGGCTATAATTCAGTAAGTTGAAAAACATAATACTGATGATGTTAAATTGAAAATATTTTCAGAACACCTTGTTATCGCATGAAGACAAAACCCCCGCAATAACAAAGAAGCAATATAAAATACATGTCTGTATTTAAGAGAGGGAGACAAAAGCCTTCCGAATAAATTTAACGTGTTTGTTTTGTTCTTTAGACGAGAAAATTCTAGGTAAGAACATAGAAAAATGAGAGAATTATGTTGTTGTGATTTTTCGATGTCAATTGTGCCATTTGGCGTGTTGACGTTATGGAAAATAAAGAACCTTTTCCGCCTTAAAAGAAATTGTGGTTTTTTACAGTTTCATTGTATTTTTATTGAAGTTATAATCCGAATTGAATACTATCTAAGTATTTTCGTGTATATTTCAAGGTTTTTATTACGTTAATCCAAGTGAAAAGAGAATTGTTTATTTATTATAAAATAATATAACATTTCAAATTATAACAGTTATGCAAAATTCAATAATGTTTAAAATTATTCTTCTTCTCTTTAAGGTGAGCTTGAGTAGCTCTTATTTATGGGAGGAATATTTAAATAAAAATAAAAATAATCTTTAAAAGGCGGAGTGAAAACAATATTCAAAGACTTATTAAATAACTACAAACGTAATTCAATATACATAATTTTAGAGAATTAGTTTTAGAACGATAATAAAATTTCTCAAAGATTTTGTTGTTGTTGTTTTAAATTCTAGATATACAAAAGTAATTCAATATACATAATTATTTGTAGAATGAGTTTTAGAAAGATAATAACAATAGTCAAAGGTTTTTTTGTTGTTGTTTTAAATTCTAGATATTCAAACGTTATTCAATATACACAATTTAAGAGAATTAGTTTATAATTCTCTATTGCATAAGTTTTTTTTTAATGATAGATAGAATAGATTAAGTAAACGTACTTTAAGGGTACAATACATATCATTATACAATTTCAGGGAGTTAATTTGCTTTTTGAAATGTTCACTTTTCAAAGATTCGGTTTCATTAATTATATAAAAGGGAGGGAGGGGGGTAGGGGAGAAGTTTGAAATTCCAAGGTAGTTTTTAGGTAAAAAAAGTTGAATTGTTTGTATGGGATAATAAATATTCTTCAATGGAAAAATATTTTAGTATGGGATGAAAAAGTTAGAATTTCTAAAATAGTTATTTATCTTTTTTAATTCATCCATCATGTAGAATCAACTCCCGAAGCTAGTGCACTTTACCCCCGGACACTCGGTATTGTAACATTTCACACCTAAATACAAATAGCGGTGCTGAGCCGTGGTCGTTATAAGCATTGGGATGGCTATTATACCCTTTTTTATTAAAGCGAATATTTAAACATTGTACGTACAAAATACGTTATTAAATTTATGTATAGTAAATTGTATTTCTTAGTCCTTCTCACTAGGGTGACCTGTGCTGAGGCGGACTAAAGTTATTCATTTCTGTTTTATTAGTTTTCTACATCGTTTTTAATGTTTTATCAGAGTTTTTTCATTAATCTCTTTTAGCCAGATTTTTATTCGTGATTTGTAATCATTCAATTTTTCTATTAGCTTTATATCAGGGGAAAGGATGTTGTGGAGTTTCGTCGCAAAATAAATATAATTTCTTTGTCCGAATGTGGTTTAATAACCTGGAATATTTGTTATGTCACTGTGACTTGACCTTGTTTAAAACATACGCGGTATTGTAGAGGATTCAATATTTATGAATAGTTTTAAAAGTATTATTTTAATTAATTAATTTCACATTCAATACGAGAATGACATAAAGCGTACAAGTTTTTTCATGTCATTTTTATTTACCACATTTCTTAGATTTTTAAAGAATTATCTAAGTTTTGTAAGTTTTTCCATGATACCTTTGATATGTAGGTCCCATCTAAGATTTTCATCAATTAACACCCCGAGATATTTTAGGCTTTGTGATTTTTACATAACTGGGCATTGACATTGAACATTATTTCTATGACATTCGTGTAATTTTAGTTGGAGTGATTTTACTGGTTGGCCCCTTGAGTTCATTGAAAATGTTATATATTTAGTTTTGCACTCGTATTAAGGGTAAGTGAGTTAATTTTCAGTCAATTTTGAAGTGTACTAAGCCCTCGTTCAGCCACATAAAATGTTTTCGTCTTGTTTTTTTTTTAATTCATTGCTTATTCTATGTAAGGGGTAAATTTTATCGATGAATTATTTATAATTTTGATGTAAGGAGTTTCTTTTATAATTATGTGGAAGATTGGACATTAAATTCCCGAAATACCTCTAAGTAGAGAAGTCAAAGGATAATTTTAAAAATCATTTTTCTTTTTGTAATAATGCGATGTAATATAGCTTTAAAAGTTCCTCCCCACATGCATGGGTAAGTGATTAACCCTGCGTGAATGAGGCCGGGTATGTCATACCCGAGAAGTTTTTAAGTCAGATTATTTATTGTAATTGTTGTCGTGCAAATTCCGTTGTCACAGTAGCCGTAGATAAGGGAGGTGCAGTCTTGGGTTTAGTGTCGCGCCGGCGTCAGTGGAAGATAAGCGTTAGCAATTGTGGCTAGGGTACGTCACACCCGACTTATCTTGATAGTTATCTTGATCAATTAAAGAAGTTGTAATTTTGCTAGAATTTCACACAAACAAATGTTAAACCACCAAAATTTACTTTTACTTACCAACGTACTTTTTCAATAAAAATCTAGACACTTTGTTATTTCAATATATAAAAAGCTTTTCAATCTTATACAAAGTATTTTATTTACTCATCCTGTTGAATAGGTACTATTATTAATATCTCAAGTAAAAAATAATGAATACACAATTATAGTATTAAAAATTAGGCATCAAAGTTTCGGGAATCTCCTACCCGCCTCATAGCTTGTATAAGTTGCGTAAGCTCGTATTGATTGAGAGTTTATAGAAGCTGCTACGTTATACGTGTGATGATAAGCTATCTGTATTGTTTAATATGAATAGTAGAATAATCTACAATATTACGTTCAATAAAACACTTATAAGTATTAGAGTGCGTGGGTTTGTAATAATTTATCGATTATCTAAAGATAATTATGTATTATTGCTTATAGAGTTGATCGATGGGTTGAAAGTCATAATTTGTTATTAGTTTGTGCTAGTTTTCGATTGATTTATTTCTTCATAAAATGTTTACACAGCAATATACGTATTAGGGGAGAAGATTACAACTTTGAGTCAATTTTAAATATTTTGTGACATGTGTCAAAAGATATATGCTTAATATGAAGGTCATTTGATTTAGTCATTTTTTTAGATGAATTTGTGTTAAATATAAAATAATACGTATCATACGAGCGGCACGTTCTAGAGTAGAAGATTCTCCGAGTATCGCCCTGGCGTAAGGCCGTTATTCAGAAATGAAACGTCGAAACGAAATGGCTTCAGTCGTGTTTGGTAACCAGATCTGAGTAGCCAGGTTTTCCCGCACCTTCCTCTTCCCTATTTCCTTCTCCTTCCTACTACTTTCAGTCTCACAACACACCTCAATTAGAGATGCTTTAGTATCACTGGTACCAGACGGTTGGGAGTAGTTGGGACTCTTGCACGGTATTCACATAATGTATTTTTATAACTAAGTGATGTTGAAAATATCCATCGTCAATAGAGAATCGTTAAGCAGTTGAGTAGCTCTGTTGATGGGCGCGTTCTGATAGGCAGAAGTCATCACTTTCGAGGTCTAAAAAAATAAAAAACTTAAATAATATTTTTTTATTAAAGTAGTGTTTTTTTTTCACTAAAACGGCACAATTAAAAATATAGAATTCAACCCGCAAACACTTATGTGATGAATGTTAAATGCGTAGACCATTACATGCCAGGTCATGATGCCTAAACATAAGACAATGTTGTTTGTTATATGCGTAAACCATTACATGTCGGGTCATGATGCCTAAACATAAGACAATGTTGTTTGTTATATGCGTAAACCATTACTTGTCGGGTCATGATGCCTAAATATAAGATAATGTTGTATATTATATGCGTAAACCATTACCTGCCAGGTCATGATGAATAAACACAAGACAATGTTGTTTGTTATATGCGTAAACCATTACATGTCGGGTCATGATGCCTAAATATAAGATAATGTTGTGTGTTATATGCGTAAACCATTACATGTCGGGTCATGATACCTAAATATAAAATAATTGTGGTGAACGTATGTCTGTCGGTATGAAAGAGACAGGCATATCTGAGTGAGACAGCATGACCGAGACGTATAAAAAGGCGTGTCTGTTGTAACTCGTCCTCTCTTAACAACAACATCTCGAATACTGTACATTAGTAATAACACTAAATAAACCAAATAGTATGGAGTATCCAAACGACTATTATTTACATCTTATCTGAGTGATCGACACGGCAGATCACCACAGTTGGCGCAGCCGAAAAAGGAAGCTGAACGGCCGCAAAATTCTTCCTGGAGGAAGAACCGTAGCCGCAGCTGAAAGAACCACAGTTGGCGCAGCCGAAAAAGGAAGCTGAACGGCCGCAAAATTCTTCCTGGAGGAAGAACCGTAGCCGCAGCTGAAAGAACTACAGTTGGCGCAGCCGAAAAAGGAAGCTGAACGGCCGCAAAATTCTTCCTGGAGGAAGAACCGTAGCCGCAGCTGAAAGAACTACAGTTGGAGCAGCCGAAAAAGGAATCTGAACAGCTATTAAATTCTTCCTGGAGGAAGAACTACAGTTGGAGCAGCCGAAAAAGGAAGCTGATCAGCCATTAAATTCTTCCTGGAGGAAGAACCACAGTAGGCGCAGCTGAAAGAACCATAGTTTGGTTATAATCCCACCGAGCACCGCGGAAGGGATTATTGTCGCATAAAAAAATAAAATAATTTGGGGGCAGCTTCACGGACAGTATCGGACATTGAAGGAGCATCAAGGCAAGGAACTGGTGAGGAGATTCAAGGCGCTGAGCTCAAGGAATCAGCAGCCGAGAAACCGGATGAAAAACGGATCCAGGCAGCTTGTACGGGGACCCGACACGGGAAGGCGTGGCGGTGGTGACCGGACGAGAAGGACGACCAGGAATCCGGACGGAGCCAGAAGACGGTCGGACGCGGAAGGGCGGCGATCGGCGGCAGCATCAATCATCAGATTCGTGAGTTGAGTGCTGTTTGTTGTTGTTTTTTCTGATTATTGGTAATCTGTGTGGAAATGGAGGGAGTGGGTTTACCCAGGTTTTGTCACCTTAGGGACGGGCTGGAGACGTTCGTGCTACAGTTTGAGCAGTTGATCCTCGTCAATGATGACAAATTTAAATCCGAGGATAAAAAGAGGGCGGTTTTAATATCCCACCTACACACAGACACGATTAATCTACTGATAGATTTATGTTTTCCAAAAAAAATAACAGAATTATCGGTTGAAAATATATTTTTGTTATTAGGAAACCACATTGGTGTTTCAAAGAATGTGTTTAAGGAACGTGGAAATTTTTTTGCGGCGAAACAAAAAGTTGGGGAATCTATAAATGATTATATAGCTAGGTTACGTTGTCTAACAAGATTCTGCAAATTTGAAAGCAGACTGGAAGAAAACTTAAAAGATATTTTTGTGACTGGTTTATTAGAAGGTCGTATTAAAGAAAAAATGTTTTTAGATGCAGAGAAGCTGACTTTAAAAAGTACATTAGAGTGCGCATCGGGAATGGATTCATTTCATAAAAATATTACGTGTATTAAATCCGAGAGTGTCGGGCTCATTTCTAGAAGTAAGAAAAATTTTAATAGTAGTGCAGGTAGGAATTATTCTACTTCACCGGCGCGGGCGAAAGACAAAAATGTTACAATTCCCAGAAAGAAATCAGTAGAACGTATACAACAGTTGAAGTGCAAATATTGTAATTTAAATAATCATGATTCCAGTAATTGTAGATTAAAAAACGTGACGTGTTTTAATTGCAAAAACAAGGGACATTTTAGTAAAAATTGTCGCGAAAAAAAACGGGAGGAAGTTTCATCTGTGTTTGTGAATTCAAGTGAAATAAATTCAAGGTTAACAAGAAATACCGATCCCATTTATTTATCGTTAAAAGTTAATAACGGTATCATCATAAAAGGATTATTTGACACGGGTGCAGGAATATCGATCCTATCGGATAAAGATTATTGGGAACATTTTAAAGATGTACAATTGAAGCCGAAGAATTTAACCCTGAAGGGTTACAATAATTGTAAGTTACAGTTACTTGGATGTTTAATTTTGTCAATTAATTTCAATGGTATTACTAAAATAATGGAATTTTGTGTTGTAAAGGATGGTTCAACCACTGTGCTAGGTAGAGACTTCGTAAAAGAATTTAACATTGGTTTTACGGGTTTCGAGACGGTTTCTTCACAGTTGAAAAGTGAAATACTCACGCATAATATTCACGACGTAAACAATAATAGTGTCGATACGTTAGTGCGTAAATATCCGGAGGTATTTTCAAGTAAACTAGGTAGATTCAATAAATTTAAAGTTCATTTAAAATTGAAAGAAAATGCAGAACCGAAATTCTGCAATCCGAGAAGTATTCCTTTCGCTTTGAAAGCGAAAGTTGAAACGGAATTGAACCGTTTACAAGAAGAGGGAATTTTAGTTCCGATTAGTTATAGCAAGTTTGCATCTCCTATCGTGCCCGTAGTTAAAAGCGATGGAAGCATTAGAATTTGCGGGGATTATAAATGTACTGTGAACCCACAATTGATTGTTGACAAATATCCCATGCCGAAGATAGAAGTTTTATTATCACAAATTTCGGGCGGAATAATATTTTCAAAAATTGATTTACGTCAAGCTTATTTACAGTTGGAACTAGACGAAGAAAGTATGGAATATACTACGATTTCTACACATTTAGGATTATTTAAATTCACTAGGCTAGTGTTTGGGATTAACAGTGCACCGGCAATATTTTGTAGAACTATAGCTTCATGTCTACAAGGTTTGAAGAAAACAGCGGTTTTCCTGGATGATATTATGGTTACAGGAGAAACGATAGAGGAACATAATGCTAATTTAAATGCAGTTCTTAATAGGTTAAAAGATTGCGGTTTGTGCGTAAATATTCAAAAGTGCAATTTTAACGCTTCATCGGTATGTTTCTTAGGGTTTGAAATCTCGAAGGAAGGGATTAAACCTATGGAAGATAAAACGAACGCAATTAGTAAAGTCGCGCAACCAAAAGATTTATCAGAGCTACGCAGTTTTTTAGGAATGGTAAATTTTTACCGATCTTTTGTGCCAAATATGTCTATGTTATTAGATCCTTTGCACAAATTATTGAAAAAAAATACGAATTTTGATTTTAATCAAGATTGCGTAAAAGTTTTTAATAAAATAAAATTAATTTTATGTGATAATCGAGTGTTAGCACATTACGATCCAAATGTTACTTTGAAGGTAGTTACGGACGCCTCAACGAAAGGTTTGGGTGCAACATTGTTACATGTGTATGAAAATAATTTACAAAGACCTATTTCTTTTGTTTCTCGTAAACTGACAGAAGCGGAAAAGAAATATTCAATTTTAGACCTCGAGGCTTGTGCAATTGTGTTTGCTTTTAAGAAGTTTTTCGAGTACATTTACGGAAGGGAATTCATTCTAGAAATAGATAATGAACCTTTATGTAGAATTTTTGGTGAAAAAAAAGGAATTCCTGTTTTAACTTGTAATAGATTACAACGTTATGGTGTAATTCTCTCATCTTTCAATTATAAAGTTCAATACGTAAAATCAACATTAAATTGTTCGGATTACTTATCTCGCGTACCTGTAGGAGATCCTGTTGAGGAAAATAATAACTTTGATTCAAGAATTTTGTGTTTATTCAAAAATAATAGCGAGATGCCAATAGATGTTGAGGAAGTTAAAGCAGAATCTAATACGGATAAATTATTATTAGAGATAAAAAATTATCTTAGAACAGGGTGGCCAAATAAAGTCAATAAGGATGATTGCAAATGGATTTATTGGATAAAAAGGAACGATTTATCAATAATTGATGATTGTATTTTCTGGAACCATAGGTTAGTAATTCCAATAAGTTTAAGGGATAAGATATTAAGCTTATTGCATAGATCTCATCTAGGGATTGCCAAGATGAAAGGGCTAGCTAGAGGCTATTTTTGGTGGCCAGGGATTGACAGTCAAATTGAATTTTTAGTTAGAGAGTGCGGAATTTGTGCGGAAATTCAACCATCACAACCCAAGAGTGAGTTAACTCCATGGCCGATAACGGAAGAAATTTGGAGTAGGGTTCATATAGATTACGTAGGGCCTATCGGAAATAAATATTTTTTGGTAATCATAGATTCAACCTCAAAATGGTTGGATTGCGTGGAAGTAAATTCACCTAACTCAGATAATACCATTAAAATCTTAAAGAGATTATTCAGTTATTTCGGTAGTGTACAAACCTTAGTTTCTGATAATGGAGCAGCATTCATGTCAGCAGACTTTAAACAGTTTTGCGAGAGAAATGGCATTAAACATTTAACAACACCTATAAATCATCCTCAATCAAATGGATTGGCAGAGAATGCAGTCAAAACGTGTAAAAATTTTTTAAAGAAAATATTGTTAGAAAAAAAATTTCAGTCAGGTTATAATGAGAAGTTAGAATGTTTTCTCATAGATTATAGGAATGCACCACACTGTACAACAGGGTTAGAGCCAGCAGTTGTAATGTTTGGTAGAAGGTTAAGGTCAAATTTGAATAATTTTATACCTAGAGGGGGGAAGGTAAAGGAAAATGTGATTGATAAAGATACCAAAATGAAAATGTCAAAATGTCAGGAAAATCAGAAATTCTATTATAAAAGGAATAACAAAGTATCTACGAATTTTAAGATTAATCAGAAAGTTATGGTTAGGGATTTTAGAGACCAAAACAATGATAAGTGGGTACCAGGGAAAGTACATAAACGTTTGGGAAATAAACTATATTTAATTGAGGTTAAATTGAATGATAAAATCATGTACTGGAAAAGACATTTTGATCAATTATCCAAACTGTGTGTATCATGGGAAAAGAACCCTAGTATTTTAATCCCTGAGTCTGAGACGAGGAGGCTATCGTTCGATGAGTACGATGTCTCCGACTTTGTTTCGGATGACAATCTAACGGGTGACCCTCTTTTTCCTTCCAGCTCCAGTGAACCCGTGGCGTCAACGTCGGGGAACTGGAAGGAGCGCCTTCGACCAAGGACAGAGAAATCAAAATAAGCAGCAGTCAACTCTCCGAATCAACATGGTTATAAATAAAAAAGAAAATGTTGTAAAATAATAATTAAATATGTGTATGTATGTTTTATAATTATTATTATGATAATCATGTTGTGTTACTGTCTGCTGATTTAAGTGTGGAGGGATGTGGTGAACGTATGTCTGTCGGTATGAAAGAGACAGGCATATCTGAGTGAGACAGCATGACCGAGACGTATAAAAAGGCGTGTCTGTTGTAACTCGTCCTCTCTTAACAACAACATCTCGAATACTGTACATTAGTAATAACACTAAATAAACCAAATAGTATGGAGTATCCAAACGACTATTATTTACATCTTATCTGAGTGATCGACACGGCAGATCACCACAATAATATTCTGTGTTATATACGCAAACCATTACATGTCGGGTCATGATGCCTAAATATAAGAAAATGTTGTATGTTATATGCGTAAACCATTACATGTCAGCTCATGATGCTTAAATATAAGATAATGGTAAGATGTACGGTAATTTTTAAGAATGTTGTATTTTTTATACTAATCGATTATGGTAAGACGGAAACCAAACTAAGTAAAAAAATCAAACTTTTCAAAAATACAAAAAAATTTCGTTAGGTTAGTGACATTATGCCCCTTGTTTTACCAACGGATAAAATTAATATCTATCTACCCCCACATAGGCTTTTAGAAAACACGAAAAGGCTATCTAGCAGATTACATTGCCATAAACTTATTACAAGCAAACAAAATCATTTGCCATAAGTTATATACCGCCGTAAGTTATATACAATATTACCAGCAAACAAAACCATTCGCCGTAAGTTATATACCGATGAAACACCATTTCTTCAAAATAATAATACCAAGAATTACGTAACTTCCAAATGTTTTTGTTAAATTAAGTTTTTCCTACTATTTATGACAACACAGAACAAACCCTTAAATGCACTACAATAAAAGGATTCATTTACAATTCCGCGAAAACACACTTAATCCAGCAACACCTGAAAATAATAGTAAATAAAAGGACAAAAGGGTAGAGGGTTGATGGTGAAAGTAAAAAGGTATAAATGGGTTAATTAACTAAACGGTAAAATTCTTAATGATGCCATTTGTAAAGGGCTTTTTCATTGGCTGATCTATATCATTTAATTAATTCTTTGCTTAGAACTTTAGCAACGAATTCTTCGTAAGCATTTGATTCATTACGGCACGTTTTTGTTTGAAATTCAAATTTATTCTGCCCAATGAGGTTACAATACATCAAGACTTGTTATTGTCTCACAAAATTAAGACAACATGTGGGAATTGAGAAATATTATTTGGTTTCCAGTAAATTTTTAATTCAAACGTTGTTCACGTATGTATGACAAAGATAAACATTGACACACAGAACGAAATAAACCATAGGACCAGTCGAAGATTTTGTGTTTAAAAGTTGTCTGAGGGATATTAAGATGTCATGTGATAAAGTCACAGCCGTGCCATAATAGAGTAACTACAGTTTTAAAATGGCGGCGATTGTTGATACTCATTTTTACTGTTAATGTGTATGTTGTTTTACCGCAAGTATTAAAAAAGAGGGTGATTAGACTACTTTTAACAGTGAAATTTACTTAGCGACAGCAAAAACTTCATAATTTGGAAGTTGACTAGACCTGTACTCCAGTCGGCGTTGCATTTTCTCTATCGACGCATAAAATCTTTGTTCAAGAAACAGTTGCATTATTCATAAAAATCGATTGTAATAAGTAATTTGCATTTGGTGTTATTTATTAGTGTATTTAAAACACTTTCTCATTACAAACTACTGAAAACCGTGCAAACCGTTACGTGTTCAGTGCCATCGCTGTGATCCCTGAGGAGATTAAACAGGAAGAAAACGAGTGCCCTTATTCCTAATGGTGAGTCCTTCCTTTCAAACAACATATTACTGTCTCATGTGCAGTGGTAATTACAAGAACATTCAAGGTCCTTCGACAAACATTTTTTACACTCCTAAAACAACATGTGCATCAGGTGCCTTAAATGTTTGGTGGTTCACCGAACAATTCCTCAAAAACGTGATACATTTATAATTTATATAATTTATAAGTGTGGGCATCTTACCTATTTATAGGGATGATCAATTCGTTCGCAATGCGCAATTGGATAATATAATAAAGGGTTCCAATTGCGCATTGCGAACCCTTTATTATATACTTCACATTTATTATTACGTCAATCATTTTAAAAGATTATTATAATCGTATAAAAATAGAGATACCAGAATAATTCTAAATAGTTGATCAACATTAATTAACAAACGTTTCCCTTTTTGCGGCGCGGGTTTTTACTGAGCTAATAAGCTTAAGTGTGAAGTTTGCAATAAGTGACAAAACATGCACATAAACAAAAGGTTACCTTTTAACAAGTCAATGTCAAGTAAGTTCCCTAACCCAAGGGCTGTATTACAAGATAATATTAAACAAGACGCATAGCTGACCCGTCGACTCATGATTGCATTTTACAAGAGAAATATTATTACTATCTTGTTCAAACAGTAGATCTAGAATAATTACTTCGCTGCAGTCCTTTCTTTGAAAATCTTCGGATACTTTCGATTCACTTCGTGTCATCTTCGCCCGTCCAGCGGCAATTTTTTCGCCACGTTATCTAACGGTTTAGTGATACGTGCTAGAAGCTTCATACAAATGACCATTCCCAAGCGGGGCGTTTACTGGAATGGAATGGTATGTACCTCGGATCGTAGCCGTTATAACTGGCGTGCGGGAAGCAAAGCTTGTGAACGCAATAAATTATTATCAACCAAATTAATACATTTAGATAGATTTCTTTTTTTTTTACCATTCTTTTAAAGATTGTCTGCAATTTTATAATTAAAAATATTATGTAGGAATACAATGAGCTTTAAAATACTGTCAATTTTGTTGGCGGTTCAAGCGCACGAGTGTACGTTGGTGCGAGCCGCGCCTGCTCTTTTGTACAACGTACCGTATACAAAATCCTTCGACGCCAATTAAATAAATGTATATCAATCTTCATGAATCATGAAGAGCTTCACTTTACCCAAATATTGGAGTTTTATCATATTTAGATTTTATAAATTTTTGACTTGGTAAATAACATCTTCAATATTCAGTTAACTGTCCCCCACAGGCTGTCCATTAGTTTTTTATGATGAGTCTATAAAATTATATCCACAATAGAAAGGCTTCTATGTTATCATATGTTAATCTTTGGTTTAGTGTCAATGTAACTGTACAGAAAACAACAAAGAAACATCCTGTTTCCACTCAACAACCGAATGTAAGTTTCTTGCTTTGAAAGAACTTCAGATACAGCCTTTGTCTCAAATATGTATAATTCAAACCTTTTCCTTAATTTGTATCCTACCTTTACTATTTAAATTCACACCTTAACTTCAATTCTCCGCCTGACTTCGATGTGAGTTAACGAGAAAACTTACTGATGCATTGGAGTGGATGAACACTTTGTATCAGGTAATAATTCTACACTACGTAGAAACTTCAGTAGTGTTTCGCTGAAACGCTGAGGTTTTCCCCCTGCCAGCGGTTTTTACAGCAGATTTATGAGAATGGGTGTTACTGTGGGATAAGATGGCAACAATCAAATAAACTCACCTGTAAAATAATTTAATGAAACGTAATATGTAAAAAACAGAATTTACACAAAAACCGATTTCCAATATCTCAGGGTAAAGTCTACAGTTTTAAAATAATGAATTAATGGGGGATTCTCCGATTGCTCAGTTCTGAACTCCTGGCAATGTTTTTTCAAATCCATGCTAGAGAATTTCAAGGTAAAGTCTACAGTTTTAAAATAATGAATTAATGGGGGATTCTCCGATTGCTCAGTTCTGAACTCCTGGCAATGTTTTTTCAAATCCATGCTAGAGAATTTCAAGGTAAAGTCTACAGTTTTAAAATAATGAATTAATGGGGGATTCTCCGATTGCTCAGTTCTGAACTCCTGGCAATGTTTTTTCAAATCCATGCTAGAGAATTTCAAGGTAAAGTCTACAGTTTTAAAATAATGAATTAATGGGGGATTCTCCGATTGCTCAGTTCTGAACTCCTGGCAATGTTTTTTCAAATCCATGCTAGAGAATTTCAAGGTAAAGTCTACAGTTTTAAAATAATGAATTAATGGGGGATTCTCCGATTGCTCAGTTCTGAACTCCTGGCAATGTTTTTTCAAATCCATGCTAGAGAATTTCAAGGTAAAGTCTACAGTTTTAAAATAATGAATTAATGGGGGATTCTCCGATTGCTCAGTTCTGAACTCCTGGCAATGTTTTTTCAAATCCATGCTAGAGAATTTCAAGGTAAAGTCTACAGTTTTAAAATAATGAATTAATGGGGGATTCTCCGATTGCTCAGTTCTGAACTCCTGGCAATGTTTTTTCAAATCCATGCTAGAGAATTTCAAGGTAAAGTCTACAGTTTTAAAATAATGAATTAATGGGGGATTCTCCGATTGCTCAGTTCTGAACTCCTGGCAATGTTTTTTCAAATCCATGCTAGAGAATTTCAAGGTAAAGT
Organism: Hesperophylax magnus; assembly: GCA_026573805.1. Classification (NCBI taxonomy): domain Eukaryota; kingdom Metazoa; phylum Arthropoda; class Insecta; order Trichoptera; family Limnephilidae; genus Hesperophylax; species Hesperophylax magnus. Next base: position 1,718,517 of record JAIUSX010000081.1, read on the forward strand.
CTACAGTTTTAAAATAATGAATTAATGGGGGATTCTCCGATTGCTCAGTTCTGAACTCCTGGCAATGTTTTTTCAAATCCATGCTAGAGAATTTCAAGGTAAAGTCTACAGTTTTAAAATAATGAATTAATGGGGGATTCTCCGATTGCTCAGTTCTGAACTCCTGGCAATGTTTTTTCAAATCCATGCTAGAGAATTTCAAGGTAAAGTCTACAGTTTTAAAATAATGAATTAATGGGGGATTCTCCGATTGCTCAGTTCTGAACTCCTGGCAATGTTTTTTCAAATCCATGCTAGAGAATTTCAAGGTAAAGTCTACAGTTTTAAAATAATGAATTAATGGGGGATTCTCCGATTGCTCAGTTCTGAACTCCTGGCAATGTTTTTTCAAATCCATGCTAGAGAATTTCAAGGAAAAAAAATCGCCACGATATTTTCCTGTCCACTAATTTTTACGGACTAAAATTTCCACAAAAGTTTTTAATATATCAAAATTTTTACAGAATATATCAGAAATTTGCTATATTTTCGTGACTTTTCCATTTTCCATAAAATATTTTTTTTCTTAGATATAGGGAAATTTTCCTAGACATCAATCATACCACTGCTACCGAATCGTGTGAAAAAATTCCAAGGTTGGCAATCTAACCAATGCATAATTGAGGTTACTGGAGGTGCCACAGACCGAAAATATAAATATAAATTAAGTAGAAGGATCCACACAACTTGTGACAAATCCTTTATAACACGAGGCAAAATACAATAAAATTATTATTATGTGAATACAGCACAAGAGTTCCAACTAACCGAAACCTGTGGGACTATTACAATCTACGACATCTCCAATAATTGGATAGTGTTGTAAAGATCAAGTGCGTGGACTAATAAAATAGGGAATTAATTACGGCTATTATCATTTCAACAGCATTTCGATTTTGAAAGGCAGTTTTGGCAAGTATTGAGCGATGCTGAGTATATTTCAAATCCCTTATATTCTGTCAAAACACCCCGTGGGTATCAGTGGCGTACGGTTGTCCATATTTTTTCTGCTTGTATTCACCATTATAAAAATGTTGTATGACCACTTGCTCCTCGTGAAGAAGGAGAAGAAGTATTTTTTATATTAGGTCCACACAGGAAGCCCGAAGAAAAATAATTTCTCTCACAGCCTATGTCATCCTAGAGGATGCTGTATGGAGGGTCTTTTTAAGAAAAGTAAGGAGAGGAAGTTCTGCGAAGGAAAGAGTTAGGAGGGATTGGTAGGAATCTAGGGGGTAAGTGTGTCTAAGGGTGTCAGACGTATGCATCCGTCAAAACGCTTCTCTCGATCCGACCCGCCGCCCAGTAACCAAGATCTAGATAAACCTTACTTCATGAACCTCTCCTTAATCACCAAACGTAAAAAAAATGAGAAATATGATAAAAACTTTTTCTGGAAAATCGAAAAACCATTAAAAAAAAACCTCTGGCACGCCTTTGGCAGGTAAAATCCGCATAAATCTCTGTAATCCTCGTCGAATACAGGTGGTGGTTTGCGCGGAAGGTGTGAAAGCAAAACTATTCCCACAGGACGATGAGATCAAGCTCCGCCAGATTTTCACTGTGGTTTCGCGGGGAAATAAAACATTAAATTTTTATTACTTGTACCGCCAGGGCGCTGCGGTGGTGAATAGCAATCAATCCATTCAACTGCCCTTCCTCGTTTTCATGGGGGTTACATATAAACCTTTCCATTTATTCATTTAAAATAGAATGAAGGTGTTAAATGGTAATTAAATAAATGTTTTAAATAATAGGTAAACATTTTATACAGATTCTAGCAACTTGGTACCCATCAATCATTATAAATATATTAACTCATTGAAGCATTCTCAAACGGAAAATTTAAAACAGGAGAGACTGAAAAAATACAGTCGCATCTGCGAATTGAATCCAAGACCTCTTCCTTGCCGCGGAAGTGCTCTGAACACTGAGCTCAAAAGATACGGTCGCATCTGCGAATTGAACCCAATACCTCTTTCTTGCCGGGGAAGTGCTCGGAACACTGAGCTCAAAAGATACGGTCGCATCTGCGAATTGAACCCAAGACCTCTTTCTTGCCGGAGAAGTGCTATGAACACTGCGCTCAAAAGATACGTTCGCATCTGCGAATTGAACCCAAGACCTCTTTCTTGCCGCGGAAGTGGTCTGAACACTGAGCTCAAAAGATACGGTCGCATCTGCGAATTGAACCCAAGACCTTTTCCTTGCTGGGGAAGTGCTCTGAACACTGAGCTCAAAAGGTACGATTGCATCTACGAATTGAACCCAAGACCTCTTCCTTGCTTTCGTGCAGTTTTCGGGCACGTACAAGCCACAGCATTCCGAGAGTAGTTTTAGAAGATGTAGATTATTATGAGATCAGATCATTTCTCCGACTATGTTATCGTACAAGAGTCCCAACCGCCCGTAGCAAGTGTGACTATGGCATCTCTTTTTATTAATATTGTGAGGCTGACGGTAGTAAGCGGAGAAGGATATGGAGAAGGGTAAGGTGGGGAAGTACTTTGATATTCAGATCTGAACACCAAACACGGCTAAAACCATTTAAAACTTCGTTTCGATTCTAAATGGTGATCTTTCACAAGTGAGTGTATCTTAATTATATAAAACAGTTTTGCTTGACGATTGTGTTATTTAATTTCGATGTCATGGTCAAAAACATATCCAAGAAGTAACAACAAATAATACAACATGCGGACAAAAAAGCTTCTTATACTAAGGTACTACACTCGATAGCATAATGATACGTGCGTTTGCAGTTTGCCAAGTTCAAATTATCGTCAAATATATTCATATCGTAAATAATTGATACCAATATTGTGTAAATGTTGTATTAGGGAATGCAAACTATAGTTGGAATGAATCGTATATATATATAAAGCTTATCTAGTTGTTCGTGAAGGTGTAGATTTGTTAAAAGATTGCAATATCGAATTAAGAGTTTAACAACCTTAATAAGAAGGTCAGGTGGTTAATTTTTCGTACTTTTAGATCAATTTATATTAGAAGCTATTCCTCTGCACTTATTAAATTAATATTACTTTGATGTGTATTGCCTCCAATAGATATTTCAATCTGTATGTTCCTTTGACAGTTTGCCATAATTATTTTTTAGTTAATACAGTTAAATGAATCTTTTATGTAATACAATACAGCATGCCCTTAGCGTTATCAAGGCAAATAGAGACCTCTATAGAGATAGGAGGGGGGGACAAAGGCAGCTTTAATGACGAAGAGAAAATTCTTAGAAAAAAATGGATACGAGAAGTGGAGATGTGTATGATCGATCCACGTTAAAAGAATATAGGTGCTTACATTATACATATTTCTATATTCACAGTAATTTTTAAATATTCGATTTTTTTTAAAATTATGGTTGAAATTTTTTTAGGTAAAGAATTTCGTATTTTCCGCCCGGGGACTTCAGCTGGTATTATATACCTAATTTAAAATTAATTGAATAGTGATTCATTCGGTACTTAGTCATTTCGATAATTTTTTTTCCACTTTCATTCTCAGACCGGTCGGTGGCTGAGTTGAAATAGCGTTTGGTTCCCACCCAGGCGTAGTGTGTTCAATTCCTCGGCTGGCTAAGTCCTCCATCACAACGCAAGCAACATTTTCCGCTTGGTGTGGTGGTAGTAGGAGATTTTAAAATATTGTCTGGTTATCTATAACCTGGTAATGTTTGTCTTTTTTTTAAAATAATTTTTCATTCCACGTTCATTCCATCTTCATTTCATGTTAATTCCACGACCATTGCAATATCATTCAAAGTTAATTCCATATTAATTTCAAGTTCACTCCAAGAACATTCCGCTTTCCAAATCCACTACTCTCAGTTCACTAGATATTCACTGGTATTCTAAGTTCACTAGATGTTCATTCTGTATGTTATTCCACGTTATCTACACTACTTGAAATCCACATTCATTCCATGCTCCATTTCCTTTCCAGTTCAATAATTTTTGCGATCATAATTATTACAAAAAAAATGAAAACTATTTTAAAAACGATTTTTAATAATGTACCAACGTAAGTAGGTATTTTTTAATTTTAAACTGCTAAATTGACCCAGAAAAAATGGTTCAGTCTTATGAAAAACAGCTGAAATATCGCAATTTATTACAGGTAGAGCGAAACAAAACGAAAACATACAAGATAAGACACATTTAGACCATAAAAAACTTTCTAAATCTATACGCCTAACCAAAATACAAAAAAACTTTTCGGCTAGCGACGTATATTGTCTGAACAGAACTAACTTTATCTCGCTTCATTCCGGCTAAATATACTTTATATTGGGAAACACAATATCCTCGAAACGGGAACTTTAAAATGAAAGCTTTAAAACCAATTTCAACAGGACTTTATGTTAACTCGGTGAAAGGATTGCATTGTATTTACCTGGGCAAAGGATTACGTGGTTATCAACTTACTTTCAAAGCTGTGGCCTTTGTTTCTGTATAATTTTTTTTGTGGTTGGAAATTATTAATCCTGGATTTTACAATTTAAGTGGTAGGTTCCGATTAATACGATAATTCAGAGAGATAAAGGAGAAGCGTTAAGGCTTTTTAGCAGGATAGAATTAATTGTAGGGTCCTTAAGTCGGGGCTTAGGAACGTTTTCTCTGCTAATACGTTCAACTATTGTTTGTTTTCATAGGATGTTTTGCTGATAAATTGCAGAGATTTACAATTTGAATGTGGCATTATTTGATTTTCAATAATTATTATTTAAAAAAAAATATGTTAGTCTAGAAAATGTATCATTGGATTTTGGATTAGTTATTCAGATTATTATTGTACTAGCGCAGACCCGTGAAAAATCACGGGATATTAGAAATATTAGATTTGTGGAGTTAAAGGTATTAAAGACAAAATACTCGCTTTCTCTATTGTACATAATTTTATCTTTATTGTACATAACTTTTGGTTTATGTAACTATTGTTGATAAATTTGAATGATGATCAGAAATTTGACTTTAATGAAAACTTTTTGTAAATCTAATCAGTCACCGCTCAGTTACTATAATAGTATATAACGCTTTCTTAAAAATTTTAAGACCGCGGACCCTGGAAAAATCACAAAATCTCAGTTTACGTGTCGATAGTTACCGACAGTATACAAAAGTTTAACCTCTTGCTTGACAGATTTAATATATACTCATTCAGATGAAAAAATATTTAATCTGAACAGCGAAAAAATAGTTAAAGTTTGTCGCAGAAAACATATGGGATGTAAAGAACAATTAATTATTGATTCTGTAATTCTAAAACAGATTCAAACTCGAAAGCGTAATTTACATACTCGCTATATAGACTACTAAAAGGCTTTCGATAGTGTCCCGCACTCGTGGCTGATCAAAATATTAAGTATATATAAAATTAACCCCATTATTATAAGCTTTTTTGAAAATAATATGTCCTTTTGGAATACCAATTTACTTATCAATTTAAAAGGTAAGAAAAAAGTAATACCGGGCATTTCAACTTAAAGAGGGATTTTTCAAGCAGGCTCATTGAGTCCTCTTTGGTTTTGCTTAGCATTGAATCCTCTATCTAAAATGTTAATTTAAAGCAAGTTTGGAATAAAAATAAAGGGTGATACAAAGAAGAGTAGTACAATTTAGCATTTATTATTTATGGATGATATAAAATTATTTTCAAGTTCTGAACAAAATTTAGAGAAAATGATCAAGGTAGTTAAAAACTTTTCAGATGATATCAAAATGACTTTTGGTTTAGATAAATGTAGAACGATTCATATAGAGAAAGGCAAAATTGTAGATGGGGACGAGATTATATTTAGAAAATTCCAAATTACTAGTGTGAAAAGGGATGATGTTTATAAATATTTGGGATACCCACAATAAAATAGATTAGACCATACTAGTATTAAAATGTTATTAAGATTACATTTCAAACTAATATCACAAAAATTTTAAAATGCAATCTATCTGCTAAATATTTGGTAAAATCAATAAATACTTGGGCAATACCTCTATAAATGTAATCATTTGGCACAATTAAATGGTCCGATACAGATTTAAAAATCTAAGAACGATTAATTAGAACTATACTAACAAAGTTTAATTGCTATCATCCAAATTCAGATATAGAACGAATTAATTAACCAAGAAATTGAGGAGGTAGAGGTATAGCCAAAATAACTTCTTTGAAACACAATCAGGTAGAAATGCTAAGAACTTTTTTCCATAGGAAACTAATGCTCAGAAATGCACAAAATATTGTGCAAGGCAGATAGAAACATTACACCTTTAAATTTATACGACGAGAATGCCAATATTTTTATAAATCCCAACCAGTAATTATTTGATTCACGCAAAACACTTCAATTATCTCAACCAAACTTATGTTGACAAATTTTCATCAAACAAATGGTTGAGTATTGGAAAGAAATAGAAGGATTTATTCTTGCCATTGAGGGTAGAGTCATTAATACTTAAAAGTATATGAAGCATAATATTCTAAGACACAAATCAAAAAGTGATATATGTAGAGTATTTTTGGCTTTTCCGGAAACTATAGAACATATCATATCGGGATGTTCTATATTGGCGCCGTCCGAGTATACATTTAGGCACAATCAAGTTTAAAAATTAATTCACCAAAGTTTGGTAATGAAACATAACTTGATTGACTGCCGTAATATATTTCCACATTATGAATACGAACCAAATTCATTTTTAGAAAATTAATTTTATAAAATATATTGTGATAAAACTAGACTAACAGACCGAACGTTTAGTCATAATAGACCGGATATAATTTTACATGACAAAATTTAAAAAAAAAACTTATATCTATAATATGGAAAACAAGATAATATGATGTACAACCCGAAGAAGATGGAATTGATTGCGTTCCACCACGGAAAAAGTCAAGATACAAGTAAGATGCTCCCCGTATACCTTAACGAGGTAAAAATAAATACATGTTCGAACGTGAAATACTTGGGGCACATTATTAATGAAGACCTATCGGACGATGGCGATATCGAACGACAAAGGAGAAGCCTAAGCATAGTGTCCAACATGATTGCCCGCAGATTTTTCAAATGCAGCAATACCGTTAAAAAAATACTGTTCAACGCATTCTGTACTGGCCTGTATACGTGTGAGACATGGTGTCACTACCGAACTTGCTCGATGGAACGACTCCGAATTCAATATAATGACGCCTGTAGAATCATATTTGGATACCGAAGATACAGCAGCGCATCGACAATGTTCACGGAACTAGGACTGAATGGATTTGCCGGCCTGATGAGACACCGGGTTACTGGAGCCAGGATGCGGCTAATGGCCTCCGCCAATACGTTGGTGACCGCAGCCTACCAGCACCAAGCGCCACTACTGAGTGAGCGCTGGGCCCAAGCTCACTCAAGACCACGCCCTGCATAGTTGTTAATTACTTTGTTGTTAATTTATTCTCTGTCATATATTTTTTTCAATTTCAAATACCTACTGTACAAAAAATATGTATACATATATGGGACGTGTGGGATTGCACTAACCTCCCCACATCCTGGAATAAAAATTATTATTATTATTATATCATTGATGTCGCTATTCCAAATTCCTGTAGATAATATTAAAAATGTTGTTTCTGAAAACATAAGAAAATACATAGATTTAGGAAATGAGATTTAAAGAATTTGGCATTCTCAAACTACAAAAGTATTACCATTTGTTATTTCGGCTTTATAGTGAATACCTCACAAGAGTCCCAACTGCTCCCGTCTGGAGCCAGTGAGACTATGGCATCCCCAATTGGGGGATGTTGTGAGGCTGAAGGTAAGTGGGGAAGGGAAAGAGGAAGGTGGGGAAGTACCTGGCTATTCAGATCTAGTCACTAAGCACGGCTAAAGCCATTTGGAGCAACGTTTCAATTCTGAATGGTGGTCTTACACCAAGGCGACATTATACCTAGCTCTCTCATTCAAAATTAAGGCGTATTAGATTTGTCAAAGAATATATATAAAAATGCTAAAATCGGTCATTTTAAATACATGTAGGATTACGAAAGATTTTTTAATTATTTATATTGAGGGATCAGTAGGATTTTTAGGTCCAGTTAGGAGTTCTAGCGACCCGAACCCTCTGATATGAAAATATCTGGAGTCGGTGAATTATTTTCCCATTTGATCTCTGGTGAGTTGACGTGTTGTTCTTGTATTGTTTTGTATTTATTATGCTGATATAATGCACTTGCATAATGTTGGTTGAAAAGTGTATGGAAGGGTTTAGTTTTTCCCGTGGGGAAGATTTAACCCGGACATAAAGTCGGAAAAAATAAATCGTTATCGTTATCGTTATTGTGATCGTGATCGTAATCGTGATCGTGATCGTAATCGTGATCGTAATCGTAATCGTAATCGTAATCGTAATCGTAATCTTAATCTTAATCTTAATCGTAATCGTAATCGTAATCGAATTCGTAATCGTAATCGTAATATTAATCGTGATCTTAATCGTGATCGTAATCGCTAGCTTAATCGTATTGCAATCCTAATCTCCAAAGTCAAAGTTAATAAAATAACAGCATTTTATTTCAGTAAGTTTTCTCCGTGTGGCGTAATGAAATCGTCCTTTCTCTCTCTGTTACACGCCTCATTGCCATGCGCCAGAGTTGGTACCGTTACTAGACTGTAAAATTAAAATTTATGGATCTAAAACTCTTTGCTTGAGTTTTGCGCCAACCATATTAAAAGCGTCGAGATATCGTGATACGAATATATCTAAGAGCGTGATATTCTTCGTGGCAGTGATGGCTCGGAATTCTAAATCGCTCGTTGACGCTCATGGCAGCCTACGGGTTAAAAACGTATTAAAAAGGCAGTTTATATCATTTTCAATTTATGTTAGTAGGTACTCGTATCTTGCATAAAAATTGTACAATATCTTCCGACTTACATAGAAACTTGGAAGAAAAACTGTTACAGAGTGTTACTTCAAGTCATCAGTTGACATTCTCGACAAAGACGAATGCTTTCCTATTAGAAAGAACAAAAGATTTTTCACTAAAAAGAAAATATTCTTTGGAAAACATCTCACAATTTTGGACGCTTTTCAGTTGATGAAAAAAATGACTACACACGAAGGGATGAAAGTGATTTGTTGTTAACTAAAACAAGCGAAATGCGTCTACCTTTTTGAATTATACATTGTTTTAGAGGGTCAGATGGAAATATCTAGATGTATAAGCAAGTCCAAAGTCGCAGGAGTCGCCCTGTGGAACTTATCAATTCCTTTTTAGGCAATGACACACCGATACGATTTTTAAGGTCCAACCTGCCAACTATAATGCATTATCTATTTACTGTATATACTGAGTATTTTATCTTATTCATGGAGAACCGGAGAGTTGATGAGGCAGTGAAAACCCTGGCTCTCTTCAAATGAAGTCAGGTGTGAGATGGGTTTTTTCTCAACCCTAGTGAGAGCTAACCTAGCTTTGTATGATTTGCATTGAGTGACTTGAATTGTAAAAGATATTATGGTTATATGGTTTATGGTACGATTAGTATCATTTGTAGCAGTCTAATAATAATTATGACTCTCTGTGTAAGAGTTTTTTTTACTAATACAGGGTTTTCCAATAAGAGGTGTTATTTTGATATTCAATCGTAAAAGATCAATGGTTTTGTTGCTTGTGTGGCACGTAGCGCTGTCTTGTTGAAAGTTTTGTTTTTTTTTCCGAGCCCCAGATGTGACAATTTTGCTTGTTGACGAAGCCACCGAGGTGGAAATGGGCCTCATCACTCAAGATGATTTGCATTTGATTCACTCAAGTGAATTTTAATAATTTCAATGCGTTGTTAAAGCGTGTATCGTTCCATTTTTATTGATGGCGTAGTTTCTACTTGTCAAATGTCAAAAATTGACAGCTTCAAAATTAAAATCTACCGAAATAGCGGGCTATTCAAAATAACACATCTTATTGGAAAACCGTGTACATAAACGATAATTCGGTAGAGGGTAAAAAAAATCTACTTTCCGTAATAACAATTTAATAAGTTGTTGGGACTCTTCGTCAAACAAAAGAGCTGTCATTTTCTTCTCTTTAAGACGCTGAGGCGGTAGCCGGACGGTTACCGCTGACTAATCACATTCCATATATCAATGATAAAAACACTTATCGTACTCCTAAATATAATGACGCCTGTAGAATCATATTTGGATACCGAAGATACAGCAACGCATCGACAATGTTCACGAAGTTAGGACTAAATGGATTTGCCGGCATGATGAGACACCGGGTCACTGGGGCCAGGATGCGGCTAATGGCCTCCGCCAACACGTTGGTGACCGCAGCCTACCAGCACCAAACGCCTCTCCTGAGTGAGCGCTGGGCCCAAGCTCACTCAAGACCACGCCTTGCATAGTTGTACCTTGTTGTTAATTTATTCTTCTTCATATATTTTTTCATTTTTCAAATGCCTATTGTACAAAAAATATGAAACGTGTGGGATTGCACTAACCTCCCCACATCCTGGAATAAAAAAAATAAATTATTACTATTAATAAATTAAGAGTGTTCATGTGCCTTTTCATTCTGTCATAGTGAAGTAAAATAAGAAACTTAACGATCTTTATTAAGGGCCCGCTTTCCGCGTAAAGAATTGAGATTTGGGCAACACCCACAAAATAAACAATATTTAGTGTTAAAAGAATCCGACAGAGGTGTCTGAATTCGTATTAGGAATAATTTTGGGGATTATTTAATAATTTAAATAACGAAATTAAATTACCGACATCTATTGCAATTTTAGAAAAACAGAACCATTTTTAGTTAGCACCGAGCAAATGAACGAAGTCGAAATGAAGATGGTTCTCAAAATATGGGTTTTATTACGGATTTAATTAATTATTTTTTTTTTAATTTTACAAAAAACATTTAAGAAAGTTATTTGTATAGGTATAAAAATTACTTTACTTTACATAAATACTATTATCACTTTTATAAAAGTAATTTATAGATAACTTTTATAAAATCAATAAATATATTTTTACATCAATAAGGTTTTTCTTATATGGTTATCTTTATAGGGTGTCCGGGGGTAAAGTGCTCAAACTTCAGGAGTTTATTCTAAATGCTAGATGAAGTAAAAATGAAATGGAAATTATTCGAATTTCCAAATTTTTTCCACAAAAATTTATTTTCCGTAAAAGAAATTGTTTTTTTTTCTATACAAAAAATTAAACTTTTTTACTCGAAAACTATCTTAACCCTTAAATGCATGACTTTTTTATTTGAAAATAATATATATTTTTGCATTCTTTTTATAAATTAAAAATAGGGAAAAATAATTTAAAAAATATTTATCCATAAATTCTGCTTATTTTGAGAAAAACGTTATTATATCATATGTGAAACACTATGCATCCATGTCATAAAAAATGCTCTTACCTAATGTTACAAAAATAATTATCAGTGAATAAAGCGAACTAATTTATGACTTATACGTAAAAAATGAAGACAAATAAAAACAGGGAAAGTATTAATTTAAATGAAATGCCGTAAAGCAGTTTTTGTTCTTATTAAAACATAGAGGGACTTTGTACTTTTGGCAGTGGCAGTACGTCAGACCATTGCAGGTAGGAAGTCGACACCTCTGCCTCTTTTCGTGCCATGTTGGCCAATGAGATACCTCATCGCTTCTTATGTCTTTTGGTGGGACATTTAATTTTGGGCCTTTTTTCTTCTTTTGTAAAACGGGCTCTAAACTTCCACTTGGCCGACCAGTTCGTTTGTTGGTAAACTTAGAGTCAACGGTGCATAAAGATCGAGAAATTAGGGTTTTAAATTGGGCGAGACGCATAATATTTTATGTATTGGCATTTTTTTTGATCTTGTACTCTTCTATATAGAAACCAAGAATTTACTATAGTCGTATCAACTAAGTGGTATAGCACCCTCATCCCTCATATACCATCTATTGCTTCTCATCGCAATTTTATATCTTCCCATGACACTGTCTAGTAAGTCAACTCCTCCCATATGTCTGTTGTACTCTATTATAGCAAATGGGCAGTTAACTGTGACATTATTTTTTTTTTTTTTTGTCATAACGTTCAACAGTTTTTATTGAAAGTTCCCCTGCAAAAGACGATAGTAATGTGACCACCTTGTTATCCTTCCAAACAACATTAGACATTTCAACGCCTTGATACGATCCATTAAATTCCGAGCTTGTTCCTCGTGGAGCATTTTTCATTATTTTTTCTTCTGGTAGCTTACATTCAGGGATTCTATTCCTCCTAACTGTCCCCTTTGAATTTCTGTGTTTGATTGAATGCCTGTGCAAGCCAAATGGCTTAAAAGTTTAATTGAGGTGTAATAATTGTCAAAATAAAGTCTGTGGTTCAAGTTTTTTGGTACTACGCTACATAGATGCACAACAATATTTCCACAGGCTCCCAAATCTGGTTCACTTTCAAGTCTTGGCAAGCAATTCTCTTGTCCAGAATAAAATTCAAAATTATAAAGCGTAACCAGATACGCCACTCAATACAAAAAGTTTATAACCCCATTTGTGGGGTTTCATGGGCATGTACTGTTTCATATAACTTCTTGCTTTAGTTGAACATATTTGTTCATCAACGCAAATATATTTTTCAATTGGAATTGATGCAAATCTTTGATTTAAGTCCGTGAGTAGAGGTCTGATTTTAAAAAGACGATAATGAGCTGGATTTTCTCTCGGTAAGTGTTTTGTCTTTGAAATGGATAAATTGACGTATTTTATCAAATCTATACTGTCATCATCCGTAAAATCCATTCCATCGTCACTGTCAGATGAGCGATTAATTATTTCGTCCAATTCCTTTTCGGATAAACCCCTCTTTGCCATTTTGAAACTACATCATGCTATAATTAGTAATGACTAAATACAAATGTCAAAATATGGTCTCAGTGCATAGTGTTACATATATGATATAATAACGTTTTGTCAAATTTAGACTATCAAAATACATAATACACATAAAATCTTATTATTTGTGAAATAATATAATTACGATCCAACACGTCGAAAAAACACTATATTTTGATATAATACTGGACATCAAAATGCACACAATCTGTAACCTCCAACTCTCAAGTTTAAAATCAAAATTTCAAATTATTGTGTGTAATCTATTGTAATTTTTCGACAATATTATTATGCAGAAATAATGTAAAAACTATACTGTAATACCAAAACCCACCAACAGATGTCAAAATGAAAAAAAAATAAAAAAGCTAATTATATCAGATGTGTTACATTATGCAGTTAAGGGTTAAAACGTTGGAATTCCAAAAAAAGTTTTTTTTCTTTTTTACTTGTACTATCAATTAGAATCACCTCCCGAAGTTTGTGCACTTTACCCCCGACATCTTGTATAATATGCGCAATATAATATTTATACACGTGTAATATCTACTTTTGTACATTTATATAAATTATATACACGTTTACATTTTTATGCTCATCAAATTTATTATATTATAAAGATAGATAGAAAGATCCTTAGTGCTTCCTGAGGACTTTATTAATTTGACAGAATGTATGATCTTTATCGATCAAATGATTTGCGAATTCGGAAAAACCGTTATTATTGAGGTTTTATTGATGTTTTGTTTCTCCCGATTTATTCGTATAACCCATTAGTCTACATAATTATCTAGCGGTTTTCCATTACTTGTGCACTTATGTTAATGTATTTTATGACCGTCTTTGTGTTGCTTATATTTGTATCATGTTGTCTCCCTCTATATTTTGTTATATATATATGCACACATTATGTACTTCTTGTTTAGTATTAATTTGTACCCTGATGATGCTTAAGTAAAGCGAAACCGGTCGGTTCTTAAATTAATAAATATCGTGGTTTTAAAACAAAAAAGTATTTTATTTTATTAAATTATATTCCCCACAGTTTCAGAACTTTCAATAGCTTCTTTCGCTCGCACGTTCATTATTATTCTGGATTCCACGTTCGAGTATTGTTATTTGAAACAGATGGCCCATATATTATTATTACATATTATATTATATTTCGGACATCGTTGCATTGTGAATCATTAGAGCAGATCTTAGAGTAATATTGTAAAGTGACGTGTGTATTTGTGTACGTAGAAAGTTAATTCACAAATAAATCACGATCATATAGTATCCTCAACAAGCAAACTAAATTAATAAGAACTTGCCCCGTAATTTCTAATGTTTTGGAATTAGTTTTATTTCCCAAAGTACGTATTCTGAAAAAAATAAAATAATATTTTTTATAACTTTTTACTACACAATACATAAATAAAAATAATAATTAATTTTTATAATAAATTTTCGTTTATCGTATTCTGAAAAAAATAAAATAATAATTTTTATAACTTTTTACTACACAATACATAAATAAAAATATGAATTACAAATGTTTATAATAAATTATCGTTTATAATAAATATAAGCTTGTAAATCAAATATTGTACTTTTTTCTTCTCACCTATCATGCGTTGAACCCTTTGGAGATATATTGTTTTCTTTGGAATACGAGATGTCTTTCGCTTATTTCCCATCTTTGAAAAAACAATATTTATGAACTGATATACGCTTAAAATTATCTTTATAGGTTCAAATATTTGCACGTAATCGCACGTCTGTATATCATAAAACGTTGAACGACACGTCTGCCCCCAAAGCCCTCGAGTTGGCCAATGAGCTTTGCAATGAAAGATAGGTTAATCTTCATGTCGGAGCGAGCGCGCTATAATAAATGTGATTTAAAAGCAATAAGCGTAAGAGACAGTTGTGAAAATATTTAATTAAACAAGACTTATTAACAATACAGCAAAAATTTCTTTAGAATTATCTTAAGTAGCATTTAAAGAAGCAATCTGAATTTTTTCATACCTGTAACTTGTAATATAACAGAAACAAATGTGTAAATAATAATTTTTGGAGCATACTTTGCAATTTTTTTCTATCGAGGGAATTTTATGTAATTAACGTTTCGGCCCTACACATATTCAGATAATATCTTGAAAAATAGCATATATTTTTTTAAGAACTTAGAAACTTAAAGTGTTACGAGAAACTTGTTATAAATCGGTAGAAATTTGGAATGCGGCCCCTTAAAATCTGAGTGATTTACTTCTTCCTTCCTTCTCACAAATCACAAACCAAAAATTTATTTTCCAAACAGACGTGTTATCATTTTATACGTCTGGAAACGCTGAGGCGGCTGCCGGCCGTCTGCCGCTGACTCTACACAACTGCCAAAAGTGTATTTTAGTAAAGAGAAAAAATACAGAAATAGTGTGACCTAAAATATTGCTCCAAAACACGGGAGAGATAGAGACAGATTTGTTAGAAAAGTTTTAACGATCACAACGGTACATCGTCACTCCGCGCGACACTGTGACATTGTTGCAGTCACTACTACTAACGTGTAACACCCTGTAAAAAAGTTAGAATGTTACAATAGTTGAGTTACACATTAGTTACAAAAACATATCACTGAACAAATAATTTATAAGAATTTCTATTAAGAGTAATTTTGACACATTTGAAAGAATATTTTTCGTTATTTGAAAAAGTATTTCAAGTTCACCTAATGTATAGAGAAATTGAACATACTTTTGACACACAGACATTCCCTCTTCACATTTTTCTTGTATTCTTTCTTCAGTTGTTTAGAAGATTTATTTTCAGGAACACAAATCCTAAATTTGTACGAATCAATATTTCCAAGAATTGAATTGTAAAAATTGATACAATCGAAATTATAATGAGAAATTGTGAAAAATATCATATGAATTTAATAAATTATGAAACTAGGTAAAGAAAATTTTAGAATTTAATTGTTCATTGATTGTTATATGTTTATATACCTGAAGTTATTTCAGTTTTTTTTTCTATTTATACCTGTAAAACGTTGTAAAAATAAATTAAATCGTTATTTGTTGACGTGTACCCGGCGTTGCTAGAGGTTATCCTTAGGAGATAGACATAAACAACCATGGACTTTTCTGTAGACGTTTTTAAGGTAAACCATTCAGTAGTAAAGTATTTTTAAGTAACTCATAAGGTTTAGTCAGCGTTGGCAATGTAAGCGTTCGAAAATATTTTTTTTATGACTTGATTACAAAACATCGAATTTTCTCTACTTTCTATAAATATAATGCATAGATTATAGTATTTATTAATCTTACGGAAGAAATTTTCTTTCGTGATAGTAAAAACTCTATCTCAATCCGTTGCTTAGTTTTGAAAAACTAAGCGCACAAACAGATCGACACGGATAGCGTCTTTATTTTATACTACTTAGAGATTTTATAGTATCAAAACGTGAAGAGCTTTTGTTCAGCGAATAGAGAACTTAAGGTTAGTACAAATAAAGCATCTGCCTTTGTCTATGTCATTTTATTTGAGCTTAAAGCTAACACTAAATTGTAATGAGCTCTCAGTAAACTTTAATGAAGTTTGAAATGCAAAGACACTTGTTTAATTTTAAATGTTTTTTATCTCTAAATAGTATAAAATATAGCACTATCCACGTCAGTCGCTACGCAACGAATATTGATAGAGTTGTCACTATCATTTAGATAATTTCTTTCGCAAGGTTCCGTATTATATATATTTACATAAATAATACATGCATATTGTATTTATATAAAGTGGAGAAAAGTCGATGTTTCATAATCAAGTCGAAAAAATATTTTTTCGATTACTACTTTGCTAACGCTGGCTAAACCTTATGGGATACATCAAAATAATGTAGGTACTACAGAATTTTATATCTTAAAAAGGCCTACAGAAAAGTCCGAGGTGGTATGTCTATCTCCTAAGGAAAACCCCTAGACGCCTGGTACATGTCAGCTAGTAATTTATAAATGCGAGTTTATTTGAACATTATTCTGAAACATACATATGATGTATATACATGGGTGTATGTATATATGTGCACATAAATAAACATTTTTTTCCCTTTTCTTTAAACAACAATGTACAATAACCATTAAAAAAAAAAAAAAATTTAAAATCCCAACTTACACTTTTATATAAGAAAATTTAACCAATACACATAAATACATGTACCATTTAATCATAACCACGTAAACACCTCAGCACAGGTTCTCCCAGTGAGGTGTTCACGAAACATATAACATTACCCACCACAGTGTCACCTACTCAAACCTACCTCACACCCAGCATAAAAAAAAAATAAAAAAAAATAAAAAAACACCATATTAACAACAGTTCTAAATGTATGTATTATATACAAATGTAAATATTTGGTAAACACTGTAATGTATGAATAGAAATAAATAAATTTAAAAAAAAAATACCTATATAGTGATTTTCGGCATAGTATGCCGAGTTTGCCATAATATGCCATTTTACTCGCAGAATTCGGACATTTACGATTTTTTTATAATTTTTTTAAAAATCCTAAGAATATAGGATAAACGCTAAAATATAGTAGAATTCATTAGCCATATAGCACTATAATCACTTTATATGTCTCCGTATTATATATGAGATACCTACACTCAGAATCGCCCTGGTAAAAATTGATGATGTTTTGATAACTTCAAGGACTGACGAAATTTTCGTAACAACTTAGTGAAGTGATTACCAAACTAGCTCATTGGCCTCAAACGACGCCGTCCCGGCGTGTGTACGGCGATGTGTCTTAAAATTAAACGACGCCGTCCCGGTGGGTCTGATGTATGTCGGATTAAAAACGAAAAAAGGATACATTAGTATAATCTGTGTTTAAAATTTTAAATGCCAATCACTCTGGAGATAATTAAGCATTCATTTCGTACTAATTGGCAGGACTCCGTTGCTACAGTTTTTTCCTGATATTTACGATTGAAATTTTGTTATATTTCAGCGTAGTCAATATAGTTTTGTTATATTGACGGCCGGCATAGTCCAGTGGTAACGCATTGGACTGCCATTCCGAAGGTCGCGGGTTCGAACCCGGCGTGCGCAAATAAATTTTATTTGATTAATTTGTGTTATTTCACAATTAATTAATTAAAATAATATATAGTATATTTGCGGCACGTTCCAGAGTGGAAGATACTACCAGTATCGCCCTGGTGTAAGACCACCATTCAGAATTGAAACGTTGCTCCAAATGGCTTTAGCCGTGTTTAGTGACTAGATCTGAATAGCCAGGTACTTCCCCACCTTCCTCTTTCCCTTCCCCACTTACCTTCAGCCTCACAACATCCCCCAATTGGGGATGCCATAGTCTCACTGGCTCCAGACGGGAGCAGTTGGGACTCTTGTGAGGTATTCACTATAAAAAAAAAAATAAAAAAAAAAAGCGTCATTGAATTTGTTTCAAAATGGCGTGTGGTTCGGGAATTGACAAGTTTTTTCGTGTGGTGGGCGGCTAACATCAGCCCAAATTGAAAAAATATATTATGTTAATAAGTATGATTAATGTACAACTTTTCTTAATCCAATTATAAAAAAATTAATAAAAAAAATAGATTTTTGTAAAAAAATATTTTTATATCCTCGTTTAATAATATTATTATTATTTTTTTAAACATTGCATATATTTTTTATGTACCTTAATTCAATGCACAAGTAAATTTAAAGAAATTGTTTCGTTTTCATGTTTAGTTTAAAAGTTATGTAAGATTTAGTACACCACTGCAGATTTAAAATTTGGTACAAAATTAATTCGGATGTGAAGGACAATTTTTTAGCTAAACAATTCGGAGGCCAATGGGCTAGTTGGCGATTAAAAGTGCTTTGGGGCGATTTTAATGTATTTTTGGGCGATAGATATACTTAATGCAAGTAAAGATAATTCAGTTACATGAAATGTCAAAAAATCTCAACATATATCAGATATCTCGACGAATTTCTCTGGAATCTGAAAAATAAAGCGAATTTTACAGGTTTGTTCTTGGGTCAAGTACAAATTTTACCTGTGGTGTTCTCTTTCTGTGATACTGTGATAGATGAAGGGGGGGGGGGGGATAGTAGGAACCTCTACTCTATTGAAACCATGCCAGGAAATGTGCAACTAACTGGATTGCAATATCATGATGTCCTTGGTATTGGAAAAGAAACAGAGGACACCAACAGATTTGGCAATTTGCTGCCAAATATTGGCAAAACTGGAGAAATCTTAGACAATTTGTTTAAAGTTTAAGTAGAAGAATATTAAAATCTCTGAGGCAACAGAAAATTAAGAATGGGTTTGAGAAGAAGACAATGTTCCTGACTAATTTATCTAGTTACTGAACAGAATGAAATATACCCTTTATGAAAGAACGAAGTTCAGAATCAAATCTTTGCTATTGCTCGAAATGACTCAAATCATGTTTACTGACTACTTAAACCTCACAAAATTTCCCATTAGGGTATTAGGGTGCCATGATTCCACTGGTTCTGTACAGTCGAGATTTTATGCGGAATTTAAAAATAAATCATTATTTTCATATCAAATAACTCCGGTCACAAATTTCTTTAAAAAACGTTACTTCCCTTTTCCGCCAAATGATTTTTCTTCATTAAATGCTCTTCAAAAATACGTAGTTTTTGTAAGTAAATTCCAAAAATACAACCTACCAAATAAATTAAATGGATCAATGAATTCATAATAAGAACGATTATTTAACTTTGATTACCAAATTATAAATGATTTCTTTGAAACGGAAAAAAACTTCTTGAAATTAAGTTCGGATATTAATGACACCATTTAAACGTTGAATAATTACTGATATCTTTTACAATAATTGAGCTCTAATTAAGGCACTTATTCGAAATTTCGATAACCGAAACCCTTAGGACTCGAGTCTTCAGGATGAAAGAAACAAAAAAATATTGTTGACTGAAAAACAAATTTAATTTTAAAAAGCCGAATTTTCTAAAATCTTATTATTTATTATTTTTTTTGGTATTTTATAATAATCATTTTATATCCTAACATTTTAATAAGTATTGTAATAAGAGTAGGTATACTTAGTATAATACATATCGCATTTAGAATTGACGCAAACACACTACTCACGCAGATGCATCGCTTGCATACATCATGTTTCAAATTTTTTATCGTACTTTTGGTGGATATGAATTGAGATTTTCAGGACTATCAGTATTATCGTCATTATATTTTGAGTTTCTACGCCGTGTTGCACTTCCTCCTAATTTTTTCCTTACTTCACGTCTGCCCTGATAATAGAGACTGCGCCCAGCAAAAAAATGGATTTTACTTTCATTGAAGAATATAAATATATATTATTAAAATAAATACCGTAAAGTCCAATTATGTCCTCTACGTGCGAACCGTATCTAAGTTACGCTAATAAACAATAATCAGTGTTAATCTCAAGTGTCCTACCCGGTAAGTATGGTATTG
The DNA here is from genome assembly GCA_026573805.1 of Hesperophylax magnus. Classification (NCBI taxonomy): domain Eukaryota; kingdom Metazoa; phylum Arthropoda; class Insecta; order Trichoptera; family Limnephilidae; genus Hesperophylax; species Hesperophylax magnus. The sequence goes on from JAIUSX010000081.1 coordinate 1,738,958, forward strand.
TAAATTATCTCCATATATAATTAGTAATAAAATAGAACATTTTAGAAATGTATTATATATTTGTACAGCGCCCTTGAGGTGATTTTGCGCAAAAACAGCGCTTTACAAATCATCCAAATATTAGTATTAAAGTTATAAAAATTCACGCGTGATTACATTCCATTCTTCGAATTTCATTATTCTATGCCCAAGACTTATTTGTGAGATCTTTCACGCAGATACATCGGATGAAAAATTTCGAGTGATTTATTTAATTTTTTCTTGAAAAGCTAACTCCTTCGTATCGCGCCAATCCAAAAATTCCACAATCAAGATAACTTCGGGGGGCACTAAATCAGGGTTGATGGTCGTTAGAAGAATATAAACTCCCGAAAGATAAAGGGTGAGAAGCATAGAAAAACAACTTGATAAAGGGTGAGAAGCATAGAAATACAATTTGATGAAGGGTGAAAAGCATAGAAATACTATTTGGTGAACAGTGAAAAGCATAGAAGTACAATTTGATAAAGGGTGAGAATCATAGATGAATTTGATTGTACAAATGTTAGGAAATTTGACATACTTTTGATACTCACTTGTTATCTGAAGTCAATTTGAAAAGTTTCGGTTGGGTTAGGTTAGGTTAGGTTAGGTTCAATGGCTTCAGATTATAAAAAGATGCTGTTATAGTCACGACAACTATTCTTCTTTATTTACTATTCGTAATTTCTTCCCTTCATAATAATTTTACAAATAACTTCATTTCATCAGATCACCATTTCGTTATTGCATAGTGTCATCAGTTCATCATTTCATCAGATCTTCATTTCGTCAGTTCTTCATTTCATCATTGCATCATTTCATCATTGCATAATTGTATCATTTCATCATTACATCATATCATCATTTCAACATTTCATAATTTCATCCTTGTATCTTTTCATCATTGCATCATTTCATTAATGATAGCCTAGGTGATCGAGGAATAAGGCTAGTTCAAATCCCGGCGTGCGCAAGAAAATAATAATTACAATTATTTTTAAAAAGCAATAATTATTAGCCTGAAACACTCATCCACATTGAAAAATCTCCTGATAAAAGATACATGACGCCAACGGGACTTGAACCCGTGTCCTTTCATAAAATAAAGTTGGTTGTTGTCAGGTGAAAAAATTTAACAAGCAGTAATTGTTGAATGAAACACTAGTATATATTGAATTATTTCGCGGATAAGAGATAAGCCGCCATAGCTCAGTGGTCAGAGCTGTCGACCGGAAATCGAAAGAACACGGGTTCAAGTCCCGTTGGCGTCATGTATCTTTTATCAGGAGATTTTTCAATGTGGATGAGTGTTTCAGGCTAATAATTATTGCTTATAAAAATAATTGTTACCCTTTGTGCTATGCATAAAAATCTTGTCTTAAACATTAGTTTACCAAAAAAATAATAAAAAAATAATTGAATGGTTTGTGTTATTTCACAATTTATTCATTAAATATAATGTATGTAGCATACTTCCAGAGTGGAAGATTTACTCTCTATTATCGTTCTGGTGTGAGACCACAATTCAGAATTGAAACATTGCTTGAAATGGCTTTGGCCGTGTTTGGTGACCAGATCTAAATAGCCAGGTACCCCCATGCCTACCTCTTTCCCATCTCCCTCTCCTCCCTATTATCTTTCAGCCTTATAACATAACCAAAATGGGGATGCCATGGTTTCACCGGCTCCAGACCCATGTGCGGTATTTAAATAAATTTGTATAACAACTTGCATCATTCCAGCATTGCATCATTTCATCATTGCATCATTTTATTAATGATAGCCTAGGTGGTCGAGAGATAAGGCTAGTTCAAATCCCGGTGTGCGCAAGAAAAAAATAATTGAATAATTTGTGTTATTTCACAATTTATTCATTAAATATAATGTATGTAGCATACTTCCAGAGTGGAAGATTTACTCTCTATTATCGTTCTGGTGTGAGACCACAATTCAGAATTGAAACATTGCTTGAAATGGCTTTGGCCGTGTTTGGTGACCAGATCTAAATAGCCAGGTACCCCCATGCCTACCTCTTTCCCATCTCCCTCTCCTCCCTATTATCTTTCAGCCTTATAACATAACCAAAATGGGGATGCCATGGTTTCACCGGCTCCAGACCCATGTGCGGTATTTAAATAAATTTGTATAACAACTTGCATCATTCCAGCATTGCATCATTTCATCATTGCATCATTTTATTAATGATAGCCTAGGTGGTCGAGAGATAAGGCTAGTTCAAATCCCGGTGTGCGCAAGAAAAAAATAATTGAATAATTTGTGTTATTTCACAATTTATTCATTAAATATAATGTATGTAGCATACTTCCAGAGTGGAAGATTTACTCTCTATTATCGTTCTGGTGTGAGACCACAATTCAGAATTGAAACATTGCTTGAAATGGCTTTGGCCGTGTTTGGTGACCAGATCTAAATAGCCAGGTACCCCCATGCCTACCTCTTTCCCATCTCCCTCTCCTCCCTATTATCTTTCAGCCTTATAACATAACCAAAATGGGGATGCCATGGTTTCACCGGCTCCAGACCCATGTGCGGTATTTAAATAAATTTGTATAACAACTTGCATCATTCCAGCATTGCATCATTTCATCATTGCATCATTTTATTAATGATAGCCTAGGTGGTCGAGAGATAAGGCTAGTTCAAATCCCGGTGTGCGCAAGAAAAAAATAATTGAATAATTTGTGTTATTTCACAATTTATTCATTAAATATAATGTATGTAGCATACTTCCAGAGTGGAAGATTTACTCTCTATTATCGTTCTAGAAATTAAACTAAAATTATCTAAAAAATTAAAATTATCGAATAATTCGATAATTTTATTACTACATCATTAAACCATTTTACTCAAAAGTAATCCCTAAATGCTTTGAACAGAATGCATTTTATTTTGTGACCAAACACGTTTAACTTAACCACTGCATCTTTTGATACAACATAAAATATTGTAAATATATACAACATAATCTCATAATAGGAAAGTTACAGCCTACACACGTTAGTTGCATACTTTTAAGTAGAAAAGGCTAAGCAATTTGGACTGTTAACACTTTATATTCCCGCGTCGCACGCCACAAACAAAACTTTTACGTTGCATAATTTAAGTGTTAACTCAATTTCACCCTGGAGATTTTTTAACGGTGTTAAAGATTAATTCTAGGGTACGTTAAGGGCGGAGATGTCACTCTTAATAACCATAATTCTCTGTTGCCAGGAATTAAAATGTGGCTTTAAAATTATGTAGTCATCTCTGAAAACTTTGATTATAAGTTCAGAAAAGTTGTATTTTCAGAGAAGAGATCTTAATTTTTAATATCCTGAGAATTTATCTGTAAAATTTGTAGTTCTGCATGCATTTAAATTTACCCACAAAATGATCACATAAGACATGTGTGGCAAGAAAGAAAGGTTTTTACATAACTTAAAATGATTTTTCATTTAAATTATTTTGTGAACACCCTAGAAAATCCTAATTGTTGGAAGCCAGTGGGACTCGGCATCCTTAATTGAGTATGTTGTGATACTGGAGAGAGGGGGAGGGAAGAATTCGAAGAAGAAGAAGGTTGGTATAATGTTTTCAGGTCTTTTCAATAAAAACACTCCTTTGACTTCACCGAGTTTCATTTCACAATGAAACAATCACTAAATCTTCACTCCTGACCATTCTACAGGAACCGGCTTGTTCTATGGTTAAAAATGGAAGAATGAAGGTTCTAGTAACCCATCTTATTCAATAAAAACAATGGTTTAATATTTTCCAAGTAGTAAAAAATAATTCTATCGTGTAAGCTGTTAGTAGAGCTCTACTTTTACCACCAACCTCATTTAGTCAAGTTCAAAACCAATAGTTTAGGACCTACACCTACAGAGGGCAGCAGTAGCTAGTTTTAACAATTGGGAAGTACTTGGCAGATATAGTCGCCAAATATAGACAAACCCAATTTACGAAACGTTTTGATCACTTGAAGTGACCTTTCACCAGGACAATACTGGGAGTATCTACCACTCTCGTATACAACACAAAATACTTGCATAGGAATAAGTGCTTTGTAATATCTCTAGTGTAGAAAATAACTATCAAAATTATCTTTTGATTATAAAAGTTACGTACATTGATAACGACTCAATTTTAAAGTTATTAGGAATGTGTCATTTTTTAAAAAAAACCTGCGTATTTACGCACATAGTGACAAATTTAAATATAATTTAATTCATTCAACAAGTAAACCAAAAATATTTCTTTTACATTTTGTCCAACGAACCTTGTAGGTTACGTAAAAAAACTCCTTCAGAATTTTTTTTACCAGAGAAGTGAAAATACGTGTTGTGATTGGATTATGTTCGCGAAGTATAAGAAACCTAATGTGACAGTTGCGTTGTTTATGACATTTTTTCATTATTTTACGCTTTTACCAAATTTTCTATCCCCACGCATTTCTGTATTCCGGGTATTTTTTCTAGTTTATGTGTGAAATATGATAATTGGAATCTTGCGTAAGTGAACCGGTGTTTTTTTAGGAAACTTATGTAAAAGCATGAGACAAAGAATGGATTATGCGGTAAAGTTTTTTTAAAACTAGTTTAGCACTTTGGCTAAAACATGTACACAATGTAATATTTTGCTAAGAGGTTTTATTTATTATCTCAGATATTATAATAATGATAACATAACTTTAGATAATAATATTATCATTCATAAGTCTTGCTAGTGTCTCGTTGAGAGATTGAAAGTCTAAAAGTGAATTAAGAAAAATACAAAGGTAGCCGATGTAGTTAAAGATCACGTTAAGTTGCAGGATTACTAGATGACTGAGATCATCAAGAAACATGTACCAAACTTAAAGAATTCAAGAAGTCAGTAGACCTAACATTCTGATGTTTGTTATTTGCTGGGTTGGGGACTGCCAGCTGTCTGTCAGCTAGATATCGAGAATTCGGGGAAATTTCCAAGATCGCCATTGCAACAAGAGGGTTCAGCAAAAGACAACTTCACCAGCGGTGCTAGAGGAGTAGCGATTTCATGCTATAAAAGGCATTACCCTAGTTCTTGTAAATCAGTTTGTAATATTGTGTCAATATATACAATCTGCTTTAATCGTGTATACGGGAGAAAGAATAGCAGCTTGCTACGCCAATTACACAATGAAATGTGGGTCAAATTCAAATACCAGAAGGAATGAGGGAGGGCATCCTGAAAGAGAAAATCCAAGTATTTATATACGGACCAGATCAGCTACTCAATATGCACAGAAACTCACTGAGGGAATAGGTTGGACTACTAACGAGACACATCCACCTCAGGAGACACAAACAGCTGATAAGAAAACACAAATTGTTGCAAGAAATAGAGGATTTTAATTCACCTACGGGAACAAGGTTCAAATTTCTGGGTACACACGTCGTGGAACCAGGAGACATATCTAAATAACCAATTTTAACCCAAGTGAAAATAATTAGAAGGACCGGATTACCGTTAAAAGAATTAAGTGGAACGGGAGACGGCTCGACGGGCCTATGACCTGATTGCTCACGGAAACTATGATAAACCATCTTCGCGTTATTAACCCCTAAGGCTAATTTGTTCGTTTTTAGCTTGCATTAGTCTCCAAAAAATCATTGTGTCTCCGTTACTGTCTAAGAGAAATTCGATCTAAACGGCATTAGAAATAAAAAGAACGTCAGGTGTGACGAATCAAATTTCGTCACAAATAAATTTGAACGTTAAACTGAGTATGTCCCGCAGTGTGCGCCCAAAGACAAAGAAAGTGTTGACAGACGGGGGTTGTAAAGAAAGAAGTGAGAAGTGCGGGGTAGGGCGACAGGTCCTACGAGCTCAGGAACGAAGGCAGTCAAGATCGAGGCGGGAGAGAGAGGAGACCGAGACAGGAGTGGTGGTGAAGCACGCGTTCCCCGTCCAGCGATGTGATGCTGGGCGGTGGATGAAGTGATTATCAAGATATGTTATCCTCCGCCCGGCGACGTAATGCTCGGCGTAAGGCGAAGAAAGTACGGTGACCAGACGCGGCCGGGAGGCGAAGAAAGTGCAGTGACCAGACGCGGCCGGGAGGCGAAGAAAGCGCGGTGACCAGACGCGGCCGGGAGGCGTGAGCTGAAGAACTGCAGAAGCCGCCGCGCCACCTAGAACTTCAGCCTTACTTAGGCCAACGCACAGAACCAACTCAGCGACTACAGTGAAAAATGACAATGTGAAAAGTGGAACCATATGACAACTAGTTAAGTTATAGATGTAAGTAGATCTAAGTATAATTTAGATTTAGTGTTAACACTTGATAAACCCAATTATAGAGACTCATAATTAATAGATGTTATTAATTAAATTCACCTCCCTAGTCCCCACCCATGCAACCCGAATTGGTGCGAAGGCAGAGTATACGGCTGAAGAGGTAAGTATAAAACAGCAATATATTTAAGTATGATTCTGAGCTAGATGCCGGAGAAGTTAACGTGATATTGTCACAATGGCGCCCAATGTGAAGCGGTTTTAGATATTTTATTATATCTATCACTAATGTTATTGACATTCCTAAAACCCATCCCTGAAAACAAGGTAAATATTTGCATGTTCTTATTATATTTAATCTTCTGCACTGTTTTTCGCCCTTGTCATGTTTTGTCTCGAGTTACCTACCGTTGTTTGGGTTTTTCGTTTTTTGTATAGCGTAAACAAATGTTCTGTGATAAAGTCAGATGCGTAATATGCGTCTCATGTCAAGTGCTATTTTTTGTCGGAGGGCAGTTAAATCATTCCAAAATTCTGCGTTTTGACACATTTGGGACTGTGTTAAAATTAACCATTTATCGGAGTAATATTTTCAACACAAGGCGGGTGATGTCAAGTGGCTATTTGTTATTTGTTAAAATGTATTAAGGATAGTGATTTTAAGGTACCCATTGGAGTTTATTTTTTGTTGCGTTTTAGGCAGGGGTGTTTGACCCCGAGTAAGGATTAAATATTTGTCCCGTTGACAAAGGTCATCAAATCAAAGATTGTGGTGAGCTGAGTCAGCAAATGTAGAATTGCTGTGTATGAACGGCATAAGAATAACAATGTATTTTCTATATGTCATTCGGAGAAATTCATTTTCATACCACAATTTCGATCATTTTTATGTGTTCGGTAAAAATCCGATAATTGAAAATTGATGGCGGAAGGCGACCGATAGAGAGGGGAGAGAAAGGGTTAAGGCGCATTCACTTAACGCGATTTGAGGAAAACAAATATCTTCGTTCGGCGAAACCATACATTATCTTGTATCTAAAGTCTCGCAATGTTTCGGATAGTAGTCTGCGTAGATGAGAAAATAAAAAGGCGCGTGCGAATGTGATGACGAACTGCGTTAGTTACGAATTGGAGCACTTACCACCGACACGATTTGTGAGGTACAAATACTCACGTTTGATGAACTTAATATGAGAGTACCTAAATGTCTCCATATCTAAAAAGTAATCTGCGTGCGTGATAAAAGACCGGTGTTGGTAGAGGTGCGTCCACAAGTTAAAAAATGTGAAATGCGAACGGAAACGTAAAGGAGCACTGAACGTTCCACGATTTGAGTGGTACAAATATGCATGTTTGACGAAATAACTATGAGAGTACCTAAATGTCTCCATATCTGAATAGTCTGCATGCGTGATAAAAGACCGGTATTGGTAGAAGTGCGTCCACAAGCGAAAATGCGAAAACGAAAGCGAGCACTGAACGTTCCATAATTTGAGTGGAACAAATACGCGCGTTCGTTGAAATTAGTATGTGTGTACCTAAACGTCTCCATATCTGAAAAGAATTCTGCGCGCGTGATAAAAGACCGTAAGATATGTAAAATTGCGAAAAATTTAAATAAAATGGGATGATGCATTGAAGCATTGGCCAGCAGGGATGATAAAATGTGACATATTGAGGTTGCATCTTAAAAGCGGTTGAATGAGAGACAGAGTATCCGGTTTTGGTGGTTTCTCCGCGTAATAGAAACTACCTGGCGCTCAATTTCCATTGTGTATCACGTCGGGAGATACACTACAACTCTGTTACCATATATTGTTTAGTTTTTTATCATTCATTTCATTTCAGATGTACTATGTATGTACACCAGATTTCTTGTTTTTGTTATCGAAGATGTAGGCGTTAATAGATTAAGGTAAATGAGGAGTGAATAAAGATTAGTAACGGCCTCTTTTGCAAAGTACAACTAAGGTTTAGGTTTAAGTGATCAACGTGTATTGATAAGGAGTTATGCGTATGTAAGTATGGAATTCTATTATACTTCAGACATGCCAGCAGAACTGAGGGGAGATTAAACTGAAGTGGTAGGTATGAATTCCCAACTCCTTCCCTATCCTGACTCTTTGAAAATTTTATGTTGGCATTAATAATATTGTCATTAATAATGTTGTCATTTAAAATCTTGTCATTAGTTTTTGGTCACATGCTTGGGAAGAAATTTGTAAACAAAAATTGAAAGGTTCATATCCTCAAGTGTCTGGAGAGGATTAGATCGCTTGGTTAAAATAAAAAGTGTTTATGTTAGTCGAGGTGTTAGTATTCATCGTTGATTTTAATGTGTTTTATTGTCACTTTTATTGTTTTCATGTTATTTTATGTTGATAGGCTAAATGTTTTGACTTGAGTTTTGTTGTGGGTTTGAAAGAGCGTGTAGCGAAAAGGATTGTCGTTGAAAATGAGATATGATGAAAAAGAAAAAAAATGATGAGGATAAGTAATGATAAGAAATGTTAAATTTAGAATATTGCATTGTTTATAATTTATGATTTACCATGTTTAGAGATAAGAAGGTTGTCATATGGGAAAAGATAAATAGAAAATTATGTTTGTAGAAAACCATAATTTTCTTTTGTAACGAAGAGGGTATTGTGACGAATCAAATTTCGTCACAAATAAATTTGAACGTTAAACTGAGTATGTCCCGCAGTGTGCGCCCAAAGACAAAGAAAGTGTTGACAGACGGGGGTTGTAAAGAAAGAAGTGAGAAGTGCGGGGTAGGGCGACAGGTCCTACGAGCTCAGGAACGAAGGCAGTCAAGATCGAGGCGGGAGAGAGAGGAGACCGAGACAGGAGTGGTGGTGAAGCACGCGTTCCCCGTCCAGCGATGTGATGCTGGGCGGTGGATGAAGTGATTATCAAGATATGTTATCCTCCGCCCGGCGACGTAATGCTCGGCGTAAGGCGAAGAAAGTACGGTGACCAGACGCGGCCGGGAGGCGAAGAAAGTGCAGTGACCAGACGCGGCCGGGAGGCGAAGAAAGCGCGGTGACCAGACGCGGCCGGGAGGCGTGAGCTGAAGAACTGCAGAAGCCGTCGCGCCACCTAGAACTTCAGCCTTACTTAGGCCAACGCACAGAACCAACTCAGCGACTACAGTGAAAAATGACAATGTGAAAAGTGGAACCATATGACAACTAGTTAAGTTATAGATGTAAGTAGATCTAAGTATAATTTAGATTTAGTGTTAACACTTGATAAACCCAATTATAGAGACTCATAATTAATAGATGTTATTAATTAAATTCACCTCCCTAGTCCCCACCCATGCAACCCGAATTGGTGCGAAGGCAGAGTATACGGCTGAAGAGGTAAGTATAAAACAGCAATATATTTAAGTATGATTCTGAGCTAGATGCCGGAGATGTTAACAATGATATTGTCACACAGGCTTTATACTCAAATAAAAGTTTACCACTAAAGAATTTAAATGTACCAAAGGTTCGGACCGTAATTTGAGAAATATTTATCAACCTTTTTTTTACATGCTACGAAAAGTAGACCATATATTTTAATACATTTCTCTAATATAACGTGTGTTTTTTAGTTTAATGTTTCGAGAAAAAAATTAAGGTGAGCTATTTTTAAAACTTTTGATGTTTGCAATAAACTTTTAATATTAAAAAAAAATTAAAACGCACTTCACCGTCTTTCAAAATCAGTTTATAATTTTTATATACGTTCAGAAATATTCCATTTATTTAGATTTCGAGAGGTTGAAAATAAAAATCGTGTTAAAATTTTTTCTCTAAACATCGGAAATGCTGACTTGGTAGCCAGCCGGCTAATACACTCAGTAACAGAATGTGTTATTTAATTTGGTATAGAGTCACGACAAACAAACAATATGATTAAACAAACACTTACCCTTTCCCTTGGTAGTTCTAAACCCCTGGTTGATGGCTTTGGTAGTCCTGACGGCCGCCTTGTAGATTCGCCAATAGAAGAACAGCATGACCAGCATAGGGATGTAGAAGGAGCCGAGAGCGGAGTAGACAACGTACCCGGCGTCGTTGGTCAGCTCGCAGGTCCAGGGGCAAGGCGGCGGGGGTGGAGGAAGGGATAGAGTGGAGTTGCGGGAGGTGGGAGATTCTGGAGTTGCCTGGAGAAGAAAGAAATCTCACTTGTTAACCTTTTCGTTTCCAACAGGGGTACACCAATATCCAAATAAAAAAAAGACATAGTAAAAAAAAAAACTAAAGAAGTTACTGAATTAAAATAAATCAGAAGCTTAAACGATACAATACAAGTATTAAACTCTGTCAAGAAATATTATGAAGACATCATTAACAACAAAAAAAAAACTATTTCTGCAATTTCTACTAGTATTAACATACAAATTATTAATCCTGTAATATTTTATTTTGAATGCCATATTTTTTTTTCTTTTTTTCTATATATATAAACATGTAATTCTTTTAAATACATTATTTGGCTACAATGTAGTACCTACTACTTACACTAAATATAAATGTATCTTTATACCGCATTAACGATATATAATGATTTTATTTCAACTGTAATGTACATTATACTTTGAATAATAACTATGTTTGTACCATAATATTTTAAACTCAAAATGTTTTCATTATATTATACACTCCTCTTCCATCCATAAGCAAATGCTTCTAATCGAAGAGTAGTACAATCATACGACGTAAAATCTAAATTAATTGTATGTGCTTAAAATACCAGAATAACCGCGATGATTTGCTGTAACTCAGACCAAACCCATCCGTTATTTAATGAATGAAGATATTTAAAAAAAAAATTATCTACAAAATTATGAAAATTATTTTAATTCCACTACATAATACTAGAAAGCTGAGATCAATTTCAGTGCCTAACTGGACTAACTACCATTATTTGTCAGTGCCCAGAATACGAATAAGGGAAACAATTATGCTGAGTTGACATCTTCAATTGATTGTTAGTGTCGCAGTTCCATTATGTACAAATCTGTATAATTTTTCCTATTCCTATGTAAAGCCCATAAAGGGCGTTAATAAATAAATAAATAAAATTCATTAGATGTGTAAGCTTTAAGAATAATTTGCAATTAAATGTATAAATACATTGATACAACGCTATTAAAATAATAAAATGCATGGGGTAATAGAGTTATCCCTCATGACAACACAAGTTTTTGTTTGCATCATGGCATTCCAAAACATGTTAAAAAGCACTAAATTGGAGGAAATGCATGTACATATTATAATTACACATTATTCCTTTAAGGGCAGCAATTAATAAAATGGAAGAGTAACGGAGAGGTTAAATATTTAGCGCAACGCCTAACGAATCGCCGATATCTCTCTAGAACTCTCCACGTTAGAAATACTCGACGGAGATTTTCGCCGAGGTGATTAACTGATTTTCTTCAAAGAAAAATGTTCTAGTTCAGTTTTACAAACCGATCGATTTTAAATATGAAAACAAAACTGTTTGCATTTTTTAATAGTAGACGTAATATATTGAAATCCTAGCACAACTTGTATTTACAGTTTCGCATGCCAATCAAAACTTTTAATATTCGCATTATAATTAAGGCGATGCACTACGTCGTGTAATATTTTAAATTGAGCTGCTATCAATAACAACCCTTACGTAAATGGCGATCAGGTTTAAATTCCCGCTTTACACCATCCGCCTGTTTTGATTTATGCAAGAAAAAAACATGGCCAAAAAGTGCCTTTTATTTTATTTTGTGGATGTTCAGGCATAAATATTTAATTTTTTTTCGATCATTTTATAAATAACTTAATTTGCCGCATTATACAATAAAATCATAACCGAAAATGGGTTCGTAAGTAGGAGATTTTGAACTATAAAGCAGTTTTCAAAGGCCTTTACATTATTTTTTTCTGTGCTTATAAAAAGACTTATCTAAAAAATACTCGATTTTTTCAAAGGCCAAGATGTATTCTACTCGCAGTATTTAATTAAAGCATCTGAAACATTTCTAGGTGACCAAATTTTCAAACCAAAAACACATAATTTTGAATTACTACGTATGGCATCGCCTTAAAAGGTGAAAGTAGGAAAAAAATGTTAAACGGTTTTTCTTTTTAGAAAATGTTCATATGAAACGGATTGCAAATGAATAAAGAAATAAACACATATTTAAAATGAATTTAGGAAGAAGATAGCATTATTAAACCTAATCAAAACGTGACACAAAACAAGATACAGAAGATAAAAAGGTAATGGTCGCAACTGCGGATCGAACACGAGATCTCTGTCTTACCTGGACAACACGTTTAACCACTCAGCTATTGAGTCCTGGTTATTTTTGTTGATATCATCCAGTCAATCTAACAATTACTATTAAATTATTTCCCATACCTTATTGGCTGTTATCTTTGTGTAATTAAAAAGTTCTATCCGAATATATTTATAACCTAGATGTCCGGTTTTTATTTATATGGTTCTCCTGTATACAGAATGTAAAGTATAGAATGAGTGTTTTGAAGTTTTCAGTTCTCTTTTTTATTATTTGTTCACAGTCAATTAAAAAAAAATAATCCCAAATTACACTCTTACCACCATAATAATTTATGAAGTATTACCCTAAAAAAGTGCCTATCTAAAATGTCACCATTTTAAGGAAATAATTATTAGATACAGATCAGGCCGGAAAACTAATCTATAAGTGTGGCTTGATGAGTTCACAATACATCGGATATCCGTTAAGATCGAGATAGGTCACGTAGCGTCGAAGCCTTACTGACATCCTGCGTCATTATTTCCTGTTTCCTTTATTCTAACGATAGAGGCTGTATTGAGTATGAACAATGAACTTCCCTTTACAATATTTTAATACCATATCTTGTATGTACCTACACTTTTTCAGACTTTGAAAAATGCGTAGAAAGAACGCAAGTTCTTAATTTTTGATAAAATCTTGTGGATTATATCCACTGACAAGAGAAACTGATAAAAGTGTGTTATAGGCTTATCTATATGTAAGATCAATTTTATCTTACTGCGGATGAAATTGACTAACAATTTTCACGTACCGTAATATAGGGTGACTTTTGAACCGGGGGCGACTTTGATCAGAGCAAATATCTGCATAATTCTTGCTACTGCTCAGAAACGTCTCGCTTTTTTAACATCTTTTTCGGGCTGCGTGGGTGTAGTGAAACTTTTAAAAAAGTATCACATTTGTTGGTTTCTGGTTATATTCAAAATATTGATGGTTAACTATCCCGCAGCTAAGTGGGGGAGTAGGTAGTATCCAAAACTATTATTCTTCTTATATAAGCTTAACCTTTCCCTTACTGTGCTAAAAAAATCGACGTGTTCCGGTGCTGTGTAGTCAATACATATTTCAAAATAAGCGATTTATTATCGGATAAATATGAATAGTCATAGCTAATCGCTTATGTTTATTATATTTTATATCAAAAGTGATAATAATTGTATTTTAATTGCCGAAAACATGAAAAAACTATCGGCAGATGCTAAAAAAACGTGCGAGGGGTCCACATTTAACGACGGTCCGCGACCAACTGGCTGGCGGCTAGCAGTGCTAGCACACACACCGCTATGCGGTCGTAGGTATCGATGGTCTAAATAAAAATACAACTGCGGACGTGTGGATTTCTCATGTTCACGCATAGCGAACTAAAGCGGGACATCAATAGCGTGTCATCTGTCATTGACATCGTAGCAGTGTCACACGGTTGATTGTATTGGTGTATTTGTTTACGATTTTTCTCCGATTGAAATCTCTGATTTTCAATCGAATTTGAAACCTATGTAAGATTTTGTTTTTTAATTCAGTGCATAAATTTATAACGGAGGAATACCTAAAATTTGAACACAGAACTTATTATATTTATAGAGTCATTAGAAGCAATGTGTAGTAAATACACACCACAGATAAGGAAAGGTTAAATACTCGACATATCATTTTAGTATTTTATTTATGGGATTTCTATATTTTAAAAGCCCGGAAGACAGAAAAATGCATGGGGTCGTCGGAAGACCCACTTGGTTAAAGACGTTTTGATTGGCATCTTGGCCTGTCAAGAGGTAATTTGTGAAGCTGTAAGAGTAGTAGTCGTAAAATATTAATATATCAGTGTTCAACGGAATACAATATACATAACTACTTAAATGTTCGAACAATAAGAAGCATAAACAAACTCGTATATCAAAGTTACCCCACTCCGAAAGGTGACTTTAATCACCATGTTTTTTGTTGTTGTATATACGGGTTAATCTCTTATTTATAAGATAATAACAGAAGTTGACTGAGGCAATAATGGGTGGTTAATTAGACACTATAACTTGCAGTAGAGTTTGTGGTTCGAGCTCTCTCACATAGCAACTGTTACTAGTAATGTATTCAATTGAAGCTACCTGATCATCCACAGACAGTAACATACAGAAAACACTTAATAAATAAATTTCCGGCTCAACAAAACACTTAGACTTTAAATTGACTATCTCTGATTGAATGGGCCCTGATTTCTTAATTAGCAGGCAGTTTGAATAATATGGACCCCGACCTTGAGATTCCCACCTTGTTTATTATACACCCAGTCACTACAATACTCGACTTCTAAACATACACATAATATCTTGCGCCATATATGGGTGAGCACTTACACTAAGATCAAGGATATGACTCCACAAACACATATGAATATATTTTTAATTTACTTATATTTCGACAGTTTAAAGAGGAAATTCAGAGGAAATCTATAACTGGTTGTATTTTTGGCAGGTAAAATCTAAAATTAATATCAAAATCAACTGTTGATTTCCCCAATATTAAGAATTAAATTAAAATTAAAAAAAATAAAACAAGAAAATGGGACATAAAATTTTCCTGCCCAAATGATTTGTTAAAAAAGTCGTTTTGCTTCAATGTTGAAAATTGACCACAGAAATTCTCTTTCAAAAAAATAATGAACCACTAGCCTTTCTGAAGCCTAAGAGTCAAAAGGTCTTATTTAAATTTGCGACAAGTGTTTATTTTTCAACCAACAGCTAATTTGTTCGCTTCCGAAAACAACTCATATGGGTCTCGTAGAAATCGTGGTATCTCTCTCGTGTGCAGAAAAAATATCTGAAAGGTGTTAGAAAGAGAAAACACAATACTTTATATTCACATCTTAAAATTAATAACAAAAGAATTTAGAAGTAAAGCTCTATGAATCCAAAGTTTCCAAACGAGATTTTAATAAAAATTATGAAACGTTTTTTTATTGACTAGTTTTATATAAAACCACAAAAAAGTGAGATGAGAAAAACGTTTATAATACATTTTTAACCAATAAAATGAGTGGGTTTGTATTTTTTTCATCAATTTTAGTTAGAAAAAACATAAAATCATCCATTTTTAAAACTTTGCTATGATTGTATTAAAAAAAATTTAATCATTCTAAAATTATATGTTTATATGTTACCTTATTATTTTTAATAATAAAATTTGTGAGCGTATATTATCACGTTTCAAATACAATTTTTATTTTTCTAATACGTTCAGAAATGTTCCATATTTGGACTTTAGTGCTAAACGGAAATATTCCTTCTGACCTTCGACTCCGAATGACCTTCTGACGGAATATGCCAAAGGCGTAAGGGGTTAAAACCATAATTTATGGTAAATATGAAAATAATCTAAGTTAATCTATGATAGTTTACTTATCTCTGAAAAGCCAAACATTTGTCACGCTCAAACTTATAAATATTCAAGCAGTAATAAATAAAAACAAAAATAATAATAAAATAACAAAAAAGTTACGAATTAAAAAATTTAAGCGAGCTAAAAAACCGTAGCGCCGGTAATAAATAAGGGAGCTTAATTTGAAATTTCAAAATATTATCCGAACAAAAAAGCACCCTTTTCAAATGAATAAACCCCTACGCTCTATCAAACGGGTATCACCATGAAATATTGACCTAGCTGGAGCCCAAATTCAGAGGTCCAGTTATTATACAAAAAGGGAGAACGGGAGTGCAAACTGCGCGTACGTCCTGATCGCAAAAATAGCTGAACAAAATTATTATTTTGACAATATGGAATTACGTGAAATTATTAGATATATTTATGATTACTGTGAGACGGACAGCGTAGCGTTCGATGTGGCAAACTAAGTGGAATTAAGAAGGACGTAGGCCAACATCTGAAAAGCCAGCTCAGAAAATGAGTGACAAATACCTGGAGTAACGGTGCGCTGTTAAGTATTGTTTCAGATTTAGGCACATTGAAACAAAAATGGGTACAAACTTCAACCTGCGTATGAATGTGTTTTGTTGATGAACGTTTTTTTTCAAATGCTCCTGGCTTTTACCCTTCAAGGGTGTATTAAGTCATCATTTTAAATTATGAATTTGAATTTATACATTACTTTCATTTAAATTGTCAAATTTAAAAAATATATGGGAGATTGGAGTCCAGTTTAGAAGAGATGAAATGTTGAACGGAGGGGAAGCAATTTTAGATGCGGCTCGATAGAAGAGAGGATATTTGCCTAGAGAGTGACAACCATAAAAGATGTGATATAAAATTGCTAGACCACAGAATGTACAATCAAGGGAGTCAAGTATGTGAATTTTAAAAAAGTGTGAAAGAACAGAACAATGTCAAATTTTCATTTGAATAAGCGGGGTGATTTATTTTTTTGAATTGTTGAAACTACGGGTTTGAAGAGATGATTCTTTGTATTGAGCAATGAACGGTTGTGTGAGTCAAATTCAACCATCAAATCCCGATCAATTTCACCGTCAACCGAAGACCAGAACACACAAGATTCCGGATTCTTTGGATTTTTTTTAGTTCTTGCTGTTGAAGGTCGTCCGCTACGTGGTTCTTCTTTAAAACAGTTTTGTTCTTTCTTAAACCACCTGGGCTTTGATTCTTGACGAAGTCATTCCACTCGAACAACGAGTGATTCAACCCAGTCGTTCTTCGAATGAAATGACTTTTGACGTTTGGCATATGTAAGTATGCACTTTTATAAGACTCAAAAATAAGAACGTCAACCAATATATGTACTTTCGACGGCAATCGCGAGCGACATGGATTGGAAAATCGATACCCTGGGCCTTTACAAAATTTCGAATAACGAAATTCATTAAAATAGTATAAAATGTTATGGAAAACAAATTTGGCGATTTTAAACGTGTAGTTCAAAACCTATTTTAAAATATCAAAATAGGTAGGCATCTGACAAAGTTGCCACAAGATCATTTTACAACGTAAAATAAAATAATTAATATTTTTCTTTTTTCACAAATATTTTTGACTACCATTGCGATTCGAACCTCTGTGTGGCGGGCCCGGAGCGAGCCGCAAGGAATAAATCATATTTCATTATTATAGGCTCTTGAACAAGAGGGTCCAACGGATGAGACTATTTATTATTTTGAGGTCCATTGGGGCGTTCTCTGAAAAAGATATTGAATTTGCCAGTTTTGATCGATTGGGAGATCAATCATAAGATTGTGAAAAGAAGTTCGTTAGTTTAAGATATAATTCTTCTTTCCAGCTTTCTGTTTTACAAAGATGTTTAGTTGCGAATTCATATTTATATAACATTAAGGGCTAGTTGTTTCACAAAAATTCAAATGTAACAATGTCTTCAAATGGCACTCAGCACCATTTTTTTGACGTTTGAAAGAACACCGTTAAATGCCGACCCTAGGTGCATTTCAACCCAAATCATATTTAGATGTAATAAGCTGACAAGTTAGATAGGTGTCATTTAATTGTTACTAAACTATAGTGTCCCCCAAGGAAGTGATCTGTGACCGATTCTATTTATTATATTATATATTCTATATATATATATATATATATATATATATATATAAATGGCAGCATTAACCTTACCATTAAAGGAATCATAATCAGTGTTGCTAATGATACCGGAATATTATTTTAAGAAGAAAACTGGACGGAAAAAAAATTATGTGGCTGAACAAGGGTTTGCGTAATTAGTTGAAGACTGAATCGCCTATTCATATTATATGCAAAACTAAATACATAAAATTTGCAACAAACTCAAGGAACCAACCAGTAAAATTACTCGATCTAAGATTACGCGAATGCAATTTAAATAATATTATTTTTCACTGCCCAGTTACAGAAAACTCACAAAGCACAAAATATTTCCGAGTAGTAATTGATGAAAATCTTAGATGGGACACACTCATCAAAGATATTACGGAAAACTCACAAGTCTCATACATTTCTTCAAATATCTAAGAAATGTGGTAAGTAAAAAGGATATAAAAAGTGGCTACGCATTACGTAATTAAGGAACTATAGGACAAGGATCTGCTACATCTAAATGCATACATAACCTGAATACAAATAAAAAATGAATGGTCAAGACCACACTGAAAGTACCCATAATAACGCCTACAATTGAAATTTCCAAAATTTTTGACGTACTAAAAAATAAATATACAATAAAAATATACTATTTAAACTGTAAAAAAATACGGAATCCTCTACTAGACCGCGCATTAGAAAATGCGAGTGTGCACTAGTGCCATCAAAAGATCTACTGACTTTCAGCTCAATCGGATGGAAGTGAGTTAATATCCACAACTACCTACATCCACGATTCCTTTTCATTCAGTTATTCATTCGATCAAAAAATAAAATCGAAATATGAATAGATATATTTGAAATTTGTCTCAAAAAGTTAGATCGATGAGATAACCAAGTTTAAATGTTTATTTTCGCATATTTAAATTGAATTGCATTGAAATTCGATATATTATTACAATTAAAAAAGAATGAACGAAAGAATCCAATTCAGCTAACAATAATAAGGGATGCTCAGACG
Source organism: Hesperophylax magnus (assembly GCA_026573805.1). NCBI lineage: Eukaryota > Metazoa > Arthropoda > Insecta > Trichoptera > Limnephilidae > Hesperophylax > Hesperophylax magnus. The sequence continues at coordinate 1,758,112 of JAIUSX010000081.1, forward strand.
CTTGAATACGGAAGTTTATCGATTGTGAACATGTCTCTTACATTTTAGAAAATTCCAAAAACGGTTTTTGATACAACCGAAGATTCAAGTAGGACTCTTTGGGTCCATGAAACAAAATGTGTTAAAACAGACTTGATTCGTATTCTGATCAAAATAAATAAATTGAATACAAGATTTAGAAATCTTCGCTTCGATTTTTGTGTATTTTAAAAACAATGTGATCATTATGTTGTAGGTATAAGATTATATAAAATACAGTTTCTTGAGTAAAGGCGATGTCATATGTAGTAATGCAAAATCATGTGTTTTTGGTTTGAAAATTTGGTCGCCTAGAAATTTTTCAGATGCTTTAATTAAATACTGCGAGTAGAATACATCTTGGCCTTTGAAATAATCGAGTATTTTTTAGATAAGTCTTTTTATATGCCCAGAAAAAAATAATGTAAAGTCCTATGAAAACTGCTTTAAAGTTCAAAATCTCCTACTTACGAACCCATCTTCGGTTATGATTTTATTGTATAATGTGGGAAATTAAGTTATTTATAAAAGGATCGAAAAAAATTAAATATTTATGCCTGAACATCCACAAAATAAAATAAAAAGCACATTTTGGCCATGCTTTTTTTCTTGCATAAATCAAAACAGGCGGATGGTGTTAAGAGGGAATTTAAACCTTATCGCCATCTAAATAAGGGTTGTTATTGATAGCGGCTCAATTTAAAATATTACATGACGTAGTGCATCTCCTTAAGGAATTCACTTGGTAGATACATAGGTTATATTATTACAACACCATTCATTAGTAAGATTTAGTAGAACTAATGAGAACCTGAAATTAGAACATAACTGTTTTAATGCATGATCCGGTAGGACTACTTGAGAATTCTTTTAAGCAGAAGAAAAGGGAAAGATACAGTTTTGAGAAATAGAATGAAACATGGTTTCAATTAATTGATTTACTTTAAATGTACATATAAATACCTACGTTTTTTTTAAATTCAACTTCGTGAATTATATTATATTGGTATTGTTATACAGTGTTTATCTCACTAAAAAAAACTATATTAAGAGCAGGCTCAGTTTATAACAAAAGCAGTTTACAACACAATATTAGGTACATTATAAACAAAAGTCGATCAGCATCGTACCATTGGAAATACATATTTTTAAATAAGTTGATTTAATCATTGAAGACAATGGTGACAAACAGAAAAAGTTTCAGTTGCATCAACGAATTCCACCGTATCAACTTACATAATTTTTAACTGTATCATACTTTGACTAAAAGTTACCGATATTATTTTCATTCTTTGTGGTAATGCCGTGGCCCGCTATTTCGGTAGATGTTACTTTTGAAGCTGTCATTTTTTAACATTTGACAAGTAAAAACTACGTTTATAAAAATGGAACCATACACGCTTCAACAACGCATTGAAATTATTAAAATTCACTTGAGTGAATCAAATGCAAATCATCTTGAGTGATGAGGCCCATTTTCACCTCGGTGGCTTCGTCAACAAGCAAAATTTTCGCATCTTGGGGCTCGGAAAACCTAAGAGTTATTGTTAAAAAGCCTCTTTATTCTCAACGTGTGACTTTTTGGTGCGGTTTATGGTCCGGCGGAGTCATTGGACCTTACTTTTTCGAAAATGAGGCTGGAGCAACAGTTACGGTGAATGGATTGCGCTATCGAGAGATGATTAATGATTTATTATGGCCAAAATTGGATGGTATTGCTCTGGACAACGTTTACTTACAACAAGACGTCGCTACGTGCCACACAAGCAACGAAACTATTGATCTTTTACGATTGGATATCAAAATAACACCTCTTATTGGAAAACCCTGTATTTGTGGGTCGTTCCAGATTGGAAGATACTCTCAGTATCGCCCAGGTGTAAGACCATTAAAACCAATCAAAATTGAAAATTTGCTTGAAATGGCTCTTGCCGTATTTGGTAACCAAATCTGAATAGTCAATTACTTTCCCACCTTCCTCTTTGTCATCTCCTTCCTCTCTACACAACCTTCAGACTCACAACGTACCCCAATTTGGGATTCCATAGTCTCAGTGACCGAATACGTCATAAAAATCACCATTTAACCCACCTTTGAAAAGTGATATAAAATCATGGGAATTGGTGAAACAAAAATTAGGTTAAATAGTTAATACTACGATTTACGGGTAAATTGTTTTTCATCACTTTTTAAAGATTTGTTGAATTGCAGGTGGGGGTCAGTACATCCAAGAGTGACCTATGAATCCATCCACCTCATGAACCCGAGAACCCCTGCTAAGTCATCAAATATATCGAACCACTTGAGTTGACCTATAGAAGAGGTGTTAGTTATCCAATAAATGGTTACCGGGACGGTGGTACGCATCCCCGCCTCCCAGATTGAGATTGCCTGTGAGGAGTTGACACTCCTGTTTAGTTTTCAAGTAAAAAGTATCTTTGAATAGATTACTCGACACAAAAAGATATTATAAACATCATAGTCTAATAACTGTATTCAGTTAAATTTTAAATGAACGTCTTAGTTTTAAAATAAGAGTTTCCTTTTGCCATGAAATGATATGGATTTTGGTATTTTTCTGTCTGTTTACAGTCACTACTCTTGTACTACGATTATGTATGCTAGCAACATAAAAATCCATTCTCACAATAAGGCTATGTGTTATACGGAGGGGCTTGGAAAAAACCACTTTAATGTTCTCCATTTGGAAACTATATTACATATACTAACATGTTTCATATTTAGATTTCAACACCGTAAACAAAAAAAAGAAGAAAAGGTATTTACGGTGTTTCAACACCGTAAACAAATCATCAAAAATACAAGTAAAAATCACAATATCAGTACATTACACTATCAGTAATAAACATACATAATTCGTGGCAAGCCCGTGCACGGCTAGAGGACGCGCGTCTTGAATTGAACTCGGGTTTGCAAAGAGAATTAGCGTAACAAACCCGTGCGTGTTTTAAGGCAGTACTGCCTCCCATTGAACACGAAAAGGGAATTAAGCTTCCCGGGGCGGCGGTACAAAATAAATCTTCAGTAAAATTGATAAGCGACATCCTCCATCCAACTTAGCTTTTCAGATTATTTAGTGTAGTTGGCATCACCGTGTCACAAACTTCTTGGTTTTGCGATAAGAACAAGCCTGCAGCAATGACATTGATGTTCAACTGCATTATACGATCAAAACTAGAATACGCTTCTGCTCGGGCCCTATACCTACCAGCTAAAATACATAGAATTATCAGAACAAATATAAAAAGAGTTATCAAGCTAACCTTATATGAGAATGCATGGAGAGTACCCTCAATTCATTCATCACATGGAATTGCTCTCTGAAACGCGTTACGAAAGTCTCCAATCTAGGAGGAATGGGATTCCTACAGTGACAGCATTAAAAATTATAAACCATTTTATTGACAGCCAATACCTCCTGAACTCTGAGTTCCGAAGAACTACTGCCTGTGTCGACACCACGCCTTGCTGTATATTTCACTTGACAGAACGTACGATGTATGGTGGTGCTAAATGATGTAAATGTCTCTTGACATTTTCAACATTGGCCTTGGGAATTATTTTAGCAAGAACTCTAAAATGTATTATTGTTAAATTGTTTACTTAAAGTAAGGTAAATTATACATTTTTAACGGCTATAAATGGTTCGCTGTACATGGTCAGGATATTCTTTGTTCTAGCCATTATCAGTAATGTCTTTTTAAATCTCCACCCTAATCAAAATTGTCACATGATCTATTTTATGCCTTGCGTTATTGTATAAAGGTATTATTTTTAAATAATACAATGTCTTGGTATCCGGAATTTACGAAGTCAATATGTCATAACCGTCGTGAGTAAATTGATCAAATATAAAGTGACCAGCGATTTTATCAAGTACAATTTCCAAAACATATAATCTATGAGTGTCAAATGCGTAAGCCATTACGCAAGCAATAATAATGAATCACTTTCAATGGCCTTCATTCTTTCACTGATCTAAAAAATAGTTTACCCTCGCGACACCAAAATTATTGTCATTCGAAATTTGGTAATATTTGATTACTAGAAAGTGAAAATCTTTTCAGCTAGTTATTAATTACTGCAGGCGACTAAACACCCTCTCTACCCAATCTAGAGAGGGTGTTTGGTAGTAGATTTTTCCCACATTGTATGTAGGAATATACTAAAATACACTAGATGGATGCAGAACAATAATCATACATTTCATCCGCACCTCCCAACTATTACTTAACTAACTTACATTAAATTTAAATTAAAAATAAGTTCAAACGTTTAGAAATTCGAGATGGCCACCGAAAATAACCAACTTATGCCGATTCGAATCACATCTAATTTTCTCTAGGCCGATTCAGGATAAAATTAGTGCAGAACTCTAGACATTCAAGATGGCCGCCGAAATAATGCTTTTTGACATAAGATTCAAGTTCAGCACCCTCTCAACCTACTTTATGTTGATTTAGGATCACATTAGTGCAGAACTCTAGACATTCAAGATGGCCGCCGAAATAATGCTTTTTGACATAAGATTCAAGTTCAGCACCCTCTCAACCTCCTTTCTGTTGATTTAGGATCACATTAGTGCAGAACTCTAGACATTCAAGATGGCCGCCGAAATAATGCTTTTTGACATAAGATTCAAGTTCAGCACCCTCTCAACCTCCTTTATGTTGATTTAGGATCACATTAGTGCAGAACTCTAGACATTCAAGATGGCCGCCGAAATAATGCTTTTTGACATAAGATTCAAGTTCAGCACCCTCTCAACCTCCTTTATGTTGATTTAGGATCACATTAGTGCAGAACTCTAGACATTCAAGATGGCCGCCGAAATAATGCTTTTCGACATAAGATTCAAGTTCAGCACCCTCTCAACCTCATTTATGTTGATTTAGGATCACATTAGTGCAGAACTCTAGACATTCAAGATGGCCGCCGAAATAATGCTTTTTGACATAAGATTCAAGTTCAGCACCCTCTCAACCTCCTTTCTGTTGATTTAGGATCACATTAGTGCAGAACTCTAGACATTCAAGATGGCCGCCGAAATAATGCTTTTTGACATAAGATTCAAGTTCAGCACCCTCTCAACCTCCTTTATGTTGATTTAGGATCACATTAGTGCAGAACTCTAGACATTCAAGATGGCCGCCGAAATAATGCTTTTTGACATAAGATTCAAGTTCAGCACCCTCTCAACCTCCTTTATGTTGATTTAGGATCACATTAGTGCAGAACTCTAGACATTCAAGATGGCCGCCGAAATAATGCTTTTCGACATAAGATTCAAGTTCAGCACCCTCTCAACCTCATTTATGTTGATTTAGGATCACATTAGTGCAGAACTCTAGACATTCAAGATGGCCGCCGAAATAATGCTTTTTGACATAAGATTCAAGTTCAGCACCCTCTCAACCTCCTTTCTGTTGATTTAGGATCACATTAGTGCAGAACTCTAGACATTCAAGATGGCCGCCGAAATAATGCTTTTTGACATAAGATTCAAGTTCAGCACCCTCTCAACCTCCTTTATGTTGATTTAGGATCACATTAGTGCAGAACTCTAGACATTCAAGATGGCCGCCGAAATAATGCTTTTCGACATAAGATTCAAGTTCAGCACCCTCTCAACCTCATTTATGTTGATTTAGGATCACATTAGTGCAGAACTCTAGACATTCAAGATGGTCGCCGAAATAATGCTTTTTGACATAAGATTCAAGTTCAGCACCCTCTCAACCTCCTTTGTGTTGATTTAGGATCACATTAGTGCAGAACTCTAGACATTCAAGATGGCCATCGAAATATTGCATTTTGACATTAGATTTGAGTTCAGCACCCTCTTAACCATAAAGGCCAATTTCGAATAAAATTAGTGTAAAACTCTAGACATTCAAGATGGCCGTCGAAATATTGCTTTTTGGCTTTAGATTTAAGGACAGATTCCCGCAAAAATCATCCAAATCCATTTAAAACAAATCAATTTTGCTATCTACATTCATAGATAGCCATTTTACCATCCACATTTGAATGATAAATACTCTCAATGTCGCCCTGGAGAAAGACTACCATTCATTATCGGAACATTGCTTGTAGTTACCAGACCTGAAATGATGGTTGAGTTGGTCGGGAAGTACCGACCTTCCTCTCTCCTTTCCCCCCACCACAGCCTCAAATCATACACCAATAATTGGGGATGCCGTAGTTCCACTGCCTGCGGACAGCTGGGAGTAAATGGGACTTTTGAGCGGTAATCACATTATGCATAGCCACAAATCTTTTACACAAGTCAAGTGAAAATAAAATCACTTCCCTCTTTTAATTCTGAAACACCCTGTAGGTAGGCACCACAAAATTCAAATGTGAAAAAATCGATATTCTATTTACAGCCTGCTATTTTACTTTCCCTCGCGCGCCGAGTCGATCGATTCGTTGGTTCGACATGCCAACCCTAGTAAATTAAGTACCCATCTGGTAATACCACACACTGCATTAGTAATGCAACGACTTACTAACTTATGTTTTCTTACATAATAATTTTACAATCATTTTATATTTTCTTAAAATTGCGGTGCACATATCTTTCAAACTTGAAGAGATACATTATGCTCCGCAGTAGAGGGAAAAACCGTTTGATTGTGCTGAGTGCAACTGTTCGTATACTCTCAAGTCGTACTTCGAGAGAGGCGTGCTAAATATTGCTGAAGCAATATCATTGGCTTATTTCGAGTGCAGTATTTAATTAATTTGTACATTTGAAGTTGTTTCTAAGGATTTTTTTTTCTTTATGCGTAATCACAAAAAAATCGTTAATAGTTTGTACATAATAATATTTTAAAATACTTATTGACTCTTGGAGTTGTTAAAAACCTACTCAGCCGAGCATAAAATGCTATCTTTAATAAATTCAACTGTTGTAAGTTAAATGAAATAATGGCGATACATGATGTCAGGTAGTTATAGAGGGACTGAGCGCAGGTCGATAATAGCTATCTTTGATTGGATGTCTCGTTCTAATATTCAAGGTGATATGTCATTTGACGACCATGGATTCAAAAAAATATATTTATAACTGTTTATAATCTATATTGTGCTAAATATTGTATATTTTGCACATTCGCTCTTAGAATGTAAGAAGACCCATTTCCACATACTGGCGGCAATTTGAAAGATAATGCGTCCGATGGGTAACCACACGCAACGTTGGGGAAAGCAAATCTAAAGGTTGTGCGAGGAGAGGTTGGTCCCACTTTAGAGAGAGGTCGCTGAAATAGCTAAGGATAGGGACCGCTGAAATAGCCCAGGATAGGGGCCACTGAAATACCCCAGGACAGAGACAGCTGAAATAGGCCAGGATAGGGGCCACTAAAATACCCCAGAACAGAGACCGCTGAAATAGCCCTGGACATGGACGCCTAGAAGTCCACCGACCGATCAGGATAATAGGAAAAAGATGAGACTATTAAGGTTTGGTGTTTGTGGCGTATTCGTAACTATACAACATTGACCATCTATTATTTTAATTTTCGCTGTACAAATCGCAATTGCGCCTAACTGTTACATTTGGCAGCCCCATTTGGTCAGGTGCCCTAAAATACTTGAAAACCCCCTGGATCTGTGCTTGAACCGACGATTTGTTTGACAGATTCCGCTATATTAACATACGGTTAGCAATATTCAGAGCACATGCGTCAGGTGGGAATGCTGTCCTTGTTTTACCGGTAATTCAATGGAAGACGCTCCAAAGAACAAGCGTCATTGATCCCTTCGGCACCGGTGCGTAGTCGGGAAACACGCTAACCGCACGACCAATATTTGTCACATAATAACGGGTCATTACTACTACTCGTTCTTGAGTTTAACAGCTCGGCTGTAGTACGATTGACTTCTGTGTTTCCTCCCTTCTCAAACATAGATTTATTAGACCCTTGTTCGATTCTTCCTCTCCTGTAAAAGACTCTCCACACAGCATGATCATCCCCAGACAATCCCCGACGATAAGGTAGGACCTGAGGGACATTATTTTCCTCATAGCCTCCCGTCTGGAAATCTTGAATATGATTGAAATGGTAAGTCTTTGGTACCATATATCTGGTCAAGAAATTACAAAATAACTTTTTACGATACCTGTATATGAGAGAGTTCGATTTTTTTTACCTGTGGATGTTTTCAACAGCATTTTTCTCGGGATTGCTGGGTATATGCAGTTTTAGTTCTAGGAGAGATGTCGCATTGCTGCTGACGGCATATGAAACGGTTTATTATCAATGATTTCACGTGAGGCCGCCAACACAAGCTTCTGATTCTTCCCAGATACAGAACTAAATTACCAATGCTGTTACCTTTGGGAATACTTACTAGGCTAATTAACTGCCTCGCAGGAAGTATGGATATTTTTACATGTCCTACAACAAATTAATCACCATGATGATTTTTATACTTGTTTATACCATACAACTAAATAAATAACTAAGTAATTATTGTTAGTTAGTTAATGCTAGGTGCTCTCCAACATTAAGTACTTAAAAAAAACCCTCCACAAACCATCCCCAAAGATGACAATGGCCTTGAGAGAAAATTATTGTTAAAAAACCCTCCCTTTTTCTTTAAACTACTCTATCCCCTTCACACCTGCTTCTTCCTCATAACCTTCCACATATTGGAGATCCCATAGTCCCCCTAGCTCCAAACATTCAGCATTTATAAATCTCTTTTATCAGCATTTCACGGGGTCTTGAACTCAAAACCTAACTAACTAACCATCACGCCGTTTCCCGCAAAGGTAAGCAGAGGGGACGGACCGCCAAACTCGGTCTTGCCTCATTCACACTCATACATCATCTCATAATACTCTTCTGTTATTCTAACTTTCTCAAGTATCTCATTCACTTGGTCGTGCCATGTCTTCCTCGGGCGTCCCCGACTTCTGCTACCATTCACATTTACATCGTATATTCCCCTTACACTCCTTTCTTCGCTCATTCGCTCTACATGCCCAAAACATCTAAGCATCCCTTTCTTGATCTTACTCATTAAACTTACATCAGCCTTGCGCTCTTTGTGGATCTCCAAATTTTTCACACGATGATACATGGTTTTACCACACATACGCCTCAGGGATCTCATTTCTGCAGCATTCATTCTACTTTCATCCTTTTTCTGCCAGTTCCATGCCTCACTTCCATACATCAGGGTAGGTACCAGCACTCCATTGTGCGTTCAGTCCTCCATTAATGGAGTTACCCTTCTTTCAATATCTCAATAACTCAAAACCTTTTTGTCCAAAAACCCAAAAAACTATCTAAACTACCATTAAGTTTTAGTAAGGCAAATCTACGAAGCAGGCAAATCCAACAGAAAGCAAAACAAACAACATTAAAAATACATTTAGAATTAAGTACCCACCTCAAAGTTCCACACTTAGGATGTAATTATCACTTAATGATGACCCAGTCCATACATTATGTGTCACTTATGCATCATCAGTCTTTCTGAGCTTTAACACCTGACAAAATTAATTAGGCGTCGCTTATGTACAGCGATGGGATACCTTTTAAGAAATATTTTCCCTATTAATTAATCAAATATTGATAAGTTTTTCAGTGTCCGGATAACTCATCAAAATGACAATTCAACACAACTTTAAAAAGTGTTATTAAGTTGTGAAAAGTGATAAAACAAAAACTAGGTTAAATAGGTTACATATGTCACTATTTAAACTGTTTTTGTATCATCACTTTTAATGACTTTATATCACCTCAAAAATTCCAATTGAACACACCTTTAAAAAATGTTGTTAAGTTATGAAAAGTGATGAAATAAAACAACGTTAAATAGTTACATATGTAACCTATTTAACTGATGTAACAAAAACTAGGTTAGGTTAGGTTAGGTTAATTTTAGGAGTTATGGTGATGTTAGAGGAGATCTGATGTGCATAAGCTTCGTTTTTTAGCATTGATTATTAAACCTACATCATGTGACCAGAACTTAATATTGTTTTCACAGCTTTACTAAGTTAAAGTATATATTTGAGTAAATCTGCATACCAATCGCATAAAATTGTATGAATCCCCATTACCTATTTAACTGCGTGACTTTCTGGTACAATATCCATATTTCGTCAATACCACGTGACCTATTACCGAATCGACAATATTAAATTAGTCATGCAACGTACAAAGGTTCCGCTACAATAGGCGTCACCAAATTGATAATGATCTGGTGATCGACGGAGGATAAATAAAACAACTTAATTATCATCACGCCATTTTCTCTAAAGCTTGAGCAGATACAACTAAAAGCTACGACACACATCTGCAATTGCCTGGTAAAAAATAAAATTTATTTCACTACAAACTTAACTAATGAGGATTAAAATTGTTGAATGCTTTATTTTCCTGGTATATGTAGTGTCTTTGTCCAAAGCTTGTATTTAATGTCGGAGTTTTTTTTATTTTTTTAACCGGTTGGTTTATGTTTAGTAGTGTATCTATAATATTATTACGCTACCTTCTGGACGGTCTAGGCCCTCTGATTGGTCGAATTCAAATCGTGTGTTTCGGGTAAATTCCGCTAACTTGAAAATTAAGACCCGATTTCATACGTAAATAGGATCGCCTCATGTAATACGAGATTTCTTCAAAAGTATCGTTTCTGCTCATATAACTTTTGGATAATATCGAAGAAAATATGTTTTAGAAAGTTAAACCACTGGATTAATTATATTACAGTAAAAATTATCCACAATTACGTTTTATATATTTGACCGTTATTTGACGTTTGTCAAGAAATAAACATTCTAAGGTTGTTTGAAAATGTCAATCCCTCCTTTACCAGCAGCTGGAGTAGTTTCCCTATTGGCCGACAGAGCGCATAAAAGCGATATACAAATACGTACAATTTCATTGGTAATTGTTTACGTAAAACTAACGTTTTAATACGCATTTACAAATAAAACAAACATTTGATTCAACTTAATGACAATAAACAACAACTCTTTGTATTTACAATTTTGAAATATATTGATACTAATATTATTTATGTAAATAATAATTTTGCACCAGTTTGTATGAAGTTCACGCATAATACGCATGTGTTTGTAGGAAAAATAGGCACTGCCAACCCATAAAATAACATGAAACACAGTCGGAAGATAGAAACGCTTCGTTGTTTGTAAAATTAGCCAACAAATCTCTAATCTGACATATACTCATATGTATAATTAAACAATCATTTTTGGTAACCGGATAAATCATCACAATGATAATTCATCACATCAAAAAAAGTTATATAAAGTCATGGAAAGTGATGAAACCAAAACTTTATTATCTGGGTTATGTAGGTTAGGTTAGGTTAGGTTAGGTTAAAAAAAAAATTTGTCATCGTTTCTAATGAATTAATATCATTTTTTAAAAGTGTGTTGAATTGTCACTGTGTTGAGTTATCATGGAACTATAAATTTATATAATATATATTAAGGTAATTATTCGGAATCGCTGGACACGGATGATACAAAATATTTTTAAATATATCTTCTGATTTACTTTAATTAAAATAAAAGGAATCTGAATGCATTTGGGAAATTTTTAATTTTAGCATTTTAATTTTTAATTACGTAAAATGAAAATTCGCTTACGTTTTATGGGATGACAGCCGGAATAATTTCAGTAGTTAAGAAGGTAGTTACTATTTTAGCCGAGCTCGAAAAATAAAATAAAGTATTTAGGTTTGTTTTATAAATAAAAAAAGGTTATTATAGTTTAGGTTGGGTTATTATAGGTTAGGTTAGGATAAAGGTTAGGTTAAGATATAGGTAAGGTTAGGTTAGGTTGGATTATTATAGGTTAGGTTAGGTTAGGATAGGTTAGGTTAGGTTAGGATATAAGTTAGGTTATGTTGGATTGTTATAGGTTAGGATAGTTCAGGTTAGGTTGGATTGTTATAGGTTAGGATTGTTCAGGTTAGGTTAGGTTGGGTTATTATATGTTAGGTTAGGATAAAGGTTAGGTTAAGATATAGGTAAGGTTAGGTTAGGTTGGATTATTATAGGTTAGGTTAGGTTAGGATAGGTTAGGTTTGAATATAAGTTAGGTTAAGTTGGATTGTTATAGGTTAGGATAGTTCAGGTTAGGTTGGATTGTTATAGGTTAGGATTGTTCAGGTTAGGTTGGGTTGGGTTATTATAGGTTAGGTTAGGATATAGGTTAGGTTAGGATATAGGTAAGGTTAGGTTAGGTTGGATTATTAAAGGTGAGGTTAGGTTAGGTTAGGATTTAAGTTAGGTTAGGTTGGATTATTATAGGTTAGGATAGTTCAGGTTAGGTTGGATTGTTATAGGTTAGGATTGTTCAGGTTAGGTTAGCTTGGGTTATTATAGGTTAGGTTAAATAAAATAATTATAATAATAGCCAAAAAAAACGAAAGCGAATTTTCAATTTGCGTAATTAAAAATTAAAATTCAAAAATTAAAATTTCCCAAATGTTGTTAGATTCCTTTTATGGTAATTAAGGAAAATCAGATGGTTGTATTTAAAAAAATATTTCATTTTCTCCGTGTACAGCATTTCCGAATATTTACCTATATTAATTTACCTTTACCCATTAGGCAATTATTCGGGAAAGGTAAAGTTTTACCCGAACAACTGTCATTCTTATTATGCCTAAATTGAACATTTTATTATTCATTAACTCCTTCCTGTTCCGTGTTTGAACAATATATACTCACGCTCTCTCTGTGAATGACCTAATATCTAACTATTAAATGTAACTGTTGTTAGGATCACTTAAATTGGGCGAAACCCAACTAAGTGTGACCCGAAGGGCCTAGCAGCAAAAAACCTACTAGTTTAGATATTGTTATTGTATATCTAGTACGTCAAACATGTTGAATACTTGTTCTATGTCGATATTTCTTATACTTCTCAGATTCGGTTTGTAATAATTTCCCATGTCTAATATGATGATGTTAATATGTATTAGGTAGATATAATGTATGTGTACCAGCATACATTATAACATGTATTATTATATGTATGCTGGTGTATGCGCTGGGAGTGATGGCATACTCCTTTCCGAGTCTTAGAGCTGTGAAATTGAATTTCATACGGATAAAGTGGCAGGGTAGGACGTCGTATAATAACCTTACTGGGTGTTCGCGAAGTCTGTTAGATTTAAATTTGGAAATGATTGATTTATTGATTTTTTTTTGTTGTAATATCATAATTTCATTTTTTGTTTGTTTATGGGTGCGTTCAATAGGACGCGTTCTCTTGTTTCTTTTGATTTAAAATCAATAATTACCTTCTAACTCAAATACCAGTATTTTTTATTGTTATAATTAGTTTTAATAGTCAAAATCATTTTCAAAGATTTATTTTTTCGAGGCTCCAAAATCGCTCCAACTATTTTGATGTGACGTGTGACTTTTATTTTTTTGACTTTTGTATGTTTTTTATTCTTGAGATTACCCGCTTTTAACATTGAAGAACTCTAGGTAAAATGTTAGCATCTTTTAACTTATATATTGAACCAAAATGTAAAAATACATCCGTGACAGCACCTGATAAACAATTAACCGGTGTTTAAAAACCAACGAGAGAAAAACACATTGTAGATCATAGATATATTACTCACGTAGAGTGATCGTGATGTCAATCAGCGGATTCATTTGTACCAACCAAACGGTGTGTTTTGATGTGATGGTTTTTTATTCGTCTATAAATAACGATTTGTAAATTCAAAACATTCTTTTACATTTAGAATCAGCGTTTGTTGATCTGTATAAATATGTTTTTTAACAGCCGTAATATTTTTCACCAGAGTTCCTTATGGGAATGGCTTTATCCGTGCTGGGTGACTAGATCTGAATAGGTAGGTACTTCCTCACATTTTAAGCTTAGCAATGGAAATGTCATCGCAATAACTGTCGGGAGCTGATATTTATTATTTACACAAGATTTCACAGAAGTATAAAAGATAAATAACTTTTTTCGAAACCTCATCGTTTTTTTTTCATAAACAAAAACATTTTTCTATACGGACAATTCAACTTTTTATCAAAAAATTACCTTTAAACGCCGGAATTTCGAAGAAAGTTATCATCATGTATTATCACCTCCCAAAGTTAGTGCACTTTACCCCGGGATACCTTGTAAAGGCCGCTTTTGTGAAAAATCACCTCAAGGGCGCTGTGCAAACATTGACCACAATTGACCATTGGATTGATATAATATAGTCCACACATTTGTAAAGGAGGTTAGGAGAAGGTAAAGCTGGCTATTTGGAAAGGAATATGGAAAGTTTCGGTATTTATTTGTATAACGTGATTAATATTTTATAACGAACAAAATATGGAAAAGCTGTGCCAATGACGCAAGAGCCAACAAATCGAACAAACATTAAAATAATATTTTTCGATTTTATTTATAAAAAAACTTTGTATTAGTTTTCTACCTTCCTTAGGTCGTTTCCAATATATTTTCTCATAACAATTTTATTTTTTAGAAAGTTCGTTCCTCAACTCTTTTTTCCGAGTTACCCTATGGCAGGCATGGCCAACCTTTTGAGTAGCTGGGGACACTTGCGATCCATTTTTGTTAAGAGGGAACTAAGTTGGGTAGTTAGGGAATACTTCTTGTTAAGTATCTTCTCTGCGTTGTATGATACTTTGGTATCTTGCTAAGCAGTCTCGAGTTCATAAAACACCCTTGAAATGATTTGTCATACAAATGCCATTTTTGGTCATAATCTTCGAAAAAAGTGACTACATACATATTAATATTTATGTTTCTTTGTTTGTCCGGTGCGCGTTCCTATACCATTTATCCGATATAGTTGAAATTTTCAAAGTTTGTTTTTATTAGTGCCAGAAGTATTTTAAGAGTGGTTTGAACGGTACAAGAAGTCGAGAACACTCGAGAAAGACACATTATACAGTCGATTTAATGTAGTTTTTTAACAGTAAAGATCTGGATTTTATTATACTATAAATGAAGAAAGAAGTGTAAGAGGAATGTATGACTTGAAAGTGAATGGTTGAAGAGGTTGATGACGCCCAAGAAAGACGTGGAACGATTAAATGATTCTAATACTTTAAATATAATATAATAATACTATTTCCACCTTAAAAACACACCCAGTTTTCTGGTATTTTAGAATTCACAACGTAAAAAATTTACCTCAAACCACTTATAAGTCATGCATACACAAATCTTTATTTGAAAAACTTTTATACTGCCTATCTTAACCCTCCGATGTGCGACATCCGGGAGGCGGTAAATAGTGAAACAAGGTCTGCGCAGACCTAATATTATATATTTTCATTAGTATTTTGAATTTGTGAGATATGTGTGTATATTTCGAATTATTACCAGAACACTGAGAACGGTCATAGTGGCATAATCTCTTAAAATTATTGGTAATCCGGTTAAAAATGGGACTACAGGCCGCTTCCTGATAAACTTTTAGTATTATAATAATATCGCAACACGTGTTCATGCACCTGCGTTTATCTCAATATATTATGTCGAAATGCAGATCTCTATGAATACGTGTTCCGACATTGTGACAATTCATTAGTATTTAATATATCAGGAAACCTATTAATTCAATACCGTTTCTTAAAGAAGAGATTTATAAAAAAATTGTAATATTTTTATCATATTTTTTCTCCGAGTAAGAAAACAACACAATAATAATAAAAAATTTTATCAGATTATTTATCGGTAAATCCGGAAAAAAGTTATTTAGTCTAAAATAATAAAACAATTGCAAAAAATTATTTTCAATGATTGCCCACGGCTGCCGCGTAGCAAGCACGATATTATATTAACATTCAGGTTGCATGTGCAAATACGTCAAAAGTATACTTAGAATCATAGCAAAAGTGCAAAGTTCAAAAGCGCGGACGCGATAAGATATAATAATTTATAATATTTAAGCCAGGCGAGAGGCAACTAGAGAAGCCTGATTCGATTAAAGGTTTCTCAGGAGAATTTAATGCGAGTATGCTAAACTTAAGTAAGCAGTTCAAAAGAGCAATATGGCATAGCATTTGAATACATTATTATATTTCGTTTAAATTATGAAAATCATTTCTTTATTTATTACTTTCGACTTTTTTAAATAACCTCCATAATTCATTAGCAAAAAGCGAGGTGTTTTTCCACATCCATTCTCAACATTCCTCACTATGTCAAGAGAAGACTTGTAGTGGGTATTAGGTCCTTAAATAAGCTCAATTAAGTGGTTATTTCATCTAAATTATAAATTTCTCGTTTAACGTTTAGAGAACGTAATTCCCATTGAAACTACTTTGACCTTTACATGGAAAACGTGTAGCAAGCGCCCACGTAGGATAATTTTCTACGTTTTGACGACAAATATAAACCCCTACAAAATTTTGCTATCGGATATGCCCCTCATTATAAAACTAACAATGATGATGAAAAACATTTTAAAATAAATTCATGTCTGCATTTAAATTAAAACGAAGATAATAACGGCATCTGTCATAAATAAAAAGTATTTCTACCCATATTATTTGCACACTGTCAGCTTTTCTAAAAAAATGTGGTGAAAATTTTATTCAATTGATAGACGACCGTGTGAGTGAAAAAAATACTAATTGTATTATGAGTTGTCCATATCCTCCGTTAGTCAAGCATCCCCACGACCACAAATCATAGAGGACACGCAACTTCATCATCGAGTGTAGAACATGCCTTGCTCACGTGCAAATACGGTGCAATCGACGATATAGGGGATAATGCAAAATCATGCCCATAAAAAGAATGACGAAACTACGGTCGAAAGCAAAAACGGTACGGTCGAGACCGGGGGACTGCACTTCAATTCTGAGAGGCCGAGAAACAGGAGCGTACAGTCGCGAGACGAGCCTCTGTCCGCGGTGTGGGTGATCACCCACGCATAGCGGCAAGGCCGAATACAGATGTAGGTACTCTAACTCTGGAGAGTAAGAACAACGCTATGAAGACCTAACGAAAACATCACTTGGTTAGTAACCAGAGCGTGCTACATCGATCACCACCGAAAGGGCTTTCACTAAATGGTATCTTTAACAAATATAATTACATAAAGCCCGCAACTTGCAGCATAAAATTGTTTCATGCAATAGATTTATATAATATGCCTAACGAGGTTATAAATAAATGGTACATCAGTAATATATTTATATCAATTGAGATGATTCCTTAAAATATGTCCTGAATCCGCATCTCTGAAAAGAGTAAACATAATGGCTGCCGGCAGCAGGTTAAAATGTTATTTATTGTAACAATAGGTAAAGAAAAAATAAAATAGTTCATAGAAAGATATGTGCAATGTTTACACAGCCAAGGGTTGTTTATCTCATTGTATTTTTGATATTTCCAGAGTATTTTAAATTTGCTATACATTTATTATTTTTGAAGATGTTGTAAAAACAAATACCATTTCAAAAAATAGTTACTTAAAACTAAATAAAAATGAAGTTCTTTTTGTATTTGAAATATAGTATTGTGAATATTTTAAAATTGGAATATTTCAAATTCAAGCATGAAAAAAACACATATTTTTACTCCAAACGTCGAAAATTTTTAGAGAATGCGCAATTTTGAAAACATATTCCTTTTATTTGGGGAATCAAAACTGTTACCTAATTTTTATCTCATTCATACAATAAAAAATATATTTTTATAATCCCTAGAGAATAACAACTTTAAATAACATATTGAATTCATTGTCGGCGCAATATAAACGTTGATTTCTGTGATTTGTATTTAGGTACCTACACATACATAAAACATTTATTTTCAAGTAGATGCAGCAGATTTTCGTCAACTATCCAGTCAAAGTAAGACTTGCTTGAATAATAAAGTGGATGCAGCAGATTATCGTTAACTATCTAGTCAAAGTTAGCGACCTATTCAAAGTAATACTTGCTTTTATAAAAGTGACTGCAGCAGATTAAATAAAAGTGATTACCTTAGTTGTATTTATTTCTCCTTTATAAAAAGACTTCTCACATTTTTTTATTTCAACTAGCAAGATAAAAAAATGAGTTCAAGTCCTCCAACACGACACAAGCAACATTATCCGTTTACTGGGATATATGGGAGTTTTTGATATACTGTCAGGCTGTTCGAAGCCTGGGAATATTAGTATTTTAAAAAATGTATTATGTTATCTTCGTTCATTCAAATTGTAAATTTTTTTCAGTTGATTTCGCAGTCTGAGAATTTTATTTATCTAATTTGTTTTACGATACATCAAATCGAATGGAAGTTCGTTTTTTAGGACTCAATAAAACCGTCATCATTCTTTGATATCAAAGCGAAAACTGCGTAATAAAATTGGAGAATAAAAAAGAGGGGGTCCTCCCATAAACTGAAATGCTGACCCAGTATTAATTTTATATTCTAAGGGTTGTAGGATAATAAGACGAAATAGTTAATTTTTACTTTTGGAATTAATCAAATAACTAATCATCGCGCCGTTTCCCCAAACGGATAGGCATACAAACGGAGAAAACTTGCTGTTATAAAATATTACTATTTCATTAAATAGCTCTTCAAATTATTAGTATTCTTGTTAAAAACGGGACTGCAGGTCTTAAATTTTAATTTTATTTTATGTGAATACCGCAAAAGAGTCCTGACTGCTCTCAATCGCCTTGAGTCAGTGAGACTGTGCCATCCAAAATTGGGGTATGTTGTGAGGTTGAATGTAGTCAGTACCTGGCTATTCAGATCTTGTCACCAAACATGGCTAAAGCCATTTCAGTTTAAGTGGCTTTTAGCGGATTGAAACGTTGTCCCTGTGAGACAGAGATCCTAGTTTCAATTCCCAGTTGCGACCGCAAACTTTTTATTTTATTTGTCTTGTTCTGTTTCATGTTTCGTATAGATTTATTACTATTATCTTCTTTTTCAATGATAAGTAATTTACTGTTCACATTTTACGAGAGAAATGGTAGGTAACTGGCAGCTTCATACTGGGTTCAAAACACAGGTAATAAACCTAATTAAAAATATTTATAAGCATCCGACAGGGTTTTGTTTAATTTTCAAAGGTAATTTCAAAGGTACTTTGCCCTTTCACTAGAATTATGATGCTTCCCGCTTAAAATAATGTTCCATAATATAATTACAGTGACATATTTATATCCTTATACCTTGGCATTACTTCGGTTCAATTCCTCGGAACAAACGGCTGGGATGGTAATAATACCCAAATAATTTCTGGTACTAATTATAATCAATGAAAATTTAATATTTTTATGGGTGTACCATTCGCTAAATTTAAATTATTGAAAATGATCGTGAAGTCAAAAATATACCATTAAAACCATCAAAAATGAAACTTGAAACCACTGAGAGAAAGGGATGTAAATATACTGAAAAGTGGAACACGGTTAATGAAAACATTGAATTTAAAAATATTTTGTCAGTATATGATTTTATTTTACAAGAGTCCCAACTGCTCCCAACCTCCTAGAGCCAGTGAGACTATGGCATTCCCAAATAGGGTTTGAGGCTGAAGGTAGTGCGGATCTGGTGACGACGACCAGCTTACTAACTAACTAACCATCACGCCGTTTCCACCCAGGGGTAGGCAGAGAAGACGGACCACCAAACAACCCGGTCTTGGCACACTGCCTCATACACATTCGCACATCGTCTTATACATACCCTTCTATTGTTCTGACTCTTGACATGGCCCGATTTTTTTTTATTTTTTTTTTTATTTTATTTTTTTTTTATTTACTGTTACTTATTTTTATTTATTTGTTAACATGTAATCGTTGGGTTATGTAATATAATGTGTATTTGTTTGGTGTAACCTATAAGCTATACCCTTCGTACTCTTTTTGTGCAATAAATATTTTTTGAATTTGAATTTTGAATTTTTGAATTTTGACTCAAGTATCTGATTCACTTAATCGTGCCATGTGTTTTTCGGGCGTCTCCGACTTCTGCTACCGAAACAAACAAATTTCTGGTGATGAAACACGGCCAAAGGCATTTCAAGCAACGTTTCAATTCTGAATGGTGGTCTTACACCAGGTAGTATCTTCCACTCTACTGTCTATAATTTGGGATATGAACCCGCGACCTCCAGCTTGCTAGTCGAGAGCTTACCCCTTAACTAAGGAGGCCGTTAGTTAGATATAATATTATTTATTTCACGCTTATTAAGTCTTTTACATACATATATATATATATATATATATATATATAAAATATAATCTTTGTGTAATCTTGTCATGTTCTCACCTTTTCACCATTTTCTTTTACTTGTTTAAAACAATATAAAATTTTCTTCTCTCTTGGCTATGATCGATATTTCTTTTTTTTCTCTAAGGCTTTGCATATGTGTTCGCAGGGATGGAAAATTCCTCCCCTACAACACATAAGCCTCCATGAAAATTGGACCCTTAATTTCTTTGATAACTTCAGAAAGCTACTTAAAGCTCTCTTGTACTGTATATCTTTATAGACATATGTACTTAACTAATTAATACGTTATTTACGAAATTGAACGCAAATATTTTCGTATTTATATTGTAATTAAATTCCATCAAACGTTGTGTAATTTTTTTGATTTATGATATAGGATTTTAATTACTTTCATTTTTGTGGTAACCCTCTTGGTTCTGATCGAGGTGTTGAGTTTCACAATTTAATTGGTCTTTCCATTGCAAACCTAGACTTAAATGAATTCCCTGAATGAGCTAACTTTCCTAATGTAATTATCCTGATTCCCTGCACCCTAACAAAGTCGTAGTTAAACGCTGATAAAAGATATTATACATGTTTATTTGGACAGGTAATTTAATATAAACTCAAATGGTTAATTGTTAGTAAATTTGATTTTGGTAAACTCTTGTGTCTGTGTGGCGCCACTCCTTTATGATTCTGCTGCTATAAGGTACATGTAGAATTGATTTAGTATGGTAATGTTATTAGTTAATTGTATATTTGACGAACTCAGAATAACCCTTTGCTAGCAAAAATTTGGCTCCTTCCTCCTGCAAGTAAACGAGATGATCGTGAGTCGACAAGAAATTCGTACAATCTTTTGACACGGCTCTTTGATTGATACCTAAGTTATCGCGTCCCAAAAAGCCTTCCACGTCATCATGCACTGCCTTCAAGTCTTCCCTCGGGTCTCGATACCTCCAAATTCCATCTCCTCCAAGGTCTACTATTTACTTAGGGCGAACCGGTTTCGTCCTATATACAATCATATACTCACGGTTGGTGTGGACTTACGGGTCGTGAATCCTCATTCCACGTTTAAAAGAGAATGCGAGAGTGGTCTACCGACCTAAATGCAAGCTGTATGCAGGTCCGCATTCTCCAGTAAACAGTACATACGAATAAATATATGTATACATACAGTTTGGGAAAGGTTTATAACTCGCAATACGAGGCTATCTACCTCGCATTCCGAGCTCGGATCTCGCACGAAGAGTTCTGCGAAACTCTAGGATTGGTAACCGAATATATACGTAAGAATAAGGTTATACTAATAAATACTAGTAGAATAAGAAATTATTTGATAGTTTGTTTTGGAGAGCTATCGAACTCCAGGCTTTTGTTTGTTTGGTTTTGACGTTTTTATTTAAGAGAATCGTCATCTCTATTTGGTTTGGATAATGGTCTTGTTATAGAAGCGACCACTGCCTCCTATTGGGTGAACTGTATTTGTTTTAAATTTTACCTCCAGGGTTCAACATTAATTTTTGTTCATCCTATCCCGTGATTTCTCAATTGTTTCAAGTAATTGATTGCCACATAAGAGGGTACACGACTCTCAACTGTCTCTGGCAACTGATGGGATCTATGCGAACACTCCATCAATAATGTTCAAATGTTTCATGTAATATTCGATATAAATCTTGCTAACCCATGATTTTTCAATTGTAGATTGTGAATGATAGGTATTTGTAAATGACCCATATCGCTGCACATTGCACAATGACATCCTGATGGTTATCCTTATAACCCTGATAAATTATCTAGTTACGGCCAAGGTCGTTTTCAAACCATGCGGTTGACCCAGATCTTTGGTGTCTCTATTTGTAAACAATTAATGTAAACATCTCCTGACACACTAACCTAGATGCGAGATTGTTTATTTAAGAAATATTTCTACCTCTCCCTATAATTCAGTTATGTTACCTTTTATTGTGCATAATTAATTTAAATATTTTTAAATCCTTTATTGAAGTTAAACCATTTTTCATTTTCCGAATTTAGTAAATTTACTAGAAGTTAGGTGAAAATTAAATATAAATATATATATATATATATATAAGTACACATATCTCGATTGTCAAAATATGTTAAAAAAGGAGTACATATATTAATAAATAAATATAAAATATATGATTCTACATAGTCTGGAATATTAATAAATACATATTTTCTTTTTCAATAATATAGATATGTCCTCGGGTAGGTATTAAAAATCGCTACCATTTCGCTGCTTCGATTAATAAGTAAAATACATATATATAAATACATTACTCATATATTTATTCTTTATATACAATATATTACTTTATTTTATATAAATAAATACATAATATACATATATTAATGTGTAATGCTTTGTTTTGTTGTTTTAATAATTTAATTGATATACCATAATCAGCTGTATCTCCTCACTCCTAGGTCCTGAAAATTATTTATAAAAAGAAAACTTACCCCCCGTCAAGGTATTTCCGGTCGGGTGTACACAACAACCTTGATGAAGAAAACCTACCTAATTAATTGTATTTTTCAACTAATTTCAAAATAAATCTTTTCGACTATTTATTCCTATATAATATTTTATTCTCGCTTGAATCATATAAATTAGCTGATATTTAATTTTTCTTCCGAACGAAATCCTAATTCAGAAAACCCGTTGATTTAATAACACTTTTCTAGTTTAGGCTTTTGAATGATAGCTGTTTCAAATTCTTTTTCGAAATGATAGACTGATGATTAAAATTCCGGTTAAAACGACAAACACTTTTAACACTATCGCTATACGCACGATGGATTTTAATTGAACAATTTATTAATTCTAAATTTCTTTTTATATAAATTGATAAGAAAATTTATTCCGAATTGTGCAAACTTTTAATTAAACTCGACTCTTAATAAATTAATTTTTTCCTAACTGTTAATTTTAGAACAAAGGTTTAAACGTTTATTATTATCGAATCCTTTTTTTTTGTTTTTGTGTTTCTTTTAACCTAAGATGAAGTATTTACTATTAATAATTTTAAACAAAATTATAATCTATTTTTAAATATCAATTCACGAGCACATCCACTTTAATTTAACGATAACAAACTCTTAAATTTAATTTGAATGTTTTCACTTTGAATGAAATAATTATTTTTAAATTTTAGTTAAATTCTTAATTCCGTAATCACTTTCTGCACTTCACTTAACACTTTTAAGCACTGAGTTTAAATTATATTTATTTTCACTGTTTAACCAAATTAAATTTCACTGACTCTAGCACTTGTACTTTTCACAAAATTTTCCTAAGTCCAGGGGCTTATTTAAAATTTAACACTTAAAGATTTTTCACTGTTAATCCTACCAAAGAACGTAGTACTGCCACGTAACAACTTTTCGAATCCTCGGCGCGACTGCCTCCTGACTGATGTGTTCCATCTTTTATACCCCTCTCAGGTCCCAAAAGACGTATCTGAAATTCTCTTGATGCTTAATTCTATCTCCTATCAACTCGTAAATCCGAACACCCCTTCCCCTAATTTCGATCGTTCCTACATAAGATCTTTTGTTGTCCGGCTTTGGGTGGCGGTTAATTTTTATCTCACGAATCCAAATCGATAGGGTCCGAATCGGGTAAGTCTGCGTTAATCGCCCAAGCTCCCTTTGTCCTCTGTTCATACAAAATGTAGTTAAAATCTCATGATTTTGCGTTCCTTTTTTTTCTCAATTCGCGATAGGTCCGTCCTAAGTAACATATATATAGATCTCAATTTTATGCATCTCATGCGAAACATGATTAAATCCATGGCGAAATCTTTACTATGCATTTTTGAATTTCGATTTGTCTAAAATCTACTTAATTTTATTGTCACTTATATGAGCTTTTTCATTTCCACCCGCACTTTCTCTTCTTTAAGTTGCAGATTCGAATTTTCCCTTTTACTTTGAATTTTATATTATTCGCGACGTTTTCCTGCACAGTTTCTTCTTGATTCTTATGTCATTTCTCATAACACTATAACTAATTATTTTCCAAGTCGTATTTATTTATTTCACGGATAAATTTGAATTGTATCACTTTTCTTCACTTGGATTATTCTTTATCTCCGTTCTTTACCCTTCTTTTTATCTTTCTCTCACTTTTCCCGATGTGTGTGGTCTCCAGGAAAATTTCATACTTCATCTATTATTAATTAATATATAATTTTCCACACTTCTATGGAAGATATACCTAATTAGACTCTGGGATATCTGTCACTTTTATTGTCTGACCCAATCTCCGCCCATTCTCCATCCCTCACTTACAAGATTTCACATAAATTATACGTCTGGACATATGTTTACGTCTCAGATTTTATGTACTACGGCCGTAAATTTAGTTTAATTTTAGAGCCATTAGTTTTAATCTCTTTTGCCTAATCTAAATACTTCATAAGCCCAACGTTAAAGTTAATCACTTTTCTAATCGTTTATTACCTTAACGTAAATAAAAATCATGTTCGGATTTCGATTGTTTACCCTTCAAAATATACATGAGACCGCCAACCTTTTATCTTGTTTCGATCCCTCCGTAATATTGGGTAACTCTAATATATATCTAACCTAATAATTATGTAAAATGTCTACTTTTCCTGAATCTAATCTATCGCTATATGTTTAGTTTTACTGTCTTCTTCTGTTACTCGATTTTCACGTCCCTGGGACCTTCGTAGCAGTCCAAAATCTCTATATTATCCTTCCATCCGGTCGCCGCACCTTTCTAAAATGTCTATTTTTTTTGCGAGACTTTCATTCAAGATTGATTCACCAATATGTCCGTTTCATCTTAAATTGATAACGATCAATTTCCATTGTTTCCAACACTCACTCCTCTCCTTAGTACGATTTTTATCGAACATGACACCCTCCTTCTATCATAAACAATTGCACCACAGTTGAAATTCCGCCAGCAACTTTCCTTCGCTTTTCCCGTCCTTCCTTTATACTATCACGTTTATAATTTTTTTCATTGCATTTTTGTGTGTGCGCTTTACAACCTGTAAAACTTCCAAGCACCCGATTTCAATGGTTCGATACCCCATAAATGTCTCAGTTATTGTAAACATTCCCAGGAGTTTGTCACCTTGAAAGTCGATGTTGACCCTAAAGTGCGTTCACCTCCAATTTCTGTGAGAATCGAAATGTCGTTAATTATCTTTTTTTATTGCCCGATCCACAGTTCATTCCTTTGTCTGCATTTGATGTACGCCTCTTCGTTCACTGATTGGTTACTCAAAATTTTATAGCTCTTTGTTCAGATCTATTGGTTGACAAAATTCAATATTTATTTTTAGGCCTAGAAAGGGGGTTCCTAGTCGTTCCTAGACGATTTTAATGACCTCTGTGTTTATACTATAGAATCTCAACATAATTCCAACTATTACAGGTGCCTACTGAAAAACAAACTGAATCAATTTTAACCTCAACAGATGTCGCTAGAATGACGGTTTTCATTAATAATTTGTATATTTTTAGCAGCTATGGTTTATCTGTTTTTCACTGTGATTTAAGCCTTTCATCACAATCTGAAAGTATGTTGCCTGTTGTATGCTGATGATGCGGTGCTGATTGCTATTAGTATGGATGATCTGCAGTCTCTCGTGTCTAGGATGAACAAATTATGTATGAAGAATGAGTTAATGATGAATGTAAGTAAGTCTAAAGTAATGGTGTTTGAAAGAGAGAGTACGAAAACAGTGTGCAATATAGCTATGAATCAGGAATACTTGGAGCAGGTGGATCAGTTTGTGTATTCAGGAAGTATGTTTACGAGAGATGGGAAGGCTGACAGAGATATTGAAAGAAGGGTAAATGCAGGTAACTCCATTAATGGAGGACTGAACGCAGTTGGCGCAAACAAAAAATCGTCCAAAGAAGCGAAGTTAGCAGTCCACAATGGAGTGCTGGTACCTAACCTGATGTATAGAAGTGAGGTATGGAACTGGCAAATAAATGATGAAAGTAGATTGAATGCTGTTGAAATGAGATCCCCGAGGCATATGTGTGGTAAAACCATGTATGATCGTGTGAGGAATGTGGAGATTCGCAAAGAGTGCAAGGCTGATGTAAGCGTAATGAGTAAGATCAAGAATGCGGCGCTTATATGGTTTGGGCATGTATAGCGAATGAGCGGAGAAAGGAGTGTAAGAAGAATATACGATGCAAATGTGAATTGTAGCAGAAGTCGAGGACGCCCGAGGAAGACATGGCACGACCAAGTGAATCAGATACTTGAGTCGGGCTACGTCAAGGGTCAGAACAATAGAAGAGTATGTATGAATGTGAATGAGGCAAGGAGTGTGTGCCAAGACCGAGGTGTTTGGCGGTCCGTCCTCTCTGCCTACCTCTGCGGGGAAACGGCGTGATGGTTAGTTAGTAAGTTAATATATATATAAAAAAAATATTTACGAAATTGTACACGCAAATAGTGCAGGAAACGACTATTTAAAACAATTGCACAAAAATATATATAAAGACAAAATATCACTGAACTTGATCCACACAGTATGTAGGCACAAAACAAAAAATCCAAAATATTTATTTATTGCCGAAAAAATTATTATGGGTTAGTCAAATTAAATAACCTTATTAAAATATTCCCCTACTTGATGGAAAAACTTCAATAAGGTATGCTAATAAATTGAAATTGATGTACTAAATATATCAACAACATCGTAGTATTTGTTTCCTAGCTGTTGAATCCGTCGCATAGGAGTGTAGTATTGGAACATTGATGTAGAATTGCTACAATAATATATAACAATGAGATGCAACTATTTATCAACGGATATGGAAAAAATGCGCTTTAATAGTTATATAATTAAAATTAAAAACACTTGTTTACTTTTTGGCCATTGCTATTGATGTGAAAGTTTTACGGTTAGTTTTGCTTTTTATTATTTAAACTTAGAATATAAAATACAAAGGTTTTAAGTTTGGATTTAACTAAAAAATAAATAAAAAGCTAAGCTAAACAATTTTAAATACTAATGTGCGAAAACATGAAGATGTTCGATAATATAATCAGCGTGAAGATAATACATCAAATTATCCGTTATCTTTAACGAAATAGCTTTTACAATGCATTATTTTCAATTTCCTGAAAAAGTTGATAGTTATTGAGAGCTAACTAATAACAAGTGATTTTAAAAATTAAATGTCCATGATAACCATTTCTCATTTCTCTGTATTACTATTTCCTGAAAGTGATTTGATTAATTAAGACTTGTCGAAAATGTATCCCCGCCTGGTAAAATTTATATACCCACTCATTAGATATTTCATAGAAATATGTCACTGGTAATAATAATAATATAATTCTTGTAATTATTTCTAAAACCTTGAAAACTGTTTATCACTCATTTTATTTGTGTGCTGTTTCTTTCTAAAACAATAAAATAAATAGATATACCTACCCTGACAACACGAAACCGCGAGAGCAGGAATTCTTTCTCTTTCACACCTAAGACTGCATTCTAATCTACAAACGGAGGTCGACGTAGATTTCCTTTCGACTCGCCCTTCCACTACCTCTCGAGAGATCTACCGCGGCGGCATATAAAAGCGAGTGCATGGCCTTGAACCAAGCAGAAATAACGAGCCGGTCGTAGAGCCTTCACCTGAACCTGGTACCGAGATGTGTCGTCCCTTCAAGCGAGTTCTTAAATAATTACTAGGCTTAATACCCGATAACTGATAGCGAGAAGTGTTGTCCCTTTCAGTAAAGTTAAAGAGTGGAAGAAATAAGAAGAAAACTAGAAGAACTCTTTATCTTTCAAATATAGTCGGAGATAACGCGCCGTGTCGCCTTTCCCGCGAGTGTAGGTAGTTATACGTTGTTTATATATTTTTTTAACTTATCCCTAGAATAAAGTAAACCAAACTTTTTTGTTTTGTTTTGTTCCGAACTCAATATATATTTATAATTATTTAATGTTTTACATTAGCGCACAACATTTGGCTGTGACAAATAAACTCTTAGATAACATTTTTTATACCACATCATTATAATACATCACTTTTTGGATTAGCGCAAATCTTATTAAATACAATTCTTAAATATAGTATATTACGCACTATAAAACCCTAAAAACCCACATTACATTCAATATCCTTATTCACTGGCCCATTCATTGGCTCATTCTAGCCCAAGGTAAATAATTAGTGAGCCAGTCATCTTATACAAACTTGGTAAAATATACAATAATTCTCATCAAGTTTAAAAACATGCGGACTAAATTTTCTCGAATTTCCTCAATTTCGCGCTGATATTGTTCAGCCGGTGCATTGTAACGATAACAGCTAACGGCCAACGGATAACGGATAGCGATAGCAATGGCCGAATTAACGGCCGCTAAACAGTCCGTTAACTGGGAAGATAACGGAATGCCCCGTTAACGGCCCGAGGGGCTCCCCAACGGATAACGGAATGACGTTCTAACGAACAACTCTGTTGCAGCAGTAACTTAAATTATTTGTTTAAGGGAAGTTAATTATATTACAGATCTTAATAAATACATTAGGATTTGCATCTGACACTATTACCAACTTGGAATGTTGGCCTGAAACATTTATGTAAAAAGCTTTTTTTTTTGTCAAAGGGTATACATTTCGGCAATTGAATATTATATTATGCTAACGCAGACCCGCGAAAATTCACGGGATATTATAATTGTCACTATTAGTGTCAAAATTGGTCACATTTATTTCCTTTTGAAATATCTACTTTACATTTCTTTCAAATCTACCTATTTAAACAAAATATATTAACTCAGGATCATTGTATTTCAAAAGATGGTCAGAAATTTACTTTCAAATGTCAATAAACTTGAAAAACTTTTACAACATCTGCCAAAATTTTCACACATTAAGACATTTCTCTTACACCACCTTTTCTTACACTTTGTCACTATTTCTGATTAATCATAATTTTAATATTGCAGACAGTCTCGTGTAGGCCATAATTTCTAATGACGGTGAATGTCTAATATCTGCCATCACCAGGTCCCACCACTTAAGTGTAGTGCTCATTAATTAAGCAAATCATCCCCTAGTATTACTCCGCTATTGTCAGGATTAAGGGTGCGGAAGATGTGGTACTCTGATAGGAAGGCTAATTTCTACATTAAGGGTAACGTTTAGGACATGAAAAAAGTCATTAAAACACGATTATCACGTATTTAATTTAACTTAAAAGCTGGCCATATACGACAGTCCCATTCGACTGATTTTATTTATTCGTTTTCGGGAAATCAACGGAAAACCTTTTATCAGTTTTTACATTAGATATTATGATGTAATCTTTTAATCATAGATTTACTTCTTTTTATATGATTTTAGGTACCTCTAATAAAACAAGACATTATAAAAAATTAAAAATAAAAGTAATTCATCACAGAATCGTACAGCGATGTTTTGTTCTGTAAAATCATGGCTTCTTTTATCAATATGATTATTAGTTCACGTCATCGACCAATAGCACGCATTGAACTGGAAAAAAATAAGGGAAAAGCAGATTTTTTTCAGGTAAATAGTTTCTACCCTAGGGAGTATTTTCATAAAAGTCTCCACTCCTCCCCCGCTTGCTTTTCCTCCTATGCTCCCTCAAACATTGAAATTGTAGGGTTTAACTAAAGCCATTATATCTTCTAAACTAAAACATGTACCAGAAAAATATTTGTACCAATGAACTGTTTATAAAACGACATCTTTTTTGTTTAGATTAGACTGGGCTACAAGTATTATCTAGACAGGGCGTGTGACCTTAAAATTACCATCGCAACCAAAAATCTTGCTTTTATCAAAAAGAAAGTGCATTATCTCGCAGTCAAAAGATTTGAAGGAGAATTGATTTTTACCTTTTGCTGGTCTGCACGGAGCAAATTTGTCTTCCAGCAAGTTCCTCCAACGCTCAATAGACTAAGCCTTGTGAAGATCATTGTTCAAAAATTAATTTTAGGCAGTTATCAATATTTCAGGTAAGGGTTAAAGCTTATCGATTAAAGTAACAATTGATCAAAATCTGACATTTCTTTCTAGCAGAACAACTACGTCACGCGAAAAATTACGACAACACTTTTGCCACAAAATGAACGATCTTCCCTTGTTTCGCATACGTTTTTAGAAGCTTGTATAATAAGATTGCTTCAAGTTGGGTTAAGTTCGTCTCTAAATCTTGTAACGAGATACCTTTCAGGCTTGCTATTGGCCGATAAAAATAACACAATAATACTTGTGGACCTTGTGGTTTGAGCAATTACTTTGTGCTCAGTTTTATATGGTAGGGAAATTTTATATCTAGGCTTTCGATATATTAGGAAATAACTGTTAGGTTGTGTTATTTTAGGCTAATGGGCTTTAGGGCTAATCCATTGTTATTATATATCGATGGTTTACGTGCGTAATATTATCACATTCTCAGTAGATATATTGCTTTCCACTAACCGCAGCCTACGTACCGCTGGCGTATAACCTATCTGCCTAAGTAAACTACTAAAGAAGTAAGTTAACCAGTAAATTACATTGTCTGAGGACCTTTGATCAATTAGGGCTGAAGTTATGGCAGTAGTTTAAGTTCTGTTGAAGGCTAAGCTAAGGATATAATGCCTACTTACTTCTAGACGTTCGACAAACCTCTGTGGGAGATCATGCCGGGGATTATTAACTGTTTGTTATTACAGATGTGATCCAGTAAAGAACGATATCTGTAGTATTAAGTATGGCTTTAGAACTGATTAACTATGATTATCTTTAATTTTTTTTAAATAAAAAAAAATCAATAGGAGAATATTGTAGGCTACTTGATCTGTTCACACAAAATAATAAACAAATTATTTGATTCTCTGTAAACGTTAGAAATGATGTTTTATGTTAATGTTCAGAAAACCTAATATAAAATACGATTTACAAACTTTTCCTTTAACTCGTCTCTACAGAAACTTCATAACTTTAATGCCAGCTAAGTTATTACTTGCATTAATTAGTTATCTCGCGTTGAAATCACAAGTGTTGCGTGCGCACATCAGAATCCGAATAGTTCCGACCATTTCCGAACCTTGCTGATCGTGAGAAACAGTTTTCAGAATAACTTAGAGGCTCTCTAGAATAGGACGCCACTCCTTACAATATTACTATTGTATTTTTTATTGTGAATAAAACAACTTGTAATCTTGACGAACTACTTTAATATCATCGAAGACTCCCACGATTCTCTACAGAAAAGAATCTGATTATTTAGTGGTAATTATAGGACGTTACAATAACCATGATAATAAATAACATTCGGTGGATGTTTTAAAACTTTTACTAACCTATTCCAGTATTTTAATATTAAGTACATGTGTATTTCTATTGTCAGCATGAGTATCACTCATTTTCAACATACCTTCCTAAATCAACATATCTTCGGAAACTTCTTACCACATAATTCAAAACAATCTAAAATAGTTACTTAAATAATTCAATAAACGGTTAATTAACAAATGAAAATCAACCTTTAAAAAAGTCCTTTAACCTTTTAAATGCCGGAAGGTATTTTGCTTGGATGTACCAACAGGCCGCTAATTTTTTAGCTTTAAAAAAAGCTTCATTTAGATCACTCTTAAGTCGATATAATCTGTGAACAATCGTATTTATATATTATAGTTATTTCTTCATCATCCCAATAGATGTCACCGTGGGTTCCATATTTTAGATTTTTAAAATTACTTGAGTTTGACAAGCAAGAAAAGATTTTTGTTTGGTCTGACAGAGAATTGTAATTTCTTACCCTGAAACCTCATCCTCATCAAATGCCTATCGGG
The DNA here is from genome assembly GCA_026573805.1 of Hesperophylax magnus. Taxonomy (NCBI): domain Eukaryota; kingdom Metazoa; phylum Arthropoda; class Insecta; order Trichoptera; family Limnephilidae; genus Hesperophylax; species Hesperophylax magnus. The sequence continues at coordinate 1,790,234 of JAIUSX010000081.1, forward strand.
TAGGACCGACATTTACTTAGAAAATGTCCGTACTATCTCATATATTTGTCTATTATACTACCCAAAAATTTTATACTGTTCACGCATTCTAATTTATATCAACTTCAGGTAGTTGAGTCAGAACATCTATTTTTAAAAATAATATAAAATTCCTTAGATTAGCATGCTTTCATCACACTACAAGGAAAGTAACTAGCAGTGACGGCGTATGCAATCATGAATAATTTTATAGATAGCCTATACTTTCTGGTATGCTATAAGTTATTCGTACTAAACAACTACAGCAAGAGACGGCACCATTAAATGCTATATATCTCACATAGCAGAACGGACGTACTGACTCGTCATAGTATGACACGATGTATGGCGATATTAAATAATATGTCTAAGACAGTCAACATTTTTAAAAGTAGCCTTGAAGGATTCAGAGGGCATGTACAGATTGTACAGTACATGCCATTCATTGCCCAATTTAAGTATGTATTGTACGTTTCTTCTTTTTTTGTTTAAATATGTAGTTTATAATAATAATAATAATAATAATAATTGTTTATTCCAGAATGTGGGGAGGTAAGTGCAATCCCACACAATCCATAAAATATAACTACAATGTTATATACAGAGATACAATTAAGTACAAGTAAAATAAAGTATAAAATGTAAGTTTGATAAAGCAAATAAAACATAAGAAAAAGTAAAAGGAACTATATAGAATGGAGAGTGATATCATAAAACATTTAAATTTCTTGTTAGCTTATTGGTATATCGGAGCGATAATTATGGGGGCCAATATTTTTCTCCAATGTTTTTCGATGCTCGATCCTGAGGTCTGGCGGGATTCGATGATGAGGATGTTTCTGGAGTTATTGATCCTTCCCCTCGTTCCTGCTACCCTGGATCTCATTAGGGCTGCAAAGCCGGGAACTCTTCCCTCCATGAACATCGAGGAGGCACTGCAGTACCTTGGAAGTCCGAACATTATGCGGTAGGCATTATTATATTGAATACGAAGCCTTTCCATGGTACGCTTTTTGGAATTGGCCCACAGCTCGCAAGTATACAAGGTAGTGCAGAAAGCTGAGAATAGCGTCCTTTTCACCTGCGGGCTGCAGAGTCCAAATCTTCTACTGAGCATGTTACTTTTTATGCTCAGTGCTCGCCTCTGCCTATCGATGTCGTCGTCATCCGTTAAGTTGTTGGTGATGATATGCCCTAAATATTTCGTTGTTTCTACTATTATGAGAGGTTCTCCATTCAAAAATGCTGGGGGAATCTTTTTTGGTCCATCTCTGTATTTGACGACCAGCAGTGCTGTTTTTTTCGCGTTATATAACATGTTTGTTTCGAGTGCATATTCTTCGCAGATCTTCAAGAGAATTCTTAGTCCCCTTATTGACGGTGCCATCAGCACCATATCGTCTGCGTAGCTCACGTTGTTGATGCATTGTCCTCCAATATGGCAGCCTACCCCAGCGTTATTTAACCTGTGAGTTAATTCATCCATATATATGTTGAACAGTACTGGGGACAAACAACCTCCTTGTCTGACCCCATTCTTTAAGAAAAAGGGTTCTGAGAAACCATCTTTCCATTTAACGAGGTTTTCTTGTTGACGGTGCCATGTGCCGAGAATTCGTACTACTTTCCATGGTAGACCTCTTTCTTTTAGTTTGGTCCACAATAATGGATGGTAGACTCTGTCGAAGGCCTTACTAAGGTCCAGAAAGCATGCGTAAGTTGTTGTTTTTCTCTTCCTGTAGTATTCCAGTGTCCGTTTTACGCAGAATATGGCTGAGTCCGTGGAGCATTCTGTTTTAAAACCCATCTGATTGTCTTTCGTTTTCAATTGGGGTCCGACTTGATCTAAGAGAACTCGTTCAAATATTCTGGCGGTGGCGGTGGCGATGGATATCGGTCTGTAATTTTCCTGTAAAGTTATGTCTGTAAGTTTAGATTTTACTATCGGTATTATGATTGTCTTTGTCATGTCTTTGGGTAGATAACCATTCTTTAAGATATCGGTGAACAATGTTGCCAGTAGTTTCAGAATCGCTACCCCTGCATGTTTAACGTGTTCGGTACTTAAGCCGTCATGTCCTGCTGATGTTCCGGATTTATGTTTTGATTTATGATTTATGTTATGATTTATGATTTTCCGTTTATGCTACATGTTCATTGTAATTGGAAAAATGTTAGCTCTGCACAAACAAAACATACCATTTTCATTTTTCCAAGTTAAGAGTCAACAGTGTAACCAAAGTTTCAGCGGTTTTATATCATCTTCCGGTTTGCTGTGTACATTATTTCAGATTCTTCCTATTAAGATATAAAATGTATTATCTGATTAGAAAAAATTCTGTTACATTGTTGATTATGTATATAAATACTTAACAAAATGGTCCGAAGGTACGCCCTTGGGGTACACCAAATTCGAGTATTCTAAAAGTAATACATAATTTCCTGTTGTTGAATTATCGAAATATCCTCAGTACAAAATGTTCAAAAGAGCGACGACATAAAATCAGGACAAACGAAGCAATGTCAACAAAAAAGTATTATTAGAATATAATATATTCTACGTTCACCCTTCCGAGCGTTTATTACTTTTAAATTTCCCCGTTAGATGGCGTTTGACTCCGGCGGTGGAATATTTTCAAAAAGGTTCCGAATTCAAACATGGGCCCTGATTTAAATATCAAGGGGTGATAATGCGATAATATTCAGACCATCTTGATTTGGGATTTATTGACATTTAGGGAGGCAGTGAGTTGTGTTTGACAGGGTTGCGATGTACTCACTGATAATATCTTTAAAAATAACCACGAATATGAATACAAAACATGAAACGAAATACTGAACGCATACATCATAAACTTTAATAATGTGTGCTTTAAATAGGTTACATAGACTACCAACAATAACTCTCTTTATGTAAGATGGCGATAAGGTTTAAATTCCCGCCTGTTTTGATTTAGTAAAATTAAAATATCGTCAAAAACTGGTATGATTTGTGATATTCACGGCCAAAAGTATTATAGTGATTTGTTTTTGGGGTATTATGCCGTGTTTGCTACCTCCTTCTTTAGTCTAAAGTAATAGTTAATACCCAAAAAAACAAATCACTTTAATCGTCAATAACGGTTTCATATTATTTTGTGAAGTTCAGACCCAAATATTAAAATGCATTCAATCATATAAAAAAAAATTATTTGACAAATTAAAAATAAAACCATTACAAAAAAGATGTCGACGGGTAAAGCTATCGACAAGCAAGCCACTGGTTATATACTGGTTAGGTACTGGTAGGTCGCTGGTTCAAATCCCGACGTACGAAAGTAAATTTTACTTGTTTAATTAAATAATATTTTGTATACTTGCGTCACGTTCCAGAGTAGAAGATATTCACAGTATCGTCCTGGTGTAGATATATAATATCAGTAAAAATATATTAGATTTTAATCCGCGACCTCCGAATTTGCAGTAGAGCGCATAATATTACAAGTGACTGAGAAATTATTACTGGCTGAGAAAATATAAAAAAAAATATCGTCACTTTTGCCTTTGACACTTGTTTTTAAACAATAATAACATGTTTAAAATAAAATAATAACTGGTTCAAATAAGTTTAAAAAAAATTCTATGGATTGAAAAAATGGGAAAATGGGAAAATTATTTTACATTGCAAGTAGAAATATTCGACAAAAATCTAGGCATTTTAATCTGACAATTATTGTGAATATATTCTAAGGTATGATATTTTCAACCCTAGCGTCATGATAAATAGACATTGGTGTTTGCGAAGGGTAGAAGGTCATCCCCTCACCTTCCTGATAAATGATATGGAGATAAGATATGGCGGACCCTCCCCAAAACCCGCATTTTTACATGATATTAGGCGTTAGGTTATGAGGAAACGTGTTCAATTTACCCTCTGGCTATCTAAATAAAATTTAAGGGTTTTATAATAGTTTTTTCCATGAAAAATATTTTCAGGGCTTGTGAAAAACGTTTGTAGACTTGATGCAAATAAATTACTTTTTAAGCTCAAATAAAGGTTGAAATATTAAATATGGGTATTGCAACGAGAGTTGATACGAATATTACAGCACTGATACGTATGCTTTGCTTGCATACAGCAGGTTTTAAATTTGTTATTCAACTTCGTAAAATAAAATTTCAGTAATTGTAAATCATTTTTTTTTTTTTTAAAGAAAGACAAACATTCCCGGGTTACGAATAACCTGACAATATTTGAAAATCTCCTACTACATCATACTTATCACATTTTTTGGTTGTCCTGCGAGAAATCTGGTTTAATAAATTAACTCATATTTGCTGTGAATTGAAGAATGTAAGTCTGTCGGCCTACGTGGTTAAGGAGTGAGGCTTTCAACTAGCAATATGGAGGTCGAGGGTTCTAATCCCGACGCAAATAAATTTTATTTGGTTGATTTTTGTTATTTCGCAATTTGAAAATTAAAAATAACATGATTTGAAGATACTTTCAATATAGCATATGTAATGTTGTAACATTGCTTTAGCCGTGTTTGTTGACCAGATCTAAATATTTAGATACTTTCCCACCTTCCACTACCCACTACCTTCAACCTCACAACATACCGTAATTGGGGATGCCACGGTTTCACTGGGTTGAGGCGGTTGGGGCAGTTGGGACTCTTGCGCTATATTCATAAAAAATAAAAAAAAGGTGTAAAATAATTTTAATTATTATATTCAAAACTGGAACTGATATGTCAATAATTCAGACAAGCGATAAGTACATACGTTTGTATTGGTACATTTTTATATATTTTTTTTATTAATAATTCTGCAGCAATTTGTTCTCATTAACGTGAACTTTCAGCTACACAAATCCTAAAATTATAATATCCCGTGATTTTTCACTTGTACATAAATAAATGTTAAGAGCTTCTTTTTCGAATAAATTAAAGAATTTTCCGAATATTCAATTTCTCCCAATATGTGACGTAATATGTTTGTTTTCCTTTTATCTCTAAAAACAAAAAGCAGCCAAAATACAGGACTGCTTCTCAGAGACGTTTGATAAGCACATCAATTTTTGAAGTGTATAACTAGACACATAATTAATTGAAATTTTGAATGCAACTTGGTAGTGAAATTCTAGCCTCATTGTTAAAGTAATATCGTTTCATATTTATATAATATATTCACCAACACACACATTTCTAGGTTTGTGTTGATTGGGTTAACTGTATTAATTTTTTTATCATTTGTCCATAAGAACTTATACAGATACTATTCTTTTAATTTAACCGTCTTATACTTTCCCTTACGTACCTTTCCCTACCCACTACCTTCAGCCTCGCAACATCAACACCAGTTGGGGATGCCATAGTCTCACTGGCTTCAGATGGTTGGGACTCTTGTACGGTTTCTTGATAGAAAAATACCTACAGTAATTCAGAGAACTTGAAAATGACGAGGAAAGCAATTCATCGTGCCCCGAACAAAGAGGAGAACATTTACCGGAAAACAGGAGAAAAGTTACTTTTATAAACTGTAGCAAATACCTACTATTGAAAGCTTGGTAATATCGGTTACAAAATGCGTGTTATAAAATTATATTGTTGATTTAAAAAGTTCACACACGGAGAAAGCTTACCGACATAAAACATTTATTTTGACCGACCGATATTGTTGCGTTCCTCATGATATTTATTAGGAAAAGAACATGACGTGTTTTCGATATATTCTGAATGACTAATATTTTTTTAGGAAATTGGCATGCTATCACTTTTTTTGCATAACCATTTTTCATCTTGTGTTTCTACTAGAGTAAATTACTCAGTCGTAAAGTGATTTTTTCATTGTGCTGCAGTGCGAAGGAGTTGCACTAGTAAGGAGTGCAGATGTGTGTAAACGAATCCGCATTGCTACTTCAGCTAAAACAATGAAAGGTCGTCTTAGAAAAATGGCGTAACTGTACCTGAAGATATTTTTCTAAGCATTCTGTATTGTGCTTTTTCTCGAACACTTATTATTTAAAATAAAAGAATTTATTTTTAATTGTACCCACTGCAAAAGAATTACGAATAAACTAAACGTATATAATATACATTCGCTATAAGAAACAACATTTTTAAAGTTAAAATCATCTGATAAATTTTATTTTTCCAAAATTATTTTGAAAACATTATTTCCGAGTAAGTAAGTAACCGAACACTTTAACAGGATACCAGTGTCTGCAGTAAACCCCGAAGACCTGTTACATCCCACAAAATACATTATAACCACTGAACAAGTATCCCCTAGAACAGTGGCAGTTTTTGGGGTTAAAAAGTGAGGAGGCAATTTTTTTTTGTAGTATGTAGATTATTTGATGTACCTAGATACCAAAATATGGCTATGTACCTTATATGGTAGTCGAAAAATCAAAAGCAGTATAAAAACTATCATGTACTTGTAGTTAATTAATATTATAAAGATAAACCATCTTAGTGAAACACGAAAATGTAAATGGGTAATATTTATGAGGTAACTTATACGTATTGAAAAAATGTACTGATATAGAATATTGCTTTTTTATTATGAATAACTTCAAATTATTCGTAATCGTAGTTTAAAACGGGATTACAAGTCTAACAAATTAATTGACAGGTTTCCTACTAAACATTATGTAAAACACGAATGTCTTATCGTGACTTCGGAACACGTGTTCATAAAAAAATGAAAAAGCCGTTTTCTCAGGATTTTCATAGCAGAATGGACTGGATTTTTGGATACGTACTGAGAACTATGGTCTTTGAATCAATGACAAAATCTGCAGAAAAAACCTTGAACAAAATAACATACTATCACTCAACCAGTTTGGATTCAGGAAAAATAAAGGCACCTCCGAAGCCCTGGCAACAGTTACCGATTTTCTAAATGAAAACTTAGACAAGGGATCAAAATGCATATCAATATTCTTAGACCTGTGCAAAGCATTCGATACTATCTCTCACTCTAAACTTTTTAAAAAACTATCTAATATTGGTATAAATGGTGATGAACTTACTATTATTAGCGATTACCTGTCAAACCGAAAGCAAAGTGTGAAAATCGACAACTGCAATAGCAATCAATTACCAATTAGCTACGGCGTGCCTCAAGGAAGTGTTTTAGGTCCTACCCTGTTCTTAATATACATAAATGAATTATGTAATCTTCAAATAGATGCCAAAATTGTAAGTTTCGCTGATGATACGATTCTCCTCTTCAAATCAAGCAATTGGAATGATATATACATAAAAGCTAACAGGGGCATAACTGTGGTTAAAAGATGGTTAAACAATAATACACTAACAATGAATGTGACCAAAACTAAATACATTGAATTTAGTATTAATCCTTCCTTAAGAAACCCAGAAAATCAAATTAAAATATGTGCTTGCAACCTGACAAATACGATAATATGTGATTGCCCTTATTTAGAACAGGTAACTAAAATTAAATACTTAGGTATTATTTTTGACAGCAATTTAAAGTGGAAACAACATATAACCACTACAGCAAACAAACTTAGAAAATTCATTTACTTTTTTAGACAAACTCGCAACTTTCTCAACCTAAGCCAGCTCAAAACAATCTACTATGCACTTTGTCAATCTTTGATAGAATATGGTATCATAGCATGGGGAGGAGCAAACGCTGCCGCCATTGATCCAATATCTAAAGCTCAGAAACTTATAATAAAGATTATCCTCAAACTACCAATCACAAGCAGTTCGGATGAAATCTTTAGGAAAATCTGTGTTATGGACATTAGGCAACTTTATGCCAAAAATATACTAACATACCTCTTCACACACAAAACTACTTTTGACAATATCCAAACTGCTCGTGATACTAGAACCAAAGGACATAATTTCTTACAAATCCCTTTCGCTAAAACAACTTTTGGCCAGAGAAATTTTAGATATTTTGCAATAAGGCTATATAATGCTCTCCCACTAGCCATTAGACTGAACGAATTTTTTTTGAAATATAAAACAGACATCAAGTCTTGGATCATCAGCCAAGACAGATCCATGATCAAAAATTTTATAAAAATCCCTACATAAGTATGTACTCCAACTAGATGCTGATTAACAAATTTATCATTTATTATTATTATTTATTATTTTTTATCTTTTTCACAATTTCATTTAGTGTAATGAAATATTTTATGTATCAAAAAATATGTAAACATTAATTCATGTATCAAATACGTCTGTCTCGACACAGGTTTATCCTAGTGAGACAGACATCGAAAAAAAAAACCTGTAAAAAAACTTTATATTGATAATAAAAAAAAAAAATAAAAAAATTGTCGAAATATCATCACTCTTAAGGACACAAATGTAAGACTTGGGTTCGAACTTTTAAAGCCGATTTCTCAGGATCTACAAAACCTAATGGACTGAAATTTTGGATACGTACTGAAAATTATGATCTGAAGTTGAATCAATGACAATTCATCATTCTTACGGGCTCAAATGCAAGACTTGGGTTCGAACTTTCAACATTTCGTGATTGTATATTATCGCATGAACACGTTTTCTGAAATATCGTGAACGTAATAAAAGTTATTAGGAAATGGAAGGCCAGTCGCGTTTTTAACAGTATTTTAATAATTCATCAATACTCATTTTTCTCCATGTAGGCTGTTCAATTTATTGGTAGTATTTAACCCTGTATAGGGAATTTAATTTCATGCATAAGTGATAAGTATAATAATCAGCAACCAATACGTAATATAGAAGTATCTAAGACGTGTATATTTGTCCATTTTTTCATTTATTTTTTTAGGTGAAACACAGCCTCTCCTGCCTCATTATACGAATTACCACTGCCTTAGAAGTGTGGCCTAATAAGCATGTGAAATAAAACGGTTATCGCTAATTTACATAAGACTTTTTGAATGAAAAAAATCAAGTATAAATTTAAATCAATTAATATAAGCCGATGGAAGAGATTAATGAAAGAAATCAATGAAACAGATCGATAAAAGCTATCAATGAAAGAGATCAATGAAACAGATCGATGAAAGATATCAATGAAAGAGATCAATGAAAGAAATCAATGAAAGAAATCAACGAAACAGATCGATAAAAGATATCAATGAAAGAGATCAATGAAACAGATCGATGAAAGATATCAATGAAAGAGATCAATGAAAGAGATTTATGAAAGAGATTGATGAAAGAGATTGACGAAAAAGATCAATAAAATAGATCAATGAAAGAGATCAATGAAACAAATCGATGAAAGATATCAATGAAAGAGATCAATGAAAGTGATCAATGAAAGAGATCAATGAAACAAATCGATGAAAGATATCAATGAAAGAGATCAATGAAAGAGATCAATGAAAGAGATTTATGAAAGAAATTGATGAAAGAGATTGATGAAAGAGATAAATGAAGTAGCTCAATGAAAGAGATCAATGAAACAGATCGATGAAAGATATCAATAAAAGAGCTCAATGAAAGTGATCAATGAAAGAGAACAATGAAACACATCGATGAAAGATATCAATGAAAGAGATCAATGAAAGAGATCTATGAAAGAGATTGATGAGAGAGATCGATGAAAGAGATCAATGAAATAGATCAATGAAAGAGATCAATAAAAGAGATCGACGAAAAAGATCGATGAAAAAGATCGATGATAGAGATCAATGAAATATTAAATTATCGGTTTAAGAAAGAACGTCGATATTTGAAAAGGTTTGATAATTTTCATTTAAAATAAGGAAAAATGGAGCTTACTCAGCTCATGAATACGCCCACAACACACACACTTTTTATTCCTTCAGTGATTATAACCTAGGCACAGTGAAAACTGGGGAAAAATAGCAAAAATTCAAGTGCGCGTACTAAATTATTCCAACCCCCTAAATTTGTGTAAATTTCGGGCCCGATAAAGAGTGGAGCAGAAAAAAGTGTTTTCCATTTATTACGCAGATAAATCGTCGCTTTCTACCGTCGTGTTTTGCGTAATCCCGTGTATTAGGGTGGCTTCATTGTATGGAGAACTTTTTTAAATATGTTCACACAGAAATAACAGAAAATTAACAACAAATAATGAACTTGTACTGACTTAGTAGATTAGCTCATCAATATATGTATGTAAAAAAAAACAGATTTCTTAAAAGTTTCGTAGGAGTCGAAGATACTCTCAATATCGCCCTGGTGAAATACTACCAATCAGAATTGGAATGATACCTGAAATGGCTTTAGCCATGTTTGCTAATCAGATCTGAATAGTCAGATACTTCCCCACATTTCTCTTTCCATATCCTTCCCATTCCCACTAACTTCAGTCAAACAAAATACCGCAATCGTCGGTACCATAGTTTTAATAACTTAAGACGATTGGGACCAGTTAATACTCCTGTGCGGTATTAAAAAAAATTTAACTTCAATATGTAGGGGAGAACCACCATGAAGAGAACATTTTTTTTCTTGGTGCTGTAACTTTCAAAGTTATGCAATATTGAAATAACTAAATGTTGTTATGTAGACCCTATTCTATCCTCTCATTAAACCTAAAGTGGAAGTCACGTAATTCTTTCGGATTAAGAGAAAATACCAATTTTCTAAAAAATGGGAAATGTTCTTTTCAAGGTATAGTGTACTATGAAGAGAACACGGGTCCCCACGAAAAGAACAGTCTTACGTTCTATGATTTATCTGTATTTTGTTGAAGTTTTTTTCCTTTCGTTGGTATTCCTGGGGTTTGTTTCCCTTTCGGTTTTTTCTTATTATTTTTTTCGTCACTGATCCGAATCAATTCATCTTTTTCAGGAGTATCTGTTATGATACTAGACTTCCCTTTCCGTGCTCCACCTCTTCTAATATTCTTCCGTGGAGATGCTTTAGGGTAGGGTCTTATAACATGGGGAGAGACAACTGCAATCCCAAGCTGCTTACGGCTCAGATCAGTTGTGATTGAGCTGATCGATGGTAGAGACTCTAATTCTTGGTTAGCAATGCAATCAGTTCCCAAATTCAAATCCAAAGTCAGCACATCCATTATCTGCTCTTTTTCACGTTGAACGTTGTCCTTCGAAGAAGAATTCAATGGCAACGCTGGTTGTTCGTTTTCCACAATCGGACGGTCAGTAACCGACGAATAAAGAAAATCGGTCTCCGAAAAAATATTATTATTGAAAGGATGGATTCCAGTTTTCTCGAATCCACTGCAGATATTTGATATGGAGAACGAATATCCGTATGCTGCATTCACAAGTTCTGCTATTTCCATTACAGTTACTCTTTTTCCAGGATTGGTAGTCATCCAGTTGTTCATGGCTTGGCGATATCTAGTTTTAAATGGACCATAAACTGATACATCCAAAGGCTGCATCCTGTGGCTGCAATGTGGCGGTAGAGTCAAAATAATTGTGTTGTTTTCTCGTGCAAATTCCACGACTTTAATATTTACGTGGGTTACGTGATTGTCCATTATAATCAAAGCTCTATTGTTCTCCGAAGGATTCATATGCTGTTTGAAGTGTTTCAGTGACTCAACAAAGCAGTTTTCAGTCATCCATCCAGTTGAATGGGCCAGACCCTTACTGCCTATCGGTGCCCCTTTTAACATTCTCTCTTGAAAGTGTACTCTTGGAAAAACAAAAACAGGTGGAACTGTATTTCCAGCAGCACTGATGAAGAAAAGACCAGTCACCAAATCTCCTCTTTCAGCAGACGTTACTTGGCCTACTTGCTTGGAACCTCGAACAGCTATAACTTTCGGTGGCTTTGTAACCGTTGTGCAAGAAGTTTCATCCAAGTTCCAAATCATATTTGGGGGAAATTTGTACTTTTGTAGAAGCTTTTCCAAGTTTTTGAAGAAGTTACTGGTGTTTGTTTTATTAAAACTTGTAGCTCTGCCCAGTGAAGTGCTTTCTGGTTGACGTACTGAAAGCTTGACTTGTCGCTTCATGAAGCCATCGAGCCAGTGTATTCCAGCTTTTTCATTGACTCTCCAAAAAGATGGAATGATAATATTATTAGCTACAGCAAATTGGTAAGCCAGTACCCTTGTTTGAAGTTTAGTCAAGCCATGGCACATTTTTGAAGCAGTGCTCAGGTACGATGCTAATAAATCCTCAAGTTCAGGAGAGAATATTTTTCTATACCCTATATTGCGAGTGTAGCTAAAACTTTCACCAGTTTCCTGTGCTTGCTTCGCTCGTTGAATAATTTTCCAAAGTAATGTGGTCGCAATACCTTTATCTTTAGCCACACTTCGTATGCTCTTCTTATTTATGATGACATCATCTATAGCATTCTTGAATTCATCGTCAGTCTTGCGATTTATTTTTGGCATGATCTAAAATAAAAAGGATATACGATTGGATTCGATTCTTAAACTGCTGAATAAGTAGCCAGATTAATAAGTTATGTCTTTCTTACTTCGACTCTAAATATAGTTTGAGTTGTACTAATTCAAATCATTTATAAAAAAACGCAACGGCATCCACCTAGAGAAGAAGTCTAGACTGATAAAATATGCATTGCCTAGATATTCCGTGAAGAGAACATAAAGCCCATGAAGAGAACGTTCTCTTCATGGGCTTTTGTTATGTTCTTTTCATGGAAACGGCAGTTTGGTTTTGAAAAAATTAAAAATGGCAATAAGGGGTTAATATGATGCATCATTGTACTCACGATATGTAAGTTATAACAGCTAAGTGTGATAAGAAAGGATCACCTTTGGTGTACTTGCACTCGTTAAACGTAGACAGACTTCACAAATTCACGAAGAAAAAAAAAACGATGCTCAGCACTTTACACCTCGACTGTCGCCAGCGAACTGACAACGCTGTAACCATGCTTCCAGCAAACCAACGCGGCACCACTACAAGCATACGATTAGTATCTATGTGTCAATAAAGTTGTTAGTTTTGGCACAATGTTCAATTTTCTCTTCATGGAACGTTCTCTTCATGGTGGTTCTCCCCTAACAATGAAAGGATTAAAAAAATATATTTCCTTCGGATACAGGGCAAATAGTAACGAGATTTGTTCGATATTGGTAATAAAAAGTTATATTTTGCCTTCGTTAGTAGTCACAATGATTCTCCAGCCTGGAACTCATTTTACAATATTCATCTACAAAATATGAAAACAATATAATATAATATATCCTCAAATGGAAGAACCAGATTGAAAATGTAGCTAAAAGAGTGCGCACCCTGATTCACATATATTTTTTCATTACGGGAAATTTTAAAAAAACAAGACTTAAAAAACATATACTACGGGCTGTGTAACTCAATCATAACCTACGGTTGCATTGGGTGGGGAGGTGCAGGAAGAACAACATTAAACCCGTTATTGAAGGCACCGAAATCTAATTTACGTGTTATTATGAAGAAACCTTACAGATATTCGAGTGACGCTCTCTTCAAGGAATTTAATGTACTAGATGTCCGACAGTGCTATATGAAAAAAATTGTTATCCATGTTCATAAAAATAAAAACAAAATGAAAACAGCCGAACACAAAAATCAAACCAGAAGTAAGGGAAGGAATGACCTTTCCGTTCCAACAAACAACAGAGCGGCTTATCAAAAAATATTCTCATATCTCGGTCCTAAAATATATAATAAAGTCCCCTCTCAGCTGAAACTGTGTGAATTGTCATCCTTCGGTCCAAGAGTGACAAAATGGTAGTTGGACCTAGGCAGGAATGATTCCGAAATGATACTAAAAAATGTAATTAGAAATCACGAACGCCTCTATGTGTCTTTACGTATCTTTTTTATGTATCTTTTTATGCATCTTCGTTTTAACATACTTATTTTAGCTAGTCTTTAATCCTGTATTCGTCTAGGAAAACTTGAAACCTGTAAATTTGACTGTCCTGAAACGGGAATCCTTCCTAATTGGAGAGTCAAAATCCTAAAATGTAATCAATATTATAAAAAATAAATATAAAATTTATGTTTTTACGCTTTCTGTCTTTTTAAATGGGTATTCCAGCAAAATTACAACACAGTTCAGCGATCAGATTATGCCTAAATTATCAGATAGAAGGGTTTTCTTACGCAAATGGTCCAGAATTTCTTGCATTGATAAGCTTTTGGATTCTATTACGTAGAACTAGAAGTCAAAATTTATTTTATTGCTATTATACATGTTATCATATGTACATTGACAAATATACAAACGGAGGATAATAATTATGTCAAGCCAGTTGAAGTCTTCAACTTATCACTTAATAAATATAAAAGATAGTTGCAGAGGGAGTTCAGTTATATTTAAAACAAGAAACAAAATTAAAAGTAATAGAATTGTATTATATAAATATAAATTTCATTATCTTTCCCCATGTAAAAACCTAAGCGGTGCGTTAATAAATTAATGAATTCTGCATATACGCCAACTGTTGTTCCGGATTGCATCATACAAGAAGAACATTTTAAACAGAAGAAGAAGACTTACCTATATAAAATATTCAACCGGCAATCCGGAAGAACCAACCAATTACCGCCCTATTTCTTTACTATCAAACATTGCAAAAATATTTGAAAAAATTGCCAAAAAAAGAATAACTCAGTTGATAAAGATTAATAATATAATTCACGAAAACCAGTTTGGATTCATGGAAAACAAAAGCACAAAAGACGCCATTGCTAAATTATCTAGTACCACACAAGACGCTTTAGACAAATCATTAAAATGTGTTGGTATTTTTGTTGATCTCCAAAAAGCCTTCGACAGCATATCTCAAGTCAAACTAATACAAAAATTGGAGATCGTGGGTTTTAATGACACAGCATTAAGTTGGCTAAAAAGTTATCTTCACCAAAGAACACAAGTTGTAAAAATTAATCACGCATCTAGTCTACCACACACAAGTGATTTTGGGATACCACAAAGTACTGTTTTGGGTCCATTACTTTTTATCATGTACGTAAACGATATTTTTAAACAAAACCTCAGTGGAACAGTTATATCTTACGCAGATGATACAATTATCGTAATTAAGGGTAATGACTGTAAAATTGTAAATGAAAATGCAAATAATGAGATCCAAATCCTAAAAAACTGGTTCGATACAAATCTACTTACAATTAACGCAAAAAAAAACAGTTTATATACCATTCACAATAAATAAATTCAAAACTTACCCCAACATTCATATAATAATACACAACAAAAAAAGGAACAAAGATGTTTGTAATAAATCATGTACCATACTAAACCAAACAACTGAAATAAAGTACCTCGGTGTAATTGTAGACCAACATATGAAATGGAACAGACACATATGTGAACTTGTTAAGCGTATTAGAAAATGTATCTATATATTAATTAGATTAAAAAATGTTCTCAAGCTAAACAACCTGAAAAAAGTCTATTACGCACTAGTCCAATCATTACTTCAGTATGGAATCATTGGGTGGGGAGGTGCATATGAAAAAATTTTAAGCTCTGTAAAAGTGGTACAAAAACTAATTATTAAAGTAATTTTGAAAAAACCACCAACATTCTCTTCAGCATCATTGTTCAAAATTTTCGAAGTACCAAAAATTGAAGACCTCTATAAAAAAGATGCAATATTACAAATATATAAAGAAACTGTAATAAAAAAAACTTAAATTTAACTCATCCTTAAGGCATAATTTTAACATCCAAATTCCTCTATTTTAAACACAACAAATGCACAATAATTACATTTACAAAGGCATAAGATATTTTAATAGTCTTCCCGAAGAAGTGAAAAAAATACCAGATTTTATTTTATTCAAAAAAAGGTCAAATTTATCTTTAAAAAAAATTAATATCACCTTTCAAATGTTATAACTTCAATTCATGTTACAACCAAAATTAACGTCACAATCCTCTTTTAAGTTTATATTTATTGTACTGTATTTATGTTAATTACTGATATAAACATGAAATAATTGTGAAATAACTCCTACGCCAAGCTCAAGAGCTAGCACTCTTCATTGGAGTAGAAATTCATTATCATATGTTTTTCACTATTACCTATTATTACCTAATTTTATGTACAATGTAACAATGTTATAAGTTAAACCGGTTTTGACCGGTTGGTGGCCGAGTTGACATCGCGCTTGGGTCTCACTCGGGCGTAGTGTGTTCAATTCCTCGGCTGGCTAAGTCCTCCATCACAACACAATCAACATTTTCAGCTTACTGTGGTGGTAGTAGGAGATTTTCAAATATTGTCAGGTTATTCGTAACCCGGGAATGTTTGTCTTTATTTTTTTATAATATTTAATTAAAATATATTTAATAAAAAAAAATAAAAATAAAAAAAATCTTTATAGACCCACCCTAGTGTGTATTAGATCAAGGGATGAGGGCGGAAAATACATTGAATCACTGATTCAGAGCTTTTTTGCGAAATTTTTATGTAACGTTTTTGCGGAATAAACATGTCTTTGTAAATTGCGTGCTGCAGGAATTTAATGATCGTTTTGTTGTTCAGACGAGTGAGTTTTATTTCACTCGTTAAAAGAATTCATTGTATCACGTTTGAATCAGTTTCTGTACTAGTTGAAAGTTCCTGTATATAAATACTAACCAAATTGAAATCTTATCTGGTACAGAGTCATCAAGCAGTTTGTTCTTATAATGAATTTTCAAAGGCCTTCGATACTATTAATCACGACTTATTACTCAATAAACCAACTGTAACAGGATTTTCCATGACACTACTCAACTTTTTTGCTAGCTATTTTGCAGACCGTTTGTAAATCATGGACTGTTTCAATCAATACTATTTTTGTATGAGTAGGAGTACCCCAAGGCCGTCATTTAAGCCCCTCCTTTTTTCCATATAAATAAAATATATATATTAACGATATTTTAGAAGTAATACTACACTCTAAGTTTCTTCTTTTTGCTGTTGACCTAAACCTTTCTTATCTGCAGTCTACTGCTTACTAACTTGTCGATGAACATAACGGTGGGGAGAGCAATCTTGCTATTGAACAGAATCAATTCGGCTATCGATATTTTTAGCATCACTGAAGAAGGCAAGCGCTATTACTACTAGTTGAGTTGATATACTCACTGTCTACATTTACGTAAAAATTCTTCTTTACAAACATATTTAAAAAAGCATTAAAACGAAAATTTTTGTATTTTAATATCTATCTGTGTTTTCAATGCTCTCCTATTTGCTAGTATGAACTAAAATACCTACGTACTTAAAAATTATATTCAATAAATATTTCGTGTTACATTCTTTTAATTTTCACTATACAATAATTTTTCAAGGAAAAGTCACTCTCTCGATGATTTAAATTCTTTTTTCGATTTTTCTTAAGAGCAGGTAGGTACCATAATAATATTTATTACGATATGAAATCTCGTAGTAGGGATCCACACTCATTAACTCTTGCGGGTAGTAAGACAGTATTTCGGCTCCAAGCATCAATACTTGAATCAAATAATTGTTTGTGAAGAGGTGTAAGAAGAATGTATGACTTGGAAGTTAATGGTAAAAGAATTAGAGAGATTAAAGGGGACGCCCGAGGAAGACAAGGATCAATTGAAAAAATTACTTACCACAACACAATAATATTATTTCCACCTTAAAAATACACCCAGTTGTCAGGTACCTAATTTAGAAATCAAAAAATCAAAATTTTAAGCCAAACTATTTATAAGTACCCGAGCAATGACGGGTGAACTACTTATTCTAATTAACGTGTAGATTTCGTATTTTCAAAGACAACATCAATCTCTTTAAAAGTTTGCAAATGTTGTTTTATCCCTCTAGGCTTTTGAGAGCCAATAATATATTACAGTATTATTTATTAGCCCATTTGCTTAGAAGCCCAAGCAAACAAAATATTTTATGAAAAATTATATTATGACATCAGACTTATGCGGCCACTGTGATCTATCTCAGATAATTCAACCATAAATCGCTTGGGGACGCGCTGAAGATGGGCCACATATCATTCTATATATTATATCACTTTCATATTCTACAAGACTACAGAATAGATAAGTTCAAGTAAACAAAAATTCTTAATCCAAGTATATTTCTTTTTCAAGTGAATAGATTGCGCAACATAAAACCAATGTGATCTACACGGACTCCATACTATACTCCGGATTGATCAAAATTGTCTTATACTTGCTTATTCACTTTAATGTCTTTTCGATGAAAAAATAAAGGGAAACGTCGCCGGTAGCAAAAATTTAGAATAAATATCTTTCTAAAAATAATTTCAGGAATCAGTGTAAGTTAGGTACGTCCAGAAGCGGCTCTAGTGATCCAGGCGTGGTAGGTTATTTGAAAAAAATATGTGACTTATCTTTATTTGATATTGTGAAAAATGCCCATATATTATTATCTATATAAATTTGTAAGTCCGCGACTCTTAATACATATTTAGTTAATAAAGTAAATGGGAAATAACTTCACAATCCATGTGCTTAAGGCAAATTATTTTTAAGAGATACGTTTTAATGTAGTTGTGCACAAAATTCATAAATTAAAAATTCAAAAAAATATTTATTTCCCAAAAATACAGAGTACAAAGGGTATAGCTTATAGGTTACATCCTATTTCTTCCAGCTTACCCAATCAATACACATTATATTACGTAACCCAACCATTACATGTTAACAAATGTATATAAATAAAAAATAAAAAAAACAGAGGTATTTAATTTACGTAAGGTATTCATTTAAGGTGTAGTGACATTTGTTTAAAATACATGTTTATGTGATGATTTAAATTTAAGTATGTCGGTTATTTGTTTGAGGCTACGTGGAAGGTTATTATATACTTCAATGGTCATGTAGTGTGGTCCTTTTTGAAATAAAGTTTTGTTTGCTTTTGGGATTAATAAATTTTATTTTATTTTTTATTTATTTTTATTTTCATAATATTAAAGTAAATAAAATAAGAAATTGAAACGCCCGTCCGCAGTATCCAAAGATACTGGGTGCGAAGCAATTGAAAAACAACCATGTTTACACACACGACATTGTAAAAAATGGATGAAAAATAATTGAACACATTAAATGCATGAGAAAACTTGGTAAAACACGGTACACTACTAAAGACTGCCAAACATTGTAAAACGTGATAAAATATGGTAAAACTCTGGAATACTCCAAATACAAAGTAAAAAAATTAAAAAATATGGTGATGACTTTGTTCTGAAATAAAATATTCTTTTTGAAGCGATCATACAATGTATATTTAAACCAAGGAAAAATTATGTATTAATAAACAGCATACCCTAAGATAATTGACAAGCAACAAGCATACCTGTGGACCCACGGAAAAAACTAAGCTAACTAAAGATCCTACGTAGAATGTGCGTAGAACAAGTCGGTAGCGCAGAAAACAGGAGGCCGGAGCAAGATCCCTGGTGCGGCATGAACCTGAATGACGAGATCACTGCATCGCGCGAAGCTGATCCTTCAAGAGGGAGGATAGCCGCCAACGTGCTGGAGGATGGGGGTTCATTGAGGCCTTTTCATCGAGGAGGCCCACACAAATAATTCCCTTTCGAGTTCGATTCTATTTCGGAGCGTATCCGCGTGATTAACAATTAATCACTTTATCATCTCCAACGGCAGATGGTTTTCGATTCGGGAGCGCAAAGCAAAAACCACCGATGTCACTTCACACTTTTAAGTCATTTCGACAAAAAAATGTATTCATTTTGTAAACTCCAAAATAACACTTTGACACACAGCACAAACATCCTTACCAACAAGGATTGCCCGAAAAATTAAAAGAAACAGATCGATAACTTTATTAAGTGACATAGTCGAATCTTCGTCGGTTCCCCAGCCAGCGAAAATTCCAAAAGTGAAACTTTTTTTCCTGCCGTAAACGGAGCTCTGCCAAATTCACCGAAAAAATGTTGCCAGTACAAATACAAGCTTGTAAATTAATTCTTTCACTGGCCAGGTAAACTCAGGAAAATAATTATTTTTGACAGTAGGAATTATTTTCGTGACAACGTGTGTTAAAACATGTTTCCTTAAAGTAAAAAAGTGTCAGGATAGCTATATTTTACGAAATTTAGTAAAACATGCTAAAAAAATGATGAATTTTGAGTAAAACTGAAGTAAAGAATCTGTATGAAATATAGTTTCCGATCCAAGCTGACAATTTTTTGTCTAATCGGACAATTTGAGGTCCAATCGGACAAGTTCTACAATGGACAATTTGATTATTTTTACCATTATCAATAACTTCATACATTACACACGTTTGGCCAATTAGTCAATTTTATTCCAATCGGACAATCCGTTTGTCCAATCGGACAATTATTTATTTTATATATTTATTTGAGAAATTTAGCAACTATAACTAAAAATACGTGTCAAGTGTTCATGGTGAACATTTGTTTATAAATTATGTAGTAAATAGAATTAAAAACAAAAAAAATAACATAAAATAAATTGTAGTATGTAACAAATAGAAAAAGTTAATGTTTTTTCATATCCTACCTCACTAGGCTAGCTTGTGTTTGGTAATCACGTTATCATACATATGAATATACCTTCACTTATATTACAATATAATCGCTTAATATTTTTGTTAGATATATAGGTATTTTCAAATTTGCATGAAAGCACCGGTAAAGGCTCTTTTATTACTTTAGATCCAAATTATATGTTTTCTTTAAGGTATGGATCAATAGCCGAGGTACTTCACCTGAGTAGTGCGCTCAATGTCGGGGCACTAACATGATTGACAGCATTCATCGGAATTCAGACATGAGTGTATTCGAACAGAGACACCGTCATGGAGTTGACCTGTAATATTTATACTTGATGTGATATATTTAGTTTTTTCGGTGTTTAGTGTGGGCGTATTCTATCTAACCATTTTTTTTACAATGCTTATATTCATTTCAGCTTTTTATAAGCAGCTTGCAAAGTGTCAGCTTCAATCAAGACAGTGTCATCGGAAAAACGAACAATTTTTCCCTGAACAGCTTATTGTTGCATGTATTTAATATACAACAGAAACAAAGATGGTCCTTATATGCTTTCTTGTGGTATACCGTAGTTAGTTGATCACTGGTTGCAAAATATGTTATTTTTTTAGCTTTTAAAATAGTAAAGTTCGTTGCTCGTCGATTTTTCTAATTTATATATTTGAAATAGGAGAGGCTTGATTTGTGCCATATATCTATATATATCTAAGATATCTTATTAATACACTGTGACACATTCCGAGGTGGTAGAAAAGCCCTTGTGAAAGACCACCATTCAGAATCGAAACGTTACTTGAAATGGAAAAATCCGTGTTTAGTGACCAAATTTAAATATCCTTTATTTACCAACCTTTCTCTTTCCTATTCAATTCCCTTAAACACCTTTCACGTCAGCTTTACAACATACCCCGGGGATGCTAATTTTTTTCCGAAAATTAACCTTCCATTACCATAAATAGTTTCCTCATATTTTAAATTTTCCCTTTTTCAAGAAAATACAAGTCAAGTGACTTTTTGATGAGTTGTTAAATTATGCAGATAGGGCAGCTTGTTTTCCACTTCAAACTTACTTTTCTTGCAAACTAAAACTAGTTGATCGAGAGAACTTCAAGAAAACACGAATATATGGTCAATCAGCGCCATTTTTTGACCCTTATCCATTGGTCCCCGTTTAATGCTAATTCAAGGTCCGTCCCAGCTTACTATTAAATCATGACCAGCTGACAAGCATAACGCATTAGTTGTTATCTTTTGCTGATAAAAGATTGTAGAAAATGTGAAACGGACCTACATAGAACAAACATTTGCCATTCGACAGTTGGAACTCAAAGATGCAAAACAAAACTTGAGGGGTAACTCGGTTACTCCACGAATTTTATCATTTTAATTCCATTAATTCATCAAATTATGGCTTACATATTATTTATTCCGTTTTCGTAAAATATACTATACAAAAAGGCCTTTTAACTAATCATCTAACGTGGCCTCTGGTGGATGACTGGAGTTGTACTCACTTACCTCATGTATGAACATTTGGTATCTGCTTTAGTAATTTACGCATTTTTGGTAATAGCGTGGGAGATTGCGATGGCACGCACGTTGGGTATAATTTTTCAGCTATGGGTAAGCAATATTAATTATGGCAAAGAATGGTAACTTTTTAATTTTCTTAAAATAATTTTTTTTTTTTTTTAAATTATTCATTGATTGATTATTTATTGTGGGTTTTCAGGAATACCAAAAAACACCGAAACAATTAGGTCTCTATTACAAATTAAACACGGAGGAAAGTAATTTTAGAGGTCTGAACCAACTGTTGTTTAACAGAGACCTTTCATATGAAAAAAAAATTGGCTGATTGACTTTCCTGTGGAACACTACAACGAAAGTGTTTTGGAAGGTATTTAAAAAGAAATAAAAGCTATTTCCATTTTATCTTAAACACTAGTTTTCGTAGAAATATACCATTGAAAGTTAGTACAAAATTTATCACCCTACTAGAATGATACAGAATCTCTCTTAGAAGCCAAGATGGTGCCTGTTATATGCAAATTCCGTTTAATTAATGCAGGTCAAGTGCAGCTAAAATACCGTATATTAGATAATAGGCAAATTAACGAAGTGATGAGGAACTAGTTACTAAAGGGTAAATTAATCATGTCTCGCAATATGGACTAAACGTACAAACAGGATATATATTATGATAATTTTAATACTGTTTTATATTTTGAATGTATTATTAAACACGATAGTGAAACTTCTTATAATAACTAAGTCCCGACTGCTCCCAATAGTCAATCGCCAATGGGACTATCACATCCCCATTTGGGGATTGTTGTCAGGTTGAAGGGGATGGAGAGGGAAAAGAAATGAGGAAAAGAAAGAGAAACACTGAGAATCCAAGATGAGTCACATATTACATATTCTCTTTCAAAACGAAACACTTGGTTCATTCAAATTGGATGATTATTAGTCTTCCCGATATGTTTTCCAGTTTATGGACACGTGTCGAATCCGGAAAAAAAAAAATGTGAGTTCACTTTGCCCGGGAGCAGTTCACGATGTCTGACTTCTATGAATGTCCTTCTTTCCTCTTAAGAACGCCACTAAGATGGCGGTGCTTTATCTATTTTTTAACCCTAGTTGTTGAATTTTAAACAAATAAATAAATCCAACAAACTGTCCATCATTTGGGTGCGATTGACTCTTCACATTCAGCAACTTTTTTCAGACATTTCCACTTCAAAATCTATCTATAACCTTAGAATAAATAAGCTATCTTCCCACGATCGGCCATCCTAACAGTAACCACCCTGACAGACCCCTAAAGCATCCATACATCCTCTTTTAGCACACAATCAGCAGGTTCTTCATATATGCCCACTTGCCTACTTAGCCTCCGTATAAGATTAACACCCTTGTCCAAATAAGCACTCAGTACATTTACCACCCTGTTAGTGGTTGGGTTGGCTGTGACTAGGGAATGCGGAATTAGCGGTATTCTTGATTTTTTTCCTAAAATACCAGGAAATATAGATAAATAACGAATAGTTAAGTAGTCGATCAAAATATTTCACGGTTCGTAAAATAAATCACTAAATGAGACGTATTTATTTGATATATACGTTTCTTGCTTCATTGTTATTAATACATCATACGTAAAATCTTCTCGTGAATGTTGTAGATTATTGGTTTGGTGGAGAAAATAGTACCGTCATTATCACTCTACCATATTTTTAATGTCAGAAGTAGACTAATCTAGAAAACGTTCTCGCTGTCGTGAAGCCATATGACGTTTTGTTCTTTAAGCAAAGTCTTTGGTTAGACTACACAAGGATATACCGAAAAAAAACGATCTTCATAGGTAATTTTTTTAAAGTCAACAATATGCAATATAAATTCAATACTCAAGCCAGTTAAAATGACATTAATAATGTTACCTTTAATTTTTTCTAATATATTTTTTTTATTATTTATCTTTGCTGTACAGCTAATATGGATACATTGAATTGAAATTTTATTGTGTTAATTTTAGTGCACTTATGTAATTTATTAAGTTTTGGAGTAGCATAGATTAATTGTGGAAAATCTCAAATAAAAATAATGTTTCGAAGCGTCACCAATGTAGTATTTATCCCATGAAAAAATCTAACAATTTGAAAATGTTTGCACTTTTTTTTGGCCTCACTATTTTAAACGAATGTGCCAGTAACTCAAATACCGTTATTCCCAGAAATACCGCTATAAAATAATCCATTTTTGCAAACCCTGCGTCATCTCTCAGAATATCCCTTAGTCTTACTGCGGCGAGGGCCACCGGTTGGTTCAGTGAATATAAATAGATAGATATTCCCGGACCATAATAAATAATTCAGCTTTGACCCCACTCGCCCGACGACCGTTTTGCGACAGTGTACGCCACTGGCTACTGACATATCACTTTATTCATTGATCTGGGACGGCTGTAGTAAAAATACCATGAGTGGTAATGTGATTTAAGATTTTTTCTGATAGAAAACTATCGGTTTTGATAACTGACTGATATAATTAATGTTATATTTTTTTGTGTAATCCAAAAAACATAACGCCATCAATTTTGGAAATATTCTTTGACGAAACGGTTGATGAGGAAAGAAAATCAATTTAAACTTAAGTTATTTATAGTTACTTAATTACAAAAATTAAGTTGTATCCAACACTAGTTACTAACCGACTTTAACGTTGAGTTTATTTTTCCCCCAGAAGATTTCATCTAATTTGTAATTCGATTTTTTTTCTTGGACATACAACGTACCATATTTTTTTTTTAATATTATAACTTTTTTAAACATTAAATTCACACAGGAGTCCACGAGGAAAATAATTTCACTTAGGGCCTACGTAATCTCTGGAGATGTTGTGTGGAGGGTCTTTTTGAGGAGGGGAAGAAATGAACATGCACTACAACAACCATTGGGCAGCTATGGTTAACAGTTAGAAATGGAAAGGAACACCTGATATTTTGTAGACGTCTTGTTGTGAATCGATATTATGATATTGAGGAATTAGACGCACTAAGAGATCACAGGTTTTCTTGAGAGACTAGTCATGTCAAATAAATTGATTGATGTCACGATTCCATGATAAATCAACACACTTTTAAAAAGTGATATAAAGTCAATAGAAACGATGAAAAAAAAAATTAAACCTAACCTAACCTAACCTTCTTAACCCAGTTAATAAAGTTTTTGTTTCATCACTTTCCATGACTTTATATAACTTTTTAAAGATGTGATGAATTATCATTTTGATGATTTATCCGGTCTCCCTCAAAATAAATCTTGCTGGCTTACAGTTATATTTCATTGGTTCACGAGATAAAGTTAATTATAGTTTATAATTTATAAAATCAGCTAAAATAAGTTTATCATGCATATGAACAAAATGAAGTATGCATTTAAACATATAGTTTAATCATTTGAATCCGCGCTTCGTATTGCAGAGCCTTACTCCTAGACCACAGAGGCCATTTAATGTTTTATAGGAATTCAAAATTAAAATATAATTAAATAAATAAATGGCTTCTTAAAAAACGTTTTATTACTGTGGGATGATATGTAAATAATAAACTAATGACCATATTTTGTTTGAAAATATAACAAAGTTACGATCATGCAGGTGGCAGGTAACACTGAGGACCCTAACCAGCATAGCACAGCCAACAGCCCTTAGGTGTTTACAACCTTATATAACCAACATAATAAAATATATAGCTCTACATAGTCAAGAGTCCCGTACAGCACAGCGTATACATAAGCCTTACACACGTCATCCCCACATTTCACACGGCACATAGCCTTTTCATAAGGGTAGTTTCGAAAAACACACACGTCGTGTAAGTCCCATTGAATGGCTTTTCAGCCAAAATCTGAAATAGCAGATATTGGGCGGAATGCCATCTGAAAATATAACTTTACTGAAACCACCGCTGAAAGAAAATGAAATTCAGTATGAAGGAATGGCTTGAAAATGGTTAGTTTGGTGCTATTGAAAATTTGAAGTCAGGAGATATATTTATAAAAATAAAATGCTTTGTGGTGTAACATTATATATAAAAAAATATATATATATTTATATCTGTGAAACTGTTAGGGGAAATGGCAGTGCGGCTAACGAAAAAAAGAAGAAAAAAAGTATTTAGTGACTGAAATTTAAATTACATAAGAACATATTTGGAATAAGCATGTACTTTGTGGCTCGTCATAATTTACAATAAAAGATATAAATTTGTTTTAGGCCACTTTAATTTTAATTGCACTCTACCGGTTTCGGAGGAAGTAGAAGAGTATATAGGGGAATATTAAAACTTTTAATATTCTCCTGACGAAGGAAGGGTGCTTCCGAAACCGGTAGAGCGCAATTAAAATTAAAGTGGTCTAAAACAAATTTATATCTTTTACTGTACATAAGAACAATTTGTATTGAGTATAAATTAAAATTTCTACCCAAAATCACTTAATTTTACGAAGTTTTATTTTTATAATATTAACTGTATATATTTCCTCCAAAATATTTACTAAGTAGGTCGGATAAGATTGTTATTTTAATAATAATAACTGTTAACTGATCAAAACAGCCAAAGTTGCCGCTAAAATCATGAAAAATCGTCATCTTCTAATAAATCTATTGTTTAAAATTCTAAACACAAACAAATAAAATAGCTTACATACGTACTAGATATTTGCTACTTCATTTGATTTTTTTCTTTTTTAATTTTGGTATGGTATTTTGACATCAAATACAAAATCGAGTTTTACAATCACCGTTCTTACAACATCTGGTGGTGTACTAGTCAGCATGGTTAATTTGGCAGACGGGTTTGGGTACCGACGCCCCGAGAACCATTTATTGGATAATCAACACCTCTGCCATTGGTCAACCCAAGTGGGATGCTACGTTTGGTAATTTAGCAGAAGTGCCCGTGTTCATCGGGTGAGGTGTGTTCAGGATGCGCCTGCCCACCAGCTGCGTGGCGTGCCAGATCGGAGGTTGCTTATTTGGGGAGACGTTTTGACTTCTCCAACTGGTCTCTCAACCCATCACCTTGTGCCGCATTGGGAGGGATATTGTCATATTGGTACTTCTAACTACCCAACCCTCA
The DNA here is from genome assembly GCA_026573805.1 of Hesperophylax magnus. Lineage (NCBI taxonomy): Eukaryota > Metazoa > Arthropoda > Insecta > Trichoptera > Limnephilidae > Hesperophylax > Hesperophylax magnus. Next base: position 1,817,344 of record JAIUSX010000081.1, read on the forward strand.
TACCCTTTGCCTTCCCAGATCTTTCTCTCCTTTAATTTCCTTAAAAAAAACCCTCCACACAGCATCTCAAAACATGACATAGGCCATGAGAGAAATTATTTCCACTAGGCCCTCTTGTGTGGGTAAAAAATAAGATAACTGCTTTCAAACAATTAATTTAAGGTTTCGCTTATCCATATATTTATGAATTTTTAATTTATTTATTTACGCCCTAATGGGCTTTTACAAAAGTAGTTAACAAGTAATACAGTTGAGTTACATAGTTTACAATAAATTATGATTTTTGATTAAATTAAGGTAAATTCAAATTAATAGTGTGGATTACGGAAAGCTAAATATGTATTAAGGAACATATACATATAAAAACAAAAGTGTATTCACTACGGAGTTGTGAATTCATACATCTCAGTAAAATGGTTAAAAAGATTTCGTTTTATAACTAATACGGAATCTTTAAGCATGTCTACAATATTCCCAAATTTATTACCAAAATGATGTAGTCTATTTATATAATTTAAAACTTATTGTATTTTTTCTTCTTGTTTTTACTGTTATATTTATAAAATATATTTTTCGTCAACAAAATGGCGTAATTTTTACGGATCTTGACTTTTGGGTGCTAATACTATAAAAAATTGAATTTTTGTGAAGTTGTAAAGGCAGAAAACGTCTTCTTTTTTTCGAAATTTTTTATATATAGATTTTTAGGAAATCCGTTCGGCTAAACTGAAATTTCCTGAAAATCGAATTTTCGAAAAAATAAAATAAAAAACGTCTGGACTGAACAACATCAAAAATGTCGTATTTTTTTTAAATTTAGCACTCAATCACACTCAAAAGTCACGAGTATTCAGTAAAAAAATGGAGAAGCAACATTAACGTTGTTTATTTTTGAACTTATAATACAGACCTTGAACACGATGCGTTAATTTTATTAAATCACAAACTGATTGTTTAATTTGCTATCCCTTGTTTTAGCTCTCGATGTGACCCAAATACGTGTAGGTACATGTTGCAATGTAATAATTGATTTTCTAAGCCCGGGCAAAATTAAAATGCTAGCAAAACATATATCAACTTATGTATTAACAAAATAACAAAATGTTGCGGTTAGGTATTCTGAATTCTGACAACACTTGCCACAAAAATTATTACGGTATTGTAATACTAATATGTCGAAGATCGTGTAATATTTCTAAATATATCTGAAAACTAAAAACTGATTTTGAAAGGTGATAAAATACGCTTTAATATTTTATTATTATAAATAAAAATATAATTTTAAATTTGTTAAAATTTAAATGCAAAAATAAAAAAATTTAATAAATTATTTTTACCTAACTTGTTTTGTAACTAAAATTACGGATAACGACAAATTTTTTGAAAAAAAAACACGCATTTTTTTAAGACAGATTATAAATATTATTGTCATCTCTTTTTCCTGTTGCTTCGTATGAGAATAATTAATTAAAAAATTCGTGAAATTTTATAATTTTTTTTTCAAATGGTGTACGGAACTTTTGATTTCATAAAAGCACACATAATTTTCTTTCTGCAGTAAACTTCTAGATTTGGCTGATTTTTCCCACCGTGACAGTAAGGTAGATTCAACGATTTTTATGAAACAATGTGAGTTGTTCTCAAAAGAGAATGAATTGGCCTGAATGGTTAAAAATACGGTAGATTAGTACACAAAAGTACACACAGACGATGAAAATACGGTAGAATAGTACACACAGAGACCACAGAAATAATAAGAAAGCTTTCTTGAAATATAAACAGAAATTGTATTGAAGAAGTAGATAATACTAATAAATCTAAACGGAACATGAAACAGAACAAGACAAAAAAAAATAACGCTAACAAATAGTAATCGAACCCAGGATTACTTGTCTTACTGGACGGGTGTCTCAAACGACTCGACCATTGGGACCTATTTATAAAGCGTCATATTCGTCGATCTCATATTTCAAATTCAGAATCCCAATACTCGAAAAGCAGTCGACCGATATCGCCGAAAATTTCAAAGTCTATTCTTATTAGTGCCAGGTGTGTTTAAAGAGTAGTTTAAATAGTAGACAAAGTCGGGGACGCCCGAAGAATACTTAACGCAATATCTCTGCACTGGCATGAGATACCGAGTCGAATTAAAGCCAATGTAATGTTGTTTTGTTAACAGTAACATTTTGGTTTACAGAAGTACATATTAGAAGAAATCAGAGACACTCGGTAAAGACATTAGCAATAACGAAGCATTGCGTGATTCACTAATTTTATAAACAAACTTATGTATTCAGAATCAACGTTCGTTGATGTAGTAAGAATAATTTTTTCTTAAGTAATTAAATTTTTCACCCAATTCCCTTATTGTCGTCAAACACATCATTCTTGCTTTAACCTGTATGTATTACAAAAAATTTCCTTTTGTTCCTATGACTCCATGTGCTTCTCATCAATTCGTGTTTGGTGATGTATGGTTTAAAATATTGGAATTTATTTGTATCGTAAAGGAATAAAGGGTTTTCTGTCCGTTGGAAGAGCTTAACTTACGGAGGCTTGCGTTTTATTTATTCGCTCATTCATCCACCTTATTCACGGCCATTATTCGCTGATGCCATATACAATATACACCTAAATGCGATCCATAAAAATTCATGAAGGGAAGAGGTCCATATTGGTTATTTTGCGGGCCGTGAGAATGCTCGAAACAAACAAAAGTCTAAAACAGGTAAAAGCTCTCATAAACTGTTGTCTGTTCACTGGGAAGGAATCATTTACCAAATAAAAGGAACAAGTACTATTACTTTTGTAAGTTCCTTTCAAGGATCTTACAATAGTGGTGTTTATATAAATACAAAACATTTTGATTCTTCTTTGCGTCTTACTTAATTTGATTAAAATTTCATCCATTCAACGTCGACTACTTTTCGAGTTTTGCGAGCACAAACATAAGCCGGCTGAATTTTTATAAATTAAGATTATTGTGACATCTGTAAACTAAAATTGCGATTCTAGACAGCGAGCGTAAATGCTATATAATTAATGCTGTTGAGTTGAAAAAATAAATTTTTCAAACTTTCAATTTGGCTGATTCTTCCCAAGCTAAAAAATCTTCGTAAAAAGCATGGGACTGCCAGTGATGAACTATAGAAAGAAAATATTGAAAATGATACCTGTAAAGTAGTATTTCCGTATCAAAAATATCGCAATGAACATGTATGGACGTTTTTTTTTACGGGAATGTTCTCGTGCTTTTTCTAATAATCATTTTGAGTTAGTCGCTTACCAATCTTCTAAATCCTTATGGAACAGAGTTAGCAATACCGATTTTAACTTAGCTGTCCCTTTTGTAAAAGTGTACGAAAAGATTTATTCCAAGGATAATGGTTTTTCCTTTCTTTTATTCTATTCAATAAATATTTTACTGCGCTCATATTCCCTAAACGAAACGTAGGCACTATTTCGGTGTTTGATTCTCGTAAATATTTTACGAATGAAATGCTATTCAGACTGAGTGGTGGTTGCAAAAACCCTTTAATAGATTTTATTTTACTATGACTATTATTTATATAGAATATGTGAGGTTTAGGTAAAGTCAAAAACCTAGATGACAAACATGAAATCTTAATCCTTTAGGATTATTTATTCGCTTTTGGAACAACTCACATGGTCTTTCAAATCTCGTCGAGTCTTCCTTACTGTTGTGATGAGAAAAGTGAACTAAACATTGTTAGAAAGAGAAAACGCCATGCTTTAAATCATAAGTTAACCACATAATAATTAAAATGTGCACCTTTATGAAATCGAAGGATCCAACCCCATTTAAAAAACTTATTAGACTTTTCGTTTTAAAAAGTTATTTTTGTATTTAACGAATAAAATAAGGTGACAGTAGTCTTTATAATGTCTAAAAGCATGTCTTCTTTTTACTAAAAAAAATCTATGTTTTTCGTTATCAGTTATTAAGTTAAGTGTTTATACGAAAAAACGAAAATTGAGTCATTTTTGAAAGATTTTATGTTTGGATTAAAAAAAATGAATGTAAGTTTTTTTTTCTATTAATACAATTTGACAGCATTTTTCATGACCTTTCAAAAACAGTTTTTTTACGGCAAAAAAATGATGTTACTTTAACGTTTGTAAGATATCTATTTATTGAAATAAGTTGGATTTTATATTTTTTTTGATATCGGTAATTTTAGTTACAAAAAACGTGAGTGAGCAATTTAAAACAAAAATTATGTTTGCTTTAAAAATTAAATTTTTCGAAATATTTTTATTAATTTTTAATTTAAAGAAATTACATATTATATGCGCGTATTTTATCACCTTTCAAAAACAATTTTCAATTTTCGGATACCTTCAGAAATATTCCATTTTTATTTTATTTTTTTTATTTTTTACTATATAATATTGATTAAATTTTATGATTTTGACTGTCCAACTAGGAAGGATTCCCGTTTCAGGACATATTTGACCATCTAACAGAATATGCATGATACTCGATAATTTAATAGTAGTTGCTTTGATCTATATTTTATTGAAGGCTTTCAATACGACAAGATTGTGGCAAGATACAAAACGTTGATCATTATAATCAAACATACTAACGGTAGTCTGTAATGTACATTAGTTATTGATAATCTGGTTTAAATGTTGAAATTCTTATGCAAAGAATAATTCAGACAAACAAAAAAGTAGGTACCTACTTTTAATGTATTATTTTAGTAGAAAATTATTTTGATTGTCTTTCGAAATTGGAATTATAATATCCCGCGATTTTTCAGGTGAAATTATTTTTCATATTTTATATTTTAAATGAATTTATTTTCTTTAATCCACATTTTCAACAACAGTGGTTCCACCATGTAATATTTTTTCTTTAATTTTTTAATGCAAGAAAGGATTTAGTGGTAGATAAAAATCATACTATAGGTACCATATTTACCTACGTTTTCTTCTTCTTCTTTCATATGGTGGGGGATCAGAAGGGAATAATACCTTTTTTCCTTAAAAGGTACGACACCAACGTCAAGCAATAAGAAGAAAAATAAATAAAAACTTTGTTTCAACAAACCGTTTGATTTAGTTGAAATGTCTTGGGACCAATATTCCCGACAAATTAACTGGAAAAATAAACTTTTGTTTGAATATTGTTGAATAAGATTGAATTTTTGTATTTTATTAGATACTGTAGCTACTTGTCGATATAGTATTGATACCGTAGCTACACGTAGATTTAGTTTTATAGATACTGTAGCTACTCGTAGATTTAGTTTTGTAGATACTGTAGCTATTCGTAGATTTAGTTTTGTAGATAATGTAGCTATTCGTAGATTTAATTTTGTAGATACTGTAGCTATTCGTAGATTTAATTTACTTTTATTTTGTTATATACCTAACTATCGACTATATAATAATATTTTACTTTGAGAGATGGCTCACATAATCCATTTATATAAAAAAATAGTGTCTATGTCTAGTGAGCGTGGTTTTTATTTAGAAAAAATTACAATATTATTCAGAGAATGATGAAATTACAGATACTTGACTTTCAAACGAAAAGGAAGCTCACTGCAAAATAAGATTTCTAAAAACCATCGCCAACCCCTTTTTCCACCCCTTTCCAGAGTTTTGGAACTTCTTGGTAAAATTTTTGCACACTTGACTTTTAAAATAAGATGTAAATTACTCTCTACGTCTGATTTCAAAAAAATCTGCTTAAAATTTGGACAATGTCAGGGCGGCAATGCCAACTGTTTTGATAGTTAAAGTTCAAATAAATTTGGTTTCCATCCAAAAAAATACATTTCTAAACAAGTAATATAAAAGGCACCAACAGGGAGCCTTGCGGCACGCCAAACGTACCATTTATTTACCCTATTTACAATGTTTGCTTATTTGTTGAAACATATTATAAGTCTGTTTTAATTTACTTATGTCTTTTTTAGTAAAACATGATAATGGGTTTCTTAGTTACGCCGCGAAATTAATTGCTTCGATTTAAAAGCCTTTGATTTCCATATCAAAATCTCTTTTTGTTTAGAAACTGGACCAACGGAAACTGGAAAGCAACACCTCATTTGCAGGCTTTATTTACAGAATCCCTTTCTCTCATCAAACAAACAGGAGCGCAGCAACAGAAAGGATGTGTTTGCCTAAGGATTAAATCTGGGAACTGGGCGGTGATTCATGACATCCTTGCTTAAAAGCTGACAACAAAGGATACCACTTCACAGGGCGAAGCCAAACTCAAAAATTATTTGGATTCTTCATAAATGAGTATTTCCGTCCATTGCACATAGAATTCTATTCGATTAACTAAAATTATTCATATGAATGTTTACCTTGATGTTTTGCATTTTGGTTTTCTCATTATTTCTTTTTCAACGTTTTTTTCCATTTCGAAAGACGACATATTTTAATGTTATTCTTTGAAATTTCCCACATCCCTTCATCTGCATTTAACACAAGCGAATTTGCTTTGTTTGATCTCACTGCTACACCTGCCTTATGAAATATTTAAGGTATATTTCAATTTTGCGATTACTTTGCTGTTTTTCAGAGGCCTTTGCAAAACAAACATATACCTTGGAATACCTAAATTCCAGAAATTTGACAGAGGAAAACGTATCTCCTTAAGGCTGTTTTTCTGTTCATGTTGTATTGTTTTCCACTTCCATTAAAATAATTGAATAAAGTATTTCATTTTATAAAAAAAAACGATGTAAGTTAATTTATTATTCATCTTCCCGATTTTGTTTGTTTGTGTTTTGGCTTTTTGGATGATTAAATATTAAATTATATATTCCATCAAACAGTCTGGTTTTTTTAACATTGTATTATTTATTTTATCTGAATTATAAGGCATATAAGACCAACTTATCAAATGAAACATTTAAAGAAGATTTCTCTGAAGAATACAAAAATTATTAATAATATGTGTAAGTATTATGTTTCATTTGATTTCATCGTCTACCTCTTAGTATTATAATTTTAAAAACATGCGTAACGGTAATTTATTAATTAGCAAAGGTTTTGAGGTGCCCATTTACCTAATTATAACTTTGCAAGTTATACGTAGGTAAAATGGGTGTAAAAAATATTATGGTTCTTCCCTTTTGTACTACAACATGAATAAAAAATCAAACCCAAAACACTGTAATAAAGCCACAACTTTGATAAAACCTTGGTATTTATTCATAATTAACATAATATCACGATATCATGCCAGAAATTTGTTGAAACCATCAATTTATTGTCCACCTTGCATTCAGAAAAAGGCATTCAGAAATCTGACAGAATTCGAGATATTCAATACTGTTATTGGTCCTCATAAAAACGATTTCATTATATGGGATTCTGCACTTCTAATGGTACGTATACATTTGCGAACCGAAACACGAACCGAGCCACGAATTAAGTGAAAAGAACGAAGCATCTGCAAGCGGCGTTTCGCGTCATTTGCGGCTGCTTCGTTCCTTTCCCATAAGTTGAGGTTCAACGAGAAGCAGATCAATTGCAGGCAAAAACTTTTGAAATCAATCATTGAATTTGAGACTGCTTTCTACAAACGGCTAAAAAAGGGATTACCAATATGAAATCACCTAGAAGTGAAGATCTCTGAAAGTAGGTACCAGAATGACGATCTAGATGGACGACGATTGATTTTTAAAGATGGCCAATGGAGGGATCGCATCCTGCCACATATTATGGAAAGCATAACTACAGTATGAAGGAGATACCTGATGTTTAAAGAAGTATAGTGTGCAGCGAATTAAAAAAAAATGGTCACTAATAAATGTACCGAAAGAAAGATGATATGGAATTCATTTTTAATTATTATTTTCTAAAATACATCTAAAGTGTAATCGTTTATTGTTGACTCAATTTTCAAATCAAAATTTTTGAAAAAAAAACCGCTCACGTGGTCTCACGGAAATCGTTGTGTCTCCCTTAAAGTCATGATGAAAATATTACGCTTTATATTCGAATCTAAAAGTTAACCACAAAAAAATATGGACATACATTAAACCAAAGGTACCGACTGCCATTTATAAAAACAAAAAATAATAGTTTTTATATGGAACGACAAAAAGTGAAATAACAATATTTATATACAACACATTTGTCCTATAATATGTGTGTGAGTGTGTTTTTTTCGACATCAGCAATTTTAGTTTGGACGAAAACGTGATACATTTTTCAAAAAATTTTTTATGTATGCATTCTAACTATTAATTTTTTAATTTTTTTTCCGTATATTTATAGTAATACAATTTGTGTATCTCAATGAACTATCGATTTAACTGTGAAAATATAAATAAATATATGTGTGATAGTAATATATATATATCGATATTGCTTGTGTCAAAAAAAATCTCATTCAAAAGGTGTTCTTTAAACCATTTGTGGAACAAACCACTTGATAATCCGAAACACCTTCTCTTACCCCAATAACATAATTCCAATAATCCACAATCAACAAAATGAATTATGGAACTTTCAATGCGACTAAGACGACTTTACTAGTCAGACCGTGATTTGGAATTCCACTCACAGTTCCACCTTTTGTGGAACCCTCCATACCTTTATTCTGGTTTCTCGTCTGCGGACTGATTTTACTTCTGTAAATTCTTAATCCGGACGTGGTGTGGAATATCGAAGTTGGATTTATTTCCGTCTCAAGTTTTGTGGACGAGAAAGTAATTTTGGAAGACTTTGATTGATAAAGGTCCGAGATGTAGTCGAATTTTGGCAACGTTCAATTAAGAAATCTGATTTAAAAAATGATCAATATTGTTTCAAGAACAACTTTTTCTTTCAACTTATTTTGATGGTTATACTTGAAACAGAACAAGACACAGAACATAAAAATAAGTTAAAAGTCACAAGTAGGAATCGAACCCAAGATCTCTTGTCTTATCGGGACAGACATCTTAACCACTCAACCCATTTATTAATCGTCATATTTGTTGATCTCATATTTCAAATTCAGAATTAACAATATAATCTTTAATTTTTTCCCATAACTTTGCATATACCGTTTTAAATAATCACAGAGTTTCTATTAAAATGTGTTGTGACAGTCATCTTTTTTTTATTTTCTGTGTCTTGTTCTGTTTCATGTTAAGTTAAGATTTAAAAGAATTATTTTCTTCTTCAATGAAACATTGTTTCAAATTGTAATGAAGAAGTGTCTTAAAAAAATTAAATTATATCAAATAATAATAATGTTATTGTTCACTTTTGCAAATATATATTGTGACAACTTTACTGTTCCGGCATTCTGGACTATTTATGAAACTCTGGTCAGGCCATATTGCGATGACTTATTTATGAAACTCTGGTCAGTCCACATTGTGATGACTTATTTATGGAACTCTGGTCAGGCCACATTGAGACGACTTATTTATGAAACTCTGGTCAGGCCACATTGAGACGACTTATTTATGAAACTCTGGTCAGGCCACATTGAGACGAATTATTTATAAAACTCTGGTCAGGCCACATTGAGATGACTTATAAATATTATTTTAATAAACATTTGTACATTTGATTTCATTGTAATACTAGCGCAGATCCATTAAAAATTTCAGAATTATCTCAATTCTTGAAAAATTCAATTCATATTTCAAAATAACAAAAATATTTTAATGGTAATTTTTTTACAGGTTTACATACTTTATGCACTCGATTTTTCTAAGAAGTACTATGTTTTATTTTAGTATGTACAATTAGGTAGGAAAAATATCATAACCTATGAAATTTGTTTAATATCTCCTAAAATATTGGGTATACGTAAAAATTCGCCAATTTTACATTTAAAGTAGATAAAATTTGTGATAATGCCAAAGACCCAAGTATGATACATATAGAAGAAAAAAATCGTAGAATACTTTGAAAAAATCATGGTTTTACGTTCGACACCATAGTTCTATATTATCTAGAGTTATATTTGTATATTTGCAGAGGCAAATATCCAACTCCGTGTTTGGACATAATTAGTATGCAGTAAGGAGCCAAAACGAATGCCTTGTTAATTGGAATGGAACTTGATTTGTGGAACTCCATTAAAAACAAAAATAGTTAGCCAATACGCCTTAAGAGATAAGCTTGTCGCCAACTTTCAACGAGAAAAGATTTCAAATAAGGTTTAAATGTAAATAGCAGTGATGTTGAGAATTGTAATTAAAAATTAGTCTCTCCAGATTAATATTTTACACGAGTGTATACGACTTTAAACCGGTTTTATTTCTGCAGTTACATACACATCGCTTCATACATACTCTTTTATTATTCTGATTCCTGACTCAAGCATTTAGTTTATATGATCGTGTCATTTCTTTCTCTAGCGTCCCCGACTAATTCTATAATCAACTTATCATATATTTGTTATAATTAATTATATACAAATAATTTACTTTCTACCTCACCACATAAATTAAAGCTAAAAATATTAAAACATGTATAAAACAACAATAAAATTTAAATTATAACAATAATAAATTTAAATTATAACAATAATAAATTTAAATTATTACAATAACAAATTTTCAATTATAAGAATAATATATATAAATTAAACAATAATAAATTTAAATTATGACAATAATAAATTTAAATAATAAGAATAATATTTATAAATTAAAACCATAATAAATTTAAATTATAACAAAAATAAATTTAAATTATAACAATAATAAATTTAAATTATATCAATGATATATATTATCTTATCATTTTTTCAACATTTCAATTTTGTTCAGTTATCTTAAGATTGAACAGTAAAAAAAAAAAAAAAACACATATATATATATATATATATATATATATATATATATATATATATATATATATATATATATATGGGTTATCCAATAAGAGGTGTTATCTTGAATAGCCCGCTATTTCGGTAGATGTTACTTTTGAAGATGTTATTTTTGACAATTGACAAGAAGAAACTACGCCATTAATAAAAATGGAACGATACACGCTTCAAAAACGGATTGAAATTATTAAAATTCACTTGAGTGAATCAAATGCAAATCATCTTGAGTGATGAGGCCCATTTCCACCTCGGTGGCTTCTTCAACAAGCAAAATTTTCGCATCTGGGGCTCGGAAAACCCAAGAATTATTGTTGAAAAGCCTTTCTATCCTCAACGTGTGACTGTTTGGTGCGGTTTATGTTCCAGCGGAGTCATTGGACCTTACTTTTTTGAAAATGAGGCTGGAGCAACAGGATTTACGGTGAATGGATTGCGTTATCGAGAGATATTTAATGATTTTTTATGGCTGGAATTGGATGGTATTGATCTGGACAACGTTTGCTTTCGACAAGACGGCGCTACGTGCCACACAAATAACGAAACGATTGATCTTTTACGATTGAATATCAAAATAACACCTCTTATTGGAAAACACTGTACATATATATTCGATTCTCCTTTTTCAGGCTATCGGAAAGGAGATTTTAAATGTGTAACCACCAGGACCTACGCTTCTCTTACCACTTTCAGTCTTTAGAATATTATAGTGTAATTTATTATGTTGTCTCGCATGTTTGTGTTCTTCTGACTTTTTTTATAAATGTTGTGTGTTCATGTTTAAGTCCATTTTGTAGAATAAACGGCTTATGTTACTATCGGACAATTCTATAATTTTCAATAAAGTTATTTTCTTTGGATAGTTTTTTTGGTGGGAGCAAGTATGTAGGATTTGAATATTTTTTTTATTAATTTTATTTCGAATTATTTGTAAATAATTTTAGAATATATAATGTGTGTGGTTTCCCATATTTCTATTAGATAATGTAGCTAGGACAGGATTAAGCTGAAATGGAGTTATTTTTGTCTACATACCTAAACCATCTAAGAGTCCTGGTATTATTTTCGAAATTATACATTTTCGGATCTCATTTCTATAACATTTAGTTTACTTCCATTCTTCGTGTGTTCGGTGATTCTCTGTCATACATAATTTATTAAAAAAAAAATATTAGTATTAACCCCCATTTTTAGACGATGAATTTTCAAAGTAATTGTTCGTGGAGAGGTAGCCAAAAAAAGGCAAATTAAAGTAAGATTTGGTCACATTTTCTTTGGAAACTTACAAATATATTAAAAATGATATATTAAAAATGAGTTTTGTCAATAAATGACAGTCCATGACAGTCCATATAAATCTCGTTCTATCTCCCTCAAATATAATATAATATATTATGCAAATTTAGAAAGAGAGAACACAAAGCGAACAGACGCTCCCGAATAATTTTAAATCAAACTTACTAATTCCGATTGTTTGTGATGTGATGTGAAATATATCTGGGTGAAGTTATTCTCGTTTAACGAACTTAGACTGCGGGAATAATTTAGACAAGCGATAAAGTAGGTACGAACATTATTTTGAAATCAAATAAATTAATAATTCTATATTTCAAATACGGGTTTTTGTGTTTAGATTTCTGACAGATGATTTTTAAAATTTACACACTGTTCAGTCGTTATTTTCCGATGTCTCGCCAATTTGTGAAAATAATACGTCATGAAGAAAAATGACGCTATTTGCTTTTTGAAAGGCAATAAAGCGCCCTTGGGGTGATTTCTCACGAAAACGGTGCTATATAAATTAGCCAAATTATTATTATTATTAAGGTAGATATTTTACAATTTTTTTTTAATTTACAAATCCTACAATTATAATATTCGGTGGTTTTTAACGGGTCTGGGGTAACCTTCGGTTTATGGGGGAAATTCCTAAAAATTAAAACTAGTTATTTTTATACTAACTTTGGGCCGGGGAATCCGAATCTGGAAGAATTAGGTGGCGGCAAGCAATATTAACTGAATTACACGACTTTAAAATTTCGACGCACAAACAATTTAACTGGCCATTTTGAACGCTTTCTGACAATAAAACTAGTTATCTTTATACATCTTTATACTAACTTTGGGCCGGGGAATCCGAATCCGAAAGAATTAGGTTGGGGCAAGCAATATAAACTGAAATACACGACTTAAAAATTTTAGATGCAAACAATATACAATGCCATTGTCGATGTGTTTTTTTTGACGATAAATCCATAGAAAAATAACCAAAGATATATAAAATTAAGTGTTGCTAGTAAGCAATAATATCAATAACGTAAAATAACATGTTTATAATTTCAGTAATATTTCATATTCAAACAGTTAGATTTAGGTTTATTATCACGAAAGGTGAGTTTTTATGTCGGGGGAGACGATAAAATATGCATTTTATATTTTAATTTTGCTAACATTATTTCATTTACGTAAAGTATTCAGATACATTTTATTCACTTTTGTATCACAAATCATGTTACACAAACCTAGCGTAGCCGCTAAACTACTTGAAAACTGGGATGTTTTCTTGCCTTGACGCGAGTAGGCGCTACGAAGGGGGCACTTTCTTTTCTATCACAAACCATGTTACACAAACCTAGCGTAGCCGCTAAACTACTTGAAAACTGGGATGTTTTCCTGCCTTGACGCGAGTAGGCGCTACAAAGGGGGCACTTTCTTTTCTATCACAAACCATGTTACACAAACCTAGCGTAGCCGCTAAACTACTTGAAAACTGGGATGTTTTCTTGCCTTGACGCGAGTAGGCGCTACGACAGGGGCACTTTCTTTTCTATCACAAACCATGTTACACAAACCTAGCGTAGCCGCTAAACTACTTGAAAACTGGGATGTTTTCTTGCCTTGACGCGAGTAGGCGCTACGAAGGGGGCACTTTCGTTTCTTTAGTTTTTAAATTTAGTTTTAGGGATAAATATTTTTGAGAGTAAAATATAAAATGCATATTTTATCGTCTCCCCCGACATAAAAACTCACCTTTCGTGATAATAAACCTAAATCTAACTGTTTGAATATGAAATATTACTGAAATTATAAACAGGTTATTTTACGTTATTGATATTATTGCTTACTAGCAACACTTAATTTTATATATCTTTGGTAATTTTTCTATGGATTTACTGTCAAAAAAACGCATCGGCAATGCCGTTGTATATTGTTTGCATCTAAAATTTTTAAGTCGTATATTTCAGTTTATATTGCTTGCCCCAACCTAATTCTTTCGGATTCGGATTCCCCGTCCCAAAGTTAGTATAAAGATAACTAGTTTTATTGTCAGAAAGCGTTCAAAATGGCCAGTTAAATTGTTTGTGCGTCGAAATTTTAAAGTCGTGTAATTCAGTTAATATTGCTTGCCGCCACCTAATTCTTCCAGATTCTGATTCCCCGGCCCAAAGTTAGTATAAAAATAACTAGTTTTAATTTTTAGGAATTTCCCCCATAAACCGAATATATTCCCGGGTCTGCGCTAGTAATTCGAAAACAGAAACCGCCAAATATTCACCCGTTCAAGGTTTGCACATTTTAAAAAGTATTATATATAATCTAAAAAATTAAAGTGACAAATTTTCTTTTTAATACGTTTCTCTTATGGTAATGAACGTATGGGGAGGAATGCAGATCACGCCAAACTCTGGGAATTGAATAAAAATGCACTTTCTAGATGAGAAAAGTGTGTAGAAATTCATTAAAAAAAGAATTAAGGCGCGGAAGAATAAATTGAGGAAGATACAGCCGATTAAAGTTTAATAAATTGCACTTCGCGATCTGATATCATTACCACATTATGACAGTCCGCCGCCATATTTGTCACTGTTGTGTTGGTAGACCTAATACTAGCATCAGCTACATGCGATTGTCTTACTACTACGACAACAACAGGTCAGGTACACCAACCTGCCCGTTGTCACTGATATGTTTTTATATCATAGACAATGAAAAACATTTTTTTTAAATGATGTGTTAATTTATTTATACATAAAAAATCTTGTAAATAAAAAACCCGTTATTTCTTAAAATTAACGTACTAAGGGAAGGTTTTTTGGTAAAGGTTACGAATTCCGCTTCACGGTAAATATGGAATGTTTACTTTGAATTAATACTTGAATTTAGTTATATTATTAAATTATTACTAAAAGTTACTATAAATGTTGGGGAACCTTTAATAACGCCTGCTCGCGTCCCCTTTAGAGTTATATCCCAGCTTTCAAGTAGTTTGTGGGCTACGCTAGGTTTGTATAGACTGGTTTGTGATTTAATTCTAATACCTATTTTCCATGTTATTTTCTGTAACAAAAAATTGACCCTTTAATAACGCCTGCTCGCGTCCCCTTTAGAGTTATATCCCAGTTTTCAAGTAGTTTGTGGGCTACGCTAGGTTTGTATAGACTGGTTTGTGATTTAATTCTAATACCTATTTTCCATGTTATAACAAAAAATTGACCCTTTAATAACGCCTGCTCGCGTCCCCTTTAGAGTTATATCCCAGTTTTCAAGTAGTTTGTGGGCTACGCTAGGTGTGTATAGACTGGTTTGTGATTTAATTCTAATACCTATTTTCCATGTTATTTTCTGTAACAAAAAATTGACCCTTTAATAACTCCTGCTCGCGTCCCCTTTAGAGTTATATCCCAGTTTTCAAGTAGTTTGTGGGCTACGCTAGGTTTGTATAGATTGGTTTGTGATTTAATTCTACCTAATCCAACCTAACCTAACCTAACCTATCCTATAATAATCCAACCTAAACTATCCTAAAATAACCCAACCTAACCTAACCTAACCTATCCTAATCTAACATATATATTAATCCAACCTAACCTATCCTAATCTAACATATAATAATCCAACCTAACCTAACCTATCCTAATCTAACATATAATAATCCAACCTAACCTAACCTAACCTATCCTAATCTAACCTATAATAATCCAACCTAACCTAACCTAATCTAACATATAATAATCCAACCTAACCTATCCTAATCTAATATATAATAATCCAACATAACCTAATCTAACCTGTAATCACCTATAATAACCCAACCTTACCTAAAATGAAAACGTTTTATTTTAAAAAAATCGTAGTAAACCTTTAAATATTAAGAAACTAAATTCATCTGATGCTTGGTATCAAAGTTGATCGCCTAACAATTAACGGGTGCGTGTCTAGCGATCTCGAAAAATTGTCTATTATACCGATTATGCCTTTCATGTTTCCTACATTGCCACTACTCATAATTACGCGCCTTATGAATTTACCCCACGAAGTCGGCTACAATCGCATGTAGCTGATGCTAGTATTAGGTCTACCAACACAACAGTGACAAATATGGCGGCGGACTGTCATAATGTGGTAATAATATCAGATCGCGAAGTGCAATTTATTAAACTTTGATCGGCTGTATCTCCCTCAATTTATTCTTCCGCGCCTTAATTCTTTTTTTGATGAATTTCTACACACTTTTCTCATCTAGAAAGTGCATTTTTATTCAATTCCCAGAGTTTGGCGTGATCTGCATTTCACCCAACGTATGTCTAAATGTATGAAAGAGACAGCATGCTTAGGCTGAATAGTATAAATGGGTAAGTATTCTCTTGTTTCATGTCTTTTTACCAACCATCATTATTACAGGAGATCATCCACTGATCTCTTCAGTAGAATATACAAGGTATCATACCAGTCCGTTATAAAGTGACTCAGTCAAAAGTCATCACAAATTGGTGTAGTGAATAGAACAATACACTTATCAGATGTGTTTTTAACTCTGGTTTAAAACGGTAGATATACTTTACAAGAAAAAACCATCGGCAAGCCATTTAAAAAACTTTAGCATTGCTTGCGCTTATAACTCGTTTATTTTTAATTGCATATGTTGGTTTGTAAAACCAAAATCTGAAAGGGTATTTCATCTGTCTTAAAAAACAGTATACCATTTTCGAATACGTTTATAAATTTCTCAAATATTAATGTTGATTCACTTTCATGTTCCTTATATTAGATTCGCTAATATGTATTATTGTGATAATTATACTACGGTTTCAGACTATAATTCTGAAATAGATTTCACAAAAATACTACACCTTTACTTTCATAAATACAAAACATAAGAAATAACATCCAAAAAAGCCAAAAACATATCCAACAAGCAACTAAAATTACAACATTTAGGCAAAAAAGCTTTCTCTACTATGGTACTAAATCTCACTCTCATTCAAAACTCACAACATTTAAATCTCCAATAAAAAACTGGATACAAAACACAGGAAGATCAAAAATAAAAAATATAATGACACCAAATACAGACTAAAACTGAAACCAAAAAAAACCATGTAATCATAGACATATGAATATTAGTAGACCTGCCCTAAGTGATTAAAAGCGTATTATCCCCACTCCCCATATCGGTTCCATTGAGCCGGCTGGGCTCGCATATGGCCTCAAGTGAAATTTGAAAACGTGACGTCATCATTCTTGTGCGAACTATGGTCGAGGCATCATCGGTTCATTTTACGAAATAACACGGCAAAATGTTGACTTGTGATATGAAAACTTGTAAAAATAGATGTGAAAAAGAGAATAAACCCAATTGTCGTATTACATTCCATAAGTAAGCATTATTTTACTTTATTTTATGCTTATTCACACCGTATTATATGGATCAGTTTTAGAAACATATACTATCACATCACAATGTAGCGATTCTCAAGTGTGCTCATCGTTGTTTACTGGGGTAAGTAAATTATGAGACATTTGTAAAAGTGTCTTAACTAAATACTCTGAAACTAACTACGACTCTGAAAATAGAAGCTGCCTTACTTTGCCGAATTTGGACTTCGCAAATTAGTTCATAACGTGGCGAGTAATTTGCGCTCCCATGTAGAAATGTCTATTCATTCAAAAGCAGATTTTACTTTTAAGAACTAAATGGTGATATTATAATGCGAGATGCCTATTTACTGTCAGATTGATTTATTGACGAATCACAGTCAGCCTTACTCCCTTCGTTCTTCAACAGTTGATTTTACCCCTCGCCATTATATTCTCGTCTATTAATTCCTATGTCTGTGCATGTAATATATTTATTATTATTTCAGAGATAACCCTATTTAATATATTTATAATATATAGCATAATTTTTATAACTGTCCTGATAATGGTACGGAGGGACTGAAACCGGCAGACAACAAAAATTATCAATAAAGTGACTTAAAAGCAAGTATTTTCATTTAATTTATTTAAATAAATCTATCTTCTATGCAGATAAAAATATTATTGTTCGTTTGTTCAAAATCTTAAATCTCCGAAAGTTCTATATATATTATATAGATGTCACTTGTGACAGGTAAAAAATGTGTCTTTTAATCAGCGCCATCTGTTGGACGTAAAAGCAACACGCGCTATTGTTTCTCTATCTGCATAGACAGAATGAGCCACAACATAACACAACAAGTGGGGTACTGCTAGGAAATAAATAAAAACAGCAAATTTATTTGAAATTGATTGTAAAGCGGGGATAATTTGGTACAATTTTGTTTACGTCCGAGGGGTTGTAAAATAAAAATTGCTGGTTTGTACCAAATACCACATTGAAATAGCCCTCATTGTCATTCTGTCCAAAGACCACCATTATAGACAATTGGTACGTTGCTGAAAAATGCTTTAGGTAGGTATATTATATTTAGTTCTTAGTTTCAAATACTTCATTAAAAATAATATTTTTTCACAGCTAATTATGCTTTTAAAGTTTTTTTCTGTTTCAGTCACAATCATTGGTAGTCAGTGACCTCTTGTTCTGTGTTGACCTACATTATTGATTTGTCAAGAGGTCTATTTCAGTAGTTCGAATAGGACTTGGGGTATAAATAAAATTGGCCTCGTCCGCCGCACTGCTAGCTATTAATTGCTGGGATTCCTTCGCACGGTTCGCTGGCTGCAAACATCGGGACTATCTTAAATTGACATTTAAATGTGAAATTTTTGTGGATCAATAAAAAGCTATTTGACTATTTTTTCAAGCTTTACGAAATACCCGTATTTTTTTTTTGCTTTCAACGCTCTTAATAATTTTCTGTGATACAGCATATGAATCCCTGCACGCCTGGGAATCTTGTACAGCCAAATTAATTGTAAAACACTAAAGATTCGATAATTAGGTATTTATAAAATTGGCGTATTTTTGAAATTTTATATATAGTCAATTTGAGTCAAGAGTGCTAAATGTCCAGATCCAGCGGGACTCTGGCATTCGATTGACAAGCGTTATATCACACCTCAACAAATGTCGCAACTAAAAAACTAACTAACTATCACGCCGGTCCCCCGCAGGGGTAGGCAGAGAGGACGGACCGCCAAACAACTCGGTCTTGACACACCCTCCTTGCCTCATTCACATTCATACATCGTCTCATAATACTCTTCTATTATTCTGACTCTTGACATGGCCCGGCACAAGTATCTGATTCACTTGATCGTTCCATATCTTCCTCGGGCGTCCCCGACTTCTGCTACCATTCACATTTGCATCGTATATTCTCCTTACACTCCTTTTTTAACTCATTACGCTTACATTGGCCTTGCATTCTTTGCGGATCTCCATATTTTCATTTCTACATAAACTGAAGGTACATCAACATTTGGTAAACTTCTTTTATTCACGTCCAACTAAAATTTTCATCCAATATTATCTGAGTTTTATTACATTTACTCACTTAGATACAAAGCAATTGAAAAAGCAAATGGTTCAGGAAAAATTTAGGTTCTCACTTACGATTTTTAAATTTTATATTTATGTGGTCTATGTGGTTTATGATGGTCTTACACCAAGGCAATACTGAGAGCATCTTCCACTCTGGAATGTGCCGCAAATATACTATGTTTTATTTTATGTGTATAAATTATGAAATAACACACATTAATCAAATAAAATATATTTGCCACGCCGGAATTTGAACCCGTGACGTCCAGTTTGCTAGTCGAGAGCCTTACCCCTCTACACTTTCCTCTTTATACTCATAGTCAGATATATGCTGAATCAATATAGTGTGCCATGTCCCACTTATTACAATAAAAACGCTTTTTTGTATCTACTAAACGATTCTATATTTATTTTTTTAAATAATGGTATATTATTTTAACAATAGACTATTGATTAATCACTTACTGCGAGTATAATAATGGATTAACATTTCTTGACTTCGAAAAGTCATGACTACTTGTAAAAGAGACATCGTACTATCGCATCGTTCGACGAAATAAAATATTTGCGTATATACAAATATGAAATAAAAAATGTTTTCTTTTACTTGAACTTGAATACAGTTTAACCTTTAATGTTTTTTAATTGGTTCAATATAAAAATATATATTATTCTTGATAAAAATATAGGCATCTCCGTTTAATTTATATTCCTGCATTTCTCATGTCCTATGAAGTATCTATATGCCTACGTCACTGACATTAAATTTTATTTTTTATATGTTACCAGTCTGTTAAGAAAACCAGTGCAGTGAACTTGTTCCTTCAGTGCGTTGCAAGATTGCGCAGTGATAACAAGCGGTATCCCTTAAGGCCATAATATCGATCAAAAAGACCAAGGGTATTCAGAATCCCTTTCCAATTCTAACTGTTAACAACAGATACCCAAATAGTTTGGTCAAATATTGATTACAGTCCAAAATAAGACCACAAACTGATTCGCATACAATATTTGCGATTCTGATAGTTTTCCATTAGTTTGAATTCACTCTACTTGATGAAAAGAAAAATAATACAGACAATTGTTGATCTCTTCGAAGTTTGCTCAACATTTCTGTTATATTATAAGGATTTTCACAAAAACCCACACCCGACATCATATCATATCATATCTCCATGTTTGAAGCATTCACTACTTCAGTCTAGTGTTAGGACATACCCCATAGTTCGGTCGTGGACAGTGGACATAAATGTCAGCGGATGGAGTCACCCTTAACCTAAATAGCCTGGCGGTACAACTACTCGGGGTGAAGATATTTCCGTAAATTTATTCTTGCGTGACAAAAAGCTATCGTACAAATTATTATTGCTGTAAATACTTGTTGGATAAGAACTACAGTTATACAATTGTGAAAGCTTTTGATTTGTAAACTAGAGTTACTTCTTGAGTTTTATTGTCAAACATAACATTGGATAATAAAAATGTGCATAAATTAGTTAAGATTGGAAAAGATGATATTCAAATTGATTTTAGAAATAAGTAATACACACAAAACTCAATCAAACCCTACCAAACCTAACTAACTAACTAACCATCACGCTGTTTCTCCGCAGGGGTAGGCAGAGAGGACTAACCACCAAACAACTCGGTCTTGGCACACACTTCTTGAACCTGAGCTTTTAAAAATGTTTCCAAATAGTAAATCAGTACTTTCTTTCAAAATGATTCCGGATGAAACTTAAGTTCCAATAGATAAAAAAATCCTCGTTTCCTATTTGGATTTGATCAATAGTCTTTGTAACAGAAGAGAATATGTGAATATGATTGACACAAAACGTGAGTACCGGTGTTGATATGTACGTATTTTCAATTGCCATGCTTACTGTTGTAATTTTTTTTTGGTTTATTTACGCCCATCAGAGCTTTTAACTTTTCGTAATATCACACTGTGATCTTATATTAAATCTTATCAAAGGGTTTCTTTCAATTGGTTGTTAAAGCAACAATCTATAATAAATCATGCTCAAAGCGTATAAATGATAGTTTTTTCAGGGAGGGAAATTATAAAAAGAGATAAAGATAAAAAAAACCACAAATAAGTTACAGCAAGGTGTGTACAATATTGGTCTAATTATATTGACTTTACGAATGGTAATACTATAAATCTAATTTTTATTTTTTTTATATATACAATAATATTATTATTGGGTTTATAAAAACAGTTTATTTTTAAACAAGTTCTGCTGTGTAATTATTATTACGCGTGACAGCTGTTTCGCCCTCTAAAGGCATTATCAAACTGTGGGTAGCCCACTTACAGACGATACATTTATATTATTTCTAGGTAGGTATTTTAATTTCAATTACTGATTTCTTAATTGATTTCTGTGTAAAAATATTAGAAATTATTGATGGTTATTACCCTAGTAAAGTTTCCCCAATTAGTGTAATGTTTAAATTTGACTGAATGTCTTAATGTTAGTTATTCCCAAACGATGACTCATAGGGTTATTTTAATAGTATAATTAAGTACTTTAATGTGCACTCATATTTGCAATAGGTTTGAAGATATCTAGTAGGGGTGAACGAATTATATTGGTTTGTTCATTAATTAGAATAACTTTCGGATTATTAGAATTTTTGTTAATTTCTAACTGCTCTAAAAGATTCAGTTTACGGCCTTTATTTTGTACGTGTAACGGAGTTGGTTTATTATTATCATTAAGTGAGTGATTTTCATCTAGGAGATGTTTTTGTTGAGGAAACTTTACTAGGGTAATAACCATCAATAATTTCTAACATTTTTACACAGAAATCAATTAAGAAATCAGTAATTGAAATTAAAATACCTACCTAGAAATAATATAAATGTATCGTCTGTAAGTGGGCTACCCACAGTTTGATAATGCCTTTAGAGGGCGAAACAGCTGTCACGCGTAATAATAATTACACAGCAGAACTTGTTTAAAAATAAACTGTTTTTATAAACCCAATAATAATATTATTGTATATATAAAAAAATAAAAATAAAATGGAGTTCTACAAATTAAACTTAATAACTATAAATCTAATACTAAAAATCTCTAAGGTATATTCAAACTAAGTAGGTACTGAGTTTATGCAGTAGCTATTTGAATGGGCCAATCACAGTAAGTTGTTGTCCTCTCCCCTTTATTTCCTTTACTTAGTTACGTGCTTTTACGTCTATCTCAAAGGATTATAACAACGCCAGCTCGGTACACTTTGCACATTTACAAATTACCTAAATTTCCCATTCACTGTGGTAATTTAGTCTTGCTGTCTGCTGTTTGGGATTAATTGTATCAAATCCACAGAAACGGAGTCACTGCTTGTATTATGTATCTGAACAATCTAACAATAAACCCCTCTTGTATTTCTCAGTTCACCAATCTAACCAACAGCGGTGCACGCTGTGCATAATACAGTACATTGTAACGGTACCTAGGGTACAATCATGTTGAAATAGCAAATCTACCATTTATTATGTGGCTTCTTTTGAATCCATGCTGCTTATCGATTGAGCATAGTTCTGTTAGTAATCTGAAAACGATGATCTTGAACGAAATGGCATAAAATATTTATATTATTGATTATATCTTCTCTTTTTATAAAAAATCATCAAATGTGTATCTACAAAATGAGGAACGCGATAGACCGCGAAAAAGTGGACCCAACATAGATCCTTGTGATAAACCAGAAATCTTTGGTTTTTAATCTTTGGAACGCCAGGGGGAGTGCATATTAACTTGTTGCCAATCGAATATGATTTAGATACAAAAGACCACAATAGGAAGAATGTTTTTACCTTGTCGATAGGCATGGCTGGCGCACAAGAGGTTATGAGGTTATTCAGCCATGTTGCATTTCCACTTAAGCCTTTAGCTAAAGTTTTGAACAGTCGGATAGAGTTAATATTGGTACAAAAAATAAGTAGTATCATCAAGCTATCATTGTTATCCGAGATTTCTTTCGTGAGAAAACCATTCAAAGCGGGATTCCAAATATTCATCAAAACCCGTCATCCTGAAGCATGTAGCTATACGAGATGCAAGATGTACCTATATACGGAAAGGAAGGGTTCAATCTATTGTATATACAGAAACGTGGGCTTAACTGTAATCCTTGCGGTAAGCCGTAATACCAACGTATCTTTCTTCATATTCTTGTAATCCAATCACGCAGAGATTTATTGGTAAATTCATGTTAGCAAAGGCAAAACATAGTTCAATAAACAAAATGCTAAATATATTTATGTAACATTAACTAACCTCTCTATCCTTCCATCCCACCAGCGGAGGGAAACAGATCACGAAGGACAGCACCCACAGGATGGCGATGAGAGCCTTTGCTCTCTTACGAGACATGAGCGAGGGGTAGCTGACTGGCCTTGCTACGGCCACGTAGCGGTCCAGCGAGATAGCGCAAAGGTTCAGAATGGAGGCTGTGCACATCCAGACGTCGACTGCCAGCCAGACAGAACACCATACGTCGCCAAATATCCACACCTGGAACAAATTAAAATTTGTTAAATTTTAACAGTTGATTCAACAATGATATGACAACAATGATTCAAATGCAAGGTTCACCATTGCATTTGAATCTGTTTCTTGTAAATTCCGCTAACTTGAAAAGTAAGACCCGATTTCATACTAAAATAGGATCACCAGATTTCTTCAAAAGCATCGTTTCTGCTCATATAATGTTTGGATAATATCGAAGAAAATATGTTTTAGAAAGTTCATAATCCATTGGATTAATTAAATTAATATGAAAATTATCCACAGTTACGTGATTATGTTTGACGTTTATAAAAAAATCACGCGTTCCTTCAATATGGCCGATACGCACGGCTATAGATGGCCGACAGAGCGCACCTCTGGCGGTATAAAAACGAACCAAATGATTGGCGCGAATATTTAAATATGCAGCTTACAATACTTGACTACTTGACCATTAACAAGCGTTTAATAAGAAGATTTCTTCTGATTTAATAAGAAGATCACTTTGTAATAGCATTTTTCATTATTATTTATATATTTTTTTTTTGCTTATTAATTATATCTGATTTTATATTGACATGTTTTCTAATTTCAAAATTATTTATTTGCGATGCTTTATACCCTGAGTGAAGTATTTTAAGACCTGAATTTTTATCGAAAGTGTGATCATTATTCAAAAGATGATTTGAAAACTCAGATTCACTATTTACATTTAGAGCCCTGAGATATTCTTTAGTTCTGACTTAAAAGTTTCTATTGGTTCTACCTTTGTAAAAGAAATCACAATCATTCCAATTGAGTTTTTAAACTCCTGTTTTTTTTGTTTGATCTTTATTATTAAGAATATATTTCTTCATTGTTATTAGTGTAAAACGCCAGTTGAATAGTACCAGGATTGTTTTTATATATAATTTTAGAATTATCGTTATCCACAAACAGAATTCTACGCCATTGTTTATTTCTATCTTTAGAAATACCGTTTGAGGGGAATATATTTATTTTTTTTATTTAGTTTCTCAACACTCAATTTATTAGAATAACCGTTATTAAATGCTATTTGTTTTATGAATATATTGTTTTATGGTTATATGCTATTTGTTTTTTGAAGGTCTTAAAATACTTCACACACGATATAAAGCATCGCAAATAAATAATTTTGAAATTTTAGAAATTAGGAAACATGTTAATATAAAAGTAGATATAAGTAACAAGATTTTTTTTGTAAACTCTCTTTTAAATATTTTCCCACCTAACTGGTCTTTCCCGTCTAACGATATTGTAATTCCTAATTCTTATAAACCCAGCCTACTCATACCCCTCCCCCCTCCTTCCACTTCTTCTTTCCAATTGCAATCTATAATTAATTTTTGACTTCGGTGTATACACAATAAAATGTAAACATTATATTTATTTATTTATTGGACAATTTGCATAGCGCCGCTTTTGTGAGAAATCACCATAGGGGCGCTATATTGTAATAATCTACCTTTATATATAGATTTTTACTTTCCCGATGAAGGTGTATATATAATCTAACTTTAAACTTTATTAGATACAGTAACAGTTGTAGGTAAAGAATTACCACCAGTTGGAGTAAAATTAACACCTTTTAACTAAACCGACTGCTAATCTCATCGCACAATTACCCTCCTTTTATTCATAAACACGGGTTCAATTAATCAATATGTAATAATCTATTATTTCAGTCAACTTTGTTATAACTATCTTTAATTGTGCCAAACTATACGATATTGATTCAACTTATAGACATTGACGGTTGTAACACATATTTAAGCACTGCAAGTCTCCTATGAGCTAATTATATTAGGTACCTAAGATAACAGTTAATATCAGATGTAGACATGTAGTCAATAATAGTGTTTCATTTGAAATAATCCATCACAAATACGTTAAATTTCATTTATTCAAACCACTGTCATTCTTATTAGGCGTAAATTTAACATGTTATTATTCATTAACTCCTTCCTGTTTCGTGTTTTAACAAAATTTTTTTTAATATTTATTTTTTACATTTCAAAGTTTTCCAGTAATGTTGGCCACACTGGGTGGCTTGCATATTCATATTCATATTGCATATTCATTTTCTTCACTTTCCTTCACCCTCTCTCTGTAAATGACCTAATATCTATCTATTAAATGTAACTGTTGTTAGTATGACTTAAAATTGGCGAAGCCGATCCAAGTGCCACTCGCAGGGCCTAGCAGAAAAAAACCCGCGGAGCGGGTTTTTAACTGCTAGTCTAATATATTATAACTCTATTGCTAGCCCATTCCTCTTAGAATTCTACCACTTACACGCGTCTGAAGCTTCAGCGATCGTTACAACGACTTGCAAACGGATGTTTTAGCCCAGCACAATATGACAGGATAAATGAAAGAAATTGAATGAATTTACTAAAATACTGGATTTAATATGTAATTAATCTTTAAATAACCTTAAAAGGTTTTGCCTAAATATCTTCCCACATATTAAGAATGTAACCGGATAAATAATCTGCAGTACAATAAATAAATAAAAAAGTTACGTAGGTACCTACTTAGTTTTTTTTGCTTTTTTCATAGTATGTAAAGTTACTAAAAAAATATTTTTTTAATATCTCTTATTGATTTGGGAAGTTGTCATAGTAGATGCACGGAGCAATTGTTATATCTAAGAAGAAATGGTTTAGTTTAAGCTAATTTAACTATTTTTAATTCCAGTTATAAATAACAAGAAAGCTAAAACTTTAAATAAAACCGGATTTAGTATCCTTATGAATTTTTTATCTCTTGAATTTGCATTTATTTTAAAGAAACAGAGAAGTAAGGTTTTTGGTACCACTGTAAGTGCCGATTATTTATACGGTAGTCCCTTGAGATTATCAACTAAACTTCTAATTTAAATGCAACAAATTTATGAGAGAGAAAGCAGTTCCATTAAAGCAAGCACTCGCTTAAACAATTTTGCTGTCCATGTCGTTCATGCAAAGATGCAATAATTTATGAATGTAGAGGCTCCAAACAATTTTGAGACAACAATGCACCTAAAGCAAACCATACAAATTTCTTTCTTCAGAAAAAAAATCTGATTTCGACAGAACTAACCGTCGCCCATTTCTTTGCGGGAAAACATTATAATAGCACATACCAAGCACAGGCAATAGGCATTCCAGCACCCACAAAGTTTACCATACTCGGAATTCCACTCCCATGTTAGTGAGAGATTACTTCGCGCAATGAAATCGTTTAAAAATCTACTCTTAAATTGTGGGTCTCCGATATTTTTATTTTGTTTTGTAAAACATTATAACACCCGATCTTTGAAAATATACATTTCTTTATTTATTATTGTTTTCAATCTTCAATACAAAATATTACTTCATACCGGTTTAAAACACAAGGCATCAAGCTACATAGAGTCTTCTTGTATGGTTTGTGTTTTGTTTTTTATATTTACCGCATACAGGAGGCCCTAAGGATAATAATTTGCCTAAGGGCCTATGTAATCTTTTGGGATGCTGTGTGGCAAAAGGGAGGAGAGGAAGTTCTGGGAAAGAAAAAGGTTTGAGAGTTGTGTAGGAATCTAGGAATCAGTGTGTCCAGAAGTGACGGAGGAATGAATATATCCCTCTCACTGTGGGCAAGGTGATGGGTCGAGAGAATAGTTGGAGAAGTCAAAGGGTCTTTCGAAACCAGCCTCTTAATGGCGGTACCCAAACACGCCTCCCAAACTATCACGCATCACGCAGCTCACCCGATGAACCCGGGCACCCCTGCTAAGTCACCAATCGTAGCGAACCATTTGGGATGACCTATTGCAAAGGTGCTGGTTATCCAATAAATGGTTCCCGGAGCGGCGGTAACCAAACACGCCTCCCAAATTGATCACACTTTAATCATACAATTGTGTTTACTAAGGTATTTAAAAAAAATAAATAATTATTATTTAAAGTTTTTTTCCGGCGTAGTCCATAATGGCTGAAAATCTGAGCATATCCTAAGAAAAATGTAATTTTAGATTAAAATGTTTTTTAGATAAAAATGTTTTTTTTTCCATATTTTTTATGTCACAATCGTTCTACATTGATAAATTGTTTCTACGTGACAAATTAACAGTTTTTAGAAAGATAATAAAAAATGTATTCGTATATTTTTTACTTAGGAAGAGTTGTTTCGGAGAATTTGAACAATTCATCAAATTTCAACGTTCATTTTCAAGTTATGTGAAAGATTTTTTCGAGTTCTATTTTTATTTTAGTTCTGTCAAGCAACTAGCCTATAATGATATAATAACAGAACTTGAATAGAACTTTCACAGAACCGGAAAATGAACGTTGAAATGTGATGAATTGTTCAAATTTTTCGAAACAACTCGTCCTTATACCGGTAACTTAAATATATAATTTTAATAATAAAGTATAATTATAAAATATCAGATTATAAAATAACACACATAACACTAACAGGCTACAAACGGTTATAGATGGTCGTAGCAGAAGTCGGGGACACCCGAGGAAGACATGTCAAGAGTCAGAATAATATAAGAGTATATATGATACGATGTATGAATGTGAATGAGGCAAGAAGTGTGTGCTAAGACTGAGTTGTTTGGCGGTCCGTCTTCTCTGCCTACCCCTTCGGATAAAGGGCGTGATGGTTAGTTAGTTAGTTATTTGGCAGATTGGATTTGCACCATCCACCCATTACTGTTTGGCGACGCCATACGCAGTAAGCAAAATCATGTGTTTTTGGTTTGAAAATTTGGTCGCCTAGAAATGTTTCAGATGCTTTAATTAAATACTGCGAGTAAAATACGTCTTGGCCTTTGAAATAATCGAGTATTTTTTAAATAAGTCTTTTTATAAACCCAGAAAAACATAATGTAAAGGTCTATGAAAACTGCTATAAAGTTCAAAATCTCCTACTTACGAACACATTTTCGGTTATGATTTTATTGTATAATGTGGCAAATTAAGTTATTTATAAAATGATCGAAAAAAAAGGCACTTTTTGGCCATGTTTTTTTCTTGCATAAATCAAAACAGGCGGATGGTGTTATGCGAGAATTTAAACCTTATCGCCATCTACGTAAGGGTTGTTATTGATAGCGGCTCAATTTAAAATATTACACGACGTAGTGCATCGCCTTAACTTTTAAATTTAATTTATTTCTAGTATTTGCTTACGCATGTATACTGTGACGTGCAATCATTATTGTTCATGGTTTATTTTATACCATGGATATTAAATGAATAAAATTTTATGAAAAATTTATCAAATTACGAAAAAAATGCATTGACATAATATACAGTATATACACGTTTTTCTTGTAAGTCTTAACAGTCATTACTTTTAATATATTATATACTCATAGACTCGGTGGCCGAGTTGACATCGTGCTTGGGTCCCACTCAGGCGTAGTGTGTTCAATTCCTCGGCTGGCTAAGTCCTCCATCACAACACAAGCAACATATTCAGTTTACTGTGGTGGTAGTAGAAGATTTTCAAATATTGTCAGGTTATTCGTAACCCGGGAATGTTTGTCTTTCTTTTTAAAAAAATAAAAAATACTTCTTTTCTTTTTATTTAAGTAACTCTTTTTTAAACTCTATTTTATA
Organism: Hesperophylax magnus; assembly: GCA_026573805.1. NCBI lineage: Eukaryota > Metazoa > Arthropoda > Insecta > Trichoptera > Limnephilidae > Hesperophylax > Hesperophylax magnus. Next base: position 1,847,056 of record JAIUSX010000081.1, read on the forward strand.
TATTTTTTCCTGAAAAACAAAGACGTTTATTTTTTTCTTTACTGAAGAGTTTATGTAAAATAGCTTAAATCATAAAAATAATTACAAAACATACGTCCAGGCTTTTGTGAAATTTTTTGTTTACACTTATTCTTTTATATTTCCTTGTACTTTTGTAGTTTAATTTTGTTACCCTGCAATTTAAAACTGTTCCAATATATCTAGATTTTTAGAAAACAAAATGCAAAATTGACAATATTAAATAGAATTTTGAAATGAAATGCCATGCCACTACTGTCTTTGAAATAAGCTATATACGAGGAGGTTAGAAGTAAAAAGGGGTGAGTTGACTGCGTGGAAGCCTATAGTAGAAGGTACAAGGGTCGTAACTGGAGAAAAGTGGCCAGAAGACTTCGAAGGGCACTTGAAAAAGGGTTCAACACACGCCCTGAAAAAGTTGAAAATTAAAATCGGTACTTTGTAAAAGTAATTAAACTGTGCACTTCACCATAATATCCTTTGATTCATGATGACTTTAACTTTATTATTTGAAAAACCCTCCATATTTTTCTAGTTACTTTAAAGAACAAATAATTATAAGCATTGATTACTCGCCTGAAATATCCATACCCGACGTAGCTCAGTGGTCCAGAGCACCTGGTTCGATTCCCGTCGACGGCATTTATTTTTACTGGGGAGATAATATCAATTTGAATTGATATTTCAGGCGAGTAATTATTGCTTATAATAATTTGCTATCATTTGTACTATGCATAAAAACCTTGTCTCATAAACATTAATTTTATCATTAAAAAAATATTTTATTGAACTTAATATATATTTTAATGCCAATTTCAAATGAAACCGAATTTTGCAGTATTTGTTGTTATCATTTATCTCTCACATGAGATCCTTATTGTCCACCGAAGAGTTAACAAAAAAGTTAACAATTTAATTAAAGTTAGCTAATGCCTTCTGAGGGCGAAATGATCACAAGTGAGCTTTGAGATTCAAACCTTAATGGTTATTAAAATTACCTTGGAATAATTTTCTATAAAATCAAAATAATTTTAATTTCTTTAAAATCTCACATATGTGACATTGTCTTCCGCGCCAACAAAATGCTTTGATTTGTTCTTAATAATGCGAGATCATTTACTAACGGAATTGCAATATATTAAAAACAAAATAAAAACCGTATCCGAGTATTTGTAAATTAGCGATGAGTCGTTCATGAACGAGCCGCACAATGGATCTAGCTCTTTTTATGTATAAGCGATGAGTCGTTCATGAGCGAGCCGCACAATAGAGCTAGCTCTTTTTGTATATTAGCGATGAGTCATTCATGAACGAGCCGCACAATGGAGCTAGCTCTTTTTGTATATTAGCGATGAGTCATTCATGAACGAGCCGCACAATGGAGCTAGCTCTTTTTGTATATTAGCGATGAGTCATTCATGAACGAGCCGCACAATGGAGCTAGCTCTTTTTGTATATTAGCGATGAGTCATTCATGAACGAGCCGCACAATGGAGCTAGCTCTTTTTGAAGAGCCGCATTCACACGACTCCCGGAAAACCATACAACGGCTAAATTGCTCTAGTTATTTTACTGTGCAATCAAACACAGATAAAGAAATTGCAAAAAAAAATTAAAATAGAGGTATGCAAGCAGTATTGAATTGAAGTAGATATTCTAAAATAATTGATATGCAGAAAAAACTAGGTACGAGTATGTTATGTGTGAGACAGCGTGTATTTTACAATACCCTTATATTTATATTTAAGCTCTAAAATAAGATACTCCCCAAATACATGTATAAGAATGTAAATTTTAATTTCGAAATACATGGCTGAGAAACTGTGGAGATTTTAGGCTTCCGTAAACAAACTTGTCGGGAACCCAAAATAATCTTTATTTAAAAGGTTTAAGATTCTAAATGAACTACCGACAGAAGTTAAAAGCCTTGCTGCTTTTTGCGGGTTATGCCTAAATGCTATACAGAATAAGTATTACATATAGTGTGAAGTGTGCCGAATAAGTGTGTGCATAAGTATTAGATATATGTGTGTGTGTCATAGAAATAATTTGTTAGTAGTTAGTTAAGGTTTTTACTAGATATAAAAATGTAATTTTTTAAAACTAAATAAACACACACGAAAAAAAATTTGATCAGTGACTCTTGTTTTCAGCAATTTTTTGATTTACAATATTTCAATTATTTCGTCTCATTACGACCATAAATAACTATGATACTTGCAATTTCGTTTCTAAGAATAGTGCTAAAGAAATAACGCAAATGTCACGAGAGTTATCCATCAAGAAAAAGTTGTTCCACTACAAGCGGCTTCATCCTCTGAATCATCAGAGGAATCTATAAACAAGGTCATATAGCGAAATAAACACAAACTCGATGATAACGAATTGTTGTGTAAGTCACAAAATAGTAAAATTGCCCCCATTACCTACTTACGTTTTCCTCAAACTTGTAAACATCTCCGTAATAAATATTGTTGTAAAAAAACTTTATAAAAAAATTTAGCAAATCAAAACCATTTGTTAAATGACTAAGAAATCATACTAGAAGGTAATATATCTTCTATGTTTATATTAAGAAGAGTGTCTGTGAGGGCGGGCTGCATAGATTTTTTTTTTATTCAAATCTACAGTTTTATTCCGAGGATGATGAAACCTTGCACACTTTACCTTAAAAACGAGAGAAGGGTCAATGGTCTAAACGAGATTTCAAAAAACTTCCCCTCTTTTCCTTTTCCCAACTAAACAAAAAATTGATACTTCTTGATGAAATTTTGCGCACTTGACATTCAAAATAAGACGAAATTTACCATCTACTAGTGTCCATATTTAATTTATTACATTACAAACTTGCTGTGTCTGTTATCAATAGTGTATAATACACACGTAGAAAATTTATGGTAAACAACAATGGTTTATGGTGTCACGAATTCAACTATGATAGCATTACAATCGCAAAATCAAGTAATCTTTTAGTAGAGGTCTAAATTATATTAACTGTGAAACTACGGGGGGTCATATGACAGTTGCATAAGTATGCGATACGTCCCACGCCATTAAAATCTAATGTTAAATATAATACGTCTTTTAAATTAATAAAATTCATATACTAACTTCGGTGTATTATGTCATGGTACATTCACACCTATCCTATCTCCGCTGAATATAGGGCTTTGCCTCAAATAAATTGATAGCTTACCTGTAGGTAGTCCAAAACCGAGCTATCAGAAATTTTCTAGGTCTTCCATGGGACACACATGTCAAGACATCTATTCAATTTCTAGTATGCTTCCAATCACAGTCCTTCCCAAACATGAAATCACGACCACAATCCTACAAATTACTCAACAATTAAGCTACTTAAGACATCCACAGCAACAATACTCGGAATAACAATAAAATCAGCATTCCTCTAACATACACTACGATATATGGAATAAAATCTATAACTCTCTTCCAGATATTTATGAAAACAGCCAGCATAATCCAAAAATTCAAAGGGCCTCAAAAGAATATTTTTTAAAAACATATAAAAAAAATACGTAATTCTTGACGTATTGTACTTTGTTGTGTTTCAATCTCTCTCCTTTTCTATCCCCTGTATGTTTAATCGAGCATAATATATTTTTACCAATGTGTGTAAGTACCTTTTTCTAAATTTCTACCTTGGCTCTGTGCTTATGTGTATATACTTGTCTGTCTCTTCTTGTTTGTTCTAAGTAACCTACCTTTTTCTCTTTGTTTTGTATGTGAAACTTGTAATTATGATATTTATCTATTTTTGTACTGTTTCGTATGTGAAACTTATAATTTTGATATCAAAATACCAAAGAAAAATTCTACCCATTAACTCACACCTTTGTATTGTCAGTTCCTCTCGTCCTACAGTGAGGTTTGTAACTCATCGGCATTGCTCTAGCAAGAAAAAAAACTATAAAACATACTTTAAATTAAAAAAAAAAACAATAAATTCAGCATTCTGCTATTATTTTGAAATGTCAAAGTCCCTTTACAGGGATAAACGCAGATCGAACAGCATCCACACAAACGTTATTTAACATCCCCTGAGCCTTACACCCGGGGCAATCTCTGTTATAACTTTATAGGGCGCAATTGTGTAATTTCCCCCTAAGGGTCCACGCTTTGTGGCGTGATTTGGACCCATTAGTTGTCCGCCGCGGCCACAGATGGCTCCGTCGTAAATCTCCAATGGGCGGAAACTATACCCGGCGCCGCACTACCTTCATAACTCGACATTTTCTTTTTTAGTCTTTGGCAGAACGGATAGGAGAAACGTTTGGTCTTGATGAGAATTAAAAGATCTAGTAATTAGCTTTTTAGATGACAATAAGAATAAATTGCACTACAGTTTGTTTGATTATTATTAATAACTTGACAGGAGGTCTGGATTAGTGTTTAGACTGATCTTTGGCGGAACGGATGAGGTAAACGTTTGGTGGTTGAAGCAATTTTGATGGAACTATTTTTTTTTAAGAAAGACAAAGATTCACGGTTTACAAATAATCTGACAATATTTGAAGATCTCCTACTACCACCACAGTTAGCGGAAAATGTTGATTGTGTTGTGATGGAAGACTTAGCTAGCCGAGGAATTGAACACACTACGTCTGAGTGGAACCAAAATGCGATGCCAACTCGGCCACTGACTGGTCATATGTATAACATAGTACTAACAGCAGGAGAAAATATTGTGTAGTTTTATTTTAATGATTTAATTTAGGATTCGTACCTACCCTGATGAATGGCAGTGAGGCGTCAAAATGACAGATAAATGATGCAAGTAGACTGAATGATCTAGAAATGAGATCCCTGAGGCGGGTGTATAGTAAAACCATGTACAATCGTGTGAAAAATGTAGAGATCCGCAAAAAATGTGAGGCTGCTATAAGCGTAATGAGTGAGATTAAGGAATGGTCGCTCAGATGGTTTAGGCATGTGGAGCGAATGAGCGAAGACGGGGGGAAACCCGAGGAAGACATGGCACGACCAAGTGAATCAGATACTTGAGTCGGGCTATGTCAAGAGTCAGAATAATAGAAGAGACTGGTAAAAGAATTCGGGGATCCCCGAGGAAGACATGGGACGATAGAATTCATTACTTGTCCGGATACTTGAGTCGGGTCATGTTAACCCGCCATTGGTGACGTAAATATCTGTAAGACCGTGTGATTCAAAAAAGTCGAATTGCTTTTTTTATCCGCCATCGAATTGAGTTGTCACCTCGTGTACTTTCCTTATTGCGCATCCCCCACCGTCAAGTCCACCCCACGCCAGTGACGCAGACGCATGTCTTTGAGTTTTGGCGCCCACCCAGTTCGTGAGACCGGGGTCCCAGACTACGAAGTCAAAATGATCATAGTTTAAATTTAGAATTTTCAGTAAGTAATAAGTTTATGTATTAAGGCGATACCATACGTAGTAATGCAAATTCATGTGTTTTTGGTTTGAAAATTTGGTCGCCTAGAAATGTTTCAGATGCTTTAATTAAATACTGCGAGTAGAATACATCTTGGCCTTTAAAATAATTGAGTATTTTTTAGATAAATCTTTTTATAAGCCCAGAAAAAATAATGTAAAGGCCTATGAAATCTGCTGTAAAGTTCAAAATTTCCTACTTACGAACCCATTTTCGGTTATGATATTATTGTATAATGTGGAAAACTAATGTATTTATAAAATGGTCGAAAAAGAATTAAATATTTATGCCTGAACATCCACAAAATAAAACAAAAGGCACTTTGTGGCCATGTTTTGTTCTTGCATAAATCAAAACAGGTGCATGGTGTTAAGCGGAAATTTAAACCTTATCGCCATCTACGTAAAGGTTATTATTGATAGCGGCTCAATTTAAAATATTACACAACGTTGTGCATCGCCTTAAACCAAAAGAAAAGATATAATTGCTATCATTTCAAGAAATATTTGTGTCATGTAGGGCCGACATGCACAAGCTGCTCGGCTTTTGAAGAATAATAATATTCGAGGAGTATTTTTTGTTTTTTGGTTGGAAGTATAACCTTTGAAGATAAAGAGAACCTTTTCGATAATTTTTTATGTTCTAATTACACCAGTGTAAAAATTAATAAACGAGATGTAATTTAGGATATACCTTTAATTTTTTGTTAAAAACCCTATTTTTTTAATATTAGACCAAGTAAAAGTAGCATGGAGTATTGCCTGTTAGTAAAATCTTAGGTGCATAGGACCGGCGTCACCAAAGTTGTAAATCAAATTAACGTCCTAAGTGGCGGGTTAAGAATCAGATTTCAAGAAGAATAGATAAGAGACGATGTATGAATGTGAATGAAACAAGGAGTGTGTGTCAAGGCCGAGATGTTTAGCGGTTCGTTTTCTCTGCCTACCCCTGCGGGGAAACGGCGTGATGGTTAATTAGTCAGTCACTTATAATTCATCAAAAAATATTGAATAATAAAACCTAACCAACTTTGTTCCAAAGTTTTGTTTCGTGGTTTCGCTCTGAAAGAAAATAAAACGAGCATTAACTAACTAGATAACTATCACGTAACTGTCTTTATCACAGGGGCAGACAGAGATAGTGTAATGCCATAGAGCTCTCTCTTGTTACGCAATATTTTCTTTATCCACATTAATACAAGATCAATACTAAGGCACTTAGTTTAGATGCAATATCATCTCACAGATAATCTTCTATTTCTTGACATGACACCCGACTCAACTATATGATTCACTTGATGATCTCATGACTTTCTCGGGCGCCCCAACTTCTTCTACCATTCTCTTCCTTTTTGACATTTCTACCCTTTCTTCAGCCTTGTATTATTTTGAGATCTCCACATTTATGACATGGTCATTCATAGTTTTATCACTCATACGCGTAGCATTCCTGAAGTGTCGATAATATTATTAAGAGAGTTTTAGCAATTAACCATAGGTGGCACTGCTTGTACAGCAAGCGATGCGCCCGCCCTCCAGCTTCCGAATGGTTCCGATTGAGAAACCCGAATCTTAGCCGATCGTAGAAGGGAAGAGCTCAGTGTTTTAACAGTTTCATCAGAATAACTTAACTAGAACGGACGTTAATCGAGAAGAAAAAATTTCTTTTATTTTTTATCGTAAATAAATAATCGTGTAATCTAGACGAACCGTATAAATCATTGAAGTCTCCTGTAATAAACATTGTAAATATAAATCTAAATACTACGCGTAATTGAAAGACATTACTTTTCTTAAACTAGCGGAAGAAGGATGATATTTGACTGAATGACAGCTTTCCGTACATCGGGATTGATAACAGTACACAATAATTGTGAATTGCTGGACTTGCTATGACTGACAGTTTTCAATTAGCGACTGTCACATTCATATTTTGCTGTTCTTCAACAAACATTAATGTCGCAAGATCGTATTATATTTCATACGTTAGCTTTCCGTACATCGGGATTGATAACAGTACACAATAATTGTGAATTGCTGGACTTGCTATGACTGACAGTTTCCAATTAGCGACTGTCACATTCAGTCCTCCATTAATAGAGTTCCCTGTATTCACCCTATATCATCCTTTCCATCCCTTGGAAACAGTTAAAATAGTTCCGAAAGACTTTTTCGTTTTTCATAGTTCGCACCAAATAGCATCGCGTGACAAACTTTCAATTGTCAATTTTTATAAAATAGTGTAATCTCGGCAGTAAAGCTCGTCCTTTAAAGACAGTGCAAAACAAAACTTACAAGAACAAGAAAAAAGAGTAGCAAAAACAACTCGTTCACAGTCCAGAGCAAATAATGGCTCAAGAAGTTAACGGATGCAGGGAACGTGTTAGTCACGTGTCTCTATGCACAAGGTGCCTCGGCTAGAGCTGGGATGGAATAATAATTAGGAACTTCCTTTGCAGTAAATTCACTTTACTTTAAAAGTACTCGCAGCGTCTCAACTTTTCACTACACAAGTTCGTCTTGCTTTCAAATAAGCTTTTGCCAATTCTTTAAACTTTTATCAGAATTGTGGAATTTTCTATCATTTGTTACATTTGTAAGATTACAACGTCTGTTGCTTCATCTATTTGGTAAATGCATTAAGAAATTGTAGAACGTAGTACTTGAAACTTCTATATTCAAACTCGTATTCAATGTATAATTCATAAGATTTATTATTCAATTAAATGTTACAATACGTACAGGAGTGGCACTGAAATGCTGAAACCGGGAACGCAAGGTATTTAGATACCTTTAATAATTTAGATGATACAGATCAGAATAATAGAAGAGTCTGTATGAGACGATGTATAATGTAAATGAGGCAAGAAGTGTGTGCCAAGACCGAGTTGTTTGAAACGGCATGATGGTTAGTTAGTTAGATCATACACATAAACAAAAAATCAAAATATTTTATATTTCCGTGCATTCACTATACTCAAGGATATCGGAATACCATAAAAGTTCAATACAACATCGCTTATAAACAATTGTTCCGGTTACCGAAGACTTGCAGTTCCTACTAAATGCTAATATCGGGTAGTGTAAATTGTTACAAACTGCAATAAGGTAAATTAAGAAGCGGCTAACTTCTGATGCAAGCTATTAAATAGCATAAAAATAAAAGTCACAATCGGTAGAACGCACTAATACAAAAAAAATGGATTCGTCAAAAACCCACATTAGTGGAACTGACGATGTAATATGATTACAATGTATTATTATTGGTTCCATGATAACTCAACACAGTGACAATTCAACACATCTTTAAAAAGTGATATAAAGTCATTAGAAACAATAAAAAAAATAATTTAGACCTAACCTAACCTAACTACTTAACCCAGCTAATAAAGTTTTTGTTTAATCACTTTCCATGACTTTATATAACTTTTTAAAGATGTGATTAATTATCATTTTGATGATTTATCCGGTCACCATTATTATTATGTTTTTGTGTTATTTACCTTGCAAACATTTTTGATATTTTTTCTTTTAACCCCTCGGCGTATAGTTTTTTATGCTTAAAAATGATTTCCAGAGAGAAACAATTTCTTTCACGTTATTTGATTGACATATGCCTCCTGCCTTTAAGAGATGTGTTTCTATTTATTTTATCGTTATTTATACAACAAATATTTCTTACCTGCACTTGATGTATGAAATATAATACGATCTTGCGACATTAACGATTGTTGAAGAACAGCAAAATATGAAATTATTTAAACACAACAAAAAACAAGAACTTATCAGAAGTCATAGAACCATAGTGAAAAATCATCAATAATGTTATTTTTTTATTAGTTGCTATTGCAAAAATGGTACATGTTGTAGCTATAAAGTAAAATTTAAATTTTTTTCACAGTCTTTTTCACTAGGTTTTCCTGTTTCGAAGCGGCCTGTAGTTTTTAAACTTTTGTATTTAGTTTAAAGTTGTCTTTACATCGTCTTCATAACGTTTGTAAGTTGAAAATCACTTTGCTCTCTCAGCCATGTTTTTACTTTTGTTTTAAATATATTCATTTTCGTTATTTATTTGTTGGATTTGGAAGAGCATTGTATAATTAAGTGGCATAGAGTTTAGTATTTTTCTGTCCAAAAGATGTGTTCGAACTGTCACATAGTGGTTTTGTAATAATAATTTGTTTGTACACTCAATTCGAAATTGAAAAAAAAAAATCGTCATCACGAGAGTCACCACCATCACCATCGATATCTCCACTATCGCTGTGAACTATTTACATCAACCTTTTCAGAATCAATGTCCGATTCAAAAATGTCATATCCTCCGAATCTTTTCATATTGATGAAAAGTAGTCAAATATGCCAAAAAAACATGCATTAAAAAAACTTTAACAAACTCTTCGTTTTCGGGTAAAACCAGAAATATTGTTGATTTCAATCAGTGACGTTGTTCATGATGAAATATTCCGAATGAACTACTAAAAATATTACTGATATCTGCATTCCAGAAGATAGTCAGTGCAAACAATTATTCACCTCCCTACCATAATAGGGGAACTTGCTAAAAAACGTATTTTTCTTTTGCGTTAAATTTCAAGTGACATCTGTGTGTATTTCAGAAGGATTCTTAGTGTGCAAGATTGAACCCTAAACACTATTTCAGCTTTTGCATAGATGTCGTAAAATTAGAATGTTATTTTGATCCCCAAGATTATGTGGAGCTCAAACCGGCGCGGTATTGCTTGCGCTATTTCGATATGCCGATGGGTTAGTTGTATTTTTGTTGCATTATATTGTTTTTTCCTTCCTTTCTTTATTTATTTAATATCCACGGTAAAAATATACCATACACAATAATTGTATGTCACAGTATACGAGTATAATCAAAACTATATTTATAAAATAAAAATCAACAGTGGCAAATAATTATAGGCAATAATTAGTCGCCTAAAATATCAATACAAATTGAAAATAACTCCCGGGAATTGAAACCGCGCCTTCTGATGTCCGGTCAGGTGCTCTGAAACCACTGAGCTATCTCGGCTTATTGCCAACCCGCCAAATGATTCAATATGTACTAGTACCTCAATTAACAATTACTGGTTATTATATTTTTTCCACCTGTAAAAAACCAACTTTATTTTTGTAGGAAAGGCTTTGTTAGTGCTAAATTTCTCACTAGATGGCGTCGAGACATATTACATCTTCATTTATTGGTGAAATATTTTTGACTTGTAAAATATTATAATTTTTTAATGAAAAACTATTTATTGCCTAAAATTATTTGTTATCCTTTATGCTATGCATAAAACCTTGGCTTATAAACATTAGTTTATCATTAAAATATAATTAACTGTGGCATTTAAACGTTAAATGTATGTATAACATTAAATGATAAGTATAACATTAATACGAGCTGTAGAAGGTCTTAAAAGTAGGAGTCACAAGTACTTAATGGAAAAAAAATATGATAGTACAGCCTTTTTGTACCTACCTTCCGTGGAGTGAAATAGATCCGCCACATCTGCTTATAACTAATTTGATGTAATCTGGGCATAAGTGAGTGTTTGAAATGCTCACTGCTCAGTGCTTGTATTGTTACATTTGAACAGGGTTTATGGTGGAGTAGCTCTAGTAGATATATGAAAGTCAATGATATTAATTAAATCACGACTGTCTTTATTACCATTTTTAATTTTGAACATAAATATTTTTTACGGAGATACGGATAACCTCGCGTATAGCCCGGATTAAAAAATAATAATCGTTATGTTTATGTTAGGGTAGTAAATTTTTTGGCGTTTTACAGCAATAATAAATGAAAGCAAGAAATTTTAATTATTTTTTTTGTTCAGACTTTCAGAGTTAGCCCAACCATACTCCGCGTTTCTAGAATAACCTGCAATTTCGTGTGATGTAAAAAACTGGCTTTTTAAACATTGATAGCACACTGTTAAAAAAATGCTACCTACAATAAGGAATGTAAAGCGCCCTTGAGGTCATTAAAAGGCTGTAATTTGAAAGTTGGCCACACACTTTTTATTAGAAGGTTTTGGTCTAGTGCTATTTTTTTTCCTTTCGTACCCATGGGACAACAAGTTCTGTTCTATATGGATAAAAGCCCATCTTCCATATTAGTTCGCAAATAATTATGCAAGAAAGCGATTTTTAAAATGAATTGTTTATTTTTAACATAACGAAGTTTTATTTTTTAATTTAACCCTTTCAGTACCAGTGTTCTTCCTCCGGAACATGAAGAAAAAAAAAAAATTCTTGATTTTGTTAAACAAATATCCCCGTATTTTGCGTATCCCTATTCGTCTGCTTTTTCTACTAGTTTTAATTCTATATTTAATGCCGTAAATATAGTGATAGATTCCATTTCGGCTGTTTTACTTGGAATAGCTTCTATTATATTTTTGATGATTTCTTTATGCATGTAAAATTGTAACATTTTTTTTAAATATTTTTTTTGTTACACTTTTTTTATCTTTACTTAAAATTACCCTTTGAGGCTAAAAAATAATATAAATCTAAATTTGAAAAAAATCTAAATTAGTAAGCAAAAAAAAAAATTCTAGTCCACAAATTATCAAATAACTATATAAGTTGTCATCAAGCATAAATATGGTCTATATTTGGAAACAAAAGGGTGGTTCAGAAATAATTCAAAGCAACTTGGTTCTTTTAAAAAAAACTTGAGGGCCACTTAGTTTTCCATCTCGCTGTCCTAGTTCTTGTATGTTCAATAGACCTTTTTTTGCAAAACTGAGTTATGAATGCCAATATGTTCATTAGCCTATAGCGCATTAATGAAGCTAAAAAAAAACATATTTTTTGGTTTTTAAGTGACATTTTAAGCATTTTTCGAGTGCCAATATCCACTCACGGAATAATGTTTCAGTTCTTATTTGTTTAATCTCCTGGATATTGAACATTCAAACACTCAAAGTTATGAATATAATATTTTTAAAAAGTTCATAGATATTTGTTCAACATCCCGCCGAACGTTGAGGTCTTGAATGTTCAATCTCCACTGTCAACCAATCAGGAGCCGGCTAGTTAAAATGTGCGGCCATGTTGATTTTTAGTTGTTTTCTAACAACGAAATTGTTCCACTAAAAATACGTTTAATTGCGAATAAATACTGTTATTGAACTAAAAAATGACTTCACCGACTCCAAAATCAGTAAACCTGAGAACAGTAGCTCAAATAGAAAGGTAAGTCTTAAAATTATGTCATTTATAGGCTTTTTCACCATATTTTACATGTACTTCTTGAATTTGCTAGGCAAATATACAGGATGCTTCATTTATTATTTATTTATTCAACTATTTATTTACAAACTTAGGACTTTTACATAAAATGAGTATTAATAAATTATATTAGTGCATTTTATTTATTTATTTATTTATTTCATTCAAAAAACAGTTTTTACATAAAAAGCATGCTCTGCACATCTCACTAGGGCATTCCTGTATCAAGATGTGCAGCTTTACAATAATATCATTTAAAAAAAATACATATATGTAAATTTAAAATAATAACAATATTAAATTAAATTTACACCAAAAAAGAAAAGTTTATGACACGGACGTTTCGAGACCGGTAGACAAAAATAAACAAAATTTTAGTAACAAATGTATGAAAAAATAAAAACAAAATGTCAACAAAAGAAGCATTAGTAAGTAAGTTGGCAACAATAATATTCTTCTGTTAACTAAAGTACAAGGTACCTGTGCTGGCTTATCAGACACAAGCATAGGGTAACCATACTAACAATTACAACATGGATAGTATGAATAATAGATTATAAGAAAAAATAAAAATAACTGAATAAAAATAGGTAAATAATAACCGATAGGTAAGTAGATAATATTATAATAAAAAGTAAGTAAGTAAATAATTTAGCTGGACAATAATTAAAGTAAATATTAATACGATAATTAAGTAGATAATAATAATAATAAGTAACATAATAATATATAACCAAAAGTTATTTTAGAAGTAAATAAGTACATGCGCAGTAAGTAAATAAGGATTGTATCGAAACAGAGCTTCCACAAGGAATTATGATATAAGCGACAACATGGGTGATCCAAAATCATCACTCTCAGCTAGTACGGAGATTTTGACCATTTTCTTGAATGAATTTAACGTACCTATAGTTTTTATATTTTCTCCAAGCATATTATATAGCAACGGAGCTTTATATGAAAAACTCCTTTGTCCGAAGGATGTTCTGGTATACACCGGCTGATACATTAAAGAAGAACCCATTCTAGTGCTGCGCACTTGTTGAGATCTTTTAGCAGTAATAGTGTTGTTGAAAAATTTACAGAGAGCCTGTATTATGTACAACTGCCTTATTGTCATAATTTTGCTTTCACTAAATAATAACTTTGATGGATACAAAAAATTTCTCATATACATTATTTTTAAAATTAATTTTTGCGCAACATTCAAAGGCTCTAAGGTAGTCTTGTTACAAGAACCCCAACAGACAACATTATATGAAAGCATTGATTGAACAAGAGCATAATATACAGTTTTTAATGTAACTTTGTTCAATATGTTTCTTAGATTTTTGAAAATGTAGGCTAGCCTTCTTATTTTGTTTCTTAATATAGTAATGTGATTGTTCCATTTTAAATTTTTATCAATAATTAAACCCAGGTATTTGATGTTGTCTACTCTTTCCAAAGATTGACAGTTACACTCCTGCACACAACAATGTATTTTTAATGAACGTTCCAAAGATGGTTGATTTACAGAGGAAATGCTAAAAGTAATATATTTAGTTTTGTTCATGTTTAAGGTTAACAAGTTTTGATCAAGCCAATTTTTGACTGCCCTTAATCCTGCCTCGCACTTAGCATACGTTTCATTCCATGTGTCAGCAGCAAACACCAAGACAGTGTCATCTGCAAATACAATTGAAGATCCAGAAAATTTCAGTTTACAGAGGTCGTTAATATATAACAAAAATAGAATTGGACCCAGAACACTACCTTGAGGAACACCATATACAATTGATTTATTTGAGCTAATGTGATCATTAATTATTACTCTCTGTGTTCTATTTTCAAGATATGTTCTGAACCAATCTAAATATTTATTAACAATACCCATTGAACTGAGTTTTTTTAAGAGTAAACCGTGGGATACGGTATCAAATGCCTTAGACAAGTCTAAAAAGATGGCCATTGCTTTATTGCCAGTATCAAGAGCTTCTACGACTGTGGTGATCATTTTTAATGCAGCATCACTTGTTCCCATGTTCTCTCGGAAGCCAAATTGATTATCTGAGAGAATTTCATATCTTTTTACATAAGACATCAACCTAATTTTAGCTAATTTCTCTATTATTTTTGATAACGTATTTAGCAAGGAGATAGGTCGATAGTTATTTACATCTTTGTTATCTCCTCCTTTAAATAAAGGAATAACTTTGGAATTTTTGCAATGATTAGGGAACAAGCCATTCTCAAAACTAACATTTACAATGTGTGTAATAGGTATAACTAGTTCAGAAGCATTTTGTTTGTAGACCATTGCACTTATACTGTCATTTCCACTCGAAAAACCTGATTTCAGCTCATTAATCACATTTAAAACTTCATTACAATTCGTTGGTTTGAATTCAAAGGAGGCATTTTGCATAGATTGTGTTGGATTATAATTTTTTACTAAAGATTCTTCACTGGTGTTATTTCCACTACACAAAAGATTAGCAAAATTTTGACCTATATCACAAAAAAAATTATTCACGTGGTTAGTAATGACTTATTTTTATTCAAGAAATACAACAAAAGAGCCAGGACATGGAAATGTGCAAAAAGTCGACTGTCCTCATAGTCTGATAGAAAGACATCTACGACACATATTTTGTCCGTTATCACTGCTGAGATCGCTGATGAAAACGAAGTGCAAATATTTCAATTTTGAATACATTCAATTAAAAGTTTCTGATTTTTTGTTTTTTTTAGTCACATAAAAAACAATAAACATATTCTTATGTAGGAACTACAATAAAACCAACTAGGCAAACGACTATCAACAATAAATGTAATGTTAAATAGCGCACACCCATAACCCAAATCGCGGGATATTATAATTTTAGGATTTTAAGAGCTGAAAGTATTTAAAAAAATAATATTTTACTCACGATAATCAACATAAATAATAAGCTCACGGCAAAAAAGACCTTCCGAAAGAAAAAAAAATCTTTCTAAAGTAAGTAAACTTTAAAAATTCCATTTATCAAATGTAGGTAACGAAACAATAAAAATTAATCAAATTTTCAACTGAAAATTGAACTTCAATAATTTTACGCATCACTCGGGATTTTTTTTATGGAATACCGCACACAGTCTCAACTGCTCCCAACCATCTGGAGCCAGTGAGACTATGGAATCCCCAATTGGGGTATATTAGTATATTGTGAGGCTGAAGGTAGTGTGGAGGGGAAGGAGATGGAGAGGAGAAAGAGAGGAAGGAGGATGAAGGAGAAGAGAGATGGTATGTGAGTATCTATTCAGATCTGATCACCAAACACGGCTAAAGCCATTTCAATTCTTATGGTGGTCTTTACACCATATCTTCCTCTCAGGAACATGCCGTAAATAGACTATATGTTATTTTAAATGAATAATTTGTGAAAATAACATAAATGAGTCAAATAAAATTTACTTGCGCACGCCGGGATTTGAATCCGCGACCTCCGGATTTCTAGTCAAGAGTACCCCTAGACCACGGAGGCCGTAATACGTACGATGTAAGAATATTTCACATCACGCATGCACCGACAACCGATAGTAGTATATTAGCGGTAGGTACCTTTGTACTTGTGCATTGTTTTCAAACTTCCAAAATATTGGATGATTTATATAGAGCAATTTTTGTGAAAAATCAACTCAAGGACTCTGTTTGTATATTTTAAAGTAATACTTTAAGTCAACTACTAACTAAGATAAAAGTAAAGTATTTGAAATCTGAAAATCACCCTGTATATACAATTTACCACTAATTGGCTAATTGAACAAAAAATACCTCAAACTTATGGGAGCCGAATTGTTCAATGTCCAGACGATATGTTCAATATCCAAAATAATCATTCATCATTTTCAAGCCATGTTCAACGTCCACCTTTAAAGTATATAGAATTTGCCTGTAAAAACAAAAAAAACGTCTTCTGTAAAATTTGCTAAATGGTCTATTGAACATACAAGAACTAAGGCAGCGATCTGCCAAAAATAAAATATTTTTGAGCAACATAATTTCATCTGCACATTGATTTGGGACAAGAAGGATCATCTGCCAATTTCGTGAAATAAAAATAAAATCAACGAAAATTTATATATTTTATGAAAAGTGAACGTTTATGTAGAACGTATTGAACTTATCTTTAGGTTTAATAACATTGTGTGCAAAAAAAACCATGGCCAAAAGAAACAAATTCAAAAGTTTAGCTTATTTTCAAACCATCAATCCTATCTATTTTTTTCTTAGTTTTCGGCTAAATGTCACATGTTTTTTTTGCTAACAAACATAATTAAATTTCAATTATAATATGTTTTTCATATTCACTTTTTCCTGTATCTTGGTACGGGTTGTTTCAGAGAATTTGGACAATTCATCAAACTTCATAGTAAATTTTCAAGTTCTGTTTAAGTTCCGTTACTATTTTAGTTTTGTGACAGAACTGGCCCGTAATTATATAATAACAGAACTTGAATAAGACTTTCACAGAACTTGAAAATTGTCTTTGAAATTTGTTGAATTGTTCAAATTCTTTGAAACCACCCGTCCTAAGTTTGTGTTTTATTTGGAATTCATACTTTGAAGCATACAAATGGCAGATCGAACTATGTGGTTTCAACGGAATGATTTCTAGATTATTGACTTGTTCTGCTGTCATCCAGAACATGGGGTTTCTCTTGGAAAATTTCTACAAAGGTTAGCATGGATTCGAGCTCGATTTCCGACACTTTACAAATAGCGTAGATTGACAGTGGATCTCATAGTTTGACTTCCGCTACCCTTCTCTCTCAGATATCATTTCGGAAGGCTGTTCCTAGACAGATCAAACACTCTCATTAATCATATGGATTTGACTTCCACGTGTTAGTATGGGACTACGTCCACATACTAACAAAGTAAACGTCGAAATAATATAAATAACTGAAAAAAAAAAAAAAAACTAAAAATATATATTTAAGACGGTGTCTGTGGTCGAAGGGTAAGGCTCTCCACTAGTACTAGAATATCAAATCCGGCGTGCAAAATATATATTTTTTGATTCTATTGAGTTATTCCACAGTTAAATCAATGGAAATAATATAAGGTATATTTACGGCACGTTCCATAGTGAAATATACTCTCCGTATTGCCTCGTTGTAAGACCAACATTCAAAAATGATTGTTGCTTGAAATAGCTTTAGCCGTGTTTGGTGACCTGAGCTGAAAAACTAATTATTTCTCAACTTTCCTTTTCCTCGTCTCCTCCCCCCCGCACTACCCCCAGTATCACAACATACTCCAATTGGGAATTGTTTATTGTTTATTGCGGTATTTTAAGTAGGTAAATAGTTATCTATGTCCTAATACAATCCTTATATACATATACATATAATTATAGTAACACATTTAAAATGAATCAATCACATATTTTCGTAATTTAATTTTAAATGTTTTTATGTTTTCTTCTGATTTTATTTCTTCTGGTAGCTCTCTAAATATCTTCAACGCTCCGTACATCAATGACTTTTGACTCTGTGTTTTTTTCCTGAAGGGGAGTCTCAATTCATTTCTTTTCCTCGTCTCATGTGTGTGTTTGCTCTGTAGTTTATCAATTTTTCTTAGGAATTCACTAGACGGAATGGAATTAAATAATTGGAATGCCATAGTCTCACTGGTTGGGAGCAGTTGGAACTCTTGAGCAGTATTTACATCAAAAATAGTTGAGTGTATACATTAAATTTCATATAGTACAATGTGAAAATATGCATATTAATAATAATTTAATTAATCTAGTAGTGCCGTTTTCGTGTGAAAGTAACATCAAGGCAGCTTTAAAACTTAATTTATCTAGGTAACCTGGACTTTATAAGTAAGGCCCGGTATATCAGTTGATTTTAAGCTCTGCTTGGTTGGAATGTCGAGCTTAGCCCGACTTGGAACGAAATCCGTATATTAACAGGTCATACCTAGATATCAAAAATTGAACTTTACACGTATTGTCTTTGATTTCAATAGAAAAACGTGTCTCTTTTTCCTTTGTAAAACCAAACATTAGCCTACTTGACTGGTATATCTATGGTGTCTGCTGTCATCGTAATATTTCAAAATGTTAAGGACAGTAGTTTAATTTCAGGCGGATTTAATTAACACCTCGACTCCGGTGATGGGTCTGATTTGACCCAGTGTTTTTTAAATAAAAGATTTTTCTGCAAATATCTCGTTTAGGCTAATTTCCTTTTGTCTATTCTTTTATCAAATATTTACCCACATTTCGACTCAAAAATGATTAAAATCGAACACGTTTTAAAAAAGTTATTAGAATAATTGTGTATAAAAACACGCAAAAACTCCATTTCTTCTCAGTTGAATTCGAGCAGCCGACGAAACAGCATATCTCTTGCTCTGTCCTTCCGTCTTTGTCTCTCACAGTCCCGCGCAGATGTGATATGAGTTAATGAGGAATTACATAATATCATATAAAAGTAAGGATATGAACGAAAAATGCATAAAAAGCCTTTTAATTTCATAATTTCAGCCTGGTCAATCTGGACCCACCATCGCCGCATGTGTTTTATTTTGAACCTCCGGGTATTACGTGTTTTAACGAGTTAATTTTTGATAAGATTACCTACTTCAATCACATGGTGACATACGCGAGGATACTAATTATTACATAGTGTTTGTTTTGTTGGAGTCAGTTCACTATGAAATTATGATGAAACTGCTGAAAATATAGCTCAACTTTCAAAACCCCTATTGTTTTTTTAATTTTTTTTTATTAGGTTAGTCAACAGTGATTCATACTAGAGCTCTCGCAAATACAATTACATTTAACATAGTTGTACCATCACTAATTACAGAAAAACACAACATTGATGAAATTATGGTTAATATAATGATAAGGATAATATGCTTCACAGTATATTACACCCAACAAGAACACCGTAAGTATAGAATAATGTACATGTTTGCACCTACATACATACATGTATACACACATACATGCATACACATACATATACACATACACATACATATATACACACACTCACAATTACATTACATTCATACATACACTTACAAATACATAACATAACAGTAATAAGTTCTTAGAACAACACGATAGCGACTTATAACTTACCAGACTATAAGTACTAGATTGATTACCAATTAATAACTACAACATTCCAGATCGCTCGATTAATACCAGATATGAAATAATAATATTTGGATGATTTGTATAGCGCCGTTTTGTGCAAAATGACCTCAAGGGCGATTTACAAATATATAATACATTTCTACATTGATCTATGTTATTACTAACTATAGACTAGTCAAACAAATTGCATCCACCGGTTCGTCGATCACTTATACAAAGCTATATGTATAATGTATTTGATTAATGTACGTGATGCTCTAGCATAATAATAACATATGTACATTCTAATGTACATATGTCATTGTTCTTATTTATTTAGATTTTATAAAGGCAGATAATATACAGAACCATACTTGAAGTAAATACTGTGCAATTTGGGAGGTGGGCATGGATATGGCCACTCCGGGAACTATTCATTGGATAACCAACTCCTCTGCCATACTTAGCAGGGGTGCCCGGGTTCATGGGGTGAGGATTGTCTAGA
Organism: Hesperophylax magnus; assembly: GCA_026573805.1. Taxonomy (NCBI): domain Eukaryota; kingdom Metazoa; phylum Arthropoda; class Insecta; order Trichoptera; family Limnephilidae; genus Hesperophylax; species Hesperophylax magnus. The sequence continues at coordinate 1,867,393 of JAIUSX010000081.1, forward strand.
TCTTGGCTGCGGATGCTTCTGCCCACCGATTGTGTGGCGGGCTGGATTTTGAGAGACTGATTGAAGGAGATCTTTATACCTCTCTAGCAAGAGTCTCTTGGGCCATCGCCTATCTACTCTGTTGGAGGGATGAATTCAAACGCCCGTCATTCTTGGACACACTGACTCTTATATTCCTTCTCACCCTTCATACTATTTTCTTTCCCAGATCTTCCTCTCCTTTCTTTTCTTAAATAAAACCTTTCACACAGAATCCCCAAAGATGACATAGCCCCTAAATAAATTATTTTCTTCAGGACCTCCTGTGTCGACTAATGCAGAAAAAAAAACTGGAAAATAGACGTAAATTTTGGTGAGTGAGATGGGAGTATACAATTATTTACGTAAATGTCAATTTTGACGTGTGCTAACACCGCTGTGTTTAGAAAAAAGGAACTATCCTGTGGCTTATCAAGGATTGATCGGCCGATTTAACCTGCTTAAGTTTGAGCGAGGAGTATCATACATGGCGGAGATACGGACTGACTAATATACCGAGCCTAACCAAAACCTCCTATGTGATCTAGGAGCTCACCCATAACTAGTAACTTAATGCGAAACTTAATGCCAAATCACTATTTTGATTAATCTTTATAACGAATTGGTGTACATTATGAATACCAAAAACATGCTTTAGATAAATTGAAAGTTTTCCTATCGCTTCGCTTGAGTAGAATACAAATAAAAAAATAAATTACTCAATAAAAAATGTAAATGCAAACTACTAAAGAAAATATTTTTTCAATAGAAATGTTTTTTTTTTTTTTTTTTTTTTACAGTAATACCGCACAAGAGTCCCAACTGCTCCCGTCTGGAGCCAGTGAGACTATGGCATCCCCAATTGGGGGATGTTGTGAGGCTGAAGGTAAGTGGGGAAGGGAAAGAGGAAGGTGGGGAAATACCTGGCTATTCAGATCTAGTCACTAAACACGGCTAAAGCCATTTGGAGCAACGTTTCAATTCTGAATGGTGGTCTTACACCAGGGCGATACTGGTAGTATCTTCCACTCTGGAACGTGCCGCAAATATACTATATATTATTTTAATTAATTAATTGTGAAATAACACAAATTAATCAAATAAAATTTATTTGCGCACGCCGGGTTCGAACCCGCGACCTTCGGAATGGCAGTCCAATGCGTTACCACTGGACTATGCCGGCCGTCATGTATGAACGCATACAAGAAACAACTTTAAAAAAATACAGTATTATAGCTAAAATTATCTGTGACAGTTTCATTTGAATAACTTTTTTGCTTTCTTACAAAATTATTTATAAAATAAATAAAAAACAGTTTTGTGCTTGAAATCGAACGTTACTAGACTCCGTTTGTCATGCGATTTTAGTGCCTATTACCTAAGATATAAGGTATACCAAGAATATACACATTTTTGGCTTGTAGCTTCCTCTTAATGCTAAGATTAATGTTCATATCTAAGTCTTACACTTTATAGCTAGTCAATATAGTTGGTGTGAACAGTTTCCACATTGATTAAAAATCTAATAAAAAAGAAACTTAGTTTCGGGACAAGAACTGTGATTAGTGAAATTTACCCGATCATTTTGAGATTAAAAAATAACCCAGTTAAATTTCTTTTCGGTTCGGACGAATTTGTACTAAAAAATCACTTTTCCGGACTAAAGTATAAGAGTTTTGTTTGCTTCATTCGCTGGGAATGAGGTAATTTTTACACACCGTAGTGTAAATGTTTGAATTTTTGGTTTAATTATGTTGAATCACGATATAAATATTGTAGGTTCGTTAATATATATATATATATATATATATAGAGCATTCCCGGTGAGTAACAAAACTCATTGTAGGACAAGATAAACTTATAATATATAAGTGGGAGTTAATAGATACCATTTTACATTTTTATTTTAATATCAAAAATATAAGTTTCACATAAGAAACAGTAAAAAAATCAAAAAAAATAGGTTAAGTAGAACAAACAAGAGGAAACAAAAAAGAAAACAAGACATGGCATCATGTTTAGCTGAAGATTCTGCAATTTTATTGAGAGAAATTTGTTTTGAAATATCGTTTTTAAACTTACCAATAAATATTTTAAGTCGGATCGTCGTTAAAAAAATGCGGCAATCTTAAAATTCAGCTCACAATAGCAGTAAAGTAGTTCTAGAGCTTTCCGTCCAGTGACTACGATGGTTCTAACATAGTTTCGTTACGAGTCTACGCGGGTTAGCCGAGACAAGCACCACTGACCCCGGGGACATAGATTAGCTGAGACAATAACCGAGAACTTGTAACTCGTAGCATGTCGTAGCAGTTTATAGCGGGTTGTTCATAGAAAGTAGAACGACGTAGCCAATACAAACGGGTGATAAGGTATACCTACTGCCTAAAACTATTGCGTAAACCAACGTGCCTACCCACACTAAATGAATACAGATTCGCATAAATATTGCTGCTTTCAAAAAAAGTTTTGTACAAATTAGCGAAACTTTGAGCTTAAACTTTATTAATATCTCAACAAGTTTAATCTCCATATTATTTTTATTTTGTATCTTCTTCATAGCACCTAATCGGACGTAAAAAAGGTTAGTTATTTACAAACTTGTTTTGCAACAAACTGTTTTTGTATATTTTTATAATTATGTTAGAAACTTACTTTATTAAATTACTATAATAAGCTATCAAACTCCATTGTACAACTTCGATATATTATTATCATTAAAATTTTCATACTTCTTCATGACAACTTTTGCAGCTGTAGTACTTGCTTTGTTTTGTAAAACACTAAATCTGGAGTAACAACGGCTTGCTTAATACATACATGCTTAGCACCAAATAATTCATGTTTATTTTTATTAATATCAACAAAGTTGACACTGTAACTGCTTTTATAGTACCATAAGTACTCTTCTATTTTATACTCTTGTTGTATACAATTGCTTAACTTCTCTGTGCCACAGAGCTCTCTTTGATAGCTTGTATTGTACCTGTTTATATTGTTCATACTCAGCTTGTTGCGTGATGTGCTATACACTTGTTATTGTGATAATAAAATAAACAAAAACACTACGAAATTATGAATCAATACAATATATAAATTTTGTAAACACGATAGAAGAATAAATTTTTTGTTTGGTTACGATCAAATTCATGATGCTTATTTTTTATTTGTTCATTAATTTTTGGGAAATCGACGTTTACATTTAACCAGTTTGTACATAAGTATTATATAATAAAATAAAACAAATTATGGATTTCTTCCTTGTGATTTTACATCTACTGAGACAGCATAATATGGAATAAGTAAATTAAATTTGTAAGAAAGGAATATGAATTAAAAAAAATTATATACAAAACAAAAGATTATATAGTACGAAAAATTTACAAAACAATACATTTATAGCCATGGAGAGAGGTTGTAGATATAAATCAAATAATAATAAAGATATAAACACTATTCAAACCATCAGAGAAATATTCTTTTATGGACCTCTTGTATTTGGTAAGATCGCAACTGAAAATATCAATATTGGATAATAAGCTATTGTAATTATTGCATAGTCTGTTCAGGCCAGAATTCTGCTTAGAGTTCGTTTTGCTTTAATCAACCTTGAACAGGACACAGGAGCAGCGTGTTGAACGCGCAGGTACATTGAATGGAATCTTGTTTAGCAACTCTTGGAATCGAATATTATTGTTAACTACTTTATACAGGAATAGTGCATCCTTATGATGCCTCCGTACACTTAGTGAATCAATTTTAAAGTATGAAGCTGCCTCTGCATAATTATTAAATCTTATAAATGACTTTTAAAAAAGATATTTTAGGAATTTGTTTTGAATTGCTTTTATTTTGTTTATGTGGATTTTTTAAAATGGTGACCAAACAACTAATGCAAACTCCAAATGAATTCGTACATAGGCAAAGTATAGTTGCTCTTAAAAAGTTTTGTGTTTCTTATGATGAAGCCTTACATTTTATCAGCTTTGTTGGGCAATTAATACACATGATAACAATTTAAGTTAAACTTGAGACTAGGTTTTAGTTTATTATAAACGAACTTTATCTCCGAGTCGTTTCCACTATCGGAAAATAAAACTACCCTGATGAAAATTTTTAGGTTTTTTTTCTCAGCCGTGTACTATTTTCACCCAACAAAAGCTATTTTGTAGTCAGTAAAGCTTTTAATAAAATAGTATAAAGTGTCTAGATAATAAAATCAACCTGGCAATAAAACAAATTAAAAACAGATATTTTTGAAAACCTCACAAGACCCAATTTAAAAACAATTAAAAATCAATCATCCACAAAAAAGAAGGGAATACCCCGAAGGGTGCGGCAGCAAACAAGTGTAAATAAGGGTGAAAGTAATGAGAAATCAGAAGGGCGAAGGGTGCGACACGATTCATGGAAGCTTGCATCCGTTAGTCCATAGACCAATTTGCACAGAAAAACTATTTACTCTTTTTTAATGAAATCTCCTGGTAAACAAAACGTAGCTATTTTCACTTGTGGGCGAAATGATCGGTTTTATTTACCTTTAAATGAACGATGCTAATATTAGAATTTATTTGGACCAAATACTTTGGCAGTGTGTTGAAATAAAGTTTATTGTCATTTTCACATCGTAAAAGAATGTCACATTTAGCCATAGACGTCATAAGAAAACACGTCAGTGCCTCCAGCAGTCTCCCGCAGACAGTTCTGCATGGAACCGCGTTACTCTCAGTTTAATCCTTTCTTTTGCCGGGTTAAATGAAAACACAATTTTTTCTATTAAATATTTTTTCAGTAAAAAAGAAAATTCCCTTTAAATTTTAAGTAGAATTGTTACCTACATAATAACAGTACTAGTTAATGCATTACAATACTACAGTATAAGGTTGCTTGAATTTTAAAAATACTCTAAGGTTGTTTGACATCTGCGAGAAAGATTTCCCAAAATTGCACTTGGGGTTAAAACATAAATCAATATTTATTTAAATGATTGCTTCCTTTTTTGTCCCCTATAGACTCAAAAACTACCGGTTTCGCTGAAAATTTAAAAGTGTGTTCTTTATAGTGTCAGGAATTTTTGGAGGGTGATTTGAATGGTAGAAAAAGTTAAGGACACCCGAGGAAGAATAAGCGCATAATCTCTGTACTAGAATGAGATACGAAGTCAACTAAAAGTCGATATAATTTAGTTTTTCAACTGTAACAATGTGGTATAAAGTAGTGAATGGTGGAAATCGAGGACGCCCGAGAAAGACATGGTACAACCAAGTGAAACCAAAACTTATAAAAAGTAAACTTTTTAAAATCTTTAGAATAATTTTATCTCTCCAGTTTTCAGGTAAATTAGATATCGCAACCCTAAAACTTTGCTCTCAATCATTCACAATCCCGAGCGACGCCGGGAACACGTCAGCTAGCACTACATGAATATAGTATGTACGAGTAATTAACTATGACGGGTTCCTATCAAATTGAATAATATTGTTTATTTTGGTGTTATTTAGTAGGTATTGATTTCCGATGGCCAAATTTTACTGTAAGAACACTTCGGTGTCATAATATTAAACCTTCATCAACCTTCAACGAATATGATGCGTTTTCAATTCTATTTAGAAATATTAAATTGTTATTACAATTGGAACGTGTGTAATTTGTAGTTCACAATTGAAGTATTTATAAAAAGGGGTTTTAAAACACATTGTTTTGGTACGAATGAAATCATATATTTTTATGTTCGGTTTTGTGGAAGACGGTCATTCAGAAACAAATCATTTTTCGAAATTTCTTCAGCTTTATAACGAAATTTGATTATACTAGGTAACGTCCCCGGCGTAGCCTGGGTTTCACACAGAATTTTTCGAAATCAAATGCAGACAGTCATAGTTATTTCCCTCTTATTTTGGTCGTCAAGTGATCAAAATGCAGCCAACAAGTATCAAATTTAAGGAGTGGGAAAAGGGGGTGGGGTGGTTTTGCTAAGCCTCAGTAGACAGTGACCTTCCTCTCGTTTCGAAGGTCAAGTGTGTAAAATTTCTTCAATCTCGAAATAAAACTGTATATTAAAAAGAAGAAAAGAACGTTCAACCTTCTCTTTATGTATTCGTATATAGATTTGTTATCCGTATAATCGACCGGAGCCATAGTTGTCCGGAGTCTGTATGGCTATGCCATGGGTTTTTGTGAGGTTCATGGGAAGCTGAAGGGATCGGGGACAGGTTGGAGATGGGGAACAGGAAAAGAAGGATGTTTGGGAAGTAAAAGGCTTTTCTGATCTCGTCACTTAAGGGTAAACTTAAAATCATTCATAAACTGCTCTTTCGTAGATGGCGCTAATTTAATTATTTTTGGAAAAAACACCGCAACTTGCAACATGCTTTAAAATATAAAAATAAATTTTTTGTTGTATAAATAAAATAACGTATCCGAAAATTGTTTTAGAAAAGTGATAAAATACACTTTCAAAATTTTATGATTAGAAATAAACATGTGTTTTTAGAAATGTAAACATAAAAATAAATTAAACAGTTCACTTTACGTTATTGGAAATTAAAATTACTAATAAATTAACATACGTTTATTTTATTAGTCAAATATATTATAAATGTTAACGTAACCCCTTTGTCATTTCATAAAAAAATAAGTCTCAAAAGTTTTCTCAAATTGCGGTCGAAATTTTTGGTTTGATACGCATTTTGATACTATTGTGATTTAATTCCAGATTTGAATATAAAGCGTGATATTTTTTTTATTTCTAACACAATTTAGATCATCTTTCTTACCATAACAGTAAGGAAGGTACAACGGTTTCTTTGATATCGCGAGTTGTTCCCAAAAGCGAACAAATTAGCCAGAACGTTTAATAATTGATCAAGGTAAGGCATCAATAATACGGTTCCTGTTACAACGGTTTCTTTGAGATCGTGAGTTGTTTCCAATAGCGAACAAATTAGCCCGAAGGGTTAATAATTGATCAAGGTAAGGCATCAATAATACGGTTTCTTTGAGATCGTGAGTTGTTCCCAAAAGCGAACAAATTAGCCTGAAGGGTTAATAATTGATTAAGGTAAGGTATCAATAATACGGTTCCTGTTAACGATTAAAAAAAATCACACTTTAACATTTCTAAACAAAATGAGAGCAATAAGAGATTTGAGTTTTTATTTCGCGAGCTTCTAATTACGTCACACATTTACCGTTACCTTTTCGATTTGTCGGATAAAACAGCTCGTTATTTCAATTTTCAGAGCAAAATACAATCAACTTTCTCATCAAATTGGATGTAAAAAGGCCTTCGAACAACTCTATTACATTACCGAACCTAATCTAATATTCGGATGGATTTAAAAATTTTACCAGTTTGAATGGGCGGCTTTAATGTAAAAGAATGTCATTTTTTGTATTTTAGTATTGGAGAATTCGTTCGATTTTGTTTCTGAATAGAGATTGCGATGAGTTAAATACGATTTTTTTTGTATAATGGTTTTTACAAATAGGTTGTTACATTGTCGATTTCTTGCGAAGTAACCACAAAATTTAGAAGAATAAATAGACAGTGAATAGAAGCGGGTATGGTTACCGCCGCCCCGGGAACCATTTATTGAATAACCAACACCCCGATAGTTCGCTACGTTTGGCGAGCAGAGGTGTCCGCGTTCATGGGGTAATGTTTGTGCAGGTTTGCCCACATACCGCGTAGCGGGTCGGATCGGGAGAGACGTGTTGGGGGAGACAGGATAGGTTTACACTTCCGTCACTCCTGGATACATTGACCCCTTGATTTATACTCACCTTTCATACATTTTTCTTTACAAGAACTTTCTCTCCTTCCTTTCCCAAAAAAGACTATCCACACAGCATCCCCAAAGATGACATAGGCTCTGTTTGATTTTTTTTTTCTCAATGCCTCCTGTGTGGAGCTAAAGTAAAAAAAAATAAAATTGACAGATAAAAGTAATTTCATATGGTGTAACCAAAACCTTCTAGATTACAAGGCCGGGACACTGAATAAAATCAGCATCCTAACTTGTAAAAATTTCAAAAAAAAAATATTTTTAAATTAACTTTAACATTTTAAGATGTTTTAATAAATAAGAATAAATTGAAAAAAAAAAATAAAACTTATATTTTTCTAAAATTCCATACAAGTTAGGATGCTGCTTTGAATGAGTGTCCCGGCCTTGTAATCTAAGAGGTTTCGGTGTAACTAACCAAATAAAATGAAAAAATAGCTTATTACCAGAACATGGGCGAAAAGCATGAAAAATCTTAATGGAATAAGAATTAATTACTGAAACAGATTAAGAGTAAGTCTTAAAAATTAAATTTCAATGTTTAGAAGTTGTATATTTTTTTTATTTACTAACACTCTTTTGAGGGACTTTTACGTATAAATTGTAAAAAATTTACAGTATATATTTATCATACATAACTAAACTGTTTCAAAAATAAACTTTTTTTGATTATTGTAAAGTAATATATTGAAGATGTCGCTTACTCAGTATTATTATTTCCTTCCATTACTATTATGGTCAATGAGGAATACGTTATACTTTTAGGATTATGAATTCCTACTCATATAACATAAATCATTCAAAAATCTTAATTAATCCTTCAAATTAAGAATACAATGAAAAAAAGGATTTTTAGGTTAAATAAAAATTATCCGTTGGTTTTCTGTTATTTTTGTCCTGGTGGACGAAGAATTCTCCCTAGCAAGTTAACAAAGTGTTTCGTAATTTTGTAAACTTTCATAACATTACAAGAGCTATGGATTGAAGCTACACAGCATACAATGTGTTTATAAATAACAAATATAGCAAAAATCTCTCGAAACATGCTTTATTTGTATTTAAAGATACACTGTGATTTTTTTCATGCCTATTACATATTAATTAACAGAAAAAAACGTGTTTTTAATAACTTTCAGAGCTTACATTGCGATTTTTTTTCCATTGAGGGAATTACATAAAATTTGTGTTTCAGAATAACAAATGTATAGATATTATCTTAAAAAATAACATACATTCTTATTGGAACTTAAAAACTTAAAGAGTTAACGAGAATCTTGTTATGAATTGGTAGAAATTGGGTATGCGATTGCTTAAGAAGTAATCACTATTATTATATGTAATGCGCCTCGACAGAACCTTTTTGAATACTTTTATAACAAAAAAGGAATGAATTGAAGTGAGGTAATCGCTATTACGATTATTAAATAACCTGTTTCAAATCTAAAATACCGATTAACCGGTATTTGGTTGAAGATTTACTTCATGATTGCCAATTTTGTCACACGTAATTCGGTTTTACGCGACATGTGCTTAGGTTTATTTTTCGTCTTCATAAATATTTGTTTCTACTCTCAGTATGGTGTGTCAAAGTCGCTCCAAATCAACTCCAAACATCTAATACATTATTAGTTTTAATGCCGATAAATCGGCGTTTATTGACATATTGTTTTAACGGTTCTATACAATATTCGCTGTACCCCCCACGTGTTTCAGTGGCTCAGTAGGTCCGTGTAGTAGTAGAAAAAACAAAAGCGCGTGTTGCTTTTACGTCCAACATATGGCGCTGTTTTTTTTATAAAAAAAGTTCTGTTTATCCAACAGATTACGCTGTTTTTCAAAAATGCATATTTTAGCTGTCACAGGTGACATCTATAGGTAGGTATAATAATATTGGAACCCCCGAAATGCCTCGGTATTGTTAATGTCTTTCTCTTCCTCAGACTTCATACTTCACTACTGTTAACCACAGTGTTACTTTTAAAAATCTAATTTACATCGATTACTTTTTTGTTATTTGTTTTTGGGGTATTATGCCGTATCGGGCTAACTCCTTCTTAAGCCAACGCTTTTTCCTTCCTTAAAACAAATAACAAAAATCCTTTTGGCCGTGAAAATCTTAAATCATATTTTACATCGATTACGGGGAAGAGATATTGCGTTAACTATTCCTCTGGCATCCCCGATTTCTTCTATCATTTAAACATCTCTTAACACTTCTGGCACTATTATCAACAAACTTTAAAATTTTCTGCGATATCGGTTGACTACTTTTCGAGTTATGAGACCACAAAGTAAGCAGGCTAAATTTTTTATATATTAAGATTATAAACCAGTTAGAATTTAACTCAATCATTTGGAATGCATTTTGTAATATAAGATGTCGTCCTGCCACAGACCACCTTCTATGTAGGGAAGTTAAAATTTTTGGTTGTATGTATTTTTGGATTAGAAATCTGAAAAGATAAATCGTTGAAAAAAAATATTTCAATTTGTTTTTGGGTCCATTACTTTCCTATATTATAAGCTGGAACCAACCATACGCATTTACAAAATTTCATTGAAATCGGTTAGGCGGTTTGGGAGATTAGCGTGTAAGAACACAGTGACACATGATTTTTATATAATATAGTAACATTTTAATAATATTCCCTACTTGCTAGACTGTCTTGGGCCGTGTAGTTGTTAGTATTATTTACAATATTGTATTTCTTTGTAAAATTAACTATTTTATGTAATGGTTGGTCCTCTTTTGGTAGCCCAGTTTCATTGCACGTTCTCGCGTTATGTCTGTGAATGTAATTGTTGTTTATAATTTTGTATTTTGAAGTATTTCGGTAATAGGTTGTTTTATTATTTTATGCATACATATAAGGTGGTTCATTATTATCCAATGGCCAACTATCTGATTAATTTGAATATAATTAGAAAATAAAAGTTTTGATAGAAATATTAAAAGACCTATTACATCTCAGAGTAATAAAGAAGTATGGAAAATGGGGTAAGAGTTAGAGAGTTTTTAGTTAGGCTTTGATGTATTATGTCTCAGGTATCTCATTTCTACAGTTCTGCTACTAATCTTGTGAATTAATTCCATACCTTCATTCAGCCATAAAGCAGGGTTGGTATCAGATCCCCGTTACGGTAGGCTGCTAATATCACTTTCCTTTGAAAGCGCATTATTAGCGACGTTTGCAATCAGTACAAATTGAATTCCCTGCATTCACCCGCCATACTGTCATTGTGTATAACAGCTATCCCGTCTGTAGCAAACATACATACAATGCACGTTGTTCAAAACAATGCAGAGCAATTGATTATTTATTTTCTCACTTTCTAAACTCCATCGTAATCTTTATTTTTTGGAATTAATTAGTGAATAAAACCTCAAATTGTAATATTTATTCATTGAAGACAATATTAGCGATTCCTAAACGAAAATCTGAAACGGAAAAATCAGAAAAGGATACGGTCACATCTAGGACTCGAACCCTGGACCCTTGCCTTGAGTAACCGGATAGTGGCAGAGTTGGCAGCGCGTTCGGTTCCTACCCAGGCGTCTTAGGTTCAATTCCTTGGTTGGCTAAATCCCCCATCACGACAAAACCGACATTTTCCGCTTAGTGTGAAGATTTAAGGAGATTTGTCGGGTTATTCTTACACCATTTTACCCTTCCCGCAATGGGATGGAATAGCCCATTGTCCATGCTCGATTGCTTGGCACAATCAGTGATTTTATTGTATGTTATTTGGTATTGCTTAGTTTCCTGCACTATCCACTGTGCCACCCCTGACACTCAGTGAAAGAGAAGGTTCCCTTTGACCCTGATATCCGTTCTCCTGTAGACCTGTCAGCTGGAGTGAATTACTTAGTTCCCGGGGTACTTCAGAAGTTCTTCACTATCCCACCGTCTTCACGGGGATCACGTCTGCGCTACCGGGGACGGTGTGAAGGGTTCGAAGGACCACCTTCCGTCCCTCACTGTCATTTGTCGGGACTCTTTGTGGTTCGCCATAGGCTGTAGACGCTGTTCTTGTGTTGTATTCTGTCGTGTTTTTATTTTCCTTTTCTAATATATGCTTCCTTTTATGTACTTTATCTTTCCACTATCTTCAAGAAGAATAAAAAACCGTCTAGGGATAATTTGAGGCTGTTAGAATAATTTAATAGTAGCTTCATATTAAAAAAATATTTTTTTTTTAAGAAAAAGAAAGTTTCTAATTAAAAAACATAAAATAAATCCATTTCCGCACCTCTAAGGCCATAAGGTAAGAGATTTATAAACCGTTCTACGATTCAAATAAAATATCGCACAACTGCTCCCAACCGCTTGGGGCCAGTGAGACTATGGCATCCCCAATTAGGGTATATTTTGTGATTTAAGGTAGTGGGAAGGGAAGGAGGTGGGAAATAAGGAGGTGAGGAAGTACCAAGCTATTCAAATCTGGTCACCTAACACGGCTTAATCCATTTCAAGCAGCTATTATGATCTTACACCAATGCGTTACTGAGAGTATCTTCCACCCTAATTTATATTATTTTACATGATTACATTTTGCAATAAATGCAATAATTACAATAGCGTATTATCCAAGGTGGATATTTTCAATTGCGAACTTACCAAATACAAGAGGTCCATAAAAGAATATTTCTCTGGTGGTTTGTGAATAATGTTATGTCTCTATTGTTTAGATTTCTATTATGATTTGATGTATATCTACAACCTCTCTCAATGGCTATAAATGTATTTATATATATTTTGTTTTGTAATTTTTCGTTTTATATAATCTTTTTTTTGTATAAATTTTTTATTCATATTCCTTTCTTACAAATTCCATTTACTTATTGTTAATTATGATGCCTCAATAAAATTAAAGTCACAAAGAGGAAATCAAAAATTGGTTTTATTTTGGCAATATAATACTTACGTAAAAACTGAAATAAATGTGAACTTTCGATTTCCCGAAAATTAATAAATAAATAAAAATAAATTTTAAAATAACAATAACATTTATTAATTAATTTCTAGTCGAGAGCCATGCCCATCGACTGAATAAATATAGTATTCTTTTAAAAATACGAATGTTTAAAAAGGTTTTTTTACATCGAATCAATGACAAGCGTCATTTTCCGCTTTTATTTTATTCTTCCTTCGGAGGTCTTTACTTTAGTTAAACATCTGGTAACACTTTGAAAAGTATGCTTTCTTATCTGAAATCTTGATCTGAAAAAAAGCAATTAAATTGCTTCACTCGATTCCCGAAATCAAAATCATCTCGACAGCGAAGGAATCAAAAAATAAATGAAAAACTTTAATTTCTTCTTTCAAAAACTTTCTACTTAAAAGGACCAGTAAGATTTCATTAAACGCCAACTCTGAAATATCTTAGAAGCGGGGTTTTGTTTTTTATTCGATTAGCCAAATTATTTTTCTTTTAAATTTTTTGGACTTTGATGGGAAAGTTTGAAGTGTCGGGAAATGAAAAAATAATATGAATTATTCCTGGACTTTAAAGACACTGATATTACCAGAAAGTTTCCTTAAGTTTTCTTTTTGAATTGTTCTTATTAGGCAGCAGGTCAAATTTCTGCTACCGAATTAGAAAGTATAAGAATATTCATGAAATAAATACAACGAAAATACAAAATGTCACTTCTTCGAACCGATTTTATCGGTAAAATGAAATGTTAAATTGTTAAAAATATTTGGTTATAGGTACTGCCACCCTGAGAACCATTCATTGGATAACCTCTGCTATAGGTATCTCCAAGTGGTTTGTGTGGCAATTTAGCGGGGGTCCCCAGGTTCATAGGGGTGAGTTGTGTCCATTTATTTTGTGACATGTTTGTCTGACCACCAGGTGCGTGGCGGACCGGATTGAGAAAGGTCAGATGAGGGAGACATTTTGATTTCTCCAGTCGGACTCTCTCGTCCCCAAAGCCTTGAATCGCAGTGGGAGAGACGGATAATTATCTCTCTCCTTGACACAATGACCACCAGTGTCCTGTTCATCCCTCATACTTTTTTCTTACCAGAACTTCCTCTCCTTCCTTTCAATAAAAAAACCCTCCACACAGCATTCCACATCGCACTCTGGAACGTGCCGCAAGTATGCTATTTATTATTTTAAAGGAAATACTGAAAATTTTCACAAAATTATCAAAGAAAAATATTTAAACCCCCGACCTCCGGATTGCTAGTCGAGTGTCTTTCACCTACACTAGGTACGCAATAAAACTGTACAGTCATAACAAATATTCTTAGGTTAGGTTTGGATAGGTTAAGTTAGGTTTGTTGTTGGTTGGTTCTTCTTCTTTACTTTCTTGAGTATACTATATTGTTGTGTAATTGTTGATGTGTGGTGAAATGGGTGGTAAAAATAAACGTTTACCTTGAAAACCTCCCAAGTGGCTGAAAACGGAAGTACCGCAAGCCCCACCAGCAAGTCCGCTACAGCCAGCGACACGATGAACAGATTAGTAACACTGCGCAGCTTGGAGGAGCAGAACACCGCGGCGATGACGAGACAGTTGCCAGCGATGACCAACACGTTGATGATGGCGAGCACAGCGAGGCTGGTCAGGAGAACCGGGTCGGACCAGCGCACCGAGTCCCGCAGAGCTGCGCACGCAGTCTCATTCAGACCGTTGTGCATCATACGCGAGGCATTCGCTTGGCACGCGCTTGTCACAGAATCACACGCAAATGTTTTACACTTTTTTTATAGTTGTTAGTGTTTTTTTCTGTAGTTGTTAGTGATCTTACACAAGCAATTGACTAGTCACAAGAAATCACACGCAAATGCCACTTTTTAACTAATTGATGTGTTTTCCCTATTGATAGTTTTTGTTTTTTTGTATTTAACTAGAATGTATATTTTCACTGACAATTTTAAATATTATTTATTTTAAACACTTGATTGTATAAGAATGTATATTTAAACCCGTTTTACATAATAGGCAATGACTTAAAATATTAATTTTGACACTGGACTACAAATTTTAAGAATACTTTACTGAAATTTACTCGTTTAAGCGCATTTGTTTTCCGGTTGGTTTTATTTACAATTTGCATATAATATATAAATTTTATTTATTTTTATAAAGAAGACTTTGTGTTTGTTACAGAAACGTTAATTATCTTATATATTCTTACTACACACTTTTAGATCGTTTAAAAAGATTTTGTATTCTTCTAGACGTTCATTATTCTAAGTTGACAATGTTTTTTTTATGTTTTAATGAAAATGTAAATTTTTAAATACCGGTGTCCTTAAGATGAAGGATTTTAGAAAGGATTTTATTAAATATTTTAAATTTTTATCAGTTTTATCCGAGGAACAACGAATGACTTATAAAGGTCAGTTTGATTGGAATATTCAAGAGAAAGATTAAATTTATTTAATATTTAAGTAATGAAGCAAGTAAATTACATTTTTGAGAACAGAAAATAAGTTTAGAAGAAGGTTACAAGATTTTTAGAAATTTATTCTATTTATTAATTAGTTTCTTTTACCATAATAATGCTTGGATGTAGATCAAGGCGGTATTTCCCGAAATATCAAACAGAAATTATTATCACTTTTCACCAGCGAAGTTTCCATGATTTCCATTTTAAACCCTCTCCACTTCAGTTGTTTGGGTTCCAATAGTTAATTATTTACATTAATTTTCTTTCCCTGATTAATTGTACCCAACCAACCTTTGCCCTTTTTTATGAGTTGATCACATTTTTGACGTTTTTTGGTTTATATTATGTTACATTAAAGTTGGTTTCCGAACGTTGTTAAATCTGAAACAAATAAATAAAATTGATTAGTTATAATACTTTTTAAATATAATAATAAATAAATCTGACATCATAACAAAAATATGTTATTTTATGACCGACTTAATTAGGGAAGTTATAACTTTTATTTAAATCCAAACCATGATTTATTTTGTACCAATCTGGATTTTTACAAAAGAATAATTTTTTCTAAGAAATATAAATGCATTTACCTCATGTATTATGATTTAATATTTAAAAATCAAAATCAGTAAAGCGGCAAAAGGAGAGTTAGCGATAAAGATACGTTAACTTAAAATAAGAAATAGGAAGGCAGAAAAAATATTATTCTTTTAACACTCCCGCTCCGAAGGGGGTAATACACTATCCCCAAATGAGAGTTTTGTGCGATATCTAAGTTGATATTAGTATCACATACTTTTGGTTTGATGTTATCATATTCGGTAATCGACTGCACTTAAAAAATAATTTTAAGATCTTCATATATTTATAAATTTCATACCACAGTAAATACATTTGTTACCACCGGATGTATTAATTTAAAAAAAATTGTCTTAAAATGTTTATTATACTGGAAATGGCTCAATGAATGACTGCTGGGTCAAGATGGGCGATATCCAGTCAAAGGGGTAGGAGATAACTGATAAATATTTGAGTATTACTAGAAAGCGAAAAATGAGCATTAAGCGTCATTATCGCTCCGCGAAAAATGGGGGACCCGAATGCACCCCTTTGGATCATATGTGATTTTTACCTCCAGGTACGTAAAGCTAAAAAAGATTTTATGAATTAAACCTTTCACTGCCCTCGATGTATATTATATATCTTTCAAACAGCCAATAGACAATTCAGAAATCAGAGATATTCAGTATCGCCCCCGCAAGTGTCTGTTTAGAGTTCTCAGTTATATTAAAATACTGGCATTGAATTGGAAAAATAAAACTTCCTTATTTTCCTATTCCCCTATCTTCATAACATTAACCAAAATTAGGAATACCGTAGTTCTTAGTCCTGCTGATTTGAAATATTACAGTAATTACACTACTAAACAATACCATATCTACAGGGTTTTCCAATAAGAGGTGTTATTTTGATATTCAATCGTAAAAGATCAATAATTTCGTTGCTTGTGTGACACGTAGCGCCGTCTTATTGAAAGTAACTATTGTCGAAATCATCCAATTCCGGCCATAAAAAATCATTAATCATCTATGGATAGCGCAATCCATTCACCGTAACTGTAGCTCCAGCCTCATTTTCAAAAAAGTAACGTCCAATGACTCCGCCGAATCATAAACCCCACCAAACAGTCACACGTTGAGAATAAAGAGGATTTTCAACAATAACTTTTGGGTTTTTCGAGCCCCAGATGCGACAATTTTGCTTGTTGACGAAGCCACCGAGGTGGAAATGGACCTCATCACTCAAGATGATTTGCATTTGATTCACTCAAGTGAATTTTAATAATTTCAATGCGTTGTTGAAGCGTGTATCGTTTCATTATTATTAATGACGTAGTTTCTAAAATAGCGGGCTATTCAAAATAACACCTCTTATTGGAAAACCCTGTAGTATATGTACGAATATGTAACAACTTAATAAGATGGTCAAAACAAAAGTCGAATCGAATTTAAGTGCTTTTCATACAATGTTCATTCATATCTTTATTATAATATGATGGACTCCGTGGTCCAGAGGTAATGCTCTTCACTAGCAAGCCGAAGGTCGCAGGTTCAAATCCCGACGTGTGCAAAAAAAATCGAATTGATTAATTTTTGTTATTTCACAATTTATTTTTTAAAAATAATATTTATATTATACTTGCTGCACATTCCGAGGTGGAATATACTATCAGTATTGACCTGGTGTAAAACCACCATTCTGAATTTAAACTTTGCTTGAAATGGCTTTAGCTTTGTTTAGTGACCAGATCCGGACAGAACAGGTACTCCCTCACCTTCTTTTTCCGTATTTCCTACCCCTCTCAGCCTCACAACATACCCCAATAGGGGATGCCATAGTCTCACTGGTTCCAGACGGTGGGGAGCAGTGCGGTATTCACATAAAAAATATATATCTTTAATTTTTTATCTCCTTAATTGTATGTCTCCTGTAAGGAATTGGTAATTAATAAAATATTCCGATGGCATTAGAGCGAGCGAGACAATGTTTCGAAGTCTGTCCAAATTAAAATGGTGATGACGCGTTTTCTAACACAATTATGTAGAGGTACTGATTACTCACTTGAAACTGGTTCGATAATATTAATTTTAACTTCAAATTTTTGATAAATATTTGTCAAAAGGTATAACGGAAATCAGCCCCAAGGACACCAAATCTATAGCTTAATAATTATTTTTGGAATCACTGGGTCATTTCTGATCCACCGCCGGAGCAGACATGTTAACGTTATGATCATTTCTATTTTAGAATAGATATCAAACAATGCTTAATTTATCTCACGTGATGGAGTGACATCTACAAACTCATGCCAAAGTTGGAATCCTTTAAATTATCTGTCATGTTTCATGCCACGGCTAACGTCCGCTAATGGGAATGAACTACCATCATGGCAGACCGGTAATGCTGACGTAGCCATGTTTATTGAAAGGGGTGTTGCCGGAAGCCGAAGCAATTATTAATAATTGAATATAAAAGCACTTTGCAATGAAAAATTTTTCAGATGATTTATGATTAATGGTTATATTATTGTAAGGGGAAAGTCTACATTTTAATTTGTTGGTGATTTTTTTTTGGCCAATTTGAAAATGGAGATTCATCATTTTAACTAAAAGTTAATTATACTTATAGATATAGTTACTTAACCCCCAGGCCTCTGGGTTATTCTATCATTAGATCGTAGTATTTTCGCTAAGCAATAAAATCCTAAATAAATGAAATCCTTATGAAGGTATCCGACACTAAAAGAAAGATGATTAAATACGCTTCATAAAATTATGATTAGAGGTTTCAAAAAATTATGTTTGATGTAGTTAGATTTTGAGAAAAAACTTTTAAAAATGGCCTACTTTGAACTAAAATTACTGATATACAAAAAGAAATAAAAAAATCTACACAAATGTATTATGAACATTACTGTAACCTCATTTTTGTAATTTCGTATAAAAAATATGAACAAAAAAATCGTGAAGTATTTTTATTTTTTTTTCTCCAATTGCGGTTTGATGTTTGGTTTCATAGAAGTGTACATTTTAATTGGCATGTGGTTGAATTATAGATTTTAATAAAATCTTGGTGTTTTCTCATTCTAAAACCGTCTCGGCTCTCCGCAGTATAAATTGTTGAATGTTTTAATTTTATATCAAGGACAACATACTACATAATACATGGCATATTATGAACATGATAATAACAAAATAGTTTTTATACAACTAAAAAATTTATAAGTCATTTTTAAGGCATTTTCTTTAACAAGTGGATGATCGAACATTAAATTTTGTTGATAATATTAAACTTCGTCAGAAGCTGCCAAAATGTTATGGTGTTTAGGTAAATTTCTGTTAAATTGTAGTGTGCCCATAGATTATCTGACTCCAATTTATAAATTAAAACACTGATTGAAATAAATTGAACTTTATTGTTAATTTTAATTTATACTCGAAACAATCGAAAATTTATCAGAAGGAAGGAAATAAGGACTAACTGTCAACGGAGAAAGCGAGATCACGAATGAGATTCAAAATGGATAGCGCTCAGCAGCTGACGTCGGCACGAGGCAGTGTTGCAATCTTCCAAACATTGCCAGCGGCCAAAATGAATATTTCACGTAAATAATTTGTTAGTTCTTGTTCCCTACAATGTGAATGATTTTGTTGGAATGCCATTACATGTCTTTAAATGCCAGTCTCACCGAAATTGCTATTTTGTGAATGTTGACTTTTCGTAGCATGTATACTCCAGTATTTCTAAATATTTTATAATTTCAGGGACTATGTAAAATAATTACCAAATTTATGTTGCTAAGATCACCGCTGTGACTGAAAACCCGAAAATAAAATTTGGGTTTTTCGATTAAATCTTTCATTAAAGTTAAACATATTTTTATATATACATCAAACATTCGCTTAGTGTCTAGGTCTAGACCAAGGGTGGAATAACGTTTTGCCGTCGGAGGCCATTTAAATGTTGGTAGCATCACCCGCTGGCCGCAGGTGTAGGACGGAGTGATTGAATTTTAAACTACATTCCGAACACGAGAATGGTTTACTTCAAAATGCGTCAGCAGATGATTTCGCAACTGGACTTTCATCATTAAATTCAAAACACTAAGAACGGGTTGTTTCACAGATTTTAAACAATTTCCAAGTAGATTTTTAAGTTCTGCGAAGGTTCTATTCACGTTTTGTTATTATTTCATTATTGGAGAGTTGTTACCAAAACTGAAATTGTTACAGAACTTGAATAGAACCTTCACAAAACTTTAAAGCTAACCTTGAAATAGTACTAAGCTAGTTTTGAACTAAACAGCTTCACTTGAATCTTAAGCGACTCCCCAGCTTGATTTAAAATAACAATAAAAATAGATGCAAACGGTTTTCTTCTGATTTTGCAGCATATGGTGAGCATCTAAAATTTTATACTTAACTTAAATCGTTAGAACGGCTTCATTTGAGATGCGTCAGCAGATAAAAGCGCAAATCGAAATTTATCAACGTATTCGGAACACAATATTGGTTATAACTTCAGAATGAATCTGTGTTAGAATCCCCAGATTTCATTTAACTATACCCAGAACACGAAAATGGTATTCCATAGATTTTTGCAGCACATAATCCGTAATAGTCTTCTGGAAATGTGTCAAAAGATTAATCCGTAACTGAAATTTTATCTTTGCAATCTGAACCCAATTGATGATTCTTTTAGTCTGTTCTAAAAGTACGCGTGGGCCTCACCAAATCACCTCGCGGCCGCAAGATGCCATTTTCCCCATCCTGGAGTAATCATCATACAGGACTTTTCATATAGATTTACTGGTTTACAAAACAAATATTGTCACTAGGTTCATTACTTTATACCAACGTGTATATCGAACTATAGGATTTTAACTTATATATAAATACAACAAACATTCTATAAGTATAAGACGTCAGGTAATTCGATACGAATAATCAAAATAGGAAGGAATATAAAAAAATATATTTTTTATTTGTAAAAATGTTACTCAATAATTTAAAATTGCCGAAATTAAAGAACTAATTAAAAACCAGTCAGATATTATACACGTATAATATTATATTATTTATATCCCCAGGTCAGCATAGCTACTATTTAAAACTACTACGTTTGTGCCTGAAATGTCATATGAATATAGATCTTAATCCGCCTTTGAAGGTTAGATTTAGAACTAAGACTCTGTGAACTATGCATTATTTACGTTTGGTTAGATCAAGTTAGAATTTCATCTATTTTTTAGTATCCACGTTTAAAGTGCATTTACAGAAACCAATTTGATTATTTTTTTAAATAACTGAATATTCCATATAAAAAAAAATTTCAACCTCTTATTCTAAAAATACATTTTCATTATCACCTCTTACCATTGATTAAAAAACAAAGTTATAATAAGACTCCAGTCCTTTTTTAAAAATTTATTTGTAACAATAATTAGCTTCTTCTTATTTTTAATATTTAAAATTATTTTTAAATATTTAAACTAACTTATTTATTATTTTTAAATATTTAAACTAACTTATTTATTATTTTTAAATATTTAATTTGTCGGGTCTCCCAAAATGCTCCAAATCGTTGGACGTGACCAGTGACCTCACCAGAGTCACTAGTCTTAAAAAACATTCGCGACGCGTCGCTGCGTTTTGTATGGGAGCCGATACGTGTTTTTTCGTAAGATTACCTGCTTTTGACTTTGAAGATCACTAAGTAAAAAAATGTATTTTTAGTTTTGTTTTAATATGAAACTGCATAACAAGAGTCCCAACTGCTCCAGCCAGTGTGAGGCAGTGGAATCCCCAATTGGAGTATGAGGCTGAGGGTAGCGGTGAGGGTAAGGAGATGGGGAAGAAGAATGTTGAGAGGTAGCTGGGTATTTATATCTGGTCACCAAACACGGCCACAGCCATTTCAACCAATGTTTCAATGAATGTTGGCCTAACATATATATTTTTTAAAAAGCAATTTGTGAAATCACAAAACGAAATCAAATAACATTTATTTGCGCATGCCGGGACATGAACCCGCGACCTGCCGCTTGCTAGTCGAGAGCCTTACCGATTATGGTGTAACCAAACTACAATATACCTTTAGTTATGGTTACATAATTATGAAAAATCCTTTAGTAAAACAAAATTTTTCACTAAATGTATACGATTATGTTTGTACTCCAATAAATTGAAAAACTGATGTTTTTATGTCATATGTTGACCTCTCTTCCACCCACAAGCAAATGCTTCGAATGAAAGAGTAGTATAAAACATAAGATACAAAATAAACCCTTGTAACATAATAATGTAAAAAAAAGTTTTATTGAATATGTTATTTGTATTATTAAGACTAATGACAAGATAATAAAAGTTTTATTGAATATGTTATTTGTATCATTAAGACTAATGAAAAGATAATAAAAGTTTTATTGAATATGTTATTTGTATCAATAAGACTAATGAAAAGATAATAAAAGTTTTATTGAATATGTTATATGTATCAATAAGACTAATGAAAAGATTATAAAAGTTTTATTGAATATGTTATATATATCATTAAGACTAATGAAAAGATAATAAAAGTTTTATTGAATATGTTATTTGTATCAATAAGACTAATGAAAAGATAATAAAAGTTTTATTGAATATGTTATTTGTATCAATAAGACTAATGAAAAGATAATAAAAGTTTTATTGAATATGTTATATGTATCATTAAGACTAATGAAAAGATAATAAAAGTTTTTTTGAATATTTTATTTGTATCATTAAGACTAATGAAAAGATAATAAAAATGTTAATAAATTAAACAAATAATTAGTCGCCTGAAATATCAATACAAATTGAAAATATCTCCCGAATAAAATTAATTTTTTTGCTGGCTGCCATGAATAAAATTCTAAAAATACCCACAGTGAATAAATCACATGTCGCATCGCTAACATAACATTCGGTTATAATTATTTCGTATTTTTTATTACATGAACGAGATATAAAGTGAAGTTACAGTTTTCTTACAAATTCCCAAGTGTATTTTCTAAATATCGAGTTCTTTCAATTTTTCTACATTTTAAGTAAAAAATGTAATCAAAATATGATTTTTGCGTTCGCGTTTTTGCAAAAATTTTTCATGTTTGAAACTAAAATTTTATTATTTAGAATATACAATTTTTATTTTAAATACATTAATCGTAAATTTAATTTTCATATATTTTTTAAAACAGTATTTTTTATACGGAAAATTAAAAAAAAATAAGATAATATAGCATATTTTAAATGGTGGCCGGATATCTAATCAAAATGACAATTCAACACACCTACTAATATAAAGTCATGAAAAGTGATGAAACAAAATCTTGGTTAAATAGGTTACAAAGGTTCCTTTTACTTTAATTTAACTTAACTTTAGTTACCTTTGTAACCTATTTAACCTAGTTTTTTTTCATCACTTTTCGTGACTTTATATCACTTTTTGTAGGTGCGTTGAACTGTCATTTTGATGAAATATCATGAAACCATTTTAAATACATTGAAAACAATGCAAACTGTACAAAATTTTTGAAAGAACTGAAGGATTATATTAAGTTGTTAAGAGTCCTAGAGATGATTTTCTCACTAAAACAGGACTATAGAAATAATCCAAACATTATTATTATTTTTAATTTGATAATATATAGGTTTAGTCGACAAGTCTATATAGTTTTCTTATCGATCTTACGAAGTCCGTAAAGTAAGTAGTCAGTTAACAAGAATGATAATTATGTTTAAACCAGTATGAACAAATCCTATAAATCTCGCATTTTAAAAATCCTTATCATTGAATTGTGCCAGAAGTAACTTCATAATAATTAAGCGTACGCATTTGGTTTAATCTCTTAACTTTACCTAAGTAATAGTTTTAACCTACATAATTCAAGATTCCTATGAAAATGTTTTAACTTTAAAGATAAAACATCGAACAAAGTAAAACTTTAAATTAATTGGTTATTTTAATTAGATTTCTAAACTGCGGATAACAAGAGATTAATCCATGTTTGTTGTTTTGATGTAAAAGTTATAATTTGTTCGAGAAAGGATAAAGGAACATTAATAAAATACAATTCATAATCCTAACCGGTTACGAAAAAAATAAATATGGTATGAATAAAGAAAATATTTTAGAGGAACTGTTCATTAAAATTATTCTTAAAATGACGAAACATTACTTCACATAATGACTGTAAATAAAAGAATTTCAAGTGCCAAATATAATCGACATATTTAAAAAAACATAATTATTTCCAATACTAAGTGAAAAAATAATTATCACAGAAAATCGTACTAGATTTAACGTTGTATTCTGTAAACATGTCAAATTCTGCTGCATACGAAGGGTCTTTGAATCCGTCATCCGCCCTTCGATTTACTGCATCCGCCGTAATTTACACGTGAGCTAATAATGTACCTATGTCAATCAGAGCCTTTAGATTCAGTAGATTGCCTAGTAACAGTCAGGCCTTAAAAAGCTATGTACCTTTTGTAGTTCAGTTTGATAACCTGTCCTATAGGAAATAATAAACATATTGTATCACCGCCACCTGTTTCATTTGGGAGACTGTCTACCTATCCACCCCTGAGAGTTTCAATGCTTTGCCCGGCTGCCCTGTGCGGCGATGGTTAATTGTGTAACTCACCTGTAATATATTATATGGCTATAAACGCTAATATAACACTAACGCTAATATAACATGAGTCTACATGATGGTAGAAGTAAAAAAGAAAAATATATTTTTTCGAAATATAATTGTTTATTTTCATACCAAAATATTTTAAAGTAAGAATTTTTTTCACACAAACAATTCATCTTATTGAACTGAAAACTAACTTCAAACGTTGCTTAAAGTTAGAAAAATGGTGAAGCATGGAAATGACAAAAGTATTTTTTTTTTTTGATTTTGATGATGGAACGGTTGTTTCGAAACTGATTGACAGAAAAATATAACATATTATTTTTTTTATGTGAATAACGCACAAGAGTTTCAACTGCTCCCGACCGCCTGTTAGACGACCCCAATTAGGGTATGTTGCAAAACATTTATTTATAAGTCAGTAGTTATGAGGGTTAGTCGTAAGTCACTAGAAATACGTTTAGGTGTAAGTAACTAGTTATTATGAATCCTAATTGTATATATTGTTACGTAATACAGTCTCCCTATTGTTGAATAGGGCACGGTTGCCCCAACTTCCCCTCACCGCGTGTGTCGAACACGCCGCCAGATGGTCAAAATACGTGACCGGCACGGACCCGCGCTTGCTTCGCGGCGCCTCCCCAGTCTAGCTCCGACCTCGGCCTTGACCGCATGGTCGCTCGCGGAAACGATCTACTCGCAATGACTTGCATAATTACGCGAACAGACGGAATCTCGTTCCAGTTTCTTAATGAATCACTATCGAATTTACAATCATGTTTATTATTGCGGTTCGGGCTAACTCAATGGAGTCCCGTTCCCGTGTAAAATCCCGAGTGCACTTCTCCGCCTCAACTGACCCGCCGCCTGTGAGCGCGGGTACCTCTGGCTCAACATGATGCCCCATACCACATCGAGACGATTCGTAAGCTTTCAACCTTCCCCCTTTTCTTGTGTTCAATTCTCGTAAATTCATGTAGAATCCACGCTTTATCTGGTCGTCATAAATTAGTAGAGAAAGTTAGTAGGGAGATCCAATGTATACCTGTATTTCTCGAGACAATTAATATACCTTGTGCCCCTTCTTATGTGTTATTATTGTGATGTCCTTTTCCAACCTCCTGACCGATGGACGAGCTGCTGATCAAAGAACTGCCCACCCCTGATTGTACACGAGTCGCCTGCTCTACCATTTTATCTGAGCTTAGCCAATTTAATAACCAGGTTCGATACCGGTTTACCCATAACTTAGCACTGGCGCCCAACGTGGGGCCTGCAGCTGGCTTCCAATTAGGATTCATAGTAACTAGTTACTTACATCTATATATATATAAATATATTATTTTTATATAGATAGATAAACATTCACGGGTTACAAATAACCTAATAATAGTTTAAAATCTCCTAGTACCACCACAATAAGCGAATAATGTTGTTTGTGCCGTTTGATGGAGAACATAGCAAGCCGAGGAATTGAAAGCGCGACGCTTGGATAGGACCCAAACGCGATGCCAATTCAGCCACTAACCGGTCGAATCGCAAAGTGATTGCTTTCTATGAAAACGAAAAACTATATTACAATAATTTGAGCAAGTCACAATGAAAATGCTTAGAATACAATATTTGTAAATCAAAAATTTCAGCCTTTCAAATTCAAATACGTTAAGTTTCCTTTTAATAACGAAAAACTGGTCAAATAATTATCTGATACAAAACATTATAAACAAGCCCAAAACATCTTTTTTCTGGTTAGCCCACAGCTTATCCATTCTTAGGAGATAACTTTTTCTGGAACGGTGAACTCAGAAGAATGAAACTCTAAAATATTACAAGAAATAATAGAATTTATGTTTGCGAAGCAATTCAGGCTCACTGAATTGATCTTTACCACAGAAGTAAACTTTGCTTCTGAGTCTTAGAAAATACATAGAATGATAAGCCTTCATTGGAATATCATAACATCGGCGAAGTAATACAAAAACAATTCCAAGAAGGATTACGAGTTCTGATATCAAAGTTTTAAGATAGATTACAAAATCAGCAATCTATTCTTCAGCAAGCACTCAAGCAAATTGACGCAGTAGGTACCAATTATTTTGACTTTCTTTGTAAGTTCCAATATACTTAGAATGAGGTACTTGTGATAATTTTAAAGTAGGAATAAGAGAGATGGAAAGGAAAAATAGGGAAACGGATAATTTTAAAGTTTTAGTTGGATAATCTTCGGCACATTGTAAGGGTGACTCTATTACCGCACAAATTTTATAATTTTTATTTCATTTCTTACTTTTATGTATACGTTTCATTGCAAATTATTCTTCAAGCTTACACATTTAATGTGATTTCGTGTAATAATCATATTGAATTGTATTATTACAAGTTATTTTTATACAAAAAAAACCTTTTTATTCAGATCATATTTATCAACCTAATTATAAACATGGAGTTCGGTCAAAGGTTGGGTTGAACTGTCTTACTGCGTAGACATGGTTGACATTACTGTCTCAGTTACAAGTTCATTTGATGTCACTGGAACCGTCGATATTATTTATTCGAGAAACCGGTTACTATGGAACTGATTTCTTTTGGAATATTGACCAAAATTTAAAAAAAATATTAGAAAAGTATCCAATTGGTTCCAAGAGTGAATGCATAATGAACCGGTTCCACATCGGTCTCTGATAACTGTAACCGCAGTGACCCTGATGAATTATAAGGTATTTATTGATGAGAGTAGTTTTGATGATTTTGGGTCTGTACCCCTGTCGGCAACGGGAAAGTTAAATAGGCTTCATTATTATTTTTGTAATTACCCTGAGTCTGCTGTGGAATTCAAATTTTTAGGATGTTTGTGACTAAGAGAAGTTGTAAAGATAAGGATACGGGTTGGATGTGTTTAGCTAATCAGGCCTGGTCACATTTATATGTAAAGCAACGTTAAATTTGGAGTGGTCAAATTTCTGGTCTAGGTACCTACCTACATACTTTCACTGAAAATCGACCATTCTTAATTTCTTGTTAGCATCAACACAATATTTATTTTTCTTTTCAATCTAATCTCTAAAAAGGCGCTTTATGAGGGACGCCTTTCAAGTAGTGAAATAAAATTATGGACTTAACCATTTACCACGAAAAGTCTTCTGATCTTTCGGAATCTTAATTGGTCAAACGAATTTTTTATTAGGATTTTTTATAATGAAAATTTTCAACGGCCTAAAGATGTCACAAAAGTCTTGTTTACTCAAAAATGTACATAAAATCAGATAAACTAGGAAAATTAAGAAATATTATAAAAAAATATATATTTGTAATATTATGTAGCTTAGAGTGATTGAAATTTTATCGATTAATTTGAATAACGGCTGCGCCAATGATGTGTTCAAAGTTTCTTTGAAATAACGAGAGTTAATAACAAGTTTAATGTGAGTGGAAGGCGAAAGAAAAAAGAGGCCCTAACCAAACATGCACAATAATTCATAGAACACGACATTCATTATTTGTCACTTGCACACATCAATCTATTATACACAATATTACAAATCACAAGAAGAATAACAATGTGGAGGTACACGAAACGTTCGCCGAAAACTTATTTATTTTTAGCAAATCGCTTTAGCAAAATATTTCCACAAATATTTTGATTGATAACTTAAAAAAATATTGTTTTCTTTGGAAATAAAGAGCATTTGTGGAAATAAAGAGAGATTTGCTAAAACACTTAGGTTTTCGGCTCTCCTACATTTCGTTTTTTCGGAGTTGCATCCGTATGCTTCTCGGGTACAGATTTTAGAATTTGGAATAATAAAAGTGTTTTATTATCTTTTTTTTTCAAAAAATAAATTTATTCACTCATTATAAGTTTTAATTACATTTATTGAAATTGTTGGAGTTAATTGTCAATTAATCGTTAATTTTTTGATAATGAAATAACGAAATTGTAAATTATCAGTTGGAGCCCTGATATATTGATTTAGATTCACTTTCATGTAGCTAGCTACCACTAGATCAAGGTCCCCTTATATGTATTATTGTTAAAACCATACTACGGTTTCAGGCTGAAATTTTGTTATAAATAGATTACACACCAAACTCGTATGCAATGTTGGTTGATGTTTTTGACATGCCTCTATCGAAATTTAAATCTGTACTGATTAAATATTTTAGCACTTATATTAATCAGATCTTCTTTTTTTCTTTTAATATCTTTGTGCTAATGTGTATTCTTTTTTCTTCTTAACTTATTTATTTTTTTCACAGAATATCATATAAAATATGTCAATAGCTTATATATATGTAAATGGCACTACAATAACTATCAAGACATACGTTAATAATCGGCACCAAATCACGGTTGTCAATGGTTTTGCATCTTTCTAAACGGAAATCGTCTCAGGTGTGCCCCAGGGGTCTCATCTTGGACCACTCTTATTTAATATTTATATAGGTAAATGACATTTTAGTATGCTTTAAAAATAGTAACTTTGTTTTATACGCGGATGACGTGAAAATTTATAAAGCTATACAGTGTTTACCCGATTGTATGGGTTTGCAAATCGATCATGATAATTTGTGCGTATACTGTGAATCAAATTTATTATCCTTAAACATATCTAAGTGTCACTCGATTACGTTTACTAGAAATAAAAAGAAAATTTTATAAACCTTTGCAATAATAATATATTTTTTAAACCTTTGCAACCTATTTCTACGTGTGAAGATCTAGGTGTTTACTTAGATAGCAAATTAATTTTTGACAAGCACATTGAACACATTATTTCAAAATCCTACAAAATGCTAGGTTTCTTATTAAGAATATGCAAAGTTTTCAAAAGTGCTAAGACTCTTTTTTTTTTTTAATATTTATTTCTATGTATAATTTACAGTTTCACATAATTATTTATATTTATATATGATACATTTCAAACTTATAACTATAATATGTTGTGTGTAAGGTAGGTTTGAGAAGGTGATACTGTATGTGAGTAATATTGTATGTTTCGTGAACACCTCACTCTAGAAATGTTGTTTTGTTCGTTGGTCAGAAGTCCACTGGAGTATGCTTCCAAAATATGGAATCCTCAATATATATATACATAAATTTAGTAGAAAGTATACAGAATAAATTTTCGAAACATTTACTCAAGAAATACAACAAAACTTCAAATAATATGTTAACTTTACAAAAAAGACGCACATTGTCAGACCTGTTGTTTCTACATAATCTGCTAAATAATAAAATCGATAGTCCCGAATTGCTATCCGTCATTGGTTTAATTGTTCCAACGAGGCGTACCAGGCACACTACACTTTTTCATATTGAAGCCAACAATACCAATGCAGCAAACAACTCAGTAATTACTCGGGCAATCACAACATACACCCATTACGAAAAATTTGTACATTTAGACATCTTTCATGATTCCTTTCTAACATACAAAACTAACTTATTAAATTTCTTAGCATGACATATTTCAAAAATATTTTCACATCATTTTTCAAAACTTCTATGTATTAACAGTCAATTACAATTCGTGAGCTTATTATAATTCTTGTTTTCAATTCAATTATTATTATCTATGCACACACTTCCTTCCTTTTATAACAATCTCAGGCAAAATTACGTAATGATATTTTATGGACATACGTAATAGGTACTACAACTATGTAATAAAGAAAAACATCTAATTGTATCTTATTGTACTGTGTATGTCTTAACAAATAAATAAGACATAGCTTGAAAGAGCTTCTGACGTTGTCCATAATTTAAGTAATATGAATGGAAAGTATTATTAAAAAGGTTTATTAATATACTCTAGACAAACATCTTTTTGACGTGTACAGATACATGATGACATCGTTATAAAATTTTTCTGGCATTATCAGCTTTGTTCTGCTCCCACCAACCGTAGAGAAGGAATTCAAACTCCGCGCTTGATTTTGGTACATGACAGGCATGCACCGAGAAAAGTGCCGCAAGTTCCAATCCAACCGTCATCGACAAAAGGCCGGAGAGAAAAACCGCCTTTTCGCTCTCATTATTTGTAGCGTATTCTCGCCGATTGTGTGCATTAGCTCATGTGAAAAAAGGTGACTTGTGTTCAAACTCAATCAAACGTTCCCAAGTGCGAGCCCCGCTGGAGATCAAACCAAAGAATCACCAACCTGGTAAGTACAGAAATCTGGCGATTACTTTGTGTGTTGGTTGGGGTAGCGCAATCTCCTTTTCAAAATACAAGTCTCCTGGAACAGAGGAATTATAACGCCCTTTTCTGCCCTAAATTACGGTTACGCAATTCCAGCGTCATCGCACAGATAATGATTTTACTAATGCAAAATGAGTTGATATTTATCAACATTCTGGGAAAAAAATTAAGGAAAAAAAAATCGTTGTATTTGGTGTTCAAATCTGACTAGTCAGGATATTCTCCACCTTCCTCTATCCCATCTCCTTCTCTATCCAATACACTCTAGCCTTAAAAAATAACCGTATTTGGGATATAATAGCCTCACTTGTTCCAGTTAACAGAAAGCAGTTGGGACCATTGTGCGGTAATCACTTAGAAACTTTTGTGTAAATTAAATCAAATTAATCGAAGTTATAAAATTAAAAGCAAAATTCGAAAATGTATACTTAATACCTGAGATACATGCCAAAAGACTATGAGAACTTAATTAAGTAAATAATAGAAAAAAAAACATAACTAACCTGAAAATCCTTAAGCTGAATGAAAACAAACAAAAATAGGCAATATACGAGTGCATAAAAAGGATTTAGGATGATTAATGGTGCTATTTAAATTTAGAATATTCGTCAGAAGTAGTAAAACACGAGCCATTACATCTCTATCGTTAACGTAGGTACCTACTTAATTACGCCACTAATTATTATTATTCCGATAGGCATTTCAGGAACTACGTATTACGAAAATTGTTTCCCAGAATTCTTATGAAAAGCTATGTCGAAAAAGGTTTAATCAGATTGTGGCATTGAAATGAAGTGTGCTAGAAAAGCTTTATAGCAAACAGAAATGGCTAGTCGCTAAATAATGGCAGAAGCATTGACGATGTACGATAACGATGAAAGCAGTGCAAAGCATAATTAAAGGTTTAATTCACGAATAAATAAATTCCTCTAACTTATAAATGTGTTTTAAGATTTACAAAACTGATAAACAACCATTAATTTCACATTTAAATTAAAGTTATTATTTATTCATGTTTTCAACAAAAAGGTTAATCAGCTATGTATTACAATGGAGATCACAAATTTGAGGTATATTATAACAGTTCCTAGTTGCAGTTTTACTATTTTGTGAAAAACGTCAAAAGATAGCTGCCGAACCACGGTATGTGAGTAAAAATGAATATCAGATATGAGGGATTTTAAAGAGTTTTTTTTAAAGAATAGTGAATTTTTGACTGTCCAACTTGGAAGGCTTCCTATTTCAGGACAATCAAATTGATAGGTTCAGTTCATATGAAGTAGGTAATGTAACACAAATTCATAACGTTGTGGAAATTACTTTTATGTTTACAATATAAGAAATAAGTTAGGTAAGCGTCTTAATTTTTCCATTGTTTCTATGATGTGTAAGAATTATTATTTTATATATAGTATTCATTATTTGAGTTTGTGAAACGTATGGAGAATTTTAGTTCTAGAGGCCAAAAATATAAAACAATTATATGAATGTACGAAACATTTGTTGTTTTCTATAAGTTAGCATATGTTCGCTGTCCACTCTCCCTAAGTCCAGAACCCAATTGTTAACAGATGTACGCAGAAAGCGTGCACTTTTAGATTTCCATGTATGAGGTTAAATATTTTTGACCCTAAGTAAGAGTATTATCTTTGAGCAATGAATGTCTTAGTAGTCGGTGGAACTACTGTATTTCTCCCTGCATGACGGGTGTAGTGAGGATGGTCGATAAAAGGGTAGTGCTGACGATGTTTTTGGGTAGGTAATATAATTTTTCTTATGTATAGGCCTTACATCAAGAATTCGTACCTCATCGAATAATACATTACTGGGCTACCTAAATGGTTTTTTTAAGAATGACCCTTATTAAGTGATTTTTGAGCTTTTGCTAAGGGATTTAGTATTGTTTTGGTACATCCGATCCAACCTTCTTATGCACATTCTAGTAAAGAGTTAGACATGGCATGGTATATTTGTTTGAGATCTTTTACGAAGAGAGTATTTCTAATGGCCATGAAAAGATGAGTAAGTGTTCTGATCTTTGTGGAAGTTAAGTCAATATGTTGGTCTCATCTCAGAAATTTGGTCACAATAATTCCTAGATGTTTTGTACTAACAACACATTCTAAGGTATAACATTTACACATAGTATCTAAGGTTATTTCAATAGTGTATGATAATGTTGTGTATTTTTTTTGGTTATCCTGCTTGAGTTGCACTGAAGCGGATAAATTTAGATTTCTCGGAGTTGTGTGTGAGAAGATTATTGTCTAGCCATTGTTTAACCTTATAAGGTTAAAAACCTTTTTACCTTTTTTTTTTTTTTAAACCTTTTTAACCTTATTGTTGTTATATATATATATAACAACTTCGGCTTTGCTGTGAACTACATTCCAGATTTAACTGAATTTAGTTCACAGCAAAGCAGAACTTTAACTGAACAACAACTTTAATTGAACTACATTACAAGAACAAAATTCAGAATCCAAAAAAGGAATTCATTTTCTTCCAACTTTAGGTTTTTTTTATTTATTTTTTTATTTTTTATTATTTGGTACAACATTTTTTTACATTTCAAAGTTTTCCAGTAATGTTGGCCTCACTGGGTGGCTTGCCCGAAAGAAAAAAAAAAGAAAAAAAAAAAGAAAAAAAAAGAAAAAAAAAAAATAAAGTCACCAGAAAGGTTTATCTGGTGACCTTTATCCCAAAGGATTGTTGGTTTTCACGTAGTCTGTACCTTGTACGTGCTCTGTTACTACGTGCCGTATTGAAAAAAGTCTTTATTGAGCCTCAAATTTGCGGGAAATCTTGTTAGGTTAAGTTGATCAGCGCTGTGAAATTTCGACGCCCGAGAAGCTCGCCGTGAGAATACTTTATTTGCGCCAATCGAAAATAAAATGCACAATTTCATTTTTAGGTTTGAAGATTTTTAAGGACCATTTAATGAGGGGGCACTTTCGCTACCATATTTCGTTGTTTCAATTTAATTTAATATATACGAGTATATACTTACTCTACTTTTTGTAGCGCCGTTTGGTGATTCAGCAGGATAAAGTCCACTTCATTATAGATTCACCTTGTTACAGATGACTTTTGAACAGATTATGTCAAATAGAGGATGGAAGACCAGAAACCATGTTGTTGTATCAGTGGCAGTGGCAGCTCGTGACTTTTAGGTGTATTGTAGTGCTTATATTACAAAAATGCAAATTATTGATGTTGTTGTAGCTGAAAATACTTTATTTTAATACTTTATTTATTTTCATTTCTTTACACATATTATACATATTAATAGATAGTATATAATAACACAATATATAATACCAAATAGTATACACAAGAAATGAAAACCCACTAAGGCACTGCCTGAGTGTGGGTAATATAAAACGATTACTATATTTCAAGTACCTAAAGTATAATATACATTAGTAGAAAAGTTTTTTTGTTTATAGTTATTATAAAAAGTAAAGAGAAAACATCATGTACAATAGTTTATAAAGTTTCAGCAAGTGAGTTGAAGAAAGGATCAATAAATTTATAGTAAAAGCGTTTCAATATCTGCCTCATTTAGCCATAATTTTACCTCTTTAATATATTCTATCTTTTTATTTATCATTTGAGTTTGTAGTGGTAGAAGGTTAAATGTACGAGGACCAATGAAACTGCTATGTGTCTGCATTAATTTAGTATTGGTTTGGGGGGTGTAAAATATATTATTTGTTCTTTTGCTCATTCTATTTTCATTTATTTTGAAATTATTTTTGTTTTTAAATAAATATTTCATAGTTTGTAATATAAATAATTTACGAATGTTAAATAATTTAGATTCCTTTTATAATAGGTCGGTCGAGAATGTTTTATTTTTGTTATATATGACTTTAATTATGTGTTTTTGAATTATTTGTAGAGGCTTAATGAACGTATCAGGTGCACCACCCCATCCTATTATGCCATAAGTGATTGCAGATTGCACCAGAGAGAAGTAGATCATTTTCAATTTTTCAGCGTTTAAAATTTCCTTGAGTCTATAAAATATGTAGGTAAGATATCTTAGTTTAGAAGTGGTTTGATTAATATGTGATTTCCAATTAAGATTAATATCTATTGATACTCCTAAATATTTTATATTTTTGACATTAGCGAGTTCGTTGCACAGGAAGCACAATTCTTGATTGCAAGTTGTATTATGGATTCTAATTTTAAGGTTGTCTTTTGGTTTGTTTTTCATGTTTTTATAAAAAGGTAAGTAAAATGTTTTGCTGTAGTTTAAGACAAGTTTGTTGTATTTTAACCATTTTGAAACGAGTGAAATACATACAGTTGCTTTCGAAAAAGTTTCTGTCCAATTATTACCATCCACTATTATTGCCGTGTCATCGGCGTAAGAAACAATTTTACCAGGGATTTCAAAATTACATAAATCATTAATATAAATTAAGAATAAAATCGGGCCAAGAACAGTTCCCTGCGGAACTCCGTTTTTTATCTGTGTCTCTGAACTATAATTATTCCCAATTTTTGTTTTTTGTGTTCTGTCTTTAAGATAGTTTGATAGTAATTTTAGTGTGTCTTTTTTGAAGCCCAGTCGAGTTATTTTTTTAATGAGTAAATTATGATTAACGGTGTCGAAAGCTTTTCTTAAATCTAGGAATATGGCAAGACATTTCTTTTTTTTATCGATAGATGTATAAATATTTTTTGTCAATTCATATATGGCATCTTCAGTGCTTAGATCTTTACGAAAGCCGTATTGGTTTTTCGATAGAATTTTATATTTTTCTAAGTGTTCAATGACTTTAAATTTTATGCATTTTTCGAATATTTTTGATAGGTTTGAAACAAGGGATATTGGTCTGTAATTGTCTAATTTATGCGTATCCCCAGATTTATGAATAGGTATTATAGTGGAGATTTTAAATTGTTCTGGAAAATGACCATCTTTGAGGCATATATTAAAAATATGTTGTAATGGCGTTAATACATGTTGTTTTATTTTTTTTAATGTATCACATGATAGTCCATCATTTCCCTTAGAGTTGGATGGTTTTAGGTTATCAATATATTTTTCAATTTCTTTAAATGTAATAGGAGAAAAATATTCTATAGAGTTAATTGAATCGTTATTAGAATCTAATTGAGGAGATGTCTCCATATAATCATGATTAACATTAATGCCGGAGGATTCAAGTACCTCGTCTACTATATTTGTAAAAAAGTTATTAAAACATTCTGCAATGGTCGATTTGTTAGTTATTATTTCATTATTTATTTTAACCTCATTTACAATATTTGAAGAAATAATTTTTTTGTTGGCAATTTCATTTATAATATTCCAAGTTTTTTTAGTATTATTTTTAGCATTTTCAATTTGTTCACAATAGTATTTCTTTTTGCAGTTTCGTATCAGTCTATTTAGTAAGTTTCGGTACATTAGATATTTTGTTTTCAGATAAGGCATTGTTCTGAGATTATTATTTTGGCAATCCATTTGATATTTTATCATTTCTCTATATAATTTATCCCTTTGTTTAATTGATATAATTAATCCAACTGTAATCCAAGGTTTAATTTTTTTATATTTTCTGTTAGTGACAACTATTTTACTTTCACTTTTTAGAATATAATCTCTAAGAGTATTATAGAAATTCTCTAATGCTAAATGTGGATTTTCTATTTATATTACATTTTCCCAGTTTTCTGACTGAAGTAAAGAGTTTAAAGTTTTATAATCAATGTCTACTTTTTCTAGAGTTACAGAATTTTGGTTCAAAGGTGTATTTTTGAAATGGTGTCCATAAAAGGTCGGGTAATGATCTGTGATATTAGTTTCAAGAATTGAAGAGATAATATTGGTCGCCTTGTGCGACTTGACAAATATATGGTCTAAACATGCAGAGTTATTTAAGGTTACTCTAGTTGGTGAGCTAATATATGACATATATCCAGAGCTTGATAAACAATCTAGATACTCATTTTGACAATTTACATTTATATTGTTATCATTAATATTTATATTAATGTCACCTGTCAAAATGGAAAAAGTAAAATTGTTTCTGTCAAGATTTCTAACAAAAGATTTTAGTTCTTTTACAAATAAAAAATCATTTAATGATGGGGATCTGTATATGGCTAGTACGTGATATTTATAGTTGTTTTGAAAAAAGGTTAATTTTATTGCATTGGCTGACAATGATTTTTATTTTTTTTCGAAAATTCGATTTTTTGTATGAAGATTTTCAAGAAATTTCAGTTTGGCCGTGCGCCGCACGGATTTCCTGAAAATCTTCACACAAAAAATCGAAGTACACCCAAAAGTCACGATCCGCCACTGATCAGTGGTCATACATTATTTGTTCTAATAAGATATTTGGTACCTACCTACCTCAAAAAAAGAGTTAAAATTATAAAAAAATGAAAAAATTTCAGAAAAAATCATGTGTTTCCGAATAAAACCTAATAAAATTATACTGTCATCTATCACTTAAGACAATATAAGCGATTTTCAAACGAAAATATGAAACAGAAAATAATAAATCCATTCTTTCGCATCTGGGAATTGAACCCAGGACTTAATTCAATTTTATCCCCTTCGGTCATACTATATCAACATTATCTTCATTTTCTTAACCCAGATTTTTATTGGCTACTATCTTCATGTATGATGGCCGCACTAAATGAATGTAGTGTCTTGCATAAATGCAGTTATTTTAATTTCATTGTTCGACGTCTATTGACTTTTCTACAAGTCTAGAATGAATATATATATTTTTTTTTTTTGAAGTAACTTTATGGGACCTATTCCAAAAAAAATACACTTCATTATTATTAATTTAATCATACGAAGCATCATACTTCGTCATCTTTATATGTCATACAAAACTTTATTATGTATCCATACTTCGTCATCTTTACACTTCATAACGAGCTTTATCATGTATCCATACTTCGTCATCTTTAAACTTCATACCGAACTTTATAATGTATCCATACTTCGTCATCTTTACACTTCATACCGAAGTTTATC
Organism: Hesperophylax magnus; assembly: GCA_026573805.1. Classification (NCBI taxonomy): domain Eukaryota; kingdom Metazoa; phylum Arthropoda; class Insecta; order Trichoptera; family Limnephilidae; genus Hesperophylax; species Hesperophylax magnus. The sequence goes on from JAIUSX010000081.1 coordinate 1,905,054, forward strand.
ATGTATCCATACTTCGTCATCTTTACACTTCATACCGAAGTTTATCATGTATCCATACTTCGTCATCTTTACACTTCATACTGAAGTTTATCATGTATTCATACTTTGTCATCTTAACATGTCATACCAAACTTTATCATGGATCCATACTTTGTCATCTTTACATGTCATACCAAACTTTATCATCTATCCATACTTCGTCATCTTTAAACTTCATACCGAACTTTATCAATTATCCATACTTCGTCATCTTTACATGTCATTCTTTATCACGATTTGTGTGAATTTAATTATGAAGTCAAATATGACCAAAGGGGATATGGTCGAATAAGCTCAGTGGCAGAGCAAATCCCCTGCGAGGCTGAGGTCTTGGGTTCAGTCCCTAGATGCGACCTAATCTTTTTATGATTGATTTGTTTGAAATTTTCAATTGACTGTCGCTTTTTATCACGAATAACTTAACATAACAATATAATTTAATTCTTTCTACTCACATCATTATAAACGAAAATATAGCTTGTACAATGATGGAGAAATTAACTAACATAGGATTAAACCTACTACCAGAGGGTAGTTAAAAAAAAATTGCTTCATATTTTGTAAAAGTGTGATTTTTAGAAGGGTTGTTGCATATGATTATCATTGATTTTTTACTTTTATTTTTACTAAAATCCTCTTACCGCTCTGCTTCTAAAACAATTACACTGGTCCCTAGATTCCCACCCACCCCTTATACCTTTTACCTTCCCACAACTACCTGTATAGGGGAGAACTATTTTTTTTACACTAACGCCACACAATAGGCCTGGAGAAAAATAATTTCACTATATCATCTCTAGGGATGCTGTGTGGAGGGTCTTTTTTGAGGATAGGAAGGAGTGGACAAGGGTCTTGAAGAGACTCATGTCGTAAGAGGGAGGAAACATTGAGGATGGCAAATCGTTCCACCTTCCCACCTTTTTCCTTGCCAGAATATCCTCTGCTTCCTTTCCTTCTACATCCCCAAAGATGACATAGGCCCCGAGGAAAATTATTTTCCTCAGGGCCTCCTGTGTGGGGTTAATTTTAAAAAATGAAAAGTTTAAAACTTAAAGTGTTTAAGAGAAGTAATGTATATTATAAATTACGTTAGTATAAATTTGGAATGCGGGGTCTTAAATAACCCAAAGAAAAATAATACGGAAACTGCGTATCTTAGGGATTAAAAAAAAATACCATTGCCTGAATGCTTCCATAATATCTCAAAGAATACTATTTAATCATTAAGTGGAGAATTCTCAAATAATATTTTAAAATTTCCCTCTCAATTCGTGGGACTTACCCATTAAATTTTCCTGAGACTTGGAGTAGTTATCTACTTAGTGGGCCCTTCCTTTGGGAAATTAGCGGTTTATGGCATTCGATCAATTTCATGGGAAAAAGTGGATTTTATTACCCCTGGGTGGTACTTGGGCGCACTCGTATTGGCCAGCGGAAAAAAAGATCTTCCAACATTTAAAGATAATACTAATAAAAGAATCAGTGGTTTTGAGATGAAAATTGGTTTGATTTTTAATTTATGACTTTTCATTTCAGTGTAAAAGTAAAGCTGGTTGGACAGTGAGCATTATTCTGTATTTTAGTTATTTCACGTGGTTACAAATAACAAAAAAAATTAAAAAATATAAATTGATAGGAAGGTCTGAGAGTGAAAAGTTACGAGGGGTGGGTAGGAATCTGTCTTAAATTGAATTTGGTTTTTTTTTTATTTTTATATTTTTAAATATGTGAATTCCACATAAGAGTCCGAAATTTTCGAAGACTGTGGGACCATTTATAGCATCCCCAACATAGACTAAATACGATCTCCAACAAAGTGTGGGTATATTGTGGGGCTGAAGAAGGAAGCAAATGGAAAGGAGGAAGTTTGGCAAGTGTTATCTGGTCTCAAAATATGATTGAAGGCATTTCAAGCAACTTGTAGCAGTGCGTACTTCTGGACGGGTTCCATGTTATACATACGAAGTGCACTCCGCACTCATAGCTCGAAACAGTCGTGCCAATTGTAGAATGTTGACCAATGTTTATCTTAAACGGGTAGGAACTGCCCGTCCAGAAGTACGCACTGCTACAAACTTTATGATTTCGAATGCTGACCTTTCACTAGGACCATACTGAAATTATCTACCAATCTTGAACTTACGAAAATATACCTCCCGTAAATTATATTTAATTAATTAAATTTATTTGAAAACGCAGAAAGTGATTTGTTTTTGGAGTATTATGCCGCGTTGCGCTACCTCCTTCTTTAGCCAACGTTTCGGGCAGCATTGCAGTGTCCATCATCAGGGCAGATATATATAAATCAGATTACATATCTGCCCTGATGATGGGCACTGCAATGCTGTCCGAAACGTTGGCCAAAGAAGGAGGTAGCGCAACACGGCATAATACCCCAAAATAAAGAACGATAGTACTTTTGGCCGTGAAATTCTCAAATCATACCTGAGAATACAGGTGATCAAACCCGTATCCTGTGGATTAGTCGTTTAACGCTAGACCACGGAGGTTGTCTTTACAGTGTGTCTATCGCATTTATCATAATTTTGAATATATTGAATAATGTCCAAAATATAATAACTTACGGTAATTGCGAATAAGACCAATATTTAGTCCAATGGTGCAATTGGAATATTCTTTAACCCTTAAATGCATGATTTATTTATTTTTCTGGAAAAAAAAATATTTTGTAGATATTTACATGCATATGCAAGGAAATATAAAGAAATTTATTTTTTTGTAATTTTTTAATGATATTTGATTAAAAAAAAATTGTTGCAGGTTTACAACACCATGTATTTAATAAAAAATAATATGAACAATTTACGTATGAAAAAAAAAAAAACCTAAAAAAAATTCTCAAAACTAATAACTGTACCGGAAAAATACGAGTTATTACATATAAGTTATCAATAACTATCGACCAATAGCCTTCTCATTACCTTTTCTAAAATATTGGAAAAAGTACTAAAAAAACAACTTATGATGTACCTAGAAGATAATAACCTAATATCGAAATCTCAGTACGGTTTTAGAAAAAAACTTGAGTACTGCCGACGCCATAGACGATATTATAAATACGATCACGAAAAGCTTAGACCAGGGAAATAAATCTTTGGCAATTTTTATAGACCTGCAAAAGGCCTTTGACACGATAGACCATAAAATCCTTTTCAAGAAACTTAAAACAATTGGGATGTCAAACACAACTCTAAATCTACTGATAAGTTATATGTCAGAACGTTCACAGTGAGTTAAAATTGATAAGTGTAAAAGTAAACCTCTCCCAATCAATTACGGTGTACTGCAAGGAAGTGTCCTAGGACCTTTATTATTTCTGATATATATAAATGATATCTGCAACTTACACACCAACGGAAAAATCATTAGTTTTGCCGACGACACTGTCATTTTATTTAATGAAAGTGATTGGATAACCACCTACAAAGAAGCTGAAAACGGGCTTATCCTTCTGCAAAAATGGCTTATGCAAAACTCACTCACACTTAATGATAACAAAACTAAATATTTAACGTTTTCTATAACGGCTAGAGGACAACCAGCTGAGGATTATGCTCTCAAATTACATGATCATCAAGGAAAAAACGAAACACAATCATGCCACTGCCCCACCATAATACACTCTAGAAGTATAAAATATCTCGGCATTGAAATTGATGAAAATCTTCGATTGGACTCCCACATAAATACTATTACAAAGAAACTCACAAAGCTCATGTACTACTATAGAAATATACTAAGTATAAATGATTTATATAAGGTATACTATGCTCTCTGTCAATCACGCATAGAATATGGGATTATTGGATGGGGATCTGCCTCAAACATCCACATGAAGCAGCTTATTAAAACTCAAAAAGCAATAATAAAAATAATCCTGAAAGTACCCATAAGAACTCCATCGAAAGACATTTTTAAAAATTTTAAAGTGTTCAGTACTATAAAACTATACTCAAAAAATGCACTAATCAAATTTACAGAAAAATATGAGTACCCTGCTGACCAACACAACTATATTACAAGGAAGAAATCCTCAAAACTACTGAACATCTCAAAATTAAATACGTCTTTTGGCCAGAAAAATCATCATTTCCATGCTACAAAACTATATAATGCCCTCCCAATTGAACTCAAAAACACAACGGAGACACAAAAGTTTAAAAACGAAATCAAATTATGGCTAAGTAAACATGAAGATGAGGAAATCAATAAAATTATGAACTGAACAAATGTGAAGACAATTTTTAATTTTTTTTTTTTTGTAGAAATTAACAAGGAAATCACGATCTACACCTATACAAAAACCTACAGTCCGCCTCGGAACAGGAATACCTAGTGAGGAGGACTGCGAATAATATACTTAACTTTGTAATTATAATTGTCGTTAATAAAAAAAAAATAAAAATAAGTATATTATTGTATCTACTTACCTAAGAAAATCAAAATTATAACAGCAAAACAAAACTGTAATTCTAACCTCCAACCAATTTTCGAGAATCTTCACTTTGTTAAAGAAAAAGTGACATTTGACATTCGCGAAAGAAAAAAAAAGTTGATGCCACTCGATAAAATATATTACCGTGAACTTGATAATTCTAAAACGGGATGCATTAAGTATACACCAAAGAGTTAAAGGTGGTTTGAACGGTATGTTGCAGTTTTGCAACAGTATACATTTAAGGGTTAAGTAAATATTTCAATAAAGAAGAACACAAGAAATGCCATGTGGACGTGTTTCGTGAACCAAATATTTGGCCAATGTCCTCTACAAAACAACAGTGTTTCACCATGATTACGAAATTCAAATGGGATGGGATCTACGATGTTAGATAAGTGTAAGAGAGATATAACGCATGCTAAACAATGTCTAGAACCAAAGATATTAGAAGAACGAGATATGCTATGTTGGCCGCCGGACCGTAGCCGGAGTACTACCTAATTAGGGTACTTTGAACGGTATCGGGACGTGTACGCACAGAAATCTGTTCTATGTATTAGTGCGGATACCTTAGCGATGCCTTAGCGTAAGCGAAGGTGTGCAGTAGTATTGGTGAACAAAACCGGCGACACTCGGCAAAACAATTCCACTCACTACGAACTGCGTATAGCACATCTCGTTCTTCTAATATCTTTGTCTAGAACCAAAAGGTACTAAATCAGTGGAGACATTTGTATCCATTAAAATTTATTTGGAAGGCGCTTCTAGTTTTCTTCTTTATTCTATGCTTTGAGTATTATTATCATACCGGCTGCGCCAGTATAATTCAATTGGTTCAGTTGGAATTTCAATGGTTCATTTATTTACATCAAACGTCTATGCGGGTTTTTACAAACATGTGATATACTTAATTATTTTTTGGAAAAATGAAGTAAATTTTGCTATTCAAATTATATAGAACCCAAACAGAAGAATACATTAGTTTTTATTATTATTGAGCTACCTATGTAATTATAGCCTTCTTGTCACTACATGTGCAGTTAAACACATCTAATATTTCTACAAAAGTGTTGTCAACTGCATGGGTATAAGCGAATATTTAATTACTCATTCCTGATACTGTTGTTGCAATTAAAAATAATGTTCGAGTAGTTCTAGTTGGTATACGGAAGGCCAAGTAAATCAGGGCTATCTTTAATTCCATTAACAACTTAATTTTATCTGAGAGTTTTAATATTTATTTATTATTTCATCAAGTGGTTGTAATTAATGAATTATATAGGTAGACCGAGTTTATACTTAATATATCTTATGCTGAATTTTTTTCAATGAATTGGAGTGTATTTTAAAATGTGGGGACCAGATAAGAGGATAGAAATGTAACCGAATAGATAGATTTGTAACCGGAATGAATAAAAGAGGAATAGGTACTCGTTGAGAGTTATAATCCTACCGGCTGCGCCAATGGTATTCCAAGGGTTCGGTTAGAATATGAATAATGTTTGTGACCGGATTAAAATAAAAGAAGAAAACTATTTGAGAATTATCCTACTGGCTAAGCCAATATTATTCCGATGGTTCGGTTGGAATATTGTTAATATTTGTGACAGGAATAAAATAGGAAATACTCTTTGTAAAACGATTCATTTTATTGGTTAGGAACGTAAATATAAAGGTTTGGATACTGTTAACTATGTATGAACTGGCTGATGTTTTGATGTGAAAATTCACGAGTGAGACCGCGTTATACTATATATAGGTTCTCATATTGTCCTCTAAACTGCCAAAATAAAAAGGTGACTTTTTTAACCTAAAAGTTGTGTTGATTATATCTATTTCCCCATAAATGTGATTTTTCCCTAGTCAATACATTTGCTCGATACAGTAGTACAAACGATAATATTAAACTACGAAGTGATGCAATCAAACAGACTTGAAAAGACGACGCCACGATTTACAGTTTGATTGAATTAGATTCGTGTTATTTTGTTCGTTTTGCTGTTTGATACTTTTGTTTGGCAAAAGAATGAGAAACTTTGTGAGATGCAACCATCGAGGGCATAAAATGAATAGATTTGTATTGTGGGCGTATCCGTGTGTCAAAGTAAGCTCATTTCTTACTCACTTTCGATGAAACGAACGATATGAAATCCACTGTAATGGCAAGATTCTGGACATATTTAGCGATCGCCCGCATAACTTTTATTTAATTTCTAGAATATCTTGCCTTCACTAGAATTCACTTTTATTCAGGTATGCTGGTTCCAGTACTCTCACGACGCAAACATTTATCAACCAGTTCTTGACCCAAATTTTACTTTATCTTTTTTTAAATAAATGGACGCAAAAAAGCGCAAGTGACATTTCTATTTTCTTGTATTTGGACAATTTCACACTGCGGCAAGAGCGGGTGTGTAGAGAAGACGCCAATATTTTCCCTACTAAAACTCTCCCTAAATTAAATAAAAAAAATGATACTATATTTTTATGATACTTAATTTTAATTTAAGTAGACTTTTTTCAAATTGTGTTGTAGGTGTGTTTGTGTGCCCAAAGTACGCACAAATTTTCTTAACTTTTGGTGAAATTGATCACAAATTTCAAAACATAGAAATTCTGTCCTGAACATAATCAACATAATTAATCTGTCTACTACCTAGGAATTTTAACTAGTTGACTGTGATGATGTCCGTGATCTTGAATAAAAATGACACGCCAAAAAATCTTAGAAATTTTTTTTAAGCCGTCAGAAAAGCTGTGACGCAAGCGACTCAAAAATGTTTTCGTTCATTTCCTACGAACATAAGGGTTTAAATAGCTTTCAAATTTTTTGATTTATTTTAGTATGTAGGACACCGTTGTCCCATCTACAGTATAGGTCTTAATTAAATTATCAGTTTTCTTTCAAGTCGGTATACCTAGATCACATTTTTAAGGATTATCTGTTCTGTTGTTGCTGCGGAAGAATCGGATTCAAATTTAGACTGAAGGCAGACTGATAAAACCTAAGCGCAAGCCAAATACCAAGTTTGGTGATCGCGCTTTCGGAGTATCTGGGCCGAAGGCTTGGAATAAACTCCCTCCGAAACTAAGATCCATAACAAGTCCAACATAATTCAGGTCTAAACTAAAAACTTACCTTTTTAAGCTGTCATACCCTTAAATTAAAAATACCATTCCTGAGAGAAAGTCCATTTATATCCAATTTTCTAATTATGTCCTAAATCCTGTATCTAAATTTAGCTAATAAATAATTTGATAATCTTAATTAAGTGTTAATCTCAAATGACCTACCAGGTTAGTATTGTACTGTATATTATCTCCATAAATAGTTAGTAATAAAAAGATCACTGTAGAAATACAAATAGTATTATAAATTTGTACAGCGCCCTTGAGGTGATTTTCCACAAAAACGGCGCTATACAGGTAATCCAATTATTATTATTGAGACATTATGAGAAAAGTCTGTTAAAACAGGACGCTGTAACGTTTTCTCATTTACGACAAATATTACTCTAATCGTATCGTAAATACGCTGTTTATTGTATTTCTTATAACTTTGAATTATTTTTCTGCAGCAATACGGAAAGATTATTTTGTTTTAATTACCAGTTTCTTTAGGTCTCAGTTTTTTTGTAAGTTCCGCACAAGTTTTCAAACTGCTTCTAACCATGTAGATATATTGAGATTATGTCATTCCCTATTAAAGAATGACGTCTGGCTAAAGGTGTAAGCAGAGAAAGAAGATTGGAAAGTTTCTGGCTATTCAGATCTGGTCACCAAAAACGGTTAATTTATATTAGTAAAATAACAGAAATTACTAAAATAAAATTTACTTGAGCCCGCGACGTCCGCGAATTATGAGCTACGGATCGTAAGCACTCAACCACGGAGATCGTGCATCAAATGTTTTGTTTTGTATGGTAATGATGTTATCCTGAAACAAAAGTTCATTGCAAAAAAATGCTTTCAATAGCAATGCCTCCAAAATAGCTAAAAACTCCACCTCTGTATCACTTATCGCATTGGTACAATTGAAATGTTCCTTTACAAAGACTGAGGTGTTTTAAAATAAATATTTTGCGTCGACAGTGAATAATTGCTATTATGAAATACTGTCTTTTTGTAACAAAGGTTTCAGTAATTAATTTTGAGTTGAAAGTTTTTTTTTAAAAAGCAAAATAAAATACAAAAGACAATCAATCAACATCATTAAAAATCTCACCCCCATGTCAAATATACAAATAAATCACTTAATTGTTGTGACCGTTATCTTTTTTGATTTTCTGCGTCTTGTTCTGTTTCATGTGTCATTTAGATTTATTATTTTATATTCTTCTTCAATGATGAATAATTTATTTTTTTTTTTATTAAAAGAAAGACAAACATTCCCGGGTTACGAATAACCTGACGATATTTGAAAATCTCCTACTACCACCACAGTAAGCTGAAAATGTTGCTTGTGTTGTGATGGAGGACTTAGCCAGCCGAGGAATTGAACACACTACGCCCGTGTGAGACCCAAGCGCGATGTCAACTCGGCCTCCGACCGGTCATTAAATTCGGTAAATGGCAATCGGTCAAAGTCCGATTAAATGGCAATACAGATGAAAAATTCCGTTATAACGGAGTAGATCTGATCAATGATAATACGGGTGCGACAAAACAGACAGTGAAGTTTTGAAATGCTTTTACAATTTCTATAATTTATATTTATATATTTTTTTTTAATTTAATTGAGTAATGAAGGTGACACCAGAAAGATGATGGCCGATAAGCAGCAATACATTCATGAAGGCAATTTCTGATTTCGATCCTTGAGGTCTTCCACTGTTTAAAAACATATTCCTTCTGGTAGCCCCACAAGACAAATTCGCAAATTGCAGCCGGAAGGTTCGCTGGGTGGCGACGAAACAATGACAATTTTCATGAAATGCCCGGACGGCGAAGCCCCGGCGTTGTCGGGACCAAACCATGGTAACGACTGAAAACGGAACGACCCTGCCGACACAACTCCTACCAGGTTCCTGCCCTCACCACACGGGATGTAACGGCCCTTCAAAACTGCACTGTCTGTTTTGGTACACCCCGAAATATACTCCTGTAAATCGTTATCAAAAAACACAAGGATGCTGGACGGGCTTTTTCAAATAATTTGAAATCCATCAAATTTCAAAAATAAAATACAACTTCTGTGAAAGTTATGTTATTATTTCATTTTGGGCCAGTTTCACATTACTTGGATTCGGGATTATTATTGTGATATTTTATTTTATTTTTATTTTATTTTATATTATAGAAACAAACAGTACATGATTAATAGTGATGAAACAATATACAGGAATTAGATACTTCATGCTGTGTACCTACGATATGTTTCCTTGTAATGTCTGTGGTATGTTTATTCCTTAATTACCAGGTGACGCGTGTAGTATGTAGGTGTGTGTGTAATATTGGTGTGTGTGCGTGTTTTTGTATGTGTGTGTCTGTATGTATGCTCATTGAACAGTTTATATTATTGACATGATCCCACGTTTGAATTTGGGCAGTGAATCCGAAAAAATGTCAATGCTAGAGTTTAGGAAAATATTATTTATTCATATTGTAATATTACGGATGACTATTTTATTTTTTACATTTTATCCACACAAGATACCCTCGGGGCCTATGTCATCTTTGGGAATGCTGTGTAAAGGGTCTTTTTAGGGAAAGCAAGAAGAAAAAGTTCTGGGAAGGAAAAGATATGAGGGGTGGCTAGGAATCCAAGGGGGTGACAGAGATATGAATCAATCCATCCCACTGCGGTGCAAGGCGATGGGCCGAGAAAGATTCCAGTCTGTAGAGGTCAAAAGGTCTTCCTCAACCAGTCTCTTCCAATCCGGCCCGCCACGCAGTAAATGGCCGAACGCATAGGCTGCTAAGACAAACCTCACCCTATGAAATCGTGCACCCCTTTTAAGTCTCAAACGTAGCGAACTACTTGGGGTAACTAGGGGTGTTGGTTATCAAATAAATAGATCCAGGGGCGGCGGTACCCATACCCGCCTCCCTGTGAAATTGTAAAACACATAACTCAAATTCAAACTTTTTATAAATTCATATTTTTTATTTATGTTAATGGCACATTTTATGCCGTTTGTATTACAATAAATTAATTACAATTAATTAATAAATTAACCGAGCTTTAATATGATCATCATAGAAATTTGACGAGTTGTTCAAATTCTGTGAACCAACCCGTTATTAGTGTGATAAGTTATAACAGATCTAGTTTGTATATAAGAGAGGACCATAGATAATAATAGAATCAAGGGAGAAGGGCCATGAAGTATAATTAGTATGAAAAGCAAAATGTCGCCAAAGGTCGCCAAAATGGTTCACTCGTACTACGGCAAATCATATCTACGCAAAGCGTCGCCCTACATTCGTTTATGCTTGATAAACGGTGTTCCGTAACGCCGATTGCTTTTGACAGGCTGTGTAATAACCAATCGTATCGTCAGAATTTATACTTTATAGTTTAAGTTCGCACACGTCAGCTATACCCACGGAGAGCCGTGAGCCGAGCCAGTCGCACAAAAACCGTTTGTCTTGTCAAATTTCGATCCCCGGTTGTCTTATCGGATTAATCATAATACGTATTTTTTATCGCAATTTAACCAAAATAACGAGTGCTAACAACCACGCTAAACGTTCCAGTGCTGACAGATGATGCTCACTATGCAGATTTCACCATCTCCTCCCGGTAAGTTGATTGTGAATTAACGTTATGCATTGTGTCTTCGCATCGCCTGTCACAAGCTATATAATTCATTTATACTTTATCTGTGTGGAATAGCCCTTTAAAGTGCGGCTATTCCAACCCCTGTTCGTTCTTCGAACATTTTTGGTGCCGAAATCAGGGAACTTTAAGATTATTATCTATCTATGCCAAAACGGATAGTGCTGTGGAATGTTTCTTAATTTTTGAATAATAATCAATTCGAACAGTAATTAGGTAGGTACCTAGCTCTTGAGTATTTACGACCTACCGCGCATATAATTATAATAGATTATATTATTATTATTTATTTTTGTTTCGTTTTTGGGTACGTTTCCAATCGTGTTTATTCAACATGGGCCCAGCGATTCAAATAATGCGCCGGAAACGGAGATTAGCGAATAATAGATTACTCAAGACACATGAAATAGCAAAAAACGCTTTGCACGATGCAACTAAGTGCAACTTACTGTTAGCGCATTATACTACTCTGGAAAAGATAGTTCTTGAATTTGAAACGTCTCACGCGGAAATATTAGCTTTAGATGACACAAACGAAATTGATGAGGATAAAATTCGCGAAACCTTTGACGAGATGTATTATCAAATTGTCGAAATTTACCAGGAGTTAACCAGTCAGCCTCTCGATTGTAAGACCGCGAATGCGTGCACAAACGTTAAATTACCAAAAATAAACATTCCAATATTTTCTGGAAATGTCAAGCAATGGCCCGAATTTTACGACATGTTTAACGCTTTGATTCATGAAAACAAATCTTTATCCAACATCGAACGCATGCAGTATTTGTTCTCATGTTTATCTGGAGAAGCTTTAGGGTTAATTCGGACATTTCCAGTACAGGGAGCTCACTACGTTGAAGCATATCAAAGATTAATCGCGCGCTATCGTAACGCGCGTGAACTCGCATTTACGTGTTGGCGGGAAATGCTAAATTTAAATTTTCCGCCCAACGATCCTTTTGAATTCCGTCGCGTGTTCGATGTATTTAATGAGGATTTAACAATTTTAAAAGAATTGGATCTCCCAACAGATGATTGGGACTTCGTGCTTTGTTATTTAATTCTGTCGAAATTAGATTCACCTACAAGATGCGCATTCAAACAACTTCAGTCTCCTACCAAGCTGCCTTCATATTTGAAACTCAAAGAGTTTCTTTATAACAAATGCGAAGCTCTTGTACGAGACTTACATTTTTCGACTCGTGATAGCAGTAATATTGACAAACCTCTTGCACGGAACTTTAATCAGGCTGCCAAAAAACGCACTTCAGCGCTTCTTTGCGATCTTAAAAAAGGACAGCCTGAAACAAATAGGTCCTCGAAGTCTACCACTTACCTGAAATGCTCCTGTTGCGGGGAAGACCACTCCATTTCCAAGTGCAAGGTATTTGCACTCAAGTCAGTTCAGGATCGCCTACAGTTTGTTCAATCACACCGTTGGTGTTTCAATTGTCTTCATTCTTCTCATTATCTTAAAGATTGTAAATCTTTGTTTACATGTCAAAAATGTCAGCAAAAACATCATACTTTGCTCCATCGAGACGAAAACGCTTCTTTGGAAGATCAGCATCAACCCTCCACGACGTCTACGGACCAGTACGTCTTCCGACTCTAAAATTCAGGTCCTCACCAACTTAGGAGACAAGTCCATAGTACTATTGTCAACCGCCAATGTTGGCATTCGCGATTCATCCGGCCGTTTCCAAACCTTTCGCGCATTGATCGATTCGGGCAGTCAAGCTCACTTCATCACCGATCGTGCAGCAGAGCTCGTAGGCATCCCTCATCAAGCCAGTTCTCAGAGAGTTAGCGGCTTAGGCCAATCTTCCGCAACCACGTCAGGAGTCATTCAATTAGAGATCGGTGTTAAGGGACGGGTTCTCTTCAACATCAAGGCACTTACGCTGCCTAGTATCTGCGGCAACATGCCAACTGTTCGTCTAGATAAGTCATCGTGGCATCAGGTGAGAGACTTGCCTCTTGCCGATCCTGACTGTCACAAACCGGGACCGATTGATCTTCTTCTGGGTGCTGAGGTTTTCTCTTCTCTTCTGAGACCTGGTAATTTGAATGGTGGTCTACCTCAGCCATCAGCTTTCAATTCTGCATTTGGTTGGCTTCTTCTAGGTTCAGTTGGTTCGGACACTGCTCACGAAACGAAATCTTTCATCGTTACTAACGAGGACCGGCTTCACGAAGAAGTCCAGCGACTGTGGGAGTTAGACACCATTCCCCAGTCTTCACACCTTACTCCTGAGGAACAACTTTGTGAACAAATGTACTGCACTGACCACTCACGGGACGGATCTTCGGGAAGATACATCGTATCCTTGCCTTTCCGAGAAAGGGGAAGGGATATCTCTTTCCCAGGGTCGCGTGAGATTACTTTACGCAGATTCCATTCACTCGAGCGCAAACTCATAGCAAATCCAACCTTACGTGAACAATATTCTGCTTTCATGACTGATTATTTACACAGTGGTCACATGACTCGTGTTCCTGAAAAACATTTGCACAAGGGAAAGTATCACATACCTCATCATTGCATTCTTCGTCCAGGCAGCGCTAGCACTAAGTTAAGAGTGGTTTTCGACGCCTCAGCGACGGATGTGAACGGACCCTCGTTAAATGATACCTTGCTTATCGGTCCAAAGCTTCAAAAGAACCTGCTGGAGCTTTTGCTAAAATTTCGTACATCATCGGTAGTGTTTACTGCTGATGTACGACAAATGTATCGCCAAATATTGGTTCAAGAACCAGATCGTGCTTTTCAAAGAATATTTTGGCGTTTTCATTCGTCGGAACCCATCCAAGAGCACCAATTGCTTCCGATATCCAATACATTTGCGTGGTCGGATTCAACCATCGTACTCGCCTGGTTACGTTCTCCTTCGTGTCGCTGGAAGACTTTCGTGGCCAACCGTGTCAGTCGCATTCAAGATGCCCTCGAAGGGACTCCTTGGCATCACGTGTCATCTGGAGATAATCCAGCGGATGTCGCTTCTCGTGGTCAATCTCCAGCCGATCTAATCGATAACACGTTATGGTGGGCGGGGCCTTCGTGGCGGATCCAGTCATTCGATTCTTGGCCGTCTTTCGATGGCAATGTCGACGAAATTGAACTTCACTCTGAGGAACGAGTTCGATCGTTATTTGTCCAACAGGACGAAAATCTGGTGGACCTATTACTAATTAAATTTTCTTCGATTCAGAAGATCCAACGCATTCTCGGTTACTGTCTTAGATTCATCTACAACCTACATAATAAAGAATTTCGTCGTTTGTATCTTCCATTAAACCGTGCCGAAATTCACACTTCAATTTTGACAGTAGTTAAACGCACTCAACATCTACATTTTAATGATGATATCACGCGCTTGAAGGATGGCAACCTTTTGTTGAAACGAATGCGGAAGCTTAATCCCTTCATTGACGATCACCGTGTGCTCAAGGTGGGTGGCAGGTTATCTCGATCTGGGCTCGAATTCGAGCATAAACATCCAGCACCTCTGGAACCTTTCATTAGTGACCCACCCGCCGTTCATGTTAAATCGGTTAAAACTCATCTCTATCGCTTAATCGGTAACCTAACGTTAACTTTCGAGGAGCTGACGACACTATTCGTGCAGATTAAGGCCATGCTAAAATCTCGGCCTCTCTACCCGTTGAGTTCTGACCCAAACGATTTGCGCGTGTTGACTCCAGGTCATTTTTTTACTTTGGAACCCTTGACTTCCGTGCCGGTCGAGGATTATACCGATCTACAAATCAACCGTCTGAGTCGCTGGCAACTCATTCAACGTTTCCAACGGGATTTTTGGAAACGTTGGAAGTTTGAATATCTCCAATCGCTAACTCAGCGCGCCAAGTGGACCAAAAATTGCCACTCACTCTCTGTGAATGATGTAGTGATAATCCGAATCGAAAATACTGTCCCTTTGCACTGGCCTCTCACGCGAGTCGACAAATTGCACCCAGGTCCCGACGACGTTGTGCGTATCGCTACGGTTCGTACATCGAATGGTTCTCTTCTCACGAGACCATTAACCAAATTATGTCCATTGCCTAGTCAATGTGACTAATCATCTTCGCTTCCGCGGCGCATTCTCTCTTATCGATTTTCGTTATTCTTATTTTCATTATTTTCTTTTCTTATCATTTTCATTATTATTATTAATATATATTTTTTTTTCTTCTTTTTCTTCTCTCTTTTCACTGTTCTTCATTCACGCAACGTTCCACAGCATTGCCCGTTTTGGTTTCTAAATTTTCTTTAAAATACACGTTATTGTATTTTGGTGGGCGGAATGTTCCGTAACGCCGCGCCGATTGCTTTTGACAGGCTGTGTAATAACCAATCGTATCGTCAGAATTTATACTTTATAGTTTAAGTTCGCACACGTCAGCTATACCCACGGAGAGCCGTGAGCCGAGCCAGTCGCACAAAAACCGTTTGTCTTGTCAAATATCGATCCCCGGTTGTCTTATCGGATTAATCATAATACGTATTTTTTATCGCAATTTAACCAAAATAACGAGTGTTAACAACCACGCTAAACGTTCCAGTGCTGACAGATGATGCTCACTATGCAGATTTCACCATCTCCTCCCGGTAAGTTGATTGTGAATTAACGTTATGCATTGTGTCTTCGCATCGCCTGTCACAAGCTATATAATTCATTTATACTTTATCTGTGTGGAATAGCCCTTTAAAGTGCGGCTATTCCAACCCCTGTTCGTTCTTCGAACAAACGGAGAAAACTCACTGATGTAAAATACTGTTAATTTATTATAAATCAGGCAATTTATTCGTTTTCCCGTTAAAAACGGGACTGCAGGCATTTCATGAATGAATTGACAGAGTTTCTAACAAAGTATCAGCTAGAATTATGAGAACAGCGGAACATGTGTTCATACAAATACAGATATTGATATTGACATACTGATTATCGTATTCCGTCATGATATTTATTAGGAAAAGAAAATGTTTTCGATATATTCTGAATGACTAAAACTTTTCACAAAATTGGTATAAATATTTGTTTTGTTTCGTAAGTTGCGATTCTTGTATTTATTTATTTAATATCAACGATATAAATATACCATAAACAATGATAACATGTCACAGTTAAAATCGTAGAAATATTTTTAAAAAAGAATTACAAATATATGTGGCATTTGATTGTGAAATGACATTAGAGAGTAAGTAAGTAAGTAAACAAGAGATACAAGTACATAAGTTTCTATAGTGCAAATAAGGTAGAATTATTAGATTAAATTAATATTGAATGAAAATATTTGATAGCATAGCCCTCTTGTACCTACCTTGCGTGCAGTTAAATAGATCTTCCACATCTGCGTATCTATTACTAACTTCATGCAACCTAGGTACAAGAGAGTGTTTGGAATACTCAGTCCTGATATTGTTGCATTTAAACAAAATTTTAGAACGAGTAGCTCTCGTGGGTATATGAAATTCAATGAGGTTAATTAAATCAGGACTGTCTATACTACCATTTTCAATTTTGAACATAAATATTAAGTCGGATATAATTCTTCGATCAGAGAGTTTAGATAAATTTAGAGTTAAAAATAAATTATTTTAAGTCATTATAATTTATATTTTCAATGGGAATACCGAGTTTAAAATTAATGTGTCTTAGAAATTTATGTTGATTTTTTTCGATTGAATCTGAATGTAATTTGTAGTGGGGGGACCAGATCGAGGAGTTATATTCGACTTGACTACGAACCAGGGATGTATACAAAATTTTTAATGTTGAAATATTCTTGAAACCTCTGGAATTTCGAAGAATGAAGCCTAGCATTTTCATTCCTTTATTATTAATATTATTTATATGCGATATAAAGTTTAATTTAGAGTCGAAAGTTATCCCCAGGTCATTAATTTCTTCGACAGAGGTAAGGATTGAGTTATTGAGTTTATATGATTGAATAATTGGTTGATTTATTCTGTAAAATTTTATTGAATAACACTTATTTATGTTCAGATGAAGTTTGTTAAGAGAACACCAATTAATTAACCTGTTCAAATTATTTTGTAGACAGATACAATCTTCAGCGCTTTTGATTATTTTAAATATTTTTAAATCATCTGCGAAAAGTAAAGCATCAATATCTTCATCAAATATATTTACAATATCATTTATAAAAAGTAAAAATAATATTGGGCCTAAATGAGACCCCTGTGGTACACCACTGGTAGCTATAAATTGATTGGAAATGAACAAATTGATTTTTACAAGTAAAACTCTATCAGTTAGATAGCTAGCAAACCATTCTAAAAGTTTTCCGTCAATACCGAGCTTACGTAGTTTGATCAGGAGAATTTTATGGCATACTTTGTCAAAGGCCTTGATAAAGTCCGTAAATATGGAATCGTCTTGAGTTCTGTTAGCTAATGCGTTTGATATATGTTTTCATATAACGAGAGATTTGTCAGAGTTGATCTACCCGACAAAAATCCGTGTTGATTCGAGTAAAATTTTAAATTTTATCAAGTAATAGTTTTTCAAAAAGTTTAGGAATTACGGATAGCTTGCATATTAGTCTATAGTTAGTAACATCACTTTTATTACCCTTTTTAAATATAGGAGTTAGATAACAACGTTTCCAAATATCAGGGAAGTACCCTGTGTCAAGGGATTGATTAAACAATAGAAAAATCGGCTCAGCCAGTGAAGTAATGCAATTTATCAGGATATTGGGATGTACATTATCAGGTCCAGCCTTTTTGTTTTTGTCTAGGGATTTGATTTTACTTATAACGTCTTTTATATTGATGTGTATGCTCTCAATAAGCGACGAAGGTGGTATATAATTGTCTGGGATATCTTCGTCATAGACGCTTTTAAAATAATCAGCAAAATAGTTAACTTTTACATTCATGTCAGTACTACTCTTTTCTTTGAAGTGCATTGAAAGGGGTAAACCTAGTTTGTTTTTTCTAAGAGAGTTAACGTGAGTGAAAAAGTTTTGTATATTAGAAGGTATAGAGTTTTCGATTCCATTTATATAATTGAAATATGAATTTCTTGATAGTTTTTTACATTGAGTTCTATAGTTGTGAAATATCTTGTAGTCGTTAAGAGAGTTCGATTCTTTAAATTTTTTGTGTACAATTTTTTTACAGATAACTAGGTTAATTAGCTCGCCACTGAACCATTTTGGGAACTTCGCTTCCTCGAAGTGTGAAAGTGGTACAAAGCTTTCAATGGCCTTGTTAATAATTTTGTAAAATAATTCAAGATTATAGTTAATAGTATTATTATGGTGAAGAAATGACCAGTCTTCATTTGCAAGATATTGATTCATGTTAGAATAGTCAGCTTTGGAGAAATTATAAGTTAGGTTAGGAAGAACAGTTGCGAAAATTTTTTTTGCAAATTTTTTTTGAAAATTTGTTTTGCATACACAAAACTTTGTTTTGTGTATGCAAAACAAAGTTTTTTTACTTACAATGATATTATATTATTTAGCAAAATATTATATTATTTAGTCAAAAAGAACAAAATAGAATAATTATATTTTTTACATTAACTCCACACAGGAGGTCCCAACGAAAATAATTTCCCTCAGGGTTATATCATCTCTGGGGATGATGTTTAGGGGGTTTTTTGAGAAGAGGATGGAGTAAGGAAACACAGAGACCGGCAAATCGTTCCACAGCTGAGCTGTTGAACTCAAAAACGAGTCGTAGAAGTGACAAATGTTAACAGTGTACACAGGTACGTTTGGCGGGTTTCCCCATTGTGCGATTTTATAACATTTGCAGGTTTATTCATTTATTGGATAACCAGCACCTCTGCCATTGGTCACCCTAAGTGGTTTGCAACGTTTAGTGATTTAGCAGGGGTGCCCGGGTTCACTTGGTGTGGTGTGGGTCTCTCTATCTGGTCTCTCGATCCATCGCGTTGCTCCGCAGTGTGAAGGATATATTCATACGTCCGTCACTCCTGGACATACTGATCCCTAGATTCCTACCCAACCCTCATACATTTTACCTTCCCAGAACATCCTCTCCTTCCTTTCCTTAATAAAGACCCTCCGATAGGTCCATAGGGAAATTATTATCCTCAAGGCCTCATGTGTCGGGTTAGTGTAAAAAAAACCACCAATGCCGAAACGATCAACAACACTAGATACTCGGAGCATCTTCCATTGTTATACCGGTAGATAAAGTACAGCACACCAACCTGACGCCAGTGCTCTAAAGATTGCAATCCGATCGTAAGATGGGGAAATCTTTCAACAATTTTTCTATGGATTTTTTATGTTTTTTAGTGCTCCAGACCAGAGGTGGCTGTCAAATAAAACAGTGGGGCGCACATGCAATTTGTTCAGGGTTAATAGTTGTGTACTATTAAAGTATTTGCGATCATTGTACAGTGCATGTAGCTTTTGAAAGGCTAAATAGACTCAGGAAAATTTAAAATTTCGTAACTCAGAGAGATTTTTTTTCTCCTTTCCTCGTCATATCTCCCAAAGTTTATATTATCTTCAGAGGACCAGTATTTTGATAAAATGCTTTCAGTTAATTATTCATTGAAAAGTTTGGTTTTAAAAAAGCAATGCGTTATATGAAGATTCGAACGATCTATCAAATTTGCGGCAAGCCCCGTCCTCACGTCATATGAAAAAACAGATCAATTATTACTGTTCACACAGAATAATTTGAAATCCCCACCACTTAAGGATGCTGTCGGATTCAGTTACCGAGAATTAAGCTGACAAATTAATTTTTAATTCAGTAATGCGGGAATGTGACACTTTGATGGATGGTGCAGAAGTGATTTATGTATGCCAGTGGATGACACACGACAAAGAGGGAGATGAGACAGATTATCTAGAATAGATAAGAAATTTTTTGCAGTCAAGCGTGGGTTTTGCTCGGTCTATAAATGGTTTAATCTCCTAACGCTTTTTCGTACCGGGTGCCACGCGAATTCCTCGAAAGTTGACGGTGATTTATTTCTTTGAGGATATATTATTTTTCAATTTTGAACTGAATTTATCTACGTCTTTAAGCTTTTCCACGCCCGAGTTACGTTTTATGGCTGTTTTCGCAGGAATGGTTTTATTTCGAGCCATTTGCTGAGGAATTTTACGACTTTAGTAGTATGATTGCTATGGGCAAATCATTTTTTTAGATAATCTTAAAAGGTTCGTCGAGCACTAAAACCTTAAAAATATTAAATTTCTTATATTTTCCATGATTTACAATATATTTATATCATCAATATCAATTATTGAGGAGACTACAACACTACACTACAACAAGCCTGACATGTCATTTCGTAGCAATGCATACCGCAGAAGGCATGTTTACAAGTCGAGAGGTAAGGCTCTCGACTAGCAAATCTCAGTTTTTTTTATTTCACAATTTATTAATTTTTAAATAATATATAGTGTATATACTTTCGGCACATTGCAGAGTGGAAGAGTTTCTCAGTATCGCTCTGGTGTAAGATAAAAAGTCAGAACTGAAGCGTTGCTTGAAATGGCTTAAGCTGAGTTTGTTGATTAGATCTGAATAGCCAGGTAGTACCCCACCTTCCTCTTTCTCATCTCCTTCCCATTCCCTCTACATTCAGCCTAATAACTTCCCCAATTGAGGATTCTATTTCAGACGGTTCCGAGCAGTTGCGACTTTAGTGCGGTTTCAAATGCTTGGAAGACAACTGTGCTGACCATTACACAACGAGCCATTCTAAAAACAGTGACATAAAAGCATTATTATGAACGATGTGATAATTATTATTATATAAAACATTTCGAGCGTGTTTGAAATTCTAAAATTTCTTTTATGAAAATATAAATAAAAGGTAGAAATTAATAATTACCCGTTACATTAAATTCTCAATAAACTAATTTATTACCCGGTTAGTAGAGAATTATTCTCAAGTCCAACTGGGGAGCTAATCTGTTTACTTATACTTATAAATAATGTAGGTATCTGGACAAAATAGTAGGTATATAAAAAAATATCAGTAAGTATTATCTAAAATATTACAAATATTTTACAGTGAAAATACGCACCAATTAGCAACAGAATAATAAAAGAAATAGCAAAAGATTGGACTTAAAATCATCGGTAAAATATCATTCAGTCTGTTGGTTTTGCATAAAATAGTAATATAATTTTTATTTTTTTGATTGGAATAGCTTTTGTCACTTTTTATTGCATTTGGTAAATCGTAAGGTATTTGTAGTGGTGTTGTGCAGCTGGCGTGTTGCTACTAGGTACATATAATATATTCCCTATTGTTCTAGGTCACTTACTTACTCTGCGTTGAGGACAGTTTGGGTTCTTTAAAAACTACTAAGATAGCATTTTTTTCAAAAACTTTTATAATCGTAGGACCTTAAATTTATTAAAAAGTTCATTGGTTGGAAAACCCCCTTTTTAAAAATAACTTTAATAATAGTTTTTGTTTTACTATTGAAGATAATATAAGCGATTGCTAAACGAAAATTTGAAACAGAAAAATATAAAATCTAGGACTCAAACCCAAGACCCTTGCCTTGTCGGGGCACCGCTCTACCAACTGAGCTAATAAGACCCTATCTCCTTCGGTCATATCTAACTGTATCATACTTCAAATAAGAACTACCAACATTATCTTCATTTTTCTCACCGCACATTTTTATTGGCTGCTATCTTTATGTATGATCGTAAGATTCAACCCGAACAAAATGCAATCTAGATTTCCTCAGATATTCAGGGTGTTAAGAGACATACTTAATTTTACGCTTAAATTTTGGTTTCCGGTAACTATTTTTTTTCGAGGTGGTTCTTCATGATGGTATAAGTAACCTTTTTCCAAAATCCAATATTTTTTTCCCCACAAAAAAATATTTTTCCACACAAAAATATTTAATTTCACATACAAACATTTAAAAATTTTTTATCTAAAAACTACCTTAAAACGTTGGATTTTCTAAAAACTTCATTCATCTTTTTTTACTTGTACAATCTTTTAGAATCACCCCCCAAAGTTAGCGCACCCTACCCCCGGACACCCTGTACGTAGTGGGTATTATCATTTCAAATAAAGTCCGCTTTCACAAATAGATTCCTAATTATTATTGGAACCTATCTATCACTAATCGAATTACGGATTATTGGAAAAGCCGAGATGAGTCTTTATCGTTAAGTGATTGTTTATTTCAAAAAGTTCAAAGTTCAATAAAATCATTATTTTGTAATTAGCTACAACGAAACAGCATTATTGGTAACAGTATTATTTTCTAATTAGAGAAAATTTAGGGCTGGAAATACGGTAAAGTCGGTCGACCGACGACGTAGCGCTGACGAGCTGGATCGATTGTCCTCGCGATCGGCAATACGGCTCTTCATTCATTCGATTACCTACAGGTAAGGGACTGGCGACGACAGACGTAACCTAACTAATACTGCAATTATTCGACTAAGATTGGTTATAACTATAAATATTAGTAATTCCCCCAACTTTTAACATTCCCATATATTCTGATGACAACATGTTACACTAGCGGCGTGAGTTGTGCGCCTTGGTTTTCTTTCATACACTGTATTTATTCTAATGAATTTTATGTGGATGTCATAAATTTTTTAATTAACGTGAGTAAATTAGAGGAATCGAAAAAAAAAAATAGGTAACCGAAATAAAATTTTACCTCTTTTTTGCTCATACAAAAATAATAAAATGTTTATTAATTTTATAATTTTTTAAAATATTCTTATTTATAGATTTCACTTTTAATGTAATCTACATTTTCATTTATATTTTTAATCAAAATTGATCGAAATAAAAACAAGAAAACACCGCCAAAATAAATTCAATTTGCCGCCATTGAAAGTAATTTCAAAGACAATACGCTACACTAGTGCCTCTAGTGCTTTTTTTTTAGTATGGCAAACATTCCCGGGTTACGAATAACCTGATAATTTTTTATTACTACCATCACAGTAAGCGGAAATATTGCTTTTGTCGTGAATGATGACTTAGCCAGTAGAGGAATCGAACACATGACACCTGGGTGGTGACCAGACGCGGTGCCCACTCAACCACTTACAGGTAATTAAATATATAGAATGGAAGATTAATCGACTATCAAAGATAATAACTAACTAATCATCGCATTGTTTCCCATCTAAAATAATGGACCACCAATCACAAACATATGTCCTCTTATTGATTATCCCTATCTATCATTCTTACTCTTAACATATCTTGACTTCTTCCACCATTGATAAATCATCCTTAACTACCTTTCTCCGTTCATTCACTCTACCAAAGAGTCTTTTGGATAGTAAGCTTTCAGGACGTGTGAGCGGGAAACCTAACCTAACATAAGCGGATGAATGGTGTAAACAGGCTGAAAATAGTGCCGGGCGCATTATCTGTCGACCAACGACGTTGCGCTGACGAGATGGACCGATGGTCCTCGAACACAGCGCGTAGCAAATCGTGTGGCACTACAGCTCCTCATTGAATCAACTACATATTACTACACGCGACCAACGCGACGTATGCGACCGGAATACACGTCACAGTATTTCCAACCTCAGAAATAAGTGAATAAAGAGGCGGTCAGCAGGAGACCGATGAGACTGAAGGTCTTTCTTAGAAGTGGCCAAAACCTATTGATAAAAAAATAATTGTAGAACCAAAGACGATTAAATTAATAATTTTGTGAAAATTCGTTTTTACTAACTTCATTTATTTGATACATCAGATCCAACTTTTACAAAACTGGAAATCAATTCTTGTTACATAATATAAAAATAACTTGAGAGGCTTGTTTAATAATAGCATTCGAAGCCATAGTACAACTAATGTGTTCACCTCAAAATCCAAATTCGAAAAAATTGAGTACTATCATAGACGTTCAGTAAATTGACATTTTCTCATTTTCTAAAGCTTTGCTAAAAGCCCAGTTCGTAAAGGTTGATGAAATTTTTAATGACAAACTAATTTTTATAGACATGTTTGTAATGCATAGCACAATAATTATTAGCTGGAAACACCAATACAAATTGAAAAAAAAATCTAATTAGCAGTAAATGTTGAATGAAAAATATTAGTACATATTCAATTATTTGGCTGTTTTAGAATAAGCCGAAGTAGCGCGATGGTAAAGCAGCTGACCGGCAATCAGAAGGCTGCGGGTTCAGTTCCCGCTGGCGGCATTCATTTTCGCTCGGAAGTTTTTTTTTTCAATTTGTATGAGTGTTTCAGCATAATAATTATTGCTTATAAAATTTTTTTACTATTGTTTTCATAAATAATTATATTTTGTGACTCGATGTCGAAATATGCGAATGCTTTTGTAAGGGATAAAGGACCTGGTACTCGGTGTATGGTGAAAATATATATTTTATATATATATATATATACACACAAAATGAACCTTTGTCTGTCCAACTGGGAAGGATTCCCGTTTCAGGACAGCCAAATTGTGTATTTAGTACATAATATCCTTACAATGGAATGGCGATGCTGTCAAAACAAATTTTGAGAACATTTTTGATTGAATTCGAACTGACAGGATGGTTTCTTTATCCTTGAAAGAATTGCAAAGATTTAATTTATTACCAGGGTCAATTTGGATAACATAGTAATTGCATTCAGAACAGATGAATGGTTTCTTTCGGGACATCACAAGTCTGAGATTCTTTCCAGGGCATTTTGGAGAACATTTACAATTGTATAGTTAGATTTTCCAAATTTATAAATCAGTATAAGACATATGAATCCTGTAGTACTTTTTAAAGAATTTCTTAGGAAATAGAAATTACACATTACTAGACCAGAATATATGCCGTATGAATTTCCAATTTTAAAATTTCGAATCTTTATTTATTAAATGACTTGTCATTATTAAACAGTAATCGAAATAAAAACCGCGCAAAAGATTCGTAAATTTTAATTTAAATAAAACAACAATGAAGATCAATTATAAGAAAGAAATATAACCATTTTTAAACTTGAAATAAAAAGTTACTTTAGATCCACAAATTAAGAGATTATTTTCCTGCAAAATTTTATTTAACTATAAAAGTTACAATCAATTAAATTATTTTAAAATGAGGCTATAATATATGTTTTATTCAATTTGGTTTTACGCCCAGTCGGGAACAAAATATACCTAGTGAGCTATCGAATATCATACACAAAGTTTTTAAAGCATGCAATATCGTTAAACTGATTAACTGAATTTGAAAACAATATTATTTAAACATGTAATAGTACCATAAAAAAATATAGAAACTCGAACAATACGACAATAAGACAAATCACTACAACTACATTTCCAACGCTACCGTAATTTGTAGGAATCTACAAAGTGCTGGATAGATTAGGCTTTATTCATAGACATATGAATATTAATAGACCTGCCCTAAGTGATTAAAAGCGTATTATTCCCCACTCCCCATACCGGTTCCATTGGAGCCGGCTGGGCTCGCGTATGGCCTCCCGTGAATCTAGAAAATGTGACGTCATTATTCTTGTGTGAACTAGCGTCGAGCTATGGTCAAGGCATCATCGGTTCATTTTACGAAATAACACGGCAAAATGGTGGCTTGCGCTATGAAAACTTGTAAAAATAGAAGTGAAAAAGAGAATAATCCCAATTGTCGTATTACATTCCATAGGTTAGCATTATTTTAAGCTTATTCAGATCGTATAATATGGATCAGTTTTAGAAACATATACTATCACGCGATGGACGCGAAACACAAAGCCGTTTGCACAAGAATCAGGGATGTGCCTTCGCCTTTTGCGCTTTGATAAAATACATAATAGTATCATTTGGAACGTCTATTTTTTCATCTGTTATTTCTTGCTGGAACTCCGTCGTATTAATAAAGGATAATTGTTCGAGGAACGAACAAGGGTTGGAATAGCCGACTGAAGGGCTATTCCACACAGATAACGAACAAATGAATTCTATGACTTGTGACCTGCGAATGCGAAAACACAATGCGAAACGTTAATTCACAATCAACTTACCGGATTGCGGGTGGAATCTGCATGGTGAGACTCATCAGTCAGCACTGGGACGGTGATCGTGATTCATTAGCACTCGTTATTTTAAATTAAATTGCGATAAAATACGTAAGGTGATTTTTCCGATAAAGAACCGGCGATGGTGTTTTGACAGGAAGAACGGTTTTTGTGCGACTCGTTCGGCTCACGGCTCTCCGTGGTTATAGCTGACGTGTGCGAAATTTAAACTGTACAGTTTAAATTCTGACGATACTATTGGTTAGCACACGGCCTGTCAGAAGCAATCGGCGTGATGGAACAATAATAAACAAATCATTTTTAAATTTATTCCACTTTAATGGCGTTATTACTACAAAAACAAGGAGCAAATAATAATGTAACTGCTACGTATTATTGTGATTAAATAATTTTTGAAGTAAGTCGCGTAAATTAATTTGAATTTAAAGAGATAATTACATTATTTTATTATTAATAGGAACAGGGCGGTTGTGACAACCCTAGATCATTGTTCGAATGTGGCGATTGTCAGATGTGCTCGTCGCTGTTTACTGGGGTAAGTAAATTATGAACATTTGTGAAAGTGTCTTAACTAAATAAGGAAACAAAATATTCGACTCTGAAAATAGATGAAATTTACTTTGCTGAATTTGGACTTAGCAAATTTGTTCATAACGTGGCGAGCAATTAGCTCACCCATGTAAAATGTCTATTCATTCAAAAGCAGATTTTACTTTTAAGAACTAAATGGTGATATTATAATGCGAGATGCCTATATACTGTCAGATTGATTTATTGACAAATCTCAGTTAGCTTTCCCCTCTGCGTTCTCCAACAGTTGGTTTAACCCCTCGCCTTTAGGTTCTCGTCTATTAATATTCATATGTCTGTGGCTTTATTCTATAAATGGAGTCAGTAAATATGTCAATAGCGCCCCCTCAATTGTTACCCTGATCATGCATCCTATTGGTTCGTGAGTGCGTCTAATAGTTGGTTGTGTATGTATTGCAGCAGAATTTTATATTTTGTCTTGTGTTCATAGTCGGTACATGGAATTTATTAGTGGCAACGATGGCAGGGCTGTCAATTAATTTGTTAAAGATTCAGTGTAACACAACCAGGTCAGACATAATTCTCCTGTCAGACAGCGTAATAAGATGCAATTTATTAATCAAGCTGACATAATTAATATAATGTTTCGAGAGACCAACATGAAGAAGTTCAGCATATTGTGTTGTTTGGTCTCCTCACTTGTAATTCATTATTTGAGATCATTTTCACTGTATTCAGTACACTTAAATTCTTCTTCTATGAACTTTACAAAAATAAACGCTTTGAATAAGTTTTAATTAAAATAATTAAACACTAAATTGGATTGTTTCGAATAGTACCTACACTACATGAAAATATCCCAAATCGGGTCAACGAAGGTTCGGACTTGTTTACAAAATTAATTTAAAGAAGTGTTATAATTTAGCCATCTCACTCAATTTTAGCGAAGAACCAAGTTCGCCAGAAGAACAAACTTTAGATCCTGCGCAGAAAAGTCCCACAATGGACAGCGCTGCAAACCTTTGTCATACTTTAGCGTACTTTACTTTTCTGCGCATGGTCTTATTATTTCAATGTGCGCTCTTCGGTGGTCAATGTTTGACCGATTCTCGAACCCTTCTGGTGCCAAAAATATGGTGACGTGGTTTGCCTCCAGCTCGTCGAAATGATACCCAGATTTCATGTTAGGGCAAGTCTATTAATTTAAATTTCTATGGATTTTACAAAAAAGTTGTTACTCAAGTTTGAGCTGTCATCGTGATTTGCCAACGAACTCGATTTGAAAACACAATTAAAGTCATTGAATCGGAATCATTAAAGTATTCGATTTCAAAACATCAAAGAATCATTTTATTTAATTAGAATAATTTTGTGGGCCATTGTAAATAATCGCACAGTGAAAACTTTGAGTATTTACGGCGAAAACTTTAAAGTTTTCCCTTTATTGAATAGTAAACTGAGTGGGTTGTTTCTTACAAAACTTGTTAAAAGTTTCAGATAATCGCTACAATATACATATAACAAAAGCACAGCTAAAGCCATAAACCTAAAAGTTTCTGTTTTTTTTTTGTTTTTCCTTCAGACGACCTTTTAAACGATGCAATTTAGAATATTTTATCCTTGATAGAAAGAATTTTTTATTCATTTTCAAATAAAGACAAAAAAAAACTATCGGAACCATATACATCTAGATAGACAGACTTGCCGTAACATGAAATCTGGGTATCATTTAAATCAGCTGGTGGCAAACCACGTAATCATATTTTTGTCACCAGGAGGGTTCAAGAATCTTTGAATAAACTACGATATCAGTCGTACATTGACGGTCGAAAAGCGCACATTAAAACTACCGGATCAAAGACAAGTCTGAAAATGGAATGATATATTTTTTTTATATCGTTATGATCAGCGGTAGGCAGAGAGGACGGGACGTCAAACTCGGTCTTGGCACACACCCTTTGCCTTATTCACATACATGTATGCTCTCATACATACTCTTCTATTATTCTGACTCTTGACATGGTCCGACTTAGGAGAGAGTATTTGATTAACTTAATTGTGCCATGTCTTCCTCTGGCCTCCTCGGCTTATTCACATTGCCGTGAAATATTCTCCTTATACTCCTTTCATCGTTCATGCCCTAACCATCTAAACATCCCTTTCTTAATCATACTCATTACTATTACATCAACCTTGCATTCTTTAAGGATCTCCATATTTCTCACACGATCATACATGGTTTTACCATACATACGACTCAGCCATCTAATTTCTACAGCATTTAGTCTACTTTCATCCTTCTTCTGCCAGTTCCATGTCTCACTGTCATACATCAGGGTAGGTATCATCAATCTATTGGGGACTGCTAGTTCAGCTTCCTTGGAAAAAAATTGAAAAAACTGCATTTACCCTTCTTTCAATATCTCTGTCAGTTTTCCCATTTCTCGTAAACATACTTCCCAAATACACAAAATCATCCACCTGCTTCAAGTATTCCTCATTCTTAACTATATTGCACACTGTTTTCGTACTCTCTCTTTCAAACACCATTACTTTAGACTTACTTACATTTATCGTTAACTCATTATCTATACATACTTCAAAGGTCGCGGGTTCAAATTTATTTTGATAATTTTCTGTAATTTCACGTATTATGCATTTAAAAAGTATATAGTTTACTTGCGGCACGTTCCAGAGAGGAAAATACTCTCATTATCACCCTGGTGTAAGACAACCATTCCGAATTGAAACATTACTTGAAATGGCTTTAGCCGTCTCTGGTGACCAGATGTTAATAGCCAGGTACCCCCCACAACATTCCCCAAAATGGGGATGCCATAGTCTCACTAGCACCAGATGGTTGAGAGCTACTGGGACTCTTGTGCAGTATTCACACACAAAAAAGTTAAATGAATTTAAATTAAGTATTAGATTTACTATTGTAGCATCATCATGATTCATTTAGTCCACTTAACAATTATTTAAAAGATTAAAGGGTACTAAAAGTACATTTTAATCCACAATCCTTAACGTAAAACACTTTATTTAGACCCCCATTTCCCTCTTCAGTAACTATAAGGCAACATAAGACTTTAATGACGGGGATTTGCTCAACGCTCACATTTTAATTATTTCTGATTAACCTATTACTAAAATCTCAAGCTTTTCTAGAGGGATCCCTATGGATGTAAGCTATTTATATTTACGATGATAAAAAACTGAACCTCACCATTAAAATATTTTATGTAAAACAGTTTGAAAATTTTACTAAACGTTTTTCAACTATAAAATCAGCGGTGAGCAACGAAATTTATTTTCTAAACGTTGTATTAGAAACTTCCTGAGGGATCCCTCAAGAAACATTTGAGATTTTAGTAATACGTTCATCAAAAATAAATAAAAATAAACCCCACAGAATGATCGATTTTCTAAGCCTGCTTGGGTGAAGTCAACCGAATATTATTTTTACAAGACTTCATCACTTGTGTCGTTAGTTTCCCACATTATTTTAGAAATTTGATAGGGCAAATTCAATCACAGGTCTTACCAATACACCAGGGCCGCGCGTCGCCCATTTTCGTGCACTGCTGCTTCACTTACGTCGTTAAGATTCTGGCTTTATTTTAGGGTATTGTCTCGTCTAAAGAAAGAATATTAACACAATGAAATTGTGTTTACTAACGTTTAAACAGTTTTCACGCCTAACGTTGGGTTTATTATTATTGTGTTTCACAGAGGTACTATAATTGTACCGGTGTTATACCCATAGCTAAAGAAGGTTTAAATATTTAAGTAAACTATCAAATAAAAACCCGCTGACACGGTTCGAAAACTTCTTGGAAAGGTTTTTTTTAAATAACAGAAGGCGCCACATCTGTTTATAACGATCCTAAACTGTACAGTCATTAAAAAGGTAATACTATCAAATACGTAGATTTGAAAAGAGTTACACAGCGAACTCTCAAAATACTGCATCAGTTAGGGTAACCTATTTAGAAGTTCTTCGACCCGTCAATGGAAATTGTGAAATATAACTCTTTTTTATGTAAATACCGCACAAAAGTCCCAAATGCTCCCAAATGGAACGTGCCGCAAGTAAAATATATATTATTTTAAATGAATGAATTGTTAAATAGCTCAAATTGGAGTGTCTTTTTAGGAAAAGGAACGATAATTTCTGGGAAGGAAACATATATAAGGGGTAGGTAGGAATCTGGAGGAAATATGTCAAGAAGTGGCGGATGTATGAATCCATCCCTTCCACTGAGGTGCAAGGCTCAACTGAGGTGCAACTACCTTCAACCAGTCTCTCTCGATCTGGCCCACCACGCAGTAGGTTAGCAAACGAATCTACCGCTAAAACCTAGACTTACCTCACCCCACGAACGCCGGCACTCCTGCTAAATCACCACACGTAACAAACCACTAAGGGTGACCTATGGCAGTATGCTGATGGTAAGGTGAGACGATTGAAAGAGGTTGTGGTTATCGCAGTGTTTATTGAAGTCTGTGTAATTGATGTGATGACTTCAAACCGATGCTTGACGCAGTTGGTGGACATTATCGTGGTAAATCTTCCGATGGCCGATGGTCAACATTATAGAAGCGGATATGGGCGGTGATGGAGTGGTTGCAGCAAAGACCGCACTTGTTTGCTTATTACTGGTTGTGGAGCCCATAAGTCTTCCTGGTGCTCCAGTGCGAAGAAAGCTGAAAGGGCGTACTTCTTTTTCAGTAATATTTCACGTCTTCATACGTGACTGGTGAAAATTGATTTCTGGGCTGCATCTTACAGGATGAAGATTGCCATAATGTTAGCTAACCTACAAAAGAAGTGGGTAGAAGAACAAAGTACAATATGGGTATATCTTAACAAAATCCTAAGAATTCCCCGCGTTTACTGAGCAAGATAAAACGTAAGTAATTGCGATTCTGATATGTCAAGATACGCGATGAAATCTAAACTTTCCCGTAATAAAGGAAGTTCAGTTTATTTTTAATAAAATTTTCACGTGTGAGATGGTTTTTTTCCTTGCCTTAAGAAACACGTTAAAGTGCCAGGTAAAAATATGTAATAATAATTGTTGGTACGAATTGATTACCATTGATGTTTTTGCTACTACCGTTGCTTAATATTTAAACAGTTTTGTGATTATTCACATTGTTATTTTCCTTTCCTAAAAGTTTTACCCCGAAAGGAACAAGAACTGAAGAAAGAAGCTCGAAGTCATTGTTATTTATTTGGTATTATCACACATGTTTTTTGTTTTTATTCGAATTCTCGTCATCGTTCAGAGTACATGTTATTTCGCTGCTCGGATCATTAATCTCGTGAAAAGTCCAATAAATAGTGCAAATTTCATCCCAAATTCAATATTGTCGCATGGTGAAATATAAAATTAATAGTGATTGTATAAGGTAAATAAGGCACCTATAAACTGTAAAAAACCGAAACCAACACCATCACCAAAAGGCTTCGTTTTCTCTTTGTTCTATTGATCTTCTCATTTCATTTACGCACAGTCCACTTTAAATGCCGATCGGGCATCAAAAAACCGTAGAAGGGTCCCAACTCTCCGTTTTCTCAATTATTACCCATTCTAAGAAGGACTACTCCAACCTAAAATATGGGAATACAAATTAAGTTATACAGCCTGGATGGCAATCCTAATTCCCGATCTGGCTTTTACCCCATTATTTTATAGTATAATGAATTTTTCGTTTATATTTTAGGTGACCGGAAAAAATCAGAATAATGAAATATCAAAACAATAACAAATTAGAACAATGACAAATAAAAACACATTTGAAAAGTGATAAAACTTCCTTAAAACACAATTTAAAAAAAAAACTTGGTTTGGTGAAGTTTTTTGATACGTTTTTTTTAGTCATATTTAATAAATTAATTCTAGGAGGGGTGTCGCAATACTACTGATGGCTTATAGGCTTATGAACGATATATTATCATAAACACACATTTTGGCTTAAATAGGATTCTATGTCCCTTATAATATACAACAATAAAATTCAATGACAGCTGTCGTGTTTTTATTTCACTCTTGAAATATCTCAAAATAAAATAAAAAATTCTAGCTAAAATCTAAATATCTATATTTTAATAGCTTTAATAGTGAAGTGAAGTTATACTAATTAATATTTCGTGCCAAAATGACTACACGAGCAACTGCAAAAACACTAAATACTACGGACACCCAACTCCTCCAACTTCTTGACAAAAAGTTTGAAGAATTTAAGGTACAATTTCTGGAAATCATCAGAAACGAGTATAAAGAAGAAATCGAGGAATTAAAAAATAAAATATTAACTCTAGAAAAAAAAATTGATACGAAAAAAAACAACAACCTTGAAAAAACTCTGGAACAAAACGCCGTAATACAAAGTGAATTTAAAGAATTACAAAAACAATTGGATGCTAACGAACAACACGCACGCATTAATAACATAGAGATCATTGGAATACCAGAAAAAAAACAAGAGAACCTGACGGAGATTATCAAAAGGATCTATTCAGAATTAATAATAAATAAATATCTTTATTGTGACAAATTTTCAAACTATGACTATGGAAATACATGTAAGACTGTTTTGTGTACATTGGTTTATAAATTAGAAGAGTATATAATTTTATCAATGGAAATTAATATATAAACAGTAGGTAAAATAAATGTAAATAATAGAAATGTTAATGTAGTTATATGTTAAGGTTTATCATAGCCCGCCTCACTAGGCTTAGCCTGTGTTGAGGCAGCTATCCACCAAGTTTATTTATAGTACTATAACGTACCTACAATTATATAAAAATATGAACACTCAATAGTTAGGTAGCATCAATATCAATACATCATATACCAAGTTCGTTTCTAGTCCTAATAATATACCTACAATTATATGAAAATACATACAATAATTAGGTTGCATCAATGACTGCGAATTTGGATGAGTGCACCGGTAAAGGCCCTATCATTACTTTTAATCCAAATTTTTACGCTATCTTTGAAATTTTTTTGTGAATGACATGTTTTTATTTTATCAGGAAGAATGTTATAAAGTCTAGTCGCAAGATATCTAAAATTTCGTTGTCCAAAAGTAGTGTGCGTTACAGGAATTTGAAGTAAGTCTTTGTTATTGCTTCGAGTACAGCGAGTATTAGATCTTTTTTCGTAGTATGTATGTTTATTTGTGTATAGGTGAGTGAGTATTGTTTTTGCGTATGTCTGCCGAACATCAAACACATTCATAATTTTAAAGATCAAGTTCGAGTCAGTAATTAGAGGAAGCCTAAGAATTATTTTTATAATAGTTTTCTGTGCCCTTATGATTGGGTCTAGTGCAGATGAAGTTCCACCTCCCCACGCTATGATACCATACTCAATAATAGATTGACAGAGTGCAAAATAAACCATTTTCAAGTGTTGTAAGTTGAGGAAGTTTCGTATCGTTCTGAAGAAGTGCATGGTTTTTCTTATTTTGTTTGCAATACTTTGAGTGTGAAGATTCCATTTGAAGTATGGATCAATGGTGAGGCCGAGGTACTTTATCTGAGCAGTGCGCTCAATGTAGGGACACTGACAACATTCTTCAGAATTCAAACATGTGTGTATTCTAATAGAGGCATCGTCATGAGGTTGACCTGTAATATTAATGCTTGATGTGATGTATTTGGTTTTCTCGGCATTCAGTGTGAGCGTATTAGTATCCAACCATTTTTTTACAATGCTTATGTCCGTTTCAGCTTTTTTGTACACAGCTGGCCAAGTGTCAGCTTCAAACAGAAGAACAGTGTCATCGGCAAAACTAACTATTTTCCCCTGAATATTAATGTTACATAAGTCGTTAATATACACCAGGAACAAAATCGGTCCTAATATGCTTCCTTGTGGTATACCATAATTAGTTGAGCAGGTGTTGCTTAATATGTTATTTATTTTAACTTGTTGCTTACGCCCATTAAGGTAGCTTTTAAAGAATTTAAGTTCGTTGTCCGCAATACCGATTTTTTCAAGTTTATTTGTTAATTTACTGTGCGATATGGTATCAAAGGCTTTAGATAGGTCTAAGAAGATTGAAATACATTTTTTGCTTTTATCAAGGTTTTTAACAATGAAATCAGTGACAGCAGCAATAGCGTCTGAGGTACTCTTGTTTTCTTGAAACCCGTATTGATTTTCTGAAATCAGTTTATGGCTCACGAGAAATTTTACCAACTGTGCATTGACAACCTTTTCAAATACTTTAGATAGACTAGTTAGTAGAGTTATTGGTCTGTAGTTGTTTATGTCTGTCTTGTTACCTGTTTTATGTATAGGAATAACAATACCTTGTTTCAGGTTTGAGGGGAAGTGGCCCTGAGTGATACTAGAGATTATTAAGTGTTCTAGGGGCAATGCAATTTCCGTAGACAGCGTTTTTAAAATCTTGGTTGATAACCCATCAACTCCGGCACTAGACGTGTTTTTTAGGGAATTAATTATTTTTAGAATCTCTTCCCCAGACACTTTTTGAAAGTTAAATCTTCTTTGAGAAAATTGGAGTCCTATTTCAGAAGTTTGAGCATTCCCACAATTTGGTAGACGAGAAGCAAGATGTGACCCAATATTAATAAAAAAATTATTGATGTGATCCGCAACGAGCTTTGGGTTTTTTGAGGTATCAATAATTTCTCCATCAATGCAGAGTTTACTTATGTCTTGTTTGTCTTTAGTGTTTTGTGTATTTGTGGCTTCTCTTAAAATTTGCCATATTTTTTTGGGATCGTTGTTGCTTTCTTTGATTTTGACTCCGTAATAGATTTCTTTTGCCTTTCTGATGATGTCACCGCACGTATTTCTGTATCTTTTGTAGATGTTTATTGCTATTATTTCATATGGATTTTCTTTCACTTTTTTGTGTAGTGCGTTTCTTCTACGAATGCAGTTGATGATTGAATGACTTATCCATGATTTCAAGGGTTTAATTTTGTTTGGAATTTTTTTTGACAAAATTGTGGTATTATTACTTAATTCATTTTTCAGAAAGTCAACAAAATATATCCATGCATCATCTGAGTTATTTATTTGGAAAAGCTCTTGCCAAGATTTATTTTTAATTGAGGCTTTTAAATTTTCAAAGTTAATATTATTGTATATAAGAGACTGATCTCGTCTATTTTTTGTGGTGTCGGATTGCAAAGTGAAGATTGTTGTGTAGTGATCTGTAATTGTTGATTTGTAAATGATGCTTTTGTTTTGTTTATTAGTTTTGACCATTATGTGATCAATACATGAAGTTGATTCATTGACTATTCTTGTTGGTGTATTGATGGTACTAATTAATCCATGGAATTCTAACATGTTTAGGTAGTCATGACATTGGTGATGTGAATTGTTTGGGAGTATGTTGATATTTAAATCTCCCATAATTATCAAATTTTTAGTGTGGGAAAGATTGGATAATATGCTATTAAGACTATTTAGAAATGGTGTAATATTACGATTCGAAGGAGAGCGGTATATTGCTAGAATGCAAGTGTCATTATTGTATGTTATTTGCAAACAGTTCGCACCAATAATGTCTATTTCCGTTACAATAGGGTTAAGATCATTTTTTGTGTACACCACGACTCCATCGTTCTGGCTATCATGTTTTGTCGAATTGAAGGAAGAGTAGTGATTTATTAATTTTGGAGTATAAATGTTTGACAACCAACATTCCGTGAGAATAATTATATCAAAGTCTATATTAAGGTGGAGCTGTATCTGGAGTTCGTTAAAGTTTTTATTAATTGACCTAATATTTTGGTGCATAATTGTAGTGTTTTTTACCTCTGCTATAAGATATTTGCAAATTTTGGCATCTGAAGTAGTAAAAGGGTTGATTTGATCACCATGTTCTGCATACATGCGATTAAAGTTAATAGCCATTATAAAATTTATACTAAACAAAAAAAAGAATTGTTTAATTCCCTTGAATGAGAACTCCACTAATCCGTGGCCATCACTGGGGGTTTCAACCTTTCATTGCTAGTGCAGGAGTTCATTATTGTTACAGTGCGAAAATAAGCATAAAAGATATGACTCACCAATATTGGGGGAATCGACCCAGTGAATGACCGGTAAAAGTGGGGCTCTCAATCAAAGAAACTAATCATTTTTTTTAAGATCATCAGAATGTTTGATGTAGTGTATTTGTTTGTCGCCGTCATTTTTCCTAATCATTATTTTACAGTCTTTGTACCAGACATATTTGAAGCCCATTTCTTTTGCCCTTGTTTTAGACCTCCACAGAAGATTTTTGTTGTTTGTTTTTGGGGTGTTATGCCGTGTTGCGCTAACTCCTTCTTTAGCCGACGTTTCGGACAGCGTTGCAGTGTCCATCATCAGGGCAGATCCGGTAGATCCGAAGATGTGTGAGATCTACCGGATCTGCCCTGATGATGGACACTGCAACGCTGTCCGAAACGTCGGCTAAAGAAGGAGTTAGCGCAACACGGCATAACACCCCAAAAACAAACAACAAAAATGCTTTTGGCCGTGAGAATCTAAAAACTTACCTCCACAGAAGATCTTTGAAATAGTGACCAAGGATTTCACCAACAAAAATCTTCTGGAATCCGTTTCCTTGTGCTGTAATTGTATTAAGTTGCCTTTTGTTCAGTAGAATTTGTCGTCTTTTTTGGGGGTTAGTAAATCTGACGTGGAGTTTTGGGGGGACTCCAGGTCGTCGGTCCGGAATTTTCTTGATGTCGAGGATGTGATCGCTTTTTAATTCGATTCCTGAGACTGCGGCAACCCGTTTAATTATTTCTGCAGGCTGCTCACCCTCTTTTACTTCGATCCCTGTAAATTCAAGGGTGTCTTCATGAGTTACTTGCTCCACTTCTGCCAGTCTGACTTCCAGGCTCTTTATTATTCTGTCCTTTTCCGTTAGCTCCTTTCTCATTAATTCAACTTCCGAAACCAGTTTGATAATGGTCTCCATCTTAAGATGAATGTCATCGTACTGACGGCTGATGAAGTCCCTTGTGTTTCTGGTTTCTTGATTTTCATCATCTATTTTCTTTATTATTGCTTGTTTAAATAATTCCAATTTTTTTTCCATTTTCATCTAAATTTTTTCCAGCAGATTGTCGAGGTTTAAAACGTGGGGCTCAGATGAAAGGTTAGCAGCTGTCGTTTGTCCTTTGCTTCTCAGATTTTTTTCTGAATTTGCCATTTTGGTAGACACTGTAGGTCAAACACTGCCTCTATTACCCTTTTGGTTGACTTGAGATGTACTGTTAATTTTTCGATTTTAAAATACTGATAATTATTTATTCACTGGTCAATCACTGACAAATCGAACACTGACTTAGTAAAACTAACAATTCTCATCGGATTTGACACATCCACGGGGAAATTTTCTCGCTGTACCAGATTGTTAACTATTTATTTCGGGAGCAGATCAAAACACAGCTGTCACTCGATTATAGGTATTGTTGTATAATTAAATATAGTAAGCGACGACATTGAATACGCCACCCGAGTCACCCCCAAGGAGAAGATTGAAGGAAGACCGCGGAATATTATAGTAAAACTAAAGGGCAGGAAACAGAAAGACGAAATCATAGCAGCAATCCGGACAAGAAGGGGCCTAACAGCAGAGGATATTAACTTTAATGGAAAACAACGGATCTATATAAATGAACATTTAACTCATAAAAACAAAGTACTCTACAAAAAGGTCAGAGAGTTTACCAAAATTAATAAATTCAAATTCTGTTGGATCAAAAATTGTAAAATTTATGTAAGACTTAATGAAAACACAAATCACCATTGCATAAATAATTATAATGATCTAGAAAAACTAAAAACATACAATATTTCCATCAACTAACTTTCCAGCAACTTTATATTAACTGCACTATATACTTAATACAATGG
This sequence comes from Hesperophylax magnus, assembly GCA_026573805.1. Lineage (NCBI taxonomy): Eukaryota > Metazoa > Arthropoda > Insecta > Trichoptera > Limnephilidae > Hesperophylax > Hesperophylax magnus. The sequence goes on from JAIUSX010000081.1 coordinate 1,943,817, forward strand.
AATCTTTAGAATTATACTATCAAAACTTAAGAGGTCTCAGAACCAAGACACATATTTTTCTTCAAAATGTATTATTAAACAACTATGACATTATATGTCTCAGTGAAACATGGCTTAACAATTCAATCTTTAATGAGGAACTTTTCGATTCACGGTACCATATTTACAGACGAGATAGAGATTATCATAACCTCAATCAAAATCGCGGTGGTGGAGTTTTAATTGCAGTCAAAAGTAAATTAATTTCTGATCAAAAACTAGAATGGGATTCTGAAGCGGAAGACATATGGGTAACTATATCACTTCCTGGTAAAAAAAATCACATATGTACTTCGTACATCCCACCTGACAATAAACATCTTATAAATATTACTTCTCACATAAACAAAGTATCACAGATTATGACGGATAACAATAATGACAGTTTCATTAAAGTGGGAGACTACAACCTACCTCACTTACTTTGGTTACCAATAAATGACAACTGTGATTATATGTACACTGAACCCACAAATTCATTAAATCCCGCCCATTTTAACTTTATAGAATTTTTATCATTTAATAATCTGCAACAATATAACTCTCAGAGTAATAATATAAATAATCGCATTCTTGATTTAGCTCTAAGTAACATACAACTGAAAATTACTCACAATAACATTTCATTAGTACCAGAAGATGTTTATCATAAAACACTGCTAATTTCAATTCCTATTAAAAATAAAAATAAAAACCTGAAAACTAACACAAAGCAAGTATTACAATTTAGAAAAGCAGATTATTCAATGATAAACACAAAACTAAACGAAATTGATTGGGATCATAATCTGAACCATCTGAATACTCAATCCGCAACTGACGTCTTCTACAAAATATTGAACAATATTAAAATAAATTACATACCAACTAAACCAGCAAAAAATTATAATTATCCGCCATGGTATACATCATCTCTCATAAAAATAATTAAAGAAAAAAATTAATATCATAAATATACACTACCAAACGTTTTCACTCTTAAGATCAAGACAAAAACGAATTGCACAAGAACTCTACATTAATTATATACATACTGCTGAAAGTAACATGAATGGTAATCCTAAACTCTTCTGGAATCATTTCAATAATATGAAAAAAACACAATCGTCCCTTCCAAGGACGATGCATCTAGATGACAAAAAAGCTGAAAATGGCCAAGATGTATGTAATATTTTTATGGAATATTTCCAATCAGTTTACATAAAAGATAATAACCTACCAACATTTGACATACCAGAAAACACAAATAACATAAATATCACCACGGTTAAATTCACACGAGAAATAGTCTTAAAAGAAATAAAAGCTCTTGACATGAACACAAGCTCGGGGTGTGATGATATTCCGTCATACTTTATAGTTAATTGTGCTGAAACACTCGCTAAACCTCTCTGCATTATACACTAAGGTGGGTCATTTAAAAAAAAATGATAATTTTAGATTCTGTTAGCGATAAAAGGGTGCCAAATGGGTTCAAACCGACGTGTTTAAAATTTTTTAAATTTCTGATACGATCTTCTTCCTCCGGATTCACTTCAAAGTTTTGAAAATTTTCATTTTTAGAGGTATTTTCTAGTGTGTATAAAAGTTACTACGAATCCTTTGTACTATATTTTTTGTAATATTCTATGGCAAATATGGTACGTATTTACGAATTAATTTACGAAAAATCCGAGTTTTGATTATTAGTGGCTCGAGGTGAGGGCGGGGGAAGCACCGATTGCACTAAGCGCAGCGACTCTGCGCAACCGACGTCGGAGTTTGGAGTCAGTAATGTCAGTATCGCTACGGCTCTTTAAGCGGTAGGTCGCGTTGCACAAGTTTTCGCAATGGAACGTACTCGGAATGCGTTAAAAAGTCCCATATTTGGTGAAATTTGCGACGTTAAAGACAATGTTTTACCAACTTATTGTGATGTTATGAAGTTTTTTGAGTGGACCAGGCATCAAATAAAATTAAATCAAGAGACCAAACTAGAACCCAAATTTCAGCAAATAGAGTGTACTGTGACAGCACGAATTGAAGAAATATGGAGAAAGGCTTCTATTCCCATCGTTACACACTCGCGAGTAGCACGCATGTTGAGGTCATATCATTTTAAATGCAAAAACCTTCTTAAGTCACATCCTAAAATACCGGAGAAAAAAATGGAGGAATTCCGTCGCAGAAGTAAAGTGCTGTTTGATATTTCGTCTTGCAAATGCAAATATTTTAGTAAATGTGACTGTCCTAAAGATAAAAAAATACCTGTAAATGAACAGAGTTTCATTAGTGACCAACGTACTACACGAAAAATGATAATAGGAAATGTGGATACCGCTACAACAAAACGAATGAAAACTGCGTTGAAAAGAAAACTTCTGAAGCAAAAATCCTTGCGTTCGTCTAAAAAGGAAAGCACAGGTAAGTCAACTACCTCTCTAATCGATATTTCCACGTCTTCTGCATCAAATGAATCCGATTGCAATGATGTTTTCAAACCAAATGTTGTATCTCAAATGCCTCAGAAGCAGGCTGCGGTCACTATTGATTATTCTACACTGTCGAAAACTTGTGATAGATATGGAGTTTCGGATAGAGCAGCGGCAGCCATTGCCTCAGCAGTTCTGTATGACATCAAGTCTAATATTCCAGTTATTGACAAAAGTAAACTTCGTAGAGAACGAAAAAAAACAAGGGAAAATATTAAGGCACAACACATAGTTTTACAAATACCCGCATTATATTTTGATGGCCGGAAAGATAAAACATTAATTATCAGGGAAAAGGGGGGGAGGCATTACAGAGAACTAATCATTGAAGAGCATATTTCAATGATAAAAGAGCCAGACTCAATATATTTGGGTTATATTGCACCAAACTCTGGCACGTCGAAAGTTATAGAAAGAACAATTGTCGATTATTTTTTAAAGGAAGAAATACCATTTGAACCATTAATGGCTATTGGATGTGACGGAACGAACGTGAACGTTGGAAAACATGGAGGTATAATACGTTTGCTTGAAAAACGTTTGGATAAACCATTGCAATGGATAATTTGCTTGCTTCACATGAACGAGTTACCATTTCGTCATTTGTTCACACATCTTGACGGTAAGACATCTGGACCTCAAACATATTCAGGGACAATAGGACTAGCTTTAGAAAACTGTGAAAAAAAGCCTATTGTTCATTTTCAGAAAATTGACGGAGAGTTGCCTGAATTATTAACTAAAGACCTAAGTACAGATCAGTTATATTTGTATAAAATCGTATCTGCAGTTACGGTGGGGGAATTACCTGAAGATTTAGGCCACAAATCTCCTGGAAAAATGTCTCATGCCAGATGGCTTACGCGTGCTAACCGAATTCTTCGTCTTTATGTTGCAACGGAAGCTCCTACAGAGAATCTTATTATTTTAGCAACGTACGTTGTTAAAGTTTATGCTCCGACTTGGTTCAGTATTAAAACTCATCCCACCTGTAAAGATGGAGCACGTCACCTATGGCAGCTAATTTCAGCGTCTAGATACTTATCCCCTGAACTAAAAACTATAATTGATCCAGTCATAGAAAGAAACAGTTACTTCGCACACCCCGAAAATTTACTACTTGCAATGTTAACTGACCCTCACAATCATATCCGGGAATTAGCTGCGCGTCGTGTTCTAAAAGCACGCAGTAAGAAACTAAGTAAAACAAGGCTGTTCCAACTTCCAAACATAAACCTCGATGCATCATATTACTACGACCTTATTAATTGGCAGCAAAATGTAACCGAACCCCCAATACTGAAGAATATATCGGATGAAGATCTTCAATTATTTGTAGCACAGGGGGGAGATGGTAAATTGCCTCTTCTGCGTCTGCCATGTCATACTCAAGCAGTTGAAAGAGCTGTAAAGACTGTTACTGAAGCCTCAACTACTTTATGTACGAAGTCTGCAAGAGAAGGTCTTATTAAGGCAAAGATTGAGTCTCGCAAAATAATGCCGAAATTTGAGAGTAAGAAGGATTTTGCTGGTATTTGAATACACTGTCTTGAGATAATGTTAATTATAATCATATATTTTTTTAATAAATAAGTCAGAATATTCTCTCTAATGTGTGTTTTATTGAAAAAAAGTTCATTTTTAATTGTTTATCTAATATTTTTTAGAGATTTAACAAGGGTGGGTTTTTCTCTATTTTGTGAAATTTCAAACTCAATCCGGAGGAAGAAGATGATATCCAAATATTATTTAAAAAATTACGTGATTTTACATCTTCATTTAACACCCTTTTATCACTAACAGACAAATCAAAACAAGTTTTTTTTTTCCCCCATACAATCGTGACCCGCCTTATTATACACGGTGTCCGGAAACTCGTAGTACAAGCGGGAAACTGGAGAATCTACACCACATGGGGAACCCAAAAAAACATAAAGTTTTTTGATTTTAGCATTTTCACAAAAAAAAAAAAAAAACCAAAAAAAAATATTTTTCCGCTATTTTTGGGTTAAAGTTTTTTCTGGTGTTTAGGGTTGAACAACAGATGTTTTAACCCTGCAGAGCAGAAATATTTTATGATTACACCGGATTAAATGAAGGGTGATTTCAAAATAATGCTTCAAATCCGAGTTTCTTCATTTGTTTTACTTTCAAATAGTTTTAATTAGTTGGGTACTTTGATCTTCAGTAATAATTTATAAGAATTTGATTAAAAAAAAAATAATAAAAAATAAAAAAATAAAAAATTAACTTCTAACTCGATTTACTCGATAACGAAAGCTCAAATCAAAAAAATATATACTACAAAATCGACTCCAAATGTGATGTAGATTCACCAGTTTCCCGCTTGTACTACGAGTTTCCGGACACCCTGTATATAATAAATCAATGAACGAAGGCACGGTACCTGAAATATGGAAAAGAGCATATGTAACACCAATCCACAAAAATGGCGAAAAAAATAATGTTAAAAATTATCTTTTTTGTTGTTTGTTTTTGGGGTGTTATGCCGTGTTGCGCTAACTCCTTCTTTAGCCGACGTTTCGGACAGCCACAGTGTTTCGTTTCATACAAGCTAGACGGAAAAAACTCTTTTATAATTATAAAGTGTTTGGAACCCTCTTGTAGGGAGTATTTAATCTGAATGTATTGAAAATTTGGGTTGAAAGTGATTAATTTAATTTTTTTCTAAAAAAAAAAAAAAAAAATCGGAAAAAATCTTTTAAATAATTAATAACAGTATTAATACCGTATTTGAGGTTTTTAAAGAAAACAAATTTAAAAAGTTAAAAATGTGTCTATTTTGAGAATAATAATTATGTAAAAGCACAGTCAAAAAATATAATACAAATCACGAAACAATTGCGAAAGTATAAATAAATGATAAAAAATAATCAAAAAATCATTATTACTAATCTAGGAAAACAATTTTAGTCATATTTAGCAACAGAACTCAATAAAAACAAGCATTAGTTGCAGAAAGCACAGTCAGAAAATAAAATAATAATATCAAAAGTTATGCAAGAACAGTAACGAAACAAAAAATTATTACTTATCTAATAAAGTGCTATCTGAGTCATTTGCGGCGAGAGAAATTAACTGCACATAAACATCTTTAATTTTTTTAAGACAGAGTACAGAACCAATAGATTTGTGAGAAAGTGCTTAAACATAATGCTTATTGAAACTAGATGCTATCTAAGTTATGTTCAGAGGAATCGTCAGAATAATGTTCAGAGGAGTCATCAGAATAATGTTCAGAGGAGTCATTAGATCGCAAACATTGTGTTCTTGACTCGGAATTGGGTGGAACAAGTAAATTTAACACTTCAGAGGGAAGTGAGCTCGATTTTTTTCTTGGAACCTCTCTAAAACTATTTATTATTGGATCTGATGTAATTAATAGCATGGTTAACATATCTCTGTTTGTTGATGTTCTGTCGATTTTTCTGATGTGCAATTACCTAAATCTTCTACAGTCTTTATTTCGCGCCTCTTCTGACAGCTGCCCAATAGGTACAATGCACGAACTAATCACATCAAATGAATGGTATAATAGTTTATGAACAGTTGTTGGCATGGTATACCAATCATATAGGTTAAGATATAACTCCTTAGTGTCATGCACATACTGTTCAAAATGTTCGATGTTAATGCTATACCCAGAAGCTATTGTACTCAAAATTATGCAAAACCTCTTGATGAACCCCGCATCTACACCCGTTATCTCGGCACTCTTTTCGTGCTCTCGAAAAGGTTTTGGCTTATCTACAATTAATCCCATTTCACTTTTAAACCGTTCCTGTAATTCTTTTTTTCTAGTACTTAAAATTAGTTTATTTGCATCCCCTCTGACTTGCCAGAGTTGTATTCGGTAAGCGATATGCAAAAAACATTCAAAAGTTTTTATCCAGGCATGCAATGTATATAAGCCGAAGGAATAAAATTCTTGTCGTGGAACTCTATTGATAACCGTAGTATTCATTTCACTGGGTTTGGCACCACAAATATAACACGACATAGTCGACTTGTTTCCAGTCATTACATTGCAAATTTTGCCATCTACCATAGTTAATAACATTTTAAATTTTACATTCAAATCTACATCTTCAATGTTAATTCTAAAATTTATCGAATCCGAGAAGCTGCGATCCACTTTTTGGTTATATTCAAAGATATTAACTGTACTTGGCTTTTCAAATTTTTTTCACTGCTTGCACTGAGATTTTGACGTTCAAATTTACTTAAAATATGATTATATATTCCCTGAAACCTTTTTTTCTTGGGTAAACTTCTCCACGTCTCGAACAATTCCTGCCTGGAAATCTGGTATGTGGTGCCTGTGAAATGACAAATTATGATTGGTGAGCATTAATGAGCAAAAATATCGAAACTGATTTGAATAGAAAATGAATTGTTCAATCTACAAAAAAAAAATCACGGAACCTTATTGATACTTTATCCGAAAAAAATTCTCGAGAAGTTAGAAATTGAATATTTTTAAACCACAAAAAAATAGACAAGTTAAACATTATTTTTTTAAAAAACTGTAATGTTTTATATTAAAATTTTACAATTATAACATACTACATACTTTCCAAAGAAGTTTCCATTTTTTTTTAGAACCAAAACACATTATTTTAAGCACATAAAAAACCTTACAGCTCGCGCGACAAGATACGAATAAAAGCAACTAATAATTCATTAATTAATTTACCTAACTTTGGGGCTCTGGTGTGAGTCAACCCGTGCATTAATTACCCCGATTACAAAAGCATTTGTCACACTAACTACCTGTTAATACCCTCATGACGTCATTTTTCAAGAATTCCAAAGTGACTTTTTTCCGTCTAGCTGTATGAAACGAAACACAGTGGCAGCGTTGCAGTGTCCATCATCAGGGCAGATCCGGTAGATCCGAAGATGTGTAAAAAATTATCGTCCGATTTCAAAACTAACAATATTCAGTAAGTTAATGGAAAAAATCGTTTACCAATACCTAAGTCCACAACTCAATCACATCATAACAACAAAACAACATGGTTTTACAAAAGGCAGAAATGTGGAAAGTAATCTCGTTCTTCTTACCGAATTCATTGTTGGTCACATGGACAATCGCACTCAAGTAGATATCATTTATACAGACTTTGCCAAAGCATTTGATAAAATTAATCAAAAATTACTACTAAGAAAACTTTGGGCATTAGGTATACGTGGATATTTATTTCGTTGGGTTACATCTTATATACTTAACAGATCACAGGCAGTAGCAATAAAGGGCTTTGTATCAGACTTCAATCAAATTTCCTCAGGGATCCAACAGGGTTCACATCTCGGACCATTATTTTTCATTTTATATATTAATGATTTGGTCAATGTTGTAAAAAACTCTGAAATAGAATTATTTGCTGATGATGCTAAGCTATACAAGCCAATAAAAAGTTTAAACGATTGTATTAATTTACAACATGATTTAAACAATGTAGCTACCTATTGCCAACAAAATCAATTATTTCTAAATGTTTCAAAATGTCATCACATTGTCTTTTCCAGAAATAAAAATAAAACATTATTTAATTATTCTTTAAATAACATCAACATTGCAACAGTCTCAAATATTCGTGATCTTGGAATAACTCTTGATAATAAACTTCAATATGACCTTCATATACAACAAATCACAAATAAGGCTGCTAAAATGTTAGGTTTCATCATTAGAAACACAAAACTTTTTAATAACATCAACATCATTAAGCAACTCTACTTTGCCTACGTACGAAGTCATCTGGAGTTTGCATCAATTGTTTGGTCTCCATTCTATAAAATCCACATAAACAAAATCGAAGCAATTCAAAACAAATTCCTAAAATATCTCTGTTACAGGTCATTTGTAAGATTTAATAATTATGCAGAGGCAGCTTCGTACTTTAAAATTGATTCATTAAGTGTACGAAGGCATCATGCAGATGCTCTATACCTATATAAATTAATTAATAATAATATTCAATGCCCAGAGTTGCTAAATAATATTAAATTTAATGTGCCTGCACGTTTAACACGGTCTTCTATCCTGTTTAAAATCAATCAAAGCAAAACGAACTGTAGACAAATTCTTGCCTGAACAGAATATGTAATAATTACAATAACATATTATTCCATATCGACATCTTCAATTGCGAATTTACTAAATATAAAATGACCTTAAAAGAGTATTTCACTGATGTTTCTTGAATTGATGTTTCTGATGTTTATGTTTCTAGTATTTATATATTTATAATCCTGTTATGGTATGATTTATATGCACAACATTGTCTTCTTATGGTTATGGTTATGATATGATTTATATGCACAATATTGTTTGTATTCTTATGGTTACCAATGTATCGATAATCTTTTATTTTATATAAATTTTAGTTTTTTTTTTCCCCTTTATTTTTGTTGTATTATTTTGTTCTATTATTTTATACAATTCTTTTATTTTATATAATTATAACTTCACATTTCTCATAAATTTAATTATTTCTTCTAATGCTGTCTTACGTAAAGTCACAAGGAGGAAATCCGTAATTGGTTTTATTTTGGCTATTTTACTTATGTACAATCTGTAAAAATGTAAACTGTTGATTTCCCAAAAATGAATAAATAAATAAATAAATAAATAATTTCAAGCCAGGCCGCCAACTTTTCTCAGGTGCATAACTAACTTTCCAATTCTTATGACCCTCGGATGACCTTTTCTAGACGTTCTTCAACAAGCTTGGTTAAGCACCATAATATAATTTATTTTTGTTTCGGTTAGTTTATAATTACCCAATATTTAAAAAGTAATTCAAAATTGTGTTTCATGCCTCTATATATTTATAGTGTGCAATAATCTGGTAAATACTTACCCGAATGCATGATAAATGGTTTTAGTCTATGCTTCAAAAATAGAACTACTTGTCATTGTGGTTTTTAGGAGTCTATTGTCATTTACTGCTATTTGAAATTGGCATCTGCAAGTTTTAATAATTTTCTTTTCCACACAAATTGATTAACGTGCCACCTGATGACAAAAATGTGCTGCGCATATTGCATGGGCCAGACAAAACCTTACGATTGCAGGAAGGGCTACAATGCAGGTTAGTGCGCGTTTTTATTATACGTTTAGGCAATTCTTGACTATAATCTTTGAGGTGAGAATAGTCTAGGTATAAAGAGCGTTTTTTGCTGGGGCTATTAAAGCATAAACACGAATTCTTTTTTAACTATTACCTAAATTTAACTTTTTTTGTACTTATATGTAACTTTATGTATTAATTTTACAAAATCAATATTTAAATTTCTTTTATCGCTTTTGTAATGAATTGGCTTTCATACTGTTTTTATAAAATAAATAAACAGATAATTATTGCTTTTTAAAAGGGTTCTGATTTATTATGAAACCGTGCTAGTAGTGTATTCAACTCAACTCTGGTTGCAATTCCTATTATCTACGCGTTCGTGGTATTTTGACCATGCCAACATTAAATTATCCTCAATAATAAGCTACGGGCAAAATCAGGAAATATTGAAAAAAATAAAAAGCGAGTTCCTACATTAGAATTGCCAAAGTTACGTATGTACCTAACTGTACACATTACGTTTAGGGCAATCATAAAATTTACGATAACGGCCGGCAGAAATACGTTACATGAAATGCTTCTACTTTTCCCTGATAATAAATCTGCCAAAAACGTTATAAGAATACGGACCGTATACATCAATAATGTACTAACTGGAGTCAGAAACGGTCCATATTCGTAAATAATGGAACAAGCGTTCCCTTATCAATCCGCTGAACGAACAATTCCTGGAAGATTTTTTGTTTTTTTTTATTATTTTATTTCGCTAATCTGTATTTAAATCCAAACAATATTTCGTATTGCTTAGCAGTTAATTTCACCGTAATAATTATAAAATTAAAGCATAAAAAAATCAAAATACAGAAAAAATAATTGTTACAATTTTTAAAATATTGCAATAATTAGTCGCCTGAAATATCCATACAAATTGAAAAAATTTCCCGATTAAAAATAAATGCCGCTGACGGGAATTGAACCCGCACCTTCTGATGTCCGGTCAAGTGCTCTGGACCACTGAGCTACGTCAGCTTATTTCCAAAAAGCCAAATAATTCAATATGTACTAGTAATTCAATCAACAATTACTGCTTATCACATTTATTCAGATGTAAACAACCAATTTTTGTAGGAAAGGCTTTATTAGTGCTTAATTTTCCCACTAGATGGCATCGAGACATATAATATCTACATTTGTTGGTGAAATATTTTGACTAGTCAAATATTATTATTTTTATATTATATAGGATATTTCAGGCGACTAATTATTGCTTATAATAATGTGTTTTCCGTTGTGATATGCATAAAAAACCTTGTCTTAAAAACATTAGTTTATCGTTAAAAAAATAATACTCACAATTTCAGATGAAAATTTGTTTTTGATTTATTAAATAAGCTAAAAATATAAATATATTTTTTTGAACGTGTAATAATAGTAATAATGTTTTTTTCAGCCGAACAATATATCTGCAAAGGATAAATTTAGATGAAAATGTATACACAATTTATAAAATAGGAATAATTGACCTCACTTCGAGCACAGCAATATATACCCATTTATATAAGATGTTTCCTTGTCAAATTTTTAAAGAAATAATTTCGGCATTTGAATATGTTTGATAAATTTCACCCGATGTAAGAAAAAGTTCGGGCACATAAATATGCCCACAAAACACTTATTTATCTCTTCTGTGTCATCAACGCAGTTCGGAATAAAATTGACATAGAACCATCCAATATCCGATTCGAAATTGCTTTTTGCAATGTTATGTCGGGTTTTTCTTGTTTCCGATTTATTAATAGTCAAATCGATTTCTGTTCAACCCGAGCCGTTGATTGGATGGAGAACGTTTGTTCATGTAGCAATGTTTCGTTGTTGCGTTAAGGTTCCGTTAGGAGCGTTCAAAAATATGAAAAAAATGGTTTGAATGAGATATATTATTTGCAAATACGTAAAGATGGTCTAGAAAGCGTGTTAATATTTAAAAACGATAGACGTAAGCGACTGTTGTGAAAATATTTAATAAAACACGATGTACAGATTTTAGAGCAAAAACGCTATGTTGAGAAGCACAATGAAATGATATTTAGAAACAATATGAAACTTTCCATTTATTTTATATTTCGACCATTACCACCTTCAGTTTATTATAGCCATCTTCAGACTGGTACAAATGTTCCTCAAACTATAGTTCATATACCCAAAATTGGGAGAGGGGTGGCGGTTTACACGGATGGTATACAATGATTCCCACGTAATTTCGCTTTGGGAGGCGGGCATGGGTATCGCCCCACCGGATTTATTGGATAACCAACACCTCACTCGGAGTGGTTAGCCACGTTTGATGGCTTAGCAGGGGTGCCTGGGTTGATAGATTGAGGTGTGTTCAGATCGTGGCGGCGGATGCGCCTAGCCACCAGCTGCGTGGCGGACCTGATTTGGGGAGACCCTTTGACCTCTCCATGCACCGCAGCGGGAGGGGAGGTAAAACTCTGACCCCTAGGTTCCTACCCACCCCTTGTCCCTTCACAGAACTTCTTCTACTTTCTATCCTTAAAAAGACCCTCCAAACAGCATCCTCAAAGATCAAATAGGCCTTGCGGTAAATTATTTTCCTCAAGGCCTCTTGTATAGGGATAAAAAAACACCCCTGTGAACCCCCACCCCTTCCCCTAAAGGGTGTGTGTATAAACCATAGTTCAAGGAATATTGTTCTAGTCTGAAGATGCTATAATAAGCTGAAACCCGTAACGGTTAAAAAATTAAAGGACTAGAATAGTTTCAACTTATTTCAATACACCTGTTATCATTTTGAAGGCATTTAACCACAAATTATCAGTATCAAAAATAGATAGAACATAAAGAAACACCGTGTGAATTTCATACCTATACCATGTTAAATAAAAGAACTAGATATGTTTTTTAATAATTTTCGGAGTATCCTTTGCGATATTTTCTATCGAGAGAATTTCATATACCTTTTCAACTCAGCATATGACTTGACATTATTTTTAAAAATAACATTTTTTTAAGATCTTCAAAACTGTTCAAATTAATTAATAATGCGGTAAAAATTGGGAATGCGATCACACGTAGCGTCAAAATCGCTTCGTGTGAAAAAGTATTAGCAAGTAACATAATTAACGGCTTTGAAATATAGCCGCCATTCGATTAGAACATTTTTAATTATGATCTCTACACTTGATAAAATTGGCGTTAGCATGACCTAGTTTCCGATATGATACCTGATTTGAAATATAGAGGAGATTTCACTCCATACTATTTTCAGTACCTCACTGTTAATAGTGTTAATGTCTATTAGTCGAGGCATAAAGTTGCGATCAGTTCCCGCGACAACGTAGCAGCGATGAAATTGTTACGTTTGACCGAGCCTTTAGGGATTTAGGCTTCAAATGTTCAAACAATCGCTTGTTAACCTTGCCGTGAGAACACATATAAAAATTTATGAGTTGAGGATGAAGAATGAAAACAAACCGATGTAGCTTGAAATAAACGGTTTTATCATTTTTGGTTTGTAAACAAACCGATCTATTTTTATGGAAGGGATTGAGTTTGAAGTTGTATTATAGATGCTGTATTGGAACAATTAATTCTTGAAACTGGACTTGTGTTTTATTACCTATTAATGAAAGAAACAGTTTTCATCAAAGTATTCAATAATTAATGCACTATCAAACTGACGGCTCCGTGGTTGAGGGGTGGGGTTCTCGACTTGCCATCCAAAGATCGTGGGTTTAAATTATTCATTAAAAAAAATATAATATATATATGCTACCCTTTCCGTTTGTGTAAGACTACCATTCTGAATTGAGATTCGATTTGATTAATGATTCAGTGTATTGAAACGGCTTTAGCCGTGTTTGGTGACCAGATCTGAATAGCCAAGTACTTCTCCACCTTCATTTTACCCACCTACATACCTTCCTCACTACCTTCAGCCTCATAACACCCAACTGTTCTCTGCTAACCGGAACCAGAGGGGCCATGGCATTCCCAATTAGAGTTTGAATAGAGTTGTAATGTTTTCTTTCCGGGGACGGAAAAAATACCTGGCTTAAGCCACTTTAAGTAACGTTTCAGTTAGAATAAGCGATCAGGGCACCGGAGTCCCAACTACTCCTCAGGATGGACTCGCCGAAGGTCTATGTGAGGTGTCAGCTTTTTATTAGCAGCAGAAACATCCCTCGACAGCAGTGCTGCCAAGGTCTGGTATCTGTGAGAGGATATTCTGTCAGCGCTATATTAGCAGCAGACATATACCTGGACGGACGACAAACCTCGTGCTGGCACTGTTGATGGACGCAGTGGACTCTCTCGCTGCAGCAGCTGGTCCAGTTTCTTCACCACCCAGGATTCATGCTGCAGAGTCTCTATCTTCTATCTTCGTCGAACGTCACAGCGGTGCTGCCAAGGTCTGGTATCTGTGAGAGGATATTCTGTCAGCGCTTTACCTGGACGGACGACTAACCTCGTGCTGGCACTGTTGGTGGACACGGTGGACTCTTTCGCAGCAGCAGCTGGTTCCTAGGATTCCTAGATCCTTCACCACCTAGGATTCTTGCTGCAGAGTCTCCATCTTCTATCTTCATGTCACCTGTTCATGTACTTCATTTTAATTAACTTAACTTCGATTATTTTTGTAATATTTATGTTTTTTGTAATACCTGCATCAACTGTAAAGCGCCCCGGAGGTGATATCTCACAAAAGCGGCGCCATACAAACTGTCCAATAAATAAATACTCCCAATCGCCTTGAACCAGTGGACTACAGCATCCCCGATCGGGGTATGCTGTGAAGCTGATGGTAGTCAGGATGAGTAAAAAGACGTGAAAGAAGAAGGTTATGAAGAACTTGGCTATTCAGATCTGGTTACCAAATACTGCAAAATCCATTTCAAGTTTCGGTTTCAGTTTGTAATTGGTAGGTATATTATTTTTATATTTTTCCGCCTCACTTCCTATCACAGAACATTTACAAATTATTATCAAATAAAAAAAATAACAAAACATGAAGCACTGCTCATTTTTACATTCACTGTAAATACGACACGTAACTTGAACATACTAATGTTCACGTGCTATTAATACGCATTTTTTGTGAAGCTAAAAAAATACGCTTTCCATTCTGGGAAATCAGATTCGCCCTTGTTCCACAACTCTGGGATAATTATGAAAGCGAAAGGGTGGAATTCCACAAACCTATTATGAAACACGCCGTTAGTTGAGATCAAGATAACTTTTTATTCTCAGAAATTTTATTCGACAGTTTCGAAGACGTATAAAACCGCTACTAATGTAAATGTAATAAATTTTTTAACGCAATTATTAATTTTAAGAATGCGTCAGGTTATTCTTGTTACTACTATTATTAAATAGTCAAATTATTATGAAGGTTTGCGGATAATAATTCAATTGACTTTATCGTGATAGTAATTAGTTGTAGTAATTATAACTGTCCAATTTGAGGAGTGATTAAAAATTTCATGGTTGTTCCATGTAATTATTTATTCATGGTATTTTCTTCTTTTGATAAGTATCTATTAACCATAGTGTTATAAAGTGGGAAAGCTATGTAATTTTATACTATAGGAATGTCAGCACGAATAAAGCACCCAGACTCATATTATCAACATTAGTATTAAAATATTTAACCCTTCAGTACTTACATCACTTTTGTACAGTTTGCAATGTTTTTTGTGTATTTCAAATGCGCTGTTTTCATTTTTTTGTAAAAACAAATACTGTTTTAGAAACTGTATAAAATTATCTTTAATTATCCTTAAAAATAAATATTACTATTTCTAAATAATATAATTTTAATATAAAAGGTGAAAAATGGTATCAAAAACGCTTACCAAATTTTCACTCTAATCAGAAAAACATTTTTTGGGGAATTTGTAAGAAAACTATTCTTTCACTTTTGTCTCGTTCGTATAATAAAAATTTTGAAATATTTTTTAAGTTGACCTGACTGCCTCGATAGTGGCGCGAAATATGAGTTTTTTTTTGCTATTTTTAGGATTGGATTCGAGCATAAATATTTGAGGCAAACTGGAAAGAATTATTATTTCTCTTTCTAAAGTATGAAAAATAAGTATTTCCGAATGATAGAAAATAAATTAAAAACACTTTAATACAATATGGACGCCAGGTCATTTATTACCCCTTAAACGATGGAGTAGAAGAAACGAGTAAAAAAAAACGTAATAGATGTTCATGTGACAAACGTCAAAATTGTACAAATATTATACATACGTTCAGCGACGGTATAGTTAAGCTGGCATTAATCCCACCTTCAGGCCGGTTGAACGATCGCTACTCCGCGGTAATAAATGAAGATTTTTCCGATCTTATGCGCCGCGTAATATTTACACTGCGTATATGTGATGTATGGTAATAAGGTTGAGTATTTAAGCGATAAATGGCGCTAGTCATAAAGCTTACTCCAGAGTCCGTCAGATGTCGCTAGAGTGTAACAAGTACTTGTGAGATGATATTGACAGGAAACAAGCTTCTCGAACCAGAGAATTACCAACCCTCGGGTAATGAACAGTGTAGCTTAATCCATACCTATTAATTGTATCGTAAATTAACACAATTATAAGTAGAACCTTTTATTTTTAACAAAGAGCTCCCAATACCGAAATCTGCAAAATAAGGCAGATATAACAGTACATAAGTAAGAAGGTTTAAGTTGAATGTACCTAACATAAACAATTTCTTATCCGTCGTGAAGTCTGATTGTAAATAAAATAATAAATGATTTTACTTACTGAAGCTTTTAAATTCCTTTATACAGTACGATAAAATGCACTCAATGCAAGTATTTAACCTCTAAAACAATAGAAAACCACTCCATTTAGCAATTAAAAACACATAAAACCGCTGCTATAAAACTACCACTTAAACATTTTACGAGTCCACCAGCAACCAAAATCATTGGCTTTGTTTTATGAAAGAGCCTCCCCCTTTGTAGGCTATACTGTAACGCGATTTTGATCGATTGACAAACTAAACGAATTTTAACCTAACGAAACTTGACATCCCCTATTGATATCTGACAGAACATGAGAAGCATAGGGCTAATTGCATTTAAATTATTACTGACCAGCCATTTTTAAATGGTAATTGGATCGTAGTTTTAACTTGAATAGAACTTTCACGGAACCCGCAAATAAACGTTGAAGTTTGACGAATTGTTCAAATTCTATGAAACAAACGATGCTAACATTTATTTATATAAATGTAAACAAGTCATTAACTGTTAAACTTTAATAAAATTGAGGCAGATTACAAGAGAGGTGAATTTTTGTGCTAATCTTGGATCGATTGAAATCTTAAGGCTGTGGTACAGCCCCAATAATGTAAAATGGGATTACTCACCGTTAATTGCTTCTGGAAGATTTTTGAATCGACCCTTAAAGGTAACTCATCACTACTGATTTTAAAAATTAGGGCTGTGTTTTCTCCCTTTGCGGTTATTATATTTTACAACTTAGAATTTAGGCGGGGCGGTAGGTAAATCTGGCCGGCGCACAGTGGCCAATTTTGATGACTTGGCTCGACATCGCTCTCGGCGTTCGACCATTTGGCATCATTGATGTTTTTTTAAGTATTAATAAGAAATACCACTATTTTTTTGTTAATTCATTGAAATGTTGATAATGATTTTATAAAAAGTAGCGTGTAACTTGGGCGCTAAGTTTGTATTTTATAGATTATAATTCTTTAAGAAAACAGATAATAAAAATACAGTGAACAATTTTGTACATTATAATTCTTTAAAAAAACAGATAATAATATTTTTAAATAATTATTTTATAGATTATAATTCTTTATAAAACAGACAATAAAAATACAATGAAAAGTAAATAATTTTATGGATTATAATTCTTTGAAAAAAGAGATTAATTATATATTGAAAATTACGTTCTGGATATAAATAACAGCAATATTTTTAGTGGTGAATTACTTTCAATTTTATTTTTGATGGTACGCAGAACAAAATATTACATTAAGTTGATATTTCTTTCACATATACGAGTTAAAGATTGGATTCTGAAATAAAATTGACGAAAATTAAGTACAATCATTTCTTAAAAATGCAATTACTGGAGTGGCTGGCTTAAGTTGGTGGTGATTTTTTTTTCCGTGTACAAAAAAGACACAGCAATAATATCCTATTAAAATTAGCGTGAAGACTCGTGAAGATTTTTATTCCTACTTCATTAGAGGCAAAAAATTGGGAAAAAAATGGAAAAAAAGGTAAATTTTGAACTAAGGCAACAGTTATAATTTATGAAAAAATATATTTTTTCAGTTATTTAAATAAAGCACGTATCTTAAAGAATATCTTAACTGAATTTTAAAAATGCTTTTTTTGTACAACAAGTTCACAAACAACCTGATTTCGCACGCCTTCAAACTCGCCTAGATACAGCAGCATAGTTGCGCGCCCGAACATCTCAGTTCTGTGCGTAATTACCGAGTAAGTAAGCTTCGGATGTTATTTTCAATGGATTTTTTAATGTCAGTGATTATTTGAGAACACATTGGTAAAAAATAAATTCATTTCGGGAACATGCCGATCTGGGGTCAATGTCGCGCCAGCGCTCAAATTTAAGCCACTGTGCGGCGTAGCGAGCGATAATGAAAGCGGGTAAGGGCGAGGGTTAGTGGGGAGTGAATTACTCGGCCATTATATTGCCCAAAAATAATAGCAGCAATAATACCTACTTACTACTTATGTCTTTCATGCTCAGCTTATTATTTAATTTACTATGTTATACTTCTTATGATGCTATATACTTGTTATAATGCTCCTGTACGATTTACCTTGCACGTAAAAGCCGTCAAGGCGTGAACAAACAAATAAATAAATAAATAAATTTTGTCATGTATCACATTTAGCCATTCACATGTAATTTTGTAATTGTTAACATACCTATTAGTTTATTTCTCTTTTATTGCAATGAATTAACTCTACCTTAACTTATCTATTCACCTACCTACCTTTCATATTATGTTTACTTTTATTTTTATTTTTATAGTCTATCTTTTTCCATTTAAAAATGTTTCTGTATATTATGTTATGTAAAAGCTTGTTATGTAAAAAACTTGTTATGTAAAAGCCCACCAGGGCGTTGAAATTATTAAAATTAAAAAAATTAAAAATTAAAATTAAATACATGAAGTACCTATACAAGTATGTAATGTAATTTTTAATGATAGACTAATGTTTTTAAGACAAGGTTTTTATGAATAGCACAAAGGATAAACAAATATTATAAGCAATAATTAGTCGCCTGTAATATCAATACAAGTTGAAAATATCTCCCGAGTAAAAATAAATGCCACCGACGGGAATAAGGAAGTTGAGTGATAAATATTTTGACTTATAAAAAATATGTTCATGTAGACCAAAAAATATCGATTCTAAATATATAAATATATTTCTATATTATTATTCTTAGAATTAGTTAAACGTCTTGAAAAAGCATTAAATAACAATAAACTGAATACGCTCCACGATTGGTCGAAAGAATTCTGACGTCACATGTATTGTATCGTGGCTGTACGTAGAACGCGTCACAGCAATGTTTATGGTGCATCTCTTTCTATAACATGAGAGATGGTCGGTTTAGATGAGAGAGGTGTATAGGCCAAACGTTTATTTGGGTCAAATCACAGCCGGTCGTGGAGTTAAAGCTTCCAAGTAAGTATATCAATTTATTAATTGTGTTCATTTGTACGTTACGATAAATAAAATACATTTTTACAGTATAATAATCTTTGCGAATTCTACCCATCTGACATTTATCAGGTATATTTATTGATTTCGTATGACATGATAATTATTCTCTACTCTAGTATTGTCGCATGTCTTGCGGCGAGCGGTCGCCTAACGAGACGGACTCTGTAAAACTGTCTACAAATATAAAATTAACACCTTCGGGACCATGTTCCAACATGGAACTCAAAATTCATATTGAAAAAATACTGTCAGAACTCAACAAAATTGGCAGTACAAAAGCTGCCAAAGAAGCTAAAACTGAAATTGAAGCTATATTAATCAACATCGAAGATTCATGGAAGCTTGAGATAAAGTCACTACAAAACACAATAATTTGTCTACAAAATAAAGTGATTCAAGATCAAGATGATTATATCAAAAAATTAGAAAAATTAATAAAAAAAGGAACAAATGAAGAAAATAAAAATGAAGTTAAAAGCTATGCAATGGTGGTAAGGGAAAAATTTCACCCAATACCGAAAGCAAATTTTGCTTTACTAATTACATCAAAAGAAGACAAACCTGCAGATGAAATCGAAAAAATATTAAAAGACAAAATAAAACTATCCAAACTAGGAATAGGAATTTCTGGACTAAAAAAAACATATCAAAACAAAATAATACTAACATGTGAGAAACAAAATGACACCGAAAAAATAATAAACGAAATCAACAAAAACCCGGATATTGGAATACACGCTAATGAAATAAAGAAAAAAAAACCATGCATTATCATTAAGGGTGTTGATGCTGGCTACAAAGAAGAAGAACTCCTAACAGATTTGATAAATCAAAATGAAGACCTAAAAAATGCCATGACCTCGGAAACAGACAATGAACCAATCGTTGTTAAAAAAAAGCTGAAGAATAAAAAATCGGAAAAATTAGCAAATTTCATCATCCAAACAACTGCAAAACTGAGAAAAATAATAATATCTAAAGAAAGAATTAATATTGGATATACAAGAGCACACGTAGAAGACTGTGATCCACTGATGCAATGCTATCATTGCCTTGGATACGGACACACCTCACTGAGATGCCTCGACAACATGAAGAATCCCAGATGCCTCCACTGTGCAGAAGAGCACAAAATACAAAACTGCACCAAAAAACAAGATTCTGCCAAATTCCACAACTGCACTAACAGAAAGGGGTATCAAAATGATCACGCTGCCAACAGTCACTTATGTGAATTCCGCAAAAAAATGATAAAAAATGCCCAAATGCGAATTGAATATGAGTGAGTTGTATTTCGTATATTTATTTCTTTAAAAATGAATGATTTCTTCACTGAGGAATTAGATAAAACTCTTAATATTTCGGAATATATTTTTCACACTTTAAATGATTGTAATATATATATATATATATATTGAAATTAAAATTGAGGAAAATAAAAATAAATTCACACACAAAATTACAAAATGGATTAAACAACAAAAAAGACAATATTACCAAAATGTCATAGCATAAAATAAAAATAAAACCTACACGTAACACACAAAACCAACATAAACACACATCACTCACAAACACACAAGATTATTTTCATTGTATTATTTTTTAATTTTAAATGTATTATTATGTATTTTTATTTTTAATTTTAAATTTATTATTTTCTTTTCAAATTTACTATCTTCTCTTTAAATGTAATATGTAGACTAGATTTTCATATTATAAAATGAAGGCCTCAGCACGGGCAAGCCACCCAGTGAGGCCTACATTACTGGAAAACATAAATTGTAACAAAATAATGTACCAAATAAAATAAAAATAAATAAAGTCGTAGATAAAATATCAAATTCATTCTCAGTACTCCATTTGAATATCAGATCGATGAAACAAAATTTCAATGAATTTTTACTCTCAATTAATTTACTAAATCATAAACCGGACGTCATAGTGTTAAATGAAGCATTCACCAACGAATACAATAAATTTTGCATTCCAGAATATAGCTACTTCGTAACATCTTGTGCTATTAATAGAAATAGTGGTATTGTTGTATTTGTTAAATCTTGTTATTCTAACATCGCAGTGGAAGAAGTACCTATGCAGCGAGTTAATTGCTTAGATATTAATCTAAATGTAAATAAAATATGTTTTAATATTATTGCAATTTACCGAACACACGGATCAAACGAGTATACATTTATGGATGAATTAAGAAGCATTATATTATCAAAAAAAATAAACAGAACATAACAATAATCGGCGATTTCAACATAGATGTTTCAAATGAAAATAGTAACAAAATAAAAACTGAATTTATCAATTTTATGTCGGAAATGAATTTTATATTATGTATAAAAAAATATACTAGAGAAATTACGGGTCAACGTCCATCTTGTATCGATCACATATGGAGTAACACTAAAGATACCGACAAATTACATACGATAATATTAAAAAATAATATTACTGATCATCACACTTGCATCTATATACAAAAACTTAATATTAATAATCATATTGATTCAAAATGCAATACTTTTACAAAAAAGTCACTAAACCATCATAAATTAAGCCTAAAAATAAAAACAGAAACATGGCGTTCCGTATTAGAATCAACCTGTGCTGAAACATGCGCAAATATTTTTGATAATATTCTATGCAATTATATTACAGCATCAACAGATGTTAAAACTATAAAAATTAAATCAAAATTCAAAAAAATAAAACCATGGATTTCACATGGCTTAATCGTGTCTATTAGAAAAAAAGAAGAGCTATATCGCTTTACAAAGAAATTTCCCTTAGATAAAAAAATATACACATATTATAAAAAATTTAGGAACAAATTAACCTGTTTACTAAAAACCACTAAAGAAAACTTTTACAAAAATGAAATTGATGTGGCTAAACAAAATGTAAAACATATATGGAAAACAATAAATGAAATAAATAGTAGAAAAAACAAAAAAACTCAAATTAAAAAAATTAATATAGGAAAAAATTCTATTAATGCCTTAAAGGAACCGACAAAATGTGCTAATGCCTTCAATAAATATTTCGCTAACGTCGGTCAAAATTTAGATACACGGATCGATGAAAATTATAAAATAGATAATTTCGAAAAGGACTGCCTTAAACAAAATAATCTGTCAGTTTTCAAACCGGTAACAACAGATGACATAAAAAATATTATTAGTGAATTAAAAGGTGCATCTGCACCAGGGTTTGATGGAGTCACAGTAGAAATATTGAAAAATTATAATGAATTATTAAGCATTCCAATTACACACATTGTAAATATTAGTTTAAATAGTGGAATATTCCCCTCCGTTTATAAAAAAATCTATTGTAACACCTGTTTTTAAATCTGGCAACCCTGAAGAAATATCAAATTATCGACCAATATCTCTTGTCTCAAACATTGCAAAAATTTTCGAAAAGATCGTAAAAAAGCAACTTTTGTACTATATTGAAAATAATAAAATAATTAGTCCTAGCCAATTTGGATTTAGAGAGAAACTAGGCACTCATGATGCCATTGCAGAACAAACTTTAACTATATACCGAGCATTAGATAAAAAAAATAAATGCCTTGGCATTTTCATTGATTTACGTAAGGCTTTTGATAGTATCTCCCATACAAAACTAATAAATAAATTAAATGGTATCGGTATTATTGGTAAGGTAAGGTATTGGCTGAAAAGCTATCTAACTCAAAGAAACCAAAAAGTAAAATTAAATAACTCACTAAGCGTGGATGAAACTTTAGAATTTGGAATTCCCCAAGGGACTGTTATTGGACCAATTTTATTTATAATTTACGTTAACCATATGTTTAAATTATCACTTAATGGTAAACTTATATCCTTTGCTGACGACACTGCAATAATTATCGAAAATAAGACATGGAACGAAATTACCAATGCAGCCAATCAAGATATGAAGGTTATAAAAAATTGGTTCGATGGCAATTTATTATCACTCAACACAGAAAAAACATATTGTATTCCTTTCACTCTACAAGAAGATGTGCCAAATAACCAAATTAACATAACAATTCATTCTAAAAATTGTGTAAATAACGGTACATGTAATACGGACTGCGCGAAACTGAATCATAAATCTAATATAAAATATCTTGGTATCTTAATAGATAAAAATGTTAAATGGAAAGACCACATTAATCTCACTGTTGAAAGAATAAGAAAACTTATCTATATTTTCTATAATATACGAAATATTTTAAATATGAAAACTATCAAAATTGTCTATTATGCATTAATTCAGTCCATATTACAGTACGGGATTATCGGGTGGGGAGGGGCTTTTAAGGCTTCTTTACAGCCCATAATTACAATTCAAAGAATAATTATAAAAATCATCCTTAGGAAACCATATGACTCCCCTACTTTAGAGATATTTCGGGAATTTAATGTACCATCTATCACAGAATTGTATAAGAGAATCGCCTTATATCAAATTTATAAAGAATATTTTATTTATAAAATTCACCCCTCAGATAGCATAAGCAATAGATTCAAAACTAATGGCTTAATAGCCATTCCTATGCTTAGAACGACCACGGCTCAGCACCACTATTCATATTTAGGTGTAAGATGGTACAATATATTATTGTCCAAAAATAAAATTAGTGTAACCGAAACTGTGAATTATGAACAATTCAAAAAGTTAATTAAGTCCCTAAAATTTGATACTGATATATTGTACCCCTAATTTTCTTACACTTACTCAATTTGTACAAATATATATATTAATTTAATTGTCGTTAAAAAACTATTTTTCTAATTTGTTTACCTGATATATTGTACCCTTAATTTCCTCACGCTTTCTTAATCTGTAAGAAGATATATTATTATAATTATCCTTAAAAAGACACTTTTCTAATTTGTATACCTATGTTAATATTATGTTTGTATTTATATCAAAAGTTATGGATTATTGTTTAAAAAATCATTAGAACTAAATGTAAATACTCCTCCCATAAACACGAGCTCCTTGAGCTCAACTTATGGAGTAGTAGAATAAAAAACGAAAAAATTATGTATCTGTCTGCATATTGTTATCATTTATAATGTTAAATAATTTACAAGTAATAAATAAAAAATAAAAAAATATATATATATTATAATGTGGTGATGGCTTTTAAATATTTCATCTTTTGTTTACCATATAATAAGGCACTGCTGAAAACCAGCTGCATTCCCGGAGAAACCCCTTTGTCAATAGGATCTATGTGAAAAAAATAGCTCCCATCTATTGTCAAATATATGTAGGTATTTGTTGTTATTATTATATGAAATGGATTTCTAAAGATACATATTCGTATAGTGCTTTATAATAATATGTTGTTTATTGCATCGCTTAGAAGTTTTTATTATTATGCATGTCACATTACATGTGATACACTTCAGGCCGCCGCGCAGAAAAGTCTCACAGTGAACTGGGCTGTAAACCGTTATTTTACTTTTGGTCTTTACTTTTCTGCGCGGTGGTCCTGAATTGGCGCTGGGCACGTCAACAAATAGCGACGGCAATACCGTGCCGGGCGGGAGAAGCAAATATTCTAACTTAACATATTAATTTAACTATGAAATCTTAATCAATATTCGTTTTTTTTAATAACATCAATTCTAATAGACGGTTAACATTGGTAAAAAAATTACTGGAATTCCTTATTGAAGAATTAAATTTTTTTCCATACAAAATGTTTAAGCGACGTGGTTCTAACAGTTTGAATGACGTCACACCCACACCCCGCCTCTTACCGCTCGGATTCCGCTCGTTTTGGCGGGCTTAATAAAATTCAAACTTTGAGAATTAATTTCACTATGACAACAAACTTAAAAAAAAAAAATACTTGTATTTAAGTTTGAATGCGAACATTGATAAAAAAAAAATAAAATAATGGACTCAACTTCCTTATTGAACCCGCGCCTTCTGATGTCCAGTCAGAAGCTCTGGACAAGGTTTGTTTACAGGTGGAAAAAATACAAAAAGCAGTAATTGGCGGCATTTATTTTTACTCGGGAGTTATTTTCAATTTGTATTGATATTACAGGCCACTAATTATTGCTTATTATAATTTATTAAGTATGTAATGTATTGAAAATTGTTTAATTCGTTATGTTGGGGCATAATAATCTCCAGGCTCCATTAAAACTTCCCGTCCTATAACCTTGTCACCAGGAGACGGGAAGTACCTTTAGTATAATTTCTGCAGCACCTCTGATAACAGGTTGTTAAGTTTCCCATTCCGGCTTAAGTGCAATACGCCGTGGAGTATTTTCGTACTGGCAGAGAGGGAACATCGAGGACACCAAGACCAAAGGTACGACTTTCATTATTCTGGTGGCGTTCCCTTTTCTATATTTAATAAACAATGATTGATGCCATTTGTTGTGAACCGAACACAGAGTTTTCTCCACTCACATCAATGGCTCTCCCGGCTCAAAACCCGAAGATCGATATTCTTCCCGTTTTTGCACGAATATCCATCTTTTTGTTACATTGTCTATTACATATATATTATGTGGTATTTTAATTGTTAATGCTCTTTATTGTATAATTATAATACTTGCTTTCTCTATCATTGTCGACGATCTGTACTCGCGCCACTCTTACTTCTCATCGATACTACGGATAACACGCCAAATAAGGTGCAGTGTACGAGAATATTAATAAACACAATGAGTCATCCATCAGTTTTTATCATTTACTAAATCTACACCACAATAAGCAGTTTTCACACATTGAGTTAAATAAAAATAGAGTCTACATTTCTTCAATATCAGTGTGAAATATTGTTGCAATCAGTGTGAAGTAAGAAGGGGGGTGTGGCGGCTGTCGATATCGCCCGAATCCTTCCGATTCGAGGTCGAAGGTGCTCCGCGACTTTAATAAGTCAATTAACACGACTATTGATTATGTTAAAACCCTACTTATCGATGTAAGGTTATACCATTGCTTTCCCTATATTTTCTAGTGTGACTTGTACAATATTTTAGCGTGGATGTCGGCATGATAAATTTATTGCCGAAGACCTGTGCCCAGTGAGCACTTGTAACCAACTGGTTACAATCTCTTCCAATACTTCGAACGCCAAAGCTGACTCTATCTATATACCTCATTGTTTTCATGACGTTAATAGTAGCAATATCACTCGATTCGAAAACACTTGAATCGCCTGCAGCAGAGAACACTGCAAATAACAGCCTTAATTTACTCTCACCATTCAAAATAATGGTAGTTTACGTGATATCGCTGATGTTCCCATTTTTACTATTGCCCAGCTCTGACAGTAAATAAGTGTTCCATCAAAAAAATATGTTGTGCATTTAGCAGGCTAGTTTTTTATATGCTGCGCGAAAAGCTTTTTCAAGCAGATTAATTAATTAATTTACTCGCTTCCCATTTCAGTTTGTACATTGTATTTAATTATGAGACGAGATTAATTTAGAGTTCTGAAACAAAATATCAAGAACTGTCAAGAACAGCATACAAATTTAATAACATTTCTTCAATAATTGCAAATTCACTTTGTGGCATCATTTTAGTTTAATTAAATATAATAACATTGACTACAGCACTTAATAAAAAATTACACTATTTGATCAAAGAGGATCGACATGTTTCAAAACCAATGGTTTTTTCGTCATAGTAAATGTGTAATGAAGAAAAGACAAACATGGTATGGTTGATTCCAGCTTGAAATATAGTATAGTTTTGGACCCGATAGGTAGCGCTGTTTTTTTCAGCTTTATCATCAAGAATCACACACAAACACAAATATTAACTTCTCTACACCTCCCTCAATATATTTTAATGATTATTTACACGAAAAATGGTTTTTAATTGTGTAAACTTTATCTATTAATTTTAGCAAAAGACGGATCAACAAAAAAAATACAGTGTGTGGCAAGCATACGCACGACGGAAGTGAAACTTTTATTATTCTTCTCTCTCTCTTTTCATTTCATTCTCTCTTTTTTTCTGTCTATTGACATATTTATAAGTAGCATATGATAAAAAAAAATTATAAGTTATAAAAATATGGGATTCGAACCCGGGTCCTGCATAACGAGTGTCGAACGCTCTGCCTCTAGACCGCGAGGAGAGATATTTCGCGCGACGCGGCGTTATCGGCCTTGATTAGTAATTTTAATGATTCAAAATAAAAATAATTAATTTAAATACCGAGCGACTCTACCGGGTCGATTTGTAAGCTATATTTCGACCAAAATATCATATAGGTACCGTAAATTAAAGTAACGGTAAATTAACAAAATTATGTAATTTTTTACTACATTATTACAAATCGTTGATAAATAAAAATAATTAATCAAAATACCGAGCGACTCTACCGGCTCGATTTCTAAGGTATATTTCAACCAAAATATCATATAGGTACCTTTAAGTAAATTAAATTTAAATTAACAAATTAATCTAATTTTTTACTACATTATTACAAATCGTTGATAAAAAAAAATTAAAAGTTATAAAAATATGGGAATCGAACCCGGGTCCTGCATAACGAGTGTCGAACGCTCTGCCTCTATACCGCGGTTATTACGTATTCGACCAAAATATCATAAAGTCAAAATATCTAAAAGTCGCAGCACGAGAGCAAATTATCACTTTTAAAAAAAATATTATTAAAAAAATCACAAAAAGAAAAAAAAAATTAGTTAAAGCGCGGATCGAACCTCGGTTCTTCACGACGACAATTGGGCCCTCTGCCTCTAGACCGCGAAGCTGAGTTTGGAGAGTGACCTAAAGTAGGTATATAATATTGGCTAGGCTCCTATAGCGAAATGATCACGGTTTTTCATGACGGTCATGAGTTGGTTTTACTCCGGTCCTCGAAATTGCATAACGCGCGTAAAGAAGTTTCACTTCAAAAATATTGTTCACCAAATTACACTACATAAAATTAAAATTCGTGAATCTTTATTTAATTAATTTATAACTTTAAATTTTTTGATCATTATCAATTATGAATTAAGAGTATGAGATTAATAAAAAATTGAATATCGAAAGTAAAGTATCAAAATCTACATGGCTCTTTGCCAATCACTGTTAGAATACGGTATTATCGGATGGGGCAGCGCAAATAAAAATATACTAAATCCAGTTATTAAAACTCAAAAAGCCATAATGAAAATTATACTGAATGTTCCTGTAAAAACTAGCACTGACGAAATCTTCACCAATCTTAACATCATGTCAATTAAACAACTATATTCTAAAACTATACTCATTTACATTCATAAGTACAAAACCCAAGAAATAACAACAAACACGTACAATAGAAACACTAGATCTCATGGTCAAAAACTTATTCAACAAATAACTACTAATACAACTTTTGGGCAAAAAAGCTTCTTATATCATAGTATTAAACTCTACAATAAAATACCACTCTCACTCAAAAACCTCAACACTTTATCATTTAAATCTCAAATAAAAAGCTGGATACTCAACATCGGGAGATCTGAAATAGAAAATTTACTGAGATCAAACACAGACTAAAACAGAATCAACTGAACTATACCAAAAAACACTATCTTACTTATTTTAAAATTATTTAAAAAGAATAAAATAAATTATACTACATGATATATGTTCATAATTAAATTCATATGTAACTTTGATGTAATATTAATTTTCTTATAATTAAATTATACATAATATGTAAATAAAATCCTCAGCACGGGAGATCCCAGTGAGGATATCATTATATCTATTTTTTACAATAAAAGTAAATAAAAACTTATTATTATTATTATTTTATGGATCTTTTTCGTACGAAAATCTGTCAAACTGTAAAAGACGTATACTTCAAGGCAGTTTTATGGGTATAACGGAATCGGTGGTATTTTTACTTATCTTCTATCGTACTGAACACTGAACAATAATCACAACGATCGATATCAAATGAAACGTCAAAACAATATCTACGATGGATGTGACTTGCGCATGTATTCTATGTACAACCGATAAAAGGCGGTCTACATAAAATTTGGTCTATATAAAACGTCTAAAATATAATATTCATTTACTTACTACTAATCTGTGCAGTAGATTCATCACTGCACAGATGCACGGAATTTAATTCTGCGTTGATGAAGATAAAGATCTTGAAGAGATCTAGGCTTTATGAGAAACGAAGTAAGGTGGTAAGTAGTCCCAAATACGGACAGTAGAAAATGAAGTTAACCGGTTTTCGTGTGAATTATTAATAATATAACATATTATTTTTAAGCAATAATTATAAGCCTGAAACAACTACACAAATTGAAAAAATCTTCGGAGAAAAATAAACCGACGTAGCGCAATCGTTAGAGCAGCTGACCGACTGAAGGCTCAGAAGGCTGCAGGTTCAATTCCCGACGTTGGGATGTATATTGTATCGGGAGATTTTTAGTAAATAAGCCAACGTAGCTCAATTGGTAGAGCACCTGGCCGGCAGTCAGAAGTCTGCGGATTCAAGTCCAGTCGGCAGCATGTATTTTTTTAAAATTTATATAGTGTTTCAGGCTAATAATTGTTAAAAATAATATTGTATCATTTTTGATACGAATAAAAAACAGTGTCTCTTAAAAATTAGTTTAAATAACTTCATCTGAATTAAAAACTCATGATGATTTTAATTCAATTATTTTTTTCAATGGCTTGAGGATATCTGCAGCACAAAAAGATAAAAAAAAATACTAAAAAGCATTTTTAAATTCACCCTTAAATTTTTTCTCATATAAATTGTACCGGAAGCCATATTCTATAGAAATAAATGAAAACGAAATCTGGGAATTTTGCTGGTAATGTTTTGTATTGAACTTAAAGCTTTAGTAAATGAAAGCTCAACATCAAATATCTTTCTCAGAAAACATAAAAGTTTATTATTTTTACTTATCAGACCATAACGGAGCTATGTAACTTAATCCTAACCTACTGTTGCATTGGGTGGGGTGGGAGGGGGGGGGAGGGCGATACTGGAAAAATAATATTAAACCCGTTATTGAAGTCATAGAACTTTATTTCACTTGTTGTTATGATAAAACTATCTATCAATATAAATGTTTGTTCAAAATTTAGAATCTCTAAAGGTTCTTCACCGATCGCTTTATAATTTTGACACAACGTTGCATTCGAATACGCTTGTATTTAATATACTGATATTTTATATCAGTATATTAAATACAAGCAAATATTATTTCATCTTAACGACGTAAGCAGACGTGTGCAAAAATATACGACTCGCAGCCCTGGTGCATTGGACAGACCTGCGGTTGAATTTGGCCTTTCAAATCTCTAAAATAAAATAGGAATCTTAACGAAGTCGTGTAAAAACAATATTCAGCGGCGGACGGAGCTACGGTCGACTTTGCCCTAGCAGGGTTAGAAAATCGATCTTTCGTGGAGTTTATTTTAATCATTGCTGATAAACGTATAAATAAAATCTAAAATATTTCTAAAGAGATCCCTCTGAAAGTTACTAATTCATTGCCTTGAAAAATAAAATCTGGTGGTAACCACTGATTTTATAGTAAATTTTCAAACTGTTTTAAATAAAATATTTTAATGATAAGGTCCTATTTATATAAGATTTTAGTAATACGTTCAATCAGAAATAATTAAAATGTTTGTGTTAAGCAAACCCGCGTTTGTCTAATATCTCTTTGAAGTGTTTTCGTTATTATTTTTTATTAATTGTGGCCGCTATTTCAGCGTTCAATGCCATAATATCAAACTAATGAAGGTTTGAACTCAAAATCTGAAAATAAAAACTTTACATTTAGAGAAGGAAATAAAATATATATCGAAATTTAATAAAATATTATTTAGTCATTCAAGACAATATAAACAGCTCTCAAAAGAAAGATGTGAGACAGAAAAAGATTTGCCTTGCCGGGGACTTGCCTTACAACTGAGCTAATTCAACCCTATCCTCCAAGTGCTATTAACACTATTTTCATTTTCTTAAGGCGATTCACTACGTCGTGTAATATTTTAAATTGAGCCGCTATCAATAACAACCCTTACGTAGATGGCGATAAGGTTTAAATTCCCGCTTAACACCATCCGCCTGTTTTGAATTATGCAAGAAAAAAACATGACCAAAAAGTATCTTTTATTTTATTTTGTGGATGTTCAGGCATAAAGATTTAATTTATTTTCGATCATTTTATAAATAACTTAATTTTCCACATTATACAATAAAATTATAACCGAAAATTGGTTCGCAAGTAGGAGATTTTGAACTTTAAAGCAGTTTTCGTAGGCCTTATACATTATTTTTTTTCTGGGCTTATAAAACGACTTATCTAAAAAATACTCGATTATTTCAAAGGCCAAGATATATTCTACTCGCAGTATTTAATTAAACATTTCTAGGTGACCAAATTTTCAAACCAAAACACATGATTTTGCGTTACTACGTATGACATCGCCTTAACGCATATTTTCACTGGTTGCACGGAGAAGAAAGAAATGAATATTGCTAATTTATTTAGAATCTCTTTAAGTTATTCGCAATCCGGTAAGTAAGGGATTGCAGATGAATTGATCGGTTTCCTAATAAACTTTTAGTAAAATACGAATGCATTATCACGATGTCGGAACAAGTGTTATAAAAATCTTAACATTTCCGCATTATATATTATCAAGGCAGACACAGGTGCACGAATAAATGTTTCTGTATATTATCAAGGCAGACACAGGTGCATGAATAAATGTTTCTGTATATTATCAAGGCAGATGCAGGTGCATGAACACATGTTACGATATATTAGGAATTTAAAAAAAGTTTATCTATAAAGAATTACCAATACTATGAATAAATTCTTAAAAAAATAGTAATTGCAATTTGAATCATTTATTGGATAACTAACACCCCTATATAATAGATCATTCCAAGTCGTTCGCTTCGTTTGGTAACTTAGCAGGGGTGCCCGGGTTCATTGAGTGAGGTTTGTCTAGTTCTTGGCGGTAGATACGTCTGTCCACCTGCTGCGTAGCGGGCTAGATCGGGAGATGTTGGTTGAGTGTGACCTTTTGACCTCTCGACCTACCGCCTTGCACCATTAATTTGTCCTTCACCTCTGGACACATTGATCTCCAGATTCCAACCTACCCCTCATACATTTTTACTTCCCCGTATTTTCTGTCCTTCCTTTCCCTAAAAGACCCTTGAAACAGTATCCTCAATGATGACGTAGGCCTTGAGGAATGTATACCTCAAGGCTACCAGGAGCTTATGTTAAAAACAAACAAAAAATTCTCCGTGTACCTTTATGTACGATGCAAGATCCTACCGAAACTGAATGCAATCTAGATAGTGTTTTGGATAAATACCTCCAATTATTAAATATAAAAATATAATATTTGCAATATTAAAATTATTGGGCAAAAATTTGTCAACTTGTTTTCACATCAATAAAATAAACACCATTGCATTCTTTTGAAAGCCTCCATAAAAAAAGAAAGAGTTGAAAGAGTTTTTTTTTTCGCATTGAAAGAGTCCATAAAAAATTTTTAAGGTTTTTATTCTCGCGGCTCTATGGACGTTACCCTTGGCTTTACCCATCGATTTATATATTAGGCATGACCAATTACCACTCCCTAGAGACACGTAGAGGTATTGCTTTGCTTAAATATTTTTTCCAACTAATAAACGGTCACTTCCAACTAATAATGACATACTGGCCCAATTAAATTTTTTTGTACCAGAGTCTCACTCTCGAGGACGTCATCACAATCTTCTATATAGTAAAGCAAGCCGCACTAATTTATTAATGAACTCACCTGTGGGGAGAGCTACGTGCTTTTTGAATGCGGTAGATAAAAAATTAGATTTATTTTTTGTGTCCTATAGCGCATTTGCAAGATTTTTGGCATTGCATATACACTGCATAAATGGTACAATTATAACGTCTTAGGCTTTATTACCTGTAATTGTTATAAATAAATGTACAAATTATATATATAAATAAATAAATAAATAAATAAATAAATAAATATACTTTGGTATATTTATAAAGTAATATTTATATATTCATATAGTGCATCGCTTTACTGCATTTTATAACATTTTAATATGCACTGTGTATCGGAAAATGCAACAGAGGTGGCTTTTATAAAGCCGGGAAAATAATTAAAATTAAATTCCATTCAATTGGAGTCGGGGGTCACATATATTGGCTACAAATTCACTACTGACTACAGTCACTACCCTACCCTATACCTGTGAGCAATTGATGAAATTATAATTAGTCAATGCTGTGAGCCAATGAAGCCGATGTTGTATTGGCCAAATGAATTGAAATTCAATGATCTCAATCAGTCAAATTACATTCAACAAGTTCAGTGATTATTTGACTAAATATTATTGACAATTGAAAATCAAATATGTGATAATTAAGCGTTTGTAGAATCCAATTATGTATTGTACTTAGTACTTAAATATGTTATGTCGGTATTTAACCTTTATATTTTTTAAAGATGCTGTCAGAATATCGAGGAATTTGTGTGAATTTTCTCAGCAACGAAATCAAAATAAATGGGACATTTTTAAAGCATTCGAAAACTAAGAACTGTTTTTAAAAGGTTATTAAAACCGCTGTCATATTTTTTATTAGAAATATGAAAGTACCTTTTAAAAATTAAAATTTAAAAAACTTAAGTATTTCACTAAACAAATGTAAATTTTGACAGCCTCTGAAAATTTTATTCGATGAGTTTGTGTAATTTCACAATTTATTAATTTAAATTATACAGGGTTTTCCAATAAGATGTGTTATTTTGAATAGCCCGCTATTTCGGTAGATGTTACTTTTGAAGCTGTTATTTTTTGATATTTGACAAGTAGAAACTACGCCATTAATAAAAATGGAACGATACACGCTTCAACAATGCATTGAAATTATTAAAAATCACTTGCTTGAATCAAATGCAAATCATCTTGAGTGATGAGGCCCATTTCCACCTCGGTGGCTTCGTCAACAAGCAAAATTGTCGCATCTGGGGCTCGGAAAACCCAAGAGTTATTGTTGAAAACTGTTTGGTGCGGTTTATGGTCCGGCGGAGTCATTGGACCTTACTTTTTCGAAAATGAGGCTGGAGCAACAGTTACGGTGAATGGATTGCTATCGAGAGATGATTAATGATTTATTATGGCCGGAATTGGATGGTATTGATTTGGACAACGTTTACTTTCAACAAGACGGCGCTACGTGCCACACAAGCAACTAAACCATTGATCATTTACGATTGAATATCAAAATAACACCTCTTATTGGAAAACCCTGTATATTAATATCACCTTCTAGAGTAGAAGATACTCTCAGTACCACCAATCGTAAGACCACCATTCAGAATTGAAACGTTGCTTTAAATGGCATTAGCCTTGTTTGGTTACCATATCTGAATAGTCTGAATAGAAGTATTCCCCGTCTTATTCCCCATCTCCTTCCCCTCCCCACTACCTTTAGCCTCACAATAAACCCCAATTGTAAATGCCATAGTCTCACTGGCTCCAGATGGTTGGGAGCAGTTGGGACTCTTGTGCGATATTCACATAAAAAAGTAAAACACGAGAAAATAATATTTTATGAAGGCGATCGGTATTTGATATTTCATTTATTATAAATCATCAATAATTAAGAAGTTCTGGGAAGTAAAAACATATGATGGGGTTGGTAGAAATCTGGAGTCAATATTTCCAGGAGTAACGGACGTATGAATCAATCCCTTCCACTGAGGTGCAAGTCGATGTGAGGTCAAAAGATCTCCCTCAACCAGTTTCTCCCGATCTGGCCCACCACGCAGTAGGTTAGCAAACGAATCTACCGCTAAAACCTAGACTCACCTCACCCCACGAAATTCGGCACTCCTGATAAGACACCAAACGTATCAAACCAATTAGGGTGGCCTATGGCATTATGGGGATGGTAAAGTGAATCACAGCTTTTATTGATGGTTCACAGAACTACTAATATAATAATGTTTTTATATTGGAAGAAGATATAAAAGATTGTTCTGCCAGAGGCTTACACAATTTTACTGGAGGCTCACATCGTTTAATGTTAAGCTTACGGATTCAGTTTAGTAATTCAATTAGACGTATTTCCATTCTTGTGTAATTCTGCCTGTGATATATTGGTATGTGAAATTTACACATGTCTATGTTCGACCTGCGAAAATTTTGAAGAAGGATCGATGCTCACTCTGTTTCATGTATCTCGTATTTGATGATGAGCATGATGAGCCTGCATGACGAGAATTCCTCCGATGACTGCCAAACTGTCACAGGATACCAGAAGAAGGAAAATAATACATAGAAATAATCTTTCATCAGGCACGACTGTCTGCACGTACACTACTGTAAGAAGAAGTAAAACGCAGTGCATCATTTTTTTTATACCTTAAGTTTCCGTAAGTCAGGAGTCTTTACGAACTCAGCGACTTTCTTTCTTTCTTTCTTTTCTCTTTTTATGCATAAAAGTTATTTTGAATAGTTCCAGATATTGAACATATAAATTACAGTTCAGTTTGAAAGTTTGACATCCCCGCATCCATTTCCATGCATAGTAAGTTTTGTGAAAGAAAAACTAATCTCACCCACTTTTGTCGTTAATCCAGCCAACTATTAGTCAACGTAGCTACTATAACTGACTGCCGACGAAACTTTTCAAATGGCACGACATTCAAAAACGCACCAAATACCAAACAGGTAAAGTGCTATGGAATATGAAATATGTTATAGATGTACGTATATTATATTAAATTTCGATATATTATATTGGTTTGCGAAGCTCATTTCAAATGTTCATGAATGAAGAATACTTTATGTATTTAGGAAGTATATTTACAAGAGATGGTAAGGCTGATAGAGATATTGAAAGAAGGGCAATTAAATGCTCGTAACTCCGTTATGGAGGACTGAACGCAGTTGACGCTAACAAAAATTTGTCCAAAGAAGCGAAGCTAGCAGTCAACAATGGAGTGCTGGTATCTTCCCTGATGTATGGAAGTGAGGCATGGAATTAGAAGAGAAAGGATGAAAGTAAACTGAATGCTGTAGAAATCGAGATCCCCGAGGCGTATTTGTGGTAAAACCATGTATGATTGTGTGAGAAATATGGACATCCGCAAATAGTGCAAGGCTGATGCAAGCGTAATAAGTAAGGATAATAAAGGGACGCTTAGATGGTTTGGGCATGTATATGGAATGAGCGAAGAAAGTCCTCTCTGTTTTCCCCTGCTTAGTTAGTTAGTTAGTCTCACACAGTTGCTACCATGTTTAGCATTGCTGTAGGTATATAATGTCCATTTAAAATATTCAAATTTTAACTACCATCTTTCAACTTTCTACCTTTAAATTTCATCTTTCAACTTTGAACTTTTAACTTTCCACATTCATCATTCATCCTTCTTTTTTCAAATTACAAATTTCAACTTACAACTTTTATCGTTCAGCTTTCAAAATTGATCTTACATCAAAAGAACTTTGATATTTTAACTGTCTACTTTCAAATTTTAACCTTCTACTTCAAAATTTTAAATTTTAACATTCAACTTTTAACTTGCAACTTGCAACATTCGACTATCTTCTTTCAACTTAAACAATATTATCAAACGCTTCACGAATACATCACATACAGGCATACGTTCACTGATCTCTACAGCTTGTCAAAAAAATAAATTTAGTATGTTTTACTTAAACCATACATTAAAACTGACCAAAAGTCAAAGTAACATTTATAACTCCCTTTTGATTGAGGTAAAATCCAACGAAAATATAAAAAAAAGTTTCTACTAAAAAGCTTAAAGGTTATAGTAACATTCAAGCAAGTTCATGAACCCCTTTATTTCTAAGTACGACGTATGTGTAGGTACTAACCGTATTTTGAAACTCTCCAAAGGTTAAAGTAACATTCATACGCGTTTAGCTACCCCCTATTTTGTTGACCGTGACCATCTATTTACCACTGAAACCGTACTTAAATTTCATGGTCCATGAATTTCTTAGTCATAAAGATTTGTTGTTTGCTTCAACTGGAAAACAAACACAACATTTCCACGCATAAACAAACAATTGTGCCGTAGATTTTTCTTTGAATTTCGACAAGGGTGTGAATTTTCCCATAGTTTTTTGTAGATTTTTGTATTGGATGGTTCTACATAAACAGGGGACTTTATGTCCAAGGACCAAATTAAGTGTGCGTTGTTTAGACGCCTCTGTCTGTGATTGTACTGAATGGAGTGTGTATTGGGTATAAGGGCTGCATTTTACTGAAGAAAGAAAAATATGATGGGTAAGTCGTAAATATCCAAGGAAAATCGTCCCGATGGAGTTTTAGAACACATAGAATAAATTTTTGAATGTTGTAAGTACATGTATGTGTTATCGTAAATATTAAATGGAGAAAGTGGAACAGAAAGTGGAATACGGTTACCTCAATTTTTGGCTAAAGTTGTTAGGCTGAGTAAAGTGTAGATAAAATAAAAAAGTAATTGCTTTGCATCAATGTAACGACAAACCTAAACAGTTAATAAACGGATTATTTGCCAAACAGACGCGTTGCCATTTTATGCACTTCAAGATGCTGAGTCGGCAGCCAATCTGGCCGCTGACTCAGCACTTTTCACACTTTAATGTTATAGACCTAAATGATTAAAAAAAAATGATTGCAAGATTACGTGTATCGGTAGTTTCATTGCAAAGTATAATTTCGAATGCCAGTTTTATTGAGTAAATTAAGAATATTATAGTGAAACATTCAAACAGATGTAATGCTATTTTAAGAAATCAACGATTAGCAATCAGTATCCACTAAAAACATTAGCATTTTGCAAAACGCAGACAAGATAAAAAGTTTTAAACTCGAAGGAAAGTTTGTTTTATAACAATGTTGCTGAGTTTAAAGCAGTGAATTTTAATGTACAAGGTAACATTAATAGTTTTCGTCTATGAAAATTCAATAGATTCAACAAGATTTCTAAACGTTCTCAATCCAAAACCATGATTGTGATTAGAGTTTATTAGAAATAATTACCAGGAGTTTTTTCTTGTCTGTATTATACATCGATGTTTACTAATAAAATGGTTCATATAAGTTGGCATTATATTATTAATAATAATACCTTTACCTACAGTGAAATGTACAAATATATGAATATACCACATTTACAAAACTCCCCAGGACATAAAATGAAGGAACTTATAAAATAAATTTGTAATTACCAGCTTTGAGGCGATGCATTACGTCGAGTAATATTTGGAATCGAGGCGCTAACGATAACACTCCTTGTGTTGATGGCGATAAGGATTAAATTTCCGCTTAACACCAGCCGCCTCTTTTTATCTGTGCAAGAAAGAATATCCAGTCCAGGCACAAATATTTCAATTTTTTACGATAATTTTCAAAAGAACTTAATTTGCTAAATTATGCATAATACAAAAGGGGTTCGCAAGTAGGAGATAAAATTCTGATTTAATTTAGGCCTGATAATTTTTTGGGGGCTTATATACACTTTAAAAATGCTGGATTATTTTTAAATGTGTTCTATCCGCAGAAAATTAAAGAATTTGAAATATTTCCAAGTAATCATATTTTTAAATCAAAAACACGTGATTTTAATTAAATTTTTCTTTTAAAAAACACTTCCTAAAAAAATAAACATGAATCCTTTTAGAAATTGGTCAGTAACACATGAAAAATGTAATGGTTTTCTTTAATATTATGGTAAAATAAAACGTTATCTATTTTTAAAACCTAAAAATTTAGGTCTTATGAATTTAAGTTAAGAGTTTCATTGCTCATGATGGAAATGAAATTGAGATGATAATCTTGAAATTTCGACATGGCAGAGTTTTGACTGAGAGTTTAATAGCTCATGATGGTAAATACGAGGATTACCCAGAATGCTCCGCGTTTCTGCTATACAGTTCATATTTCCACTATCAGCGAATAATAATTAATTGGTAAGCGTACCCGCCCTAACCCGGTTAAAACACAGAACACCCCGCGATAGTTATCAGTGAAGCAACTTCTGAACTGGGGTGAGGTCGATCCATCTCTATTTGCGCGATTACACGGGGTCGTATTTCACGCCCGATTACAACAGGGGAAAACCCGCTATTCAAAAACTAGTCGGGATCGGTCGTCACGCCACCAATTTACTAACCGCGGATATAATCATTTAACAGGCTGGGTCGCTCAATCATTTGGTTACAAAAGTTTTGTACATGTCTTAATTATTATTAATATAATTAATTTATTATGTGAAGGTATTAGGTTTTTTTTGAACTACCCTTATTACCGGCTTTGACCGAAATAAATACTATACAATATTTTAGTTGTTGAGTAATTTGTCACAAATACGTGAAGAAGAAGTCGTGAATAATGTGACTCTCGACAAGCTCTCGACCAGCAAGCTGCAGGTCACGGGTTCAAATGATGAGCAAGTAATTTTTTTTTTTTTTCATTACTGGTTACTATACCGTGTTGCACTTCCTTTATGTTTAGTCAATGTTTCAGAAGATGTACAGTGTTAGAGAGCATTACTGTGCATTCATAGAATAAAGCGTAATCTATACTAGCACTTTGTTGAACCATAAAAATGGTAGTAGCGTTGGTAATGTAGTTTTAGTTATTTTTCTTTAAATAGTATATTTGTGGCACGTTCCGTTTTACATACAAAAATAAAACATACATATTTTTTTTATTTAATATCAGGCTGTTTTGTTTAAAACACGATGGAGATGGGAGTAGATAATAATAATAATAATTGTTTATTTCGGTATGTGGATAGGTTAGTGCAGTCCCACACATTCCATATAGAGATACATACAGTATAAAAATATGATCAAAACAACAACAACAACAAAAACAGACGAATTGTACACAAAACAGAATAGAATGATAATAATAATAATAATAATAGTAAGTTGAAGCCTTTAGGGAGCCGTCACTATATTAGGAGCTAGTATTTTTCTCCATTGTGCGTCAATGCTGGAGAATGGAACTAGGTGAGCTTCCATGGTGAGGATATTTCCAGAGCTGCTTCTCCTTTGCCTCATTCCTGCCACCCTGGATCTAATAAGGGCTGCATATCCGGGAACTCGCCCCTCCGTGAACATACGGGAAGCGCTACAGTATCTGGGGAGACAAAAAATTACCCGTAGTCTTTCTTTACTACTCTTTTTCTAGTTTGCTCATAGTTTGCACGTGTACAACGTTGCGCAGAAGGAAAGGAAGAGCGTCCTTTTTACAGCGGTACTGCAAAGGCGAAATCTTCTACTGAGCATGTTTGCTTTAACGCTGAGAGCTCGTCTTTGTCTATCGATATCATCATCGTCCATCAGATTACTGGTGATAAGGTATTTAGTTCCTTCGGTCACCTTCAAGTTCACACCGTTTAGGGTAGCTGGAGGAATATATTATTTATCGGGCCTTGCCCATGTCTTACGACCAATAAAGCCGTTTTAGTGGGGTTATACAACATATTTGTTTCTTCGGCATACTATTCACAGATTATCAGAAGAAAAAAATCTGACAATTTAACTGATAAGCGTAGCTCTCAGAATTTATAAAAATCGTTCTTGAAAAGTGATTTAATAGCTTTACTCTACCAACGCTCCCATAATTGGTCGAACAAAATGCAACGTCCAATGTACTCCGTGACATTCCGTGTTAAGTTTTGTACAATGTAATAAGTAATAATAATTAATGTAATTTTGTACAATGTAATACATATACTTTTTCTTTATTTATCAGTTTACTATTAATTTTAATATATTTGTTTTTAGTTTTATTTCATGTATGATTCATACTTGCATACTTATGTTTCTATAAAATAGTATTTTTTAGTTCTTTTAAGTTATTTTTATTACGAGTATTATTTCATGTATGATTCATACTTGCATACTTATGTTTTTTTTTAAATAGTAGTTTTTAGTTCTTTTGTGTTATTTTTATTATTATTTCAAGTATAACTACCAAAACACGGGCATTAGCCTAGTATGGTAGTTAAAAAAATGTCAAAAAATGTAACATGTAAACATTTATTAAATAATAAATAAAAAAAAATAAAAAAATTACTAAACATCTCTGTGCATGTTTACATGGCGTTCTTTGCGA
This sequence comes from Hesperophylax magnus, assembly GCA_026573805.1. Classification (NCBI taxonomy): domain Eukaryota; kingdom Metazoa; phylum Arthropoda; class Insecta; order Trichoptera; family Limnephilidae; genus Hesperophylax; species Hesperophylax magnus. The sequence continues at coordinate 1,985,359 of JAIUSX010000081.1, forward strand.
ATAATTGGGAAGGGTGGCGGTACAGTTTTTTTGGGTTGTTTTGCATGTTAAAAGTGTTGTGTTTTTAGTTTTATCGATGGTTTTGACTGTGATCTTCACGAATGTTCATTAATACACAAAATTATTTGAAAAAATGTTAATATAATGTCATTTTGTGTAACAATATGTCAGAGAACAGATCGCATCTACCATTTTTTGAGTAAAAACCTAAAAATGCGTGTATTTTTTAGACATCGGTATAAATAATAATTAGCATTATCTCTTGTCATTTTAGAAGGTTTTGTTAAATTTAAAGCGGTAATATTGAAGATATTCTCTCACAAAACAACTCAAATGGCACCGCGACCGCAACTAAAATTACCTACACCCAAAATTAACGCTTTTGTGAAAATGAATAAGTAGAAACTCATGTGAAATTTACGTAAGAGCGATGGTTTAACCCCGCTGGCGAATACGCCTCTAACTTTTAACTTGTGAGCTACGTAGCTATATGGATAATACCGTGTGAACCCTAATGCCCTGTTATGTTTTGGAGCTAATATAAAATTCTAATATTAATTTAAAAATGATTTTTCAATATTAAAAAAAATACCCTTTTTATTTAGATGGTTAACATTGATAAATAAATTACTGGAATTCCTTTAAACAGAATAAATAAAATCTTCATACCAAATGCCTACCCAGTACTACCCACGGTAAACGTGCAGAGTACAGATGACGTCACGCACCTATTTACTTCTTACCGCTCGGGTTATGGTCGTTTGGGCGTGCTTAAAAAAATTCTATGAACTTATGAAAACAAATTTTTGAATTTATTATTTGAAATTTAAACAAAAAACATTACGTATAAAATTAAGTGGTGAAGGTACATTAGTACGGAAGTTTTGGTTTTTTATTTATCAATTTATTAATATACAACAAAATTTAAAAAAAATGCTTTTTTGGAAGCGAGGTCGATGAGAAACGGTTCCCAGGACTTCTAGACATTTATTGTTAGGTTATTTGTAAGCCGAGAATTTACGTCATTCATATTATTTAATAAGGAAAAATAAACTTTCTTGCTGCAAAAGAACTGTGTTTCATTATGCCAGAGTTCCCCCGTTTCATTCAACAACTGCTATTATGTGCTTTGATGATGGACAATATTACGTTGGACGAAAATTAATCACGACTGAGATTAAAAATATTGACTTAACAATTCCAAAATATGTAAGCTTCTATTACTTAAATACTGAGAGCATATTCCGTTATTGAAAGAGGTGCCAAAATGCTGCTTTTTAAAAATCTTTTTCTGCCGGTCACGTAAAAAAACACAGATCAGATATTTCTTTGCCGCAAAAATAATAGAACAAAATTGGATAAAAAATATTTCCTTTGTTGGGCTGAAAGGTTATATTTTCAGGCACTGAAAAACATATGGTATAAACCTTCTCACCCATTTTCTCCTGTTACTTGTATCCACCGAACAACTACCTTTCTATTCCGACAGCACAAAAATAACGTAACTCGGTACCTATACTTTTCTTTTCCTTCCGCTCCATTAGGTCGCGAGTCAGTACTATGCCTTACATCAGCCCTAAAATAGAGCCTTAATTCACCCTTTAAGTCTTGCTCTACCCCTTTACGGCTGTTATAGACATTATAAGGGCTGTCAAGGGTCAGGGGTCGACTGATTTGCTTAATCAAGGCTTTATACAATGTGAGATTAATGATTAAGTATTTTCTTCAAAACAAAAATAAATTTTCGTTAGGTTTGTTTCATTTCAATACCATGTAGTCTCCTTTAGCATAGCAACGAACTGAAGCCAGTAGGACTATGATGAGAATTATAGTACTGAAGGAAGAGAGCAGGGGAAGGGGATTGGAAAGTGGAAAGTGTTGAAGTATTTGGCAATTCAAACAGAGCTAATGTAATTTCAAACAAGGATTCTAATTGTTGGTCTTGATGATAATTTGAGTAAGTATGTCTCACCGACTAAATACTGTATTATTTTTGTATATTAAATATATGTTATTGCGTAGCTAAAATAAAACGACGATGCCAAATGTAGCACGTGTAATCAATCCTACTTCCATTATTGCTTCTACAGATTGTAAAAATAAACTAACCACCTACAAAAATATGCTATATAATCTTAATTGATTGAATATTCCAATGCCAAAAGTTAATTTATTTTAAATGTAGTATTTAATTAGGCATCCTATTTTTATTAATTCATGTAAATCAGAGGTGAAGAAAGCTCGAAGAGACTTTGTCATTTAATTACTTTATTTAACTTCACTTAATAGTCACAACAAACTTTCGGTTAAATTCCCATTAAGTATCATTTAAATTTAATAAGTTTGCAGGGCGCCATATCATTTAAACATAATGATAAAGTGAAGTATAGCAAAAAAATAGATAACACCAAGGCTTAAGTTGTTAAAAACTAACAAAAAATCGTTTCTTGTGTCTGCGGGAATCGCCATATTTGTTCAGCTTCTGAAGAATCTGTCGTTAAAACCTATTTGTATCTCTGCCGGCCACGAACTGAAGCCAGAGATTAATTTACAGCTGTCATTAATGCCTGCCGCAGTCTATCGCTATTTTGAACATAATATTGTCATTTGTAACGACAACCTGGGGTTGGAAGTTCCAATTTGATACAATTGTTGCGAGGTTGATGAGAATGGGGAGGAAATGATACAGGGAAAACTGATTGCGTAGTACCCGCTTAAACATGTCTGGCCAATAAACGATATTCAATCCATTTGAAGCAACTTATGGATTCTGAATGGTGGTATTTCCGCAGGAAGCTACAAGATGTATCGTTCACAGCCATCTTGATACTACATTATGTCTTAGCCATATTTAAATAAATGTTCCCAAATTCCATTATTTAAGACGCCATAGCACGTTTTGCTTGAACACATATCGCCTGTTTTAGCCCTCTGACCTAAATGCGTCAACTATATCATAAAATAGAGTGTGCTGAAGTAGACATTTTCAACGATAATTTAAAGGGATTCCAAAAAAAAACGTCTTCTGTTGCTAAAACATGCGTTGCGCTAATTATATTATACATTACTTGTGTATCTATTTGAGTCTCTTCTTTAACTTGCCTCTCTTTGTATTATTTGAAAATTAAGTGAGCTTTTATTATTCTTTCGTTTTAGTTTTAGTTTTTTTTGTATTTAGATGTACGTAAATTAATGTCTCTGAGTAGATTTTTGTAATTGTATGTATTTATTAGTGTATTAAATGAGTTTTTTATAAATGGATTGTTCTCACATAAGTGAGATCATCTATAGAAATCCAGAATAAATAAATTAAGCTACCATTCCGGATTAAAGGTAGAATATATTGTTTTTTTAATAATTTAAGACAATATTACAATATTGAGGGACCTGTTTTCAATTTTTTCGGTTTCAAATATTCGTTAAAGAATTGCTAACTTCAATGATTAAATATTACAATTTGTCAAGTTATTCCAAAAATAAATAGGATGTATGTAATTTTCTTATAAAGATCCATCATAAAGTAACTAATTGTATTAATTAGAGTTCTTCCGTTTTTATCGTGTATCTACTCCCTAAAACCTTGACGTAAATTAATCTGAGTAGGGTGGTATCAAATTACATGATTATTTAATGTTACAACTTTTCCTAGTAAATCAACCTTTTACACCAATCTATTAGCAGACAGGACATTTTCAACAAAAATATTACAACTTTGCGAAGTACGAGTATTTTACGTGGGAGTATTACATGAATTTGGCGACACAGTGTCTGGACATATAAGATAAATGTTATTTTCTTGGTGACTGCGATTCAGATGATATTGAAACTTCAGTCGTTAGATGCTATTAAATGAAGATACTGCCAAAAATACTACGTTTTCGTACGTATTTGATCGAATAAATGGGCCTAAGAATGATTTACTTACAACTTAAAACTATCTTGCTTTCGAGGAAAATTGCCTTAAATATATGATACGGATTTTAAAGATTTTAAAGCTGAAATAATATTTTTTACAATGTAACATTTCGTTGACAAAATATTCAGAGGGTTCTCCATACCAGCGATCAACTTCACATTACAAAATTACATTTATTCATTGGAATAAAGATATTATTATTTAGTATCCGACTTTATGTCTGGGTTAAGTCTTCTCCTTTCTTCTCCTTTTCTTCGCCTTTCGCACAATGTTTTGTCTCCCCAGATACTGCAGCGCTTCCCGTGTGTTCACGGAGGGGCGAGTTCCCAGATATGCAGCCCTTATTAGATCCAGGGTGGCAGGAATGAGGGAAAGGATAAGCAGCTCTGGAAATATCCTCACCATGGAAGCTCACCTCACTCCAACTTCCAGCATTGACGCACACTGGAGAAAAATACTAGCTCCTAATATAGTCACGGCTCCCTAAAGGCATCAACTTTTTTTTCGAATTTATATTTGGGTTAAATTATCCCCACAGGAAAAACTAAACCCTTCCACCCATTTTTCCACAAATGATCATGTTCCGTAACGCTGATTGCTTTTGACAGGCTGTGTACTAGCCAATCGTACCGTCAGAATTTGAACTGTATAGTTTAAATTTCGCACATGTCAGCTGGATCCACGGAGGCCGTGGGCCGAGCAGTCGCACAAAACCGTTTTGTCCTGTCAAATATTGATCACCGGTTGTCTTATCGGATTAATCATAATACGTATTTTTTATCGCAATTTAACCAAAATAACGAGTGCTAACAACCACGCTAAACGTTCCAGTGCTGACAGATGATGCTCACTATGCAGATTTCACCATCTCCTCCCGGTAAGTTGATTGTGAATTAACGTTATGCATTGTGTTTTCGCATCTCCTGTCACAAGCTATAATTCATTTATACTTTATCTGTGTGGAATAGCCCTTTAAAGTGCGGCTATTCCAACCCCTGTTCGTTCTTCGAACATTTTTGGTGCCGAAATCAGGGAACTTTAAGATTATTATCTATCTATGCCAAAACGGATAATGCTGTGGAATGTTTCTTAAATTTTGAATAATAATCAATTCGAACAGTAATTAGGTAGGTACCTAGCTCTTGAGTATTTACGACCTACCGCGCATATAATTGTAATAGATTATATTATTATTATTTATTTTCGTTTCGTTTTTGGGTACGTTTCCAATCGTGTTTATTCAACATGGCCCCAGCAATTCAAATATTGCACCGGAAACGGACATTAGCGAATAATAGATTACTCAAGACACATGAAATAGCAAAAAGCGCTTTGCACGATGCAACTAAGTGCAACTTACTGTTAGCGCATTATACTACTCTGGAAAAGATAGTTCTTGAATTTGAAACGTCTCACGCGGAAATATTAGCTTTAGATGACACAAACGAAATTGATGAGGATGAAATTCGCGAAACCTTTGACGAGATGTATTATCAAATTGTCGAAATTTACCAGGAGTTAACCAGTCAGCCTCTCGATTGTAAGACCGCGAATGCGTGCACAAACGTTAAATTACCAAAAATAAACATTCCAATATTTTCTGGAAATGTCAAGCAATGGCCCGAATTTTACGACATGTTTAACGCTCTGATTCATGAAAACAAATCTTTATCCAACATCGAACGCATGCAGTATTTGTTCTCATGTTTATCTGGAGAAGCTTTAGGGTTAATTCGGACATTTCCAGTACAAGGAGCTCACTACGTTGAAGCATATCAAAGATTAATCGCGCGCTATCGTAACGCGCGTGAACTCGCATTTACGTGTTGGCGGGAAATGCTAAATTTAAATTTTCCGCCCAACGATCCTTTTGAATTCCGTCGCGTGTTCGATGTATTTAATGAGGATTTAACAATTTTAAAAGAATTGGATCTCCCAACAGATAATTGGGACTTCGTGCTTTGTTATTTAATTCTGTCGAAATTAGATTCACCTACAAGATGCGCATTCGAACAACTTCAGTCTCCTACCAAGCTGCCTTCATATTTGAAACTCAAAGAGTTTCTTTATAACAAATGCGAAGCTCTTGTACGAGACTTAAATTTTTTGACTCGCGATAGCAGTACTATTGACAAACCTCTTGCACGGAACTTTAATCAGGCTGCCAAAAAACTCACTTCAGCGCTTCTTTGCGATCTTAAGAAAGGACAGCCTAAAACAAATAGGTCCTCGAACTCCACCACTTATCTGAAATGCTCCTGTTGCGGGGAAGACCACTCCATTTCCAAGTGCAAGGTATTTGCACTCAAGTCAGTTCAGGATCGCGTACAGTTTGTTCAATCACACCGTTGGTGTTTCAATTGTCTTCATTCTTCTCATTATCTTAAAGATTGTAAATCTTTGTTTACATGTCAAAAATGTCAGCAAAAACATCATACTTTGCTTCATCGAGACGAAAACGCTTCTTTGGAAGATCAGCATCAACACTCCACGACGTCTACGGACCAGGAGACGTCTTCCGACTCTAAAATTCAGGTCCTCGCCAACTTAGGAGACAAGTCCATAGTACTATTGTCAACCGCCAATGTTGGCATTCGCGATTCATCCGGCCGTTTCCAAACCTTTCGCGCATTGATCGATTCGGGCAGTCAAGCTCACTTCATCACCGATCGTGCTGCGGAGCTCGTAGGCATCCCTCGTCAAGCCAGTTCTCAGAGAGTTAGCGGCTTAGGCCAATCTTCCGCAACCACGTCGGGAGTCATTCAATTAGAGATCGGTGTTAAGGGACGGGTTCTCTTCAACATCAAGGCACTTACGCTGCCTAGTATCTGCGGCAACATGCCAACTGTTCGTCTAGATAAGTCATCGTGGCATCAGTTGAGAAACTTGCCTCTTGCCGATCCTGACTGTCACAAACCGGGACCGATTGATCTTCTTCTGGGTGCTGAGGTTTTCTCTTCTCTTCTGAGACCTGGTAAAGTGAATGGTGGTCCACGTCAGCCATCAGCTTTCAATTCTGCATTTGGTTGGCTTCTTCTAGGTTCAGTTGGTTCAGACACTGCTCACGAAACTAAATCTTTCATCGTTACTAACGAGGACCGGCTTCACGAAGAGGTCCAGCAACTGTGGGAGTTAGACACCATTCCCCAGTCTTCACACCTTACTCCTGAGGAACAACTTTGTGAACAAATGTACTGCACTGACCACTCACGGGACGGATCTTCGGGAAGATACATCGTATCCTTGCCTTTCCGAGAAAGGGGAAGGGATATCTCTTTCCCAGGGTCGCGTGAGATCGCTTTACGCAGATTCCATTCACTCGAGCGCAAACTCATAGCAAATCCAACCTTACGTGAACAACATTCTGCTTTCATGACTGATTATTTACACAGTGGTCACATGACTCGTGTTCCTGGAAAAGATTTGCACAAGGGAAAGTATCACACACCTCATCATTGCATTCTTCGTCCAGGCAGCGCTAGCACTTACTTAAGAGTGGTTTTTGACGCCTCAGCGACGGATGTGAACGGATCCTCGTTAAATGATACCTTGATTTTCGGTCCAAAGCTTCAAAAGAACCTGCTGGAGCTTTTGCTAAAATTCCGTACACCATCAGTGTTAGTGTTCACTGCTGATGTACGACAAATGTATCGCCAAATATTGGTTCAAGAACCAGATCGTGCTTTTCAAAGAATATTTTGGCGTTTTCATTCGTCGGAACCTATCCAAGAGCACCAATTGCTTCCGATCTCCAATACGTTTGCGTGGTCGGATTCAACCATCGGGCTCGCCTGGTTACGTTCTCCTTCGTGTCGCTGGAAGACTTTCGTGGCCAACCGTGTCAGTCGCATTCAAGATGCCCTCGAAGGGACTCCTTGGCATCACGTGTCATCTGGAGATAATCCAGCGGATGTCGCTTCTCGTGGTCAATCTCCAGCCGATCTAATCGATAACACGTTATGGTGGGCGGGGCCTTCGCGGCGGATCCAATCATTCGATTCTTGGCCGTCTTTCGATGGCAATGTCGACGAAATTGAACTTCACTCTGAGGAACGAGTTAGATCGTTATTTGTCCAACAGGACGAAAATCTGGTGGACCTATTACTAATTATATTTTCTTCAATTCAGACGATCCAACGCATTCTCGGTTACTGTCTTAGATTCATCTACAACCTACAGAATAACGAATCTCGTCGTTCGTATCTTCCATTAAACCGTGCCGAAATTCACACTTCAATTTTGACAGTAGTTAAACGCACTCAACATCTACATTTTAATGATGATATCACGCGCTTGAAGGATGGCAACTTTTTGTTGAAACGAATGCGGAAGCTTAATCCCTTCATTGACGATCACCGTGTGCTCAGGGTGGGTGGCAGGTTATCTCGATCTGGGCTCGAAGTCGAGCATAAACATCCAGCACCTCTGGAATCTTTCATTAGTGACCTACCCGCCGTTCATGTTAAATCGGTTAAAACTCATCTCTATCGCTTAATCGGTAACCTAACGTTAACTTTCGAGGAGCTGACGACACTATTCGTGCAGATTGAGGCCATGTTAAAATCTCGGCCTCTCTACCCGTTGAGTTCTGACCCAAACGATTTGCGCGTGTTGACTCCAGGTCATTTTGTTACTTTAGAATCCTTGACTTCCGTTCCGGAGGAGGATTATACCGATCTACAAATCAACCGTCTGAGTCGCTGGTAACTCATTCAACGTTTCCAACGGGATTTTTGGAAACGTTGGAAGTTTGAATATCTCCAATCGCTAACTCAGCGCGCCAAGTGGACCAAAAATTGCAATTCACTCTCGGTGAATGATGTAGTGATAATCCAAATCGAAAATACTGTCCCTTTGCACTGGCCTCTCGCGCGAGTCGACAAATTGCACCCAGGTCCCGACGGCGTTGTGCGTATCGCTACGGTTCGTACATCGAATGGTTCTCTTCTCACGAGACCATTAACCAAATTATGTCCATTGCCTAGTCAATGTGACTAATCATCTTCGCTTCCGCGGCGCATTCTCTCTTATCGATTTTCGTTATTCTTATTTTCATTATTTTCTTTTCTTATCATTTTCATTATTATTATTAATATATATTTTTTTCTTTTTTCTTATTTCTTTTCACTGTTCTTCATTCACGCAACGTTCCACAGCATTGCCCGTTTGGTTTCTAAATTTTCTTTAAAATACACGTTGTTGTATTTTGGTGAGCGGAATGTTCCGTAACGCTGATTGCTTTTGACAGGCTGTGTACTAGCCAATCGTACCGTCAGAATTTAAACTGTATAGTTTAAATTTCGCACATGTCAGCTGGATCCACGGAGGCCGTGGGCCGAGCAGTCGCACAAAACCGTTTTGTCCTGTCAAATATTGATCCCCGGTTGTCTTATCGGATTAATCATAATACGTATTATTTATCGCAATTTAACCAAAATAACGAGTGCTAACAACCACGCTAAACGTTCCAGTGCTGACAGATGATGCTCACTATGCAGATTTCACCATCTCCTCCCGGTAAGTTGATTGTGAATTAACGTTATGCATTGTGTTTTCGCATCGCCTGTCACAAGCTATAATTCATTTATACTTTATCTGTGTGGAATAGCCCTTTAAAGTGCGGCTATTCCAACCCCTGTTCGTTCTTCGAACAGATCATCTAGTCAATCCACATTATGCAAGTGCATTATATAAGCAAAATAAATACAAAACAATACAAGAACAACACGTCAACACACCATATGACTATGTATTGACACGCGCGGCACTCGCAATAGAGGGCGTTTATAGTAAAGAGAAGCGCAAGCCAGTGGCGAACTTCATCAGGCGATAGTTTTGTTTCTGCTGAAGGCGAAGAGCGAACTGCCGTGTGCCCGAGCAACGAGAGAAGAAGTCAGGGGACAGGAGGTAGGTTTGGGATTACGGAAAATACAGCAATATTATTTCACAAGTACAGCGGTCTTGTTAACATGTATGGTGTGTAAATGACGTAACCAATTCCTTGACATAAATATTAAAAATTAATATTCGTCAAATAACTTATGTTTTACACTGTAAGATTTATAGGCTAACACGAAGAGGTGACCAATTTGAGATGTTCATTATGATGAAATTAGCAATCTACGATTATATCCAAGGGTGTAGAGGGTGTTTACTTGCTTTTAGTTAGATAATCCATTTTGTTTCTTTTATTTCACCTCTTTAAAAATTCATAACCACTGGACTTTATTTTACCACATTTTGGCCAATTTGCAAGCTTCGCGAGCTCACGTAGTCCAAAATGTGAGCAATTTGAAGAGATATTTTAAAACATTTATAGGAATTATTTCGTTAGCTCTACCGCGTTCTAATCTTCGATTAATCAATAAACTAACTAAGTAGTTCCAGATTCTAATAAAAGATGTGTCGCATCTCTTCCGACTTATTTGTTATTTAAATTCCATGAACCGAAATTAATGAAATATTTTTTCTTAAAAATAATAGAATTTATAGCAATGCTTATCGATTAACACACAGAAGTCATAATATTTAATATTGCTCTAAGTAGATACCACGAACGGCAATTTTAAAGTAAGATTTTATAAGCAGAATTCGTGCTTTATAAATTCAACAATTTTTCATGGATCCTAAAAATATGCAATATAAGTGCATTCAATTTCGGGGAATTCCCCAAAAGAGGACGGGATATTTCCAAACAATTAAAAATTTCCGGGTGCTCATGGCTGTAATTGATTATATAGCAGAACGCTTCAGTGGCTAAGGGTTCCATTCTAAATAGAACTCCTTACGCTTGAATCAACCATTTTTCAATTAATTTAACTTTGATATTGATGATAAACAACGAAACAGCCCCTACAATAAATAAAACGATGCTTCACAAAAGCAAAACTTCTCGTCAAACACTAATCACCCTTAACATTACAAAATTCATTCAATCAAAGACACATTCATGAAACAAGTTTTCGTATTCCAACAAAGAAAATTAATTTACGACGATATTGAACTTTTACTGACACAAAAAAAACTACCACTAAAAACCAATGTTTTTTTACTAATAGAAAGTTTGACTTATGATTGAACCCTCCTCCTCAAGTACTGGAGTCAACCGAGCTAACAACTGAGTCAAATCCAGATTGGGTGTGACATTTATCTCGTAAATTAACTGCTATAATGTCATTCAATTTTTGTAGGAATGCATATATATCCGCGTGTGTATGCATGATTGGCACCAAAATGCACTGTCATCCACAACAAGTCTATCTGCCAAGTTTCAGCTAAATCGGATGTCAGGAAGTGGGTCAATTTCTACTTCTAAAATTTGCATTCAAGTTAAATCTGAATATTGAAATCCAATATTCAGTTCCTTTCCTTTACAAGAACCTAAACACATTTAAAACTTCACAAACTTCTCGCAATACTAGAACAAGACACCAACTACTAATACCAAAAACCAACACATCCTTTGGACAAAAACACTACAGATTCCAGGCTATAAAACTATACAATTCACTTCCAACACAATATAAAACATCTAGTCTTACAGAATACAAAAAACAAATATGGAACTGGCTACAATCCTTTTAATATTTAATTTTTTATATTTCACTTTTTTTTTGTTATAACTATGGAAAAATCGATTTTATATTTTAATTTTTAATGTTACTCTGTGTAACTCACTCCACTGTATTGTTTTAGTATTATATAACTTTGTAGCAGTGCGTACTTCTGGACGGGCAGTTCCTACCCGACTTTAATAAACATTGGTCAACATTCTACAATTGGCACTACTGTTTCGAGCTATGAGTGCGGAGCGCTCTTCATCGACCTCAGTTGCTTGCTGGACTCGGTTTCATACGGTGTGTTCGTGCGACGCTAGAACAATGAGGGTCTACTGTGCAAACTACGAAAGGTCTTTTTCACTTATAACTTTTTAACAATGTACTTATAATTCAAACAGGGATTACTCATTTTAACTTCTTGCGTAGTTATTTTATAACTCGCTGGCGCCCGCTCAGACATTCCTTACAAGATTTTAATGTTTTAAATTTTGTTACATCTTCGTTAGTCAAAATTTTATCAAGATGGCGTTAAACACACGTTCATTCTTGACACGCCCGGAGATAAGTTGTTTGATAGAGTCTCATGTTTATTTTATTTGATTAATTATTTTAATAATTGTTTTAATAAATTAGCGTCTGTTGATATTTAAAATATTCTATTATTTAATCTTCCTTATCAGTTCTCATCACTACCTACCTACATTGAGTTAGTGCGTGTGCGTAGATGACTAGATAATTGTATACGGTAATTTACCAATTAATGTCACAATCGAAAGATCCATCATTAATTAATACAATTATCCTTTCATCACCCATCCACGATTAAATGTTACAAATGGCAGCCCTTGTGAGTGAACCTAAGTTTGACTAATTAATTAATGCAGTATTTTTTCTTTCCTTGTTTTAATCTTGTATTGCGATGTCTGATTTTTTTTTTTTTTTTATGAATTTCTTGTATAATCCCTGAAAAAGACCTTTCGTTTTGCATGGTAGATGTTCGGGTGTTGTTCGAAATACATCGTGTCACTGAGATTTTATTAATTTTTCATATTACGCAGCTTTGTAATCTGGCACAACTCATGACGTTTTTCGTCTTATTATCGTGTTCGTTAGTACGCTGACGTCACACTTATTTTATATTTTTTTGTGTTTTGCGGCGATTGTGGTTGTTGTATTGTTGCTTGCATGTTCTAATAATTTTTTTTCTACCTACCCTGTTAGTTAGGTATGACGGATTCGACCATTTTAACAAGAAGTCGTGCGTTAATCATGTCTAAACCAGAGGATGGCACTACTTCGGCAAATTCGGCGGTCGCATCTAACACAGTTCCGGTTCACAAATGGAACTTAACCTTCGACGGTACGGGGAACGTACATAATTTCATTGAACGGGTCAACGATTTGTCCATATCTCGGAACGTAAGTACAGCTTCTCTTTTTTCATCTGCGGTGGAACTTTTTACAGGTCATGCTTTAGACTGGTTTAGAGTCAACCGTTCTTCTTTTAAGTCATGGTCGGATATTGTAATTGCTCTAAAGGAAGAATTCGAGCTACTGGACCATGAAAGACGTTTAGTTGCTCAGATCAGAGCCACGTACCAGCAACAAAAAGAGAACCTGGGTTCATTCATAACGCGGGTCTTGACTTTAAACAATCAATTGTCGTCAAAATTACCAGATGACGAAATTCTGGAAATATTGCAATGTAATATGTTACCGAGATACATTCAAAAATTATCGCTCTCTGTCATCTCGGACATTAATTGTTTGAAAAGATTGGGAAAAATGATTGAACTTGCAGACAGTCGGTCTGATTCCAGACCTTCCCCGCCAAATGCAAATACTGTTAATTTTAATAATGTTTCTCATTCCTCCTCAAATAATGCATTTAGCAGAGGGAATAACAGAATGTCTCAGAATAATCCCAATTTCAGGAATCATCGTCAATCTTTTGAATTCAGTAAACGTAGCCCGTCAAATATGAGTTCTAGGGAGGTGAAATGTTTCCGCTGTGGCCGTCCTGGTGTGAAGGCGCCTTCATGCAACTGCCGGCAGGCAAAAAACTAGATGTCCTGGGGGTCTTGTCTGCGGGCGGCAAGTCGACACCGTTCGCTGACATCACCGCCAGGCATCGGCTTGCTGTGCTGTCGGAAACCAGAACTTTCTTCAAGAACCTTTGGACTTCGAAGGTGGTGAGTGCGGCTAAAAGGGATGGCCGTCCACACATCATTTTCCAGGTTCTGGGTTCCAACTTTTCTGGCCTTCTTGACTCTGGTTCGCATATCTCAATTATTGGTAATAATTTTCATCGTAAATTTTTAAATCTAGGGTTAAATCTTTCTGTTCTTAAGAAAAATTTTTCACTCACTTCTGCTACGGGTCATACTGTGGAGTGCGTTCACAAAATTGCGGTTCCGGTAGTTCTTGGTAATGTTAAGAAAAATTTTAATTTTGTAGTTATGCCAGATATAAAATCAAACATCATCCTCGGTTGCGACTTTTGGAAAGTTTTTAACATTTGTCCCAAGTTAACTAAATTAATGACTAATGACTCTGACAATAGTTGCGTGTCTGAGGTAAGAGGACTAGATAGCTTTGAGAACTTGGATTCATTTCAACAATCAACCTTAAATAATGTTATACACGAATTTGAAGCCTTTTCTGGAAATCGTTTGGGTAGAACGTCTCTTGAAAAACATGTCATTGACACGGGTGATTGTCAACCTATTAAGCAACGTGTTTATCCGATTTCTCCTCATTTATTGCCGGAAGCTCACAGAGAACTTGACAGACTATTAAATCTGGGAGTAGTAGAACCCAGCAATAGCTCGTGGAATAATCCTATTGTTTTAGTGCCCAAGAAAAATGGTTCTTTTAGACTTTGCTTGGATAGTAGAAAACTCAACGCGGTCTCGCGGCGGGACGCTTATAGCCTACCGTTGATATCTGATATCTTAAATAGTCTCGGAGGAGCACGATATCTATCAACTTTAGACCTAAACGATGCGTTTTTTCAAATCCCGTTAGAGGAAGATTCTAAAGAGAAAACCGCATTTACTATACCTAAACGAGGCCTCTTCCACTTTGTAACAATGCCTTTTGGTCTTCATGGTGCGAGTTCTCGGATGATGAGGCTTATGGACAAGGTTTTGGGTCCGGAGTTCGATGGGAAAGTTTTTTGTTACCTAGATGACATAATTATCATTAGTTCCACCTTTGAAGAACACATTGATCTTTTAAGACGGGTTAAACAAAAGTTACAAGCCGCGGGTTTGACTATTAACGTAGAGAAGTCAGTCTTTTGTCGTGACTCCCTTAAATACCTAGGTTTCGTGATTGATAAGGATGGGTTGAGAACTGACCCGGGAAAAGTAAAAGCAATCGTTGACTTCCCCATTCCAACGTCGCAAAAGAGCTTGCGTAGGTTTATCGGTATACTTTCTTGGTACAAAAGGTTCATTTTAAATTTTTCCTTAATTGCAGCACCTTTGCATAATTTAACCAAAAAGGAGTTTGCTGGTAAAAAAATTGTATGGAATGAACAGGCTGATGCTGCCTTTACTAAATTAAAGAATATTCTGGTCAAGGCTCCTGTTCTTGCTTGTCCCGACTTTAGTAAACCCTTTACAATTAGTTGCGATGCATCGAACACCGGTTTGGGGGCGGTCCTTTCTCAATCTGACGTTAATGGTATAGAACACCCTATTTCCTTTATTTCCAGATCACTATCTGCACAGGAGAAAAATCACTCCACAACCGAGAAGGAGTTAAATGCTATGATCTTTGCACTAGAGAAATTTAGGGGTTATATTGAAGGTTCGCCTATTCCTGTCAAGGTGATCACTGATCACTATAGTCTAAAATGGCTTACAAACTTAAAGTCTCCGTCGGGTAGATTAGCGCGGTGGGCGGTTAGACTTCAGCAGTTCAATTTTGAAATAATTCATAGGAGCGGAAAAGACAACATTGTTCCGGACGCACTGTCTCGTGACCCTTTACATGTTGACTTGATTAATCAGTCCTTTTCCACTTCCGACCGTTGGTACTTAAGTTTGAAAGAAAAAATTTTGGCTAATCCGGAAAAATTTCCAGCGTTTAAAGTTTGCAATGGTGTCATCTTCAAACACATTCAGAGCATGGAGGCTCTACACAGGTCTTATGACTGGAAGGAAGTTCTCCCAAAAGAGTGCAGGAAAAACGTCATCGTTCAAAATCACTTTCCGCCTTCTTGTGCACATTTTGGCATCTTAAAAACGTTAAATAGGATTAAACTTAAATACTACTGGCCAAAAATGGCAGCTGATGGGAAGTCTTTTGTAAGTAAATGTCATACTTGTTTAGGTTATAAAAGTTCTAACTTACTGCCTCCTGGTTTGATGGGTGACCCGAAACTGGTGCAAAGGCCGTGGCAAATGATTGCGACAGATCTATTAGGTCCTTACCCTAATTCTTACAAAAAGGGTTATACTTACCTTTTAGTGGTTTCTGATTTCTTTACGAAGTATACTAGACTTTTTCCACTTAGGAAAGCAACGGGTAGTGTTATTGCGGAAATTTTGGAAAATGATATCTTTTATAAATTCGGTGTTCCAGATACGATTGTTTTGGATAATGGCCCACAATATATATCGCGTGACATGAAAGCGCTGGCCAATAAATTTCATATCCGTCACTTGTTTTATAATTGCAGATATCACCCGCAGAATAACCCTGTTGAGCGTGTAAACAAGGTGTTGGTAGCAGCCCTGGGTTCTTTTGTGGGATGTGATCACAGATCCTGGGCGTGCCATCTACCTGAAATTGAACTGGCTATAAACACGGCTGTTCATGAAGTCACAGGCTATACTCCGTTCTTCCTTAATTTTGGTAGAGAGATTGTATTTTCGGGAAATGACTACAAAGGTGTAGACTTTAACGCGGAAGACATCAGATTCTCTAAACGCGATTCATGGGCATCTGATTTACATGAATTAAATGACATTTTCTCCCAAGTTCGCACGTCCTTTAGACAATCATACGAACGTAATAAGGTACAATATAATCTGCGTCGTAGGGACGTTCAATATGAGGTTGGGGACATTGTCTGGAGAAGGTCCTTTACTTTGTCAGACGCTGGTAGATACTTTTCAGCAAAATTAGCCCCCAAATTTATACGTAGTAAAATTATTTGCAAGATATCGCCGGTTGCTTATCAATTAGCGGATATGACAGGGAAACCCGTGGGAACTTTTCATGTTAAGGATATAATCAAGTTAGAAGAAGCTAACTGACCTTGGGGTGGGTTAATTGATAAACTATTTTTTTCTTATGTTGTAATCGTTATTCTTTTATTTGAGAATTAATCCCTTTTCTCTTGTTATATATTAGGTTATTGCTTGCCTTGCCCTCAGGTTTGCAATTTTTCTTGTGTTCTCTCATTGTGAGGACATGACTAGTATTTTTGTGTCTTCACATTGAGTGGATTTTTGTATAAGTTTTGTTTTGTCCTTGTGTACATGTGTAGTATGTGTTTTGGGGAGTAATTTGTCCATTCCGATTCAACGCGGGGGATTGACGTTTTTTAATCTCACGCATTGAATCCACATTTTTTTTGGATTTAAGTGCAATCATTTTGTATTGAACATTTTGTAATCTCACGATTTGAATCCATTGTATCATTTTATGCGTTATCCTAGGGCAGTGAAGTTCACAATCTCAGTTGGCCACTGTTTTGTGCTATTTTTCTGTTCGAGGGATCTTTTAATAGCTGATTTTACTTTGTGAGATGATACTAATTGTTCTTTAATGAACTAAGTCCGTGATGGCGACTTGTTTTGAGGTACGGTTTGTCCTTTCTAGAGGGACATACTGTATTTCAATTATGGCATATACGAAGCTGTATTTCGGTTTAACAGCTCTGTACCGAGGTTGTCCTCGTGTCATTTTAATTGTGTGCATGGTTGTTCTTTATATGTTGTTCTTTAGTACCTTAGTTTGCCTTGGTGTTGGTTGACTATTTTAATTCAATAATTTAGAAAATACTTCATGCAGTTTTCCGCGATAGCCTCAGATGCTCATAACATTCTATTTTTCTCTGGTTTTAGGAAACCATTGGCATGGTGTTTTCTATGATTTAGTCATTGTTTAATACACTTTTCAAATATATTTTTTTTAAATGTTATGTCATAATAATTAATTTATTTAGTGAGTTTTCACTCGCTCAGGTTATTTGAGATTTACAGAATCATATTTTTAACATTTAAAAATTGCATCCTTTCATGAAGTTTTTTTTACTTTTATTTGCTCTTAATGTCCTTGGCTTGAATTATTATTAATATGATGTTTGTTCATATTATTAAGAATGTAAATGAGTAATTTTTTTTTTACATTTTCTTTTAACAAATACTATGCGTTTTCACATGCAATTGCTGTGGCTTCTCTCTGAGCTCAAGACAAGTCGCATCAATTTCATTTGGACTTAGCTGTATTTTTGTCAATATTGGGTCATCAATATATGGTTCTGTTTGAGCCGGTCACTTCTATCTTTTTATGAATTTGGGTTTGTTTCTGGGATAACTTTATAATTTTTCATCTCTGCTCGCAGAGGGCAGTAACTTCAATGTGGATATAGACGTTATTAGTTTCATTTTATAGTGTTTTCTTTTAGCTTCAAATTTAACTTTTGTTGGGCGCTCAGCTTTCACTTTTAGCTAGACTCGTTTTATAAAAAATTTTTTTTTAATAAATTTTGTTAGTCTTTACTACAGTCTATCCTTTCATTTGTTATTCTATTCAAGTTTTTGTTTACACTTTAGTAGTTGTTAAATTCCTTGCTCAGTAATCCATTTTGTCAAGCATAGCATACCTTTCTTTTCACTTGCCTCAAGGAAGTCAGTCGCCTTCATCACTCTTCGGTTTTTCACGTCAAGATAACTCAAGATAATACAAAATTTCAAGATTTACAAACTTTTATCAATTCTTCGAGGAAGCAATTTTGTTCAAGATCGAGTCTTCAGGGAAGCAACATTCTTCTACGGGAAGAGTTTAATAGGATACCACCTGGCCGTTCACTGCTATCAGAAAGAGGGTGCAGCTTCTCAAGATTGCATTTGTTGTCAACATTGGAGAATGGTGATACAATTATCGGGGCTCATTATCTTCGCCAAGCAAGTTCAATCTTCTTCACTGATGTCAGAAGAGGGTCATTCAGATATTCCATCAGCGAGAATTCTTCCTTCTACTTCCTGGGTGTTGGCGCTTCAATCCTTGCTCAGCGAGCACATCACGGACTTCTACAGAACGTGCTGGACTCTTCTTCTAAGGCATTATCTGCATTTTGTGACTCTTTACCACTTATTGGACTTGGATTTGGAGGCATGAGGAGAAAATCAAAAAAAAAAATTATCGTGCCGAAATTTTTTTTCCTTTGGAAGGGGGGTAATGTAGCAGTGCGTACTTCTGGACGGGCAGTTCCTACCCGACTTTAATAAACATTGGTCAACATTCTACAATTGGCACTACTGTTTCGAGCTATGAGTGCGGAGCGCTCTTCATCGACCTCAGTTGCTTGCTGGACTCGGTTTCATACGGTGTGTTCGTGCGACGCTAGAACAATGAGGGTCTACTGTGCAAACAACGAAAGGTCTTTTTCACTTATAACTTTTTAACAATGTACTTATAATTCAAATAGGGATTACTCATTTTAACTTCTTGCGTAGTTATTTTATAACTCGCTGGCGCCCGCTCAGACATTCCTTACAAGATTTTAATGTTTTAAATTTTGTTACATCTTCGTTAGTCAAAATTTTATCAAGATGGCGTTAAACACACGTTCATTCTTGACACGCCCGGAGATAAGTTGTTTGATAGAGTCTCATGTTTATTTTATTTGATTTATTATTTTAATAATTGTTTTAATAAATTAGCGTCTGTTGATATTTAAAATATTCTATTATTTAATCTTCCTTATCAGTTCTCATCACTACCTACCTACATTGAGTTAGTGCGTGTGCGTAGATGACTAGATAATTGTATACGGTAATTTACCAATTAATGTCACAATCGAAAGATCCATCATTAATTAATACAATTATCCTTTCATCACCCATCCACGATTTAATGTTACAACTTAACAATTGAAAAAGTTCTCCACAACACAAGTGAACTCCTAGCGTGGAGGACAATATACTATACCTTTGTAATACAAATATATTTAAGAATACATAAAAAAATAAAATAAAAATGCATGTTTTTTAAAACTTAAAATGGACACATGATACCAACATATATTTTAATAAAGAAATACGTAATGTGTTTGAGAATTCTAAAACCTTTTTAAAAAAATATTTTGTTTTGTGTAATTCAGTGAATAGTTTTTTTTTTTCATTTCAAACGACCGCGACAGTTGAATAATGTTGTACTGATGGATGTTTACGTTTCTTAAATGTTCTTTCTTATGTTCAAAATGAATTTCGTATTCCAATACGGAAATAAAGTCTCATAAAAAAATGTTTTGTACACTTTGCATAAAAAAGTTCACAATTATGTGAATGCTTCATTTGTCAGATTCGAATTTATATAATTAAATTTATTTAACAATATAATCATAATTCAAAAAATAAAATCAGGGATAAAATCTTCACATAAATAATATTGGAAAACGATAAGACAACTAAGAAGCCTTGGAAATAAATAAATCCCTCAATAATAATGTGTCCATTATCAATAAAAAAATAATATTATCAGTCTCTCATCTAAGACATGTTCCCTTTAACAAACCGTTCCATCTCCTCCATCCACTCTTCATTAATCCCTAGTCAAGTCTCCACCCCCACTTCAACACTAACATGTTACATTTTGTTTATCTATTTAATAATATATTATGTTCGGCCATTGATTTGTAATGTTAAGTTAGTATATTTTGCCCTGAGGAAGGAATGGTTGTTCCGAAACCGCACTGCGTGTGCACAAAATATTGTGCTTCAAACAAAGCAACACTGCTTCGTTTAGTTTGAGATTTTCATGGCTTAAAGTATTATAGTGATTTTTTTTTGGTATCATACCGTGTTGCGCTACTTCCTTCTTTAGCCAACGTTTAGGACAGCATTAAAAACCCACTATCAGGGTAAACAAAGATAGTGTCCATCAGGCAGATGTGTAAAACATCATTTTTACACATCTGTCCCGATGATGGAAACTGTAATACGCTGTAAACGTTTGTTAAATATACGAAAATATATAAATTGTTCGATGTGTTCACTAAATCCTTACAAATCAATCGCATGTCACAAATAACATAATATTATTATGAGAAAGTTGTATCATTGACGTTGTAAAATTCATAACGAAAATGTCAAATAGAATAAATATTTGTGGATTATAAAATGCGTAATAGAACTCACAAAATCAGTCTTCGATTAGAGGATTCATGCTTGCAATACCTTTAGAAGTTGGATTGTTAAATTAATTTATTTAAATATTAAATCTTACCATCGTTCTTCGCTGGTGAGAGCTTTTTTTACTATCCGCGCTTTCTTTACGGTATTTCGCACCGTGGCCTGCTCATCTGCAACAAAATGAAACTCAATATTAATTAACGAATTTACTAACAATTTACTCGGTAGACATAGACGTGTACACTACTGACACAATTTACATGCACACATGATTCGACTCAAGTCTTAGTGTTTGATTGACTTGATCGTGAGCTGTCTTGCTAGGGCACCTCCTAATTATATTTTCATCTATTTGCGCAATACCTTTGTAAATTTTACGTATTCTCCTGAGACTCCTTTCTTCCTAACCGCTCTGCGTGTCTAATACATCTTAGTTTCCCTCTCAAACCCATGCTCAGTACGTAGGTCTTGTTTTATATTCATAATACGGTATTGCGTGCTTTTACCACATATAATGCTATGGAATTTCACTTCTCACACATTCAGTCTGTAACGGGTTAGAACTTCATGACCCGGTTCCCCGTTACGAATATCGATCCAAAGATTAAGGTGATCATCCATGGACCGCAAGCTAGGCTGACAGCTGGATTAACTTTCTATGGTAGTTCCAGACTAGCAGAGCAACAGGGCGGACGTACGAACACAAGGAACCAGGTTAAACATGGCGTCATCGTCGAACACGTAAACAAATAATATTTGGAAAAATTTTTTTTTTCTTATTTTGAAAGCTGTACCCATCAACGTAATATATGTTTGAAGAATAAGATGTTTCTAATAAATCTAAATGAAATATAACAATATACAGACACATAAAAAGATAACGTTCACAACTAGGATTCGAACCTACAACAGTGTCTTGTAATGTTTCGTGTTTCATTTAGATTTATTAGTAATATCTTATTCTTCAAAAATAATATTGAAGTTTTCTCAATCTTGATTGACCATGTAACAATCTTTAATTAATATTCTTGATTATTATGTTTAAATAATGTGCCCCCTATTGAAATTTATTAGTTACTTGACACGTAAACAGTATCTTAGAGCTTTATCCAACCTTGAGATAAATAATTATTTTTTGACATAAAGAGAAAACTATTCACTTAAAACCTTATAGAATTAACTTATATGTTGTTACTCAAACTTGCCTATCATAGTTAATCTTTAATCTCTTAATCTCTTTAATCTTTAATCATAGTTAATCTTGCCTATCATTGTTAATCTTTTTTTTTCATTTGTGTTTTCTACTTAACTATAAACCATTACTTTTACAAGTCTACTTTCACATTTCCTTAGCCAGTTCCATGCCTTATTACCAAATAATATCACAGTATTAATTTCTGGTCTAACGTCACTTCATTTCATACCTTTTGTAGTCTGCAGTCAGTTGGCTCAAGTGCAATTTTGTTAACAGTGTTCTTTACAAGTAATCGTGTTGGTCTTGCATTATGTGTTAAATATGCAAAAAAATGTTATTTTCACACATAATATACCTCAGTCATTATATGCATCGTGCATTTAGTTCACATTATTTCCTCTGCAAGTTCCATGCCTCAAAGCCAAACTTCAGGGTCGATGATTAAAATTAATGTAACACGATACAGCAGAACAGAAAAAAACAGAGTGATTTAAAAAATAAAGTCAATTAAATTAATCATTTACAGCAACAAAAAAACATGAGTAAATTTTAGCTTGTGGCCCATTACTGGTTATCATAAAACTTTATTAATTTTGTCATAGTTTCTCTACCTACCAAAACCTCAGCACGAATTTGAATTCATAATCCGGCAACTCAAGTTATTACGTTTCAACTTTTAGTTATAATTTATCAACCCTTAACAAGATTCGCCTGCTCTTTAAACTCGTAACTTTACTGAAATCACTCACCCTTTTCATTTAATTTCGATTTTGTTTCGGCTCAAATTATTTCAGAAACAGGTACACGTGACTATGGCCAAATGTAGTCACGCAAGCAGCACACACACTACCCCTGAATAAAAACTACCCTTGGTGAAAACACCCTCCAATTACAGCCTTAAATCCATGGAAATTCAAGATATTTAGAGCAAGGCTGAACGTCGTTTCAATCTATCCATTGTTTATGTTTGCTTCTCCGATATGTTTAATTAGAGTGTGAATGTTGGTATAGGAATTACCCCCATTGTTTATGTAGCCTTATTAAGGCTGGATATTGAAATTACATAACTGTGTTATAGTTCAAACAAGCATAACGAGGTTATTTTGGTGAAATAGTTTTGAGGGTTGAGGAGTAACTTCCAAGGTATTGTCCCTGTTTTCACACTTATTTCTTTTAATTATGTATTGTCTCACTGCACTTCTATTAACAACTGTATCACTTGCAATAATATTTTTGTGTATGCATTACTTGTTCTGTAATCACTATTGTATCAATCTACTGTAAAAGCCATTTTATAGCGTTTAAATAAATAAATAAAGTATACTTATCTGCATATTTTTTCTTGATGACTTATGTGGTTTTTGGCAATTCGGTGGATATTTTAAAGGTACTTAGATTAATGTTCTTATATGGTAGAGAGTTTAATATTTTTTTTCAATGCTAGTAACGCATAAGAGCCCAGCCAGGAGCCAGTGTGACTATTTCAACCCTTAAAATGCTGTGAGGCGGAAGGGAGAAGAAAAAATGTGAAAGAAGAAAACAAGTTGCAAAGAAATTGGCTCGTCAGATCTGATCACTAAACCCGACTGTAACAATTTAATGTAATGTTTCGATTCTAAAAAGTTGTATTTTTTGGTGATTCTGAAAATATCCAAAAAATTGGCGTAAAGCCCGGGAAAATGCCAGGGGTTTCAGCTAGTAACATAATAAAAACAACGAATCAAATAACAACATGTTCGTTACATGAGAGCTTTTACAGTAAAATATTCGAGTAACTTTATCGTGCATGGAAATTAATTAAGTGTTACATAATTGTGAAAGTAATTAATGCGCGGGTGGGTTTGAAATTATATGATTTTCATATGAGGGGATGAAATTAAACGTTTAACTAAGATTCATTATACGCAGGGTGAAAAGGGGGTCGTCTTTAATATGTTATTATTTTGAATTCAACCAAACGCAGGCATGAGGGTTGATATAGGATGTAGATATTGCGTTTATTTAATTCATAAAATTTATTTATTCTAACTAAAATCTATTAAATAATCAAATAATTTCATATTTTGAAAATTATTTCATGAAAATCTGTTCATTGGGGTTCAAACAATATTACTGTTAGAGATATTCACATGAAATTTTAGTATGCTTATAAATTTTAAATTCCTACATTATCTTTAGGAGTTTAATTAAATTATTAATTGATTGCTTTACACGATCACGGTTAACACAAATAAAACGGTAAAAAGTAAAAAATTAAAAAGTATGAAGAAAAAAAGTAAATAGTAAAAAGAAAAACATAAAAATAAAATATTTAAAAAAAGTAAGAAGTAAAAACTAAAAAGTAAGACTTAAAAAGCAAAAAGTAAAAAGTAAAAAGTAAAAAGTAAAAAGTAAAAAGTAAAAAGTAAAAAGTAAAAAGTAAAAAGTAAAAAGTAAAAAGTAAAAAGTAAAAAGTAAAAAGTAAAAAGTAAAAAGTAAAAAGTAAAAAGTAAAAAGTAAAAAGTAAAAAGTAAAAAGTAAAAAGTAAAAAGTAAAAAATAAAAGGTAAAAAGTAAAAAGTAAAAAGTAAAAAGTAAAAAGTAAAAAGTAAAAAGTAAAAAGTAAAAAGTAAAAAGTAAAAAGTAAAAAGTAAAAAGTAAAAAGTAAAAAGTAAAAAGTAAAAAGTAAAAAGTAAAAAGTAAAAAGTAAAAAGTAAAAAGTAAAAAGTAAAAAGTAAAAAGTAAAAAGTAAAAAGTAAAAAGTAAAAAGTAAAAAGTAAAAAGTAAAAAGTAAAAAGTAAAAAGTAAAAAGTAAAAAGTAAAAAGTAAAAAGTAAAAAGTAAAAAGTAAAAAGTAAAAAGTAAAAAGTAAAAAGTAAAAAGTAAAAAGTAAAAAGTAAAAAGTAAAAAGTAAAAAGTAAAAAGTAAAAAGTAAAAAGTAAAAAGTAAAAAGTAAAAAGTAAAAAGTAAAAAAGTAAAAAGTAAAAAAGTAAAAAGTAAAAAGTAAAAAGTAAAAAGTAAAAAGTAAAAAGTAAAAAGTAAAAAGTAAAAAGTAAAAAATAAAAAGTAAAAAGTAAAAAGTAAAAAGTAAAAAGTAAAAAGTAAAAAGTAAAAAGTAAAAAGTAAAAAGTAAAAAGTAAAAAGTAAAAAGTAAAAAGTAAAAAGTAAAAAGTAAAAAGTAAAAAGTAAAAAGTAAAAAGTAAAAATAAAAAGTAAAAAGTTTTAAGTGAAAAGTGAAAAGTGAAAAGTGAAAAGTGAAAAGTGAAAAGTGAAAAGCGAAAAGCGAAAAGTGAAAAGTGAAAAGTAAAAAATAAAAAGTAAAAGTAAAAAGAAAATATTAAAAAGTAAAATGTTAATAGTAAAGATTAAAAATTTTAATGTAAAACGTAAAGAGTAAATAGTAAGAGAAAAAAAAGTAATTTGTAAAAACCATAAAAATTAATAAAAAAGTATTGAATATAAAAAGGTACATAAAGTAGGTAATGCTTAGTAATTATTAGTAGGACCAAAGAAAAAATTCAATTTATAAAAACTACCAGACAAATCGTATAATAATAACATTGTGGATTATGAGAGTCCGTTTAAATAAATTTTACATTACGTAATTGTAAAAAGCATTCACTTTGTGGCTCATCATAATTTATAATAAAAACACATAAATTTGTTTTTGACCACGATAGTTTTATTTTCACTCTACCGGTTTCGGAAGATCCCTTCCTTCGTCAGGAGAATATTTAAAACTGTTTTTTAGTTTTAAATATTCTCCTGACGAAGGAAGGGATCTTCCGAAACCGGTAGAGTGAAAATAAAACTATCGTGGTCAAAAACAAATTTATGTGTTTTTATTATAAATTTTACATTGTTTAATGTACGAGTATTTCTAATCATCAAAGATAGAAGTAATATTCAAAAAACGGAACAGTATTACAATCGTAATAAACATAGTTTTTAGTAATTTTTTTTATCAATATTTAAAATATAAAACGAAATAAACATAATAAATAATATAGTTACGACAATCCAGTCAGATATCAAATATTGTCAGCCATCTTAAAATGTACGAAAATTGGAACCAAAATAGAACACGTCCCTTTGTTCACCCCGAATCTATGTGAATTGACCCAAATGGAAAAGGGACGAAAATATGGTGAGAGCGCTCATGAGGTATACAACATTAATAAAGCCATTTTAGGCTTTATTATGACTTCTGAAAAGTGATACTTCAGCAGGGTGATACTGGGAGTAGTATCTCATTCCGATTAAGTGCTAGTAGATATAAATTTCTCAGTTTCGATATTGGCAAGTCATGTTACATCCCATGTACTGTGTGCAAGCAATATTTCAAGTCAATTATTCATAGCTTTCATAAATCTCCATACAGTAAAAGGCATAAAACCGGCCGATTACTTAGACATTACCGACACGTGCAGCACTACCAAGATTCCCCATTACTCCGACCGGGCGTCCCGCATCCCGTTTATCCCGCAAGGCGTCTCGCATTATTCCCATCCCGCAATCTGTTGCCGTTTTTGCGGGGATCCCTTATTATTCAGTAAAGACAAAATGAGTGAATACAAACTGGAAAGGGAGGCTAACGCATTTTAGAAAAGATCATATATTGTAATAACAAACACTTCAGAAGCTGACAGATGCAATCATTTATAAATAAATAAAGTGTCTGTATTCAGTGTTAATTAGCGTATTTAGTTGGTTATCATATCTGTTACCAAATAAAATTTAAAAAGGTCTATTATAAAATTCCAAATATTATAAAATTCTAAATATAATTAAAAAAGGTCTTTATTATAGCCTCGTAAAATAAATTATTAAATTGCTTGATTAAAATCTGTGGAAACGCATACGAAACATACATAAATGAACTACAGGTAACACAAAACAGAGTAATCAAAAAGCTATTTCACTTCAAACCTAGAACATTCAAAAAAAATATATATGAAAGCAAAACTGTTAATATTAAGAAAACAAAATGAAAATAATACGTGTCTCTTAAATACAAAATATAATTATAAAATCATACATACAAATACAGAATTCATAAGTACGTCCCAAGTACACAAGCACTTTACACGGCAATACGATAAATTACATTTAAATCCATACATACTCATTAAGGCAAGCAATCCATTGGTTACGAGGGGGGCATCATATATAATTGCCTTCCAGACCATTTTATTATATTTTTTTTTATTATTTGAGCTTTTGAACATAATATTACAATTCAGGATTTACATGGTTTCTGTTTTCTATTTATACCTACTACTCTTCCATTAAAAGCTTCCTCTTTGAAAGCCTGATACTTGAAAAACTTTTTACACAAATAAAACCTGTAATATCACCTTACCAGTTTGGATTTATGCCAGGTAGAAGTACTCTTTCCAACTTAATTATTTATGAAAATTTTATATCCAAAGCTTTTAAAGAAAAAAATAAGCAGACTCTGTCTATACTGACTTTAGTAAAGCCTTTGATACAGTTTCTAATAAAATTCTCACTTGGAAATTACGAAAGCTTGGTATACGTGGCAATATATTAGCCTGGTGTGAAAGCTATCTTACTGGAAGACAACAAACTGTTAGAATAAAATCCTCCCTGTCGGAAAAAATTAATGCAAGAAGTGGAGTTCCACAGGGTTCACACCATGACCCAATCTTATTTATCTTGTTTATAAATGATCTTACAAAAATATTTCATGATGTATCTATCTTAATTTTTGCTGATGACCTCAAAATTTATAGAACTATTCAAAATATTTACCATTGCAACATTTGAAGTAATGAAAGTAGACTTTACTTAAATATCTAAAAATGTCAAATAGTCAGATTTTATCGAATAAAAATCCATTAATTTTTGATTACAACATTGATAACAATGCTCTAGAGACATTAACATAAATCAAAAAATTAGGCATCACTTTTCAATCAAATCTTTCATTTGTCAACCACATAACAAAAATCTCTAATAAGGGCTTAAAAATGTTGGGATTTATAACTAGGCTAACCAGAAATTTTAACAATATAAAGTGTATCAAATTGTTATATTTTGCCTATGTAAGAAGTCAACTTGAGTACAATTCTCCTATCTGGAACCCACATTATAATATACATGTACAAGCTGTTGAAAGAATACAAAACAAATTGTTATGTTTTATGAATTTTAAAATGGGTATTCCAGCAATTATGTTGAACTACAATAACTCTGTTAAATTATATGAATATGCTCAAATTTTCAGACAGAAGAATTTTCACTGACTTGGTATTTCTATGTAAAATTCCACAACGTAATACTAGAAGTCAGGATTTATTTCAGTGCAGAAATTCTGGGACTAACTACCATATTTATTCCTCTTTGCCCAGAATACTAATGGAGGGAAACAATTATACCAAGTCAGTGGATATCTTCAATTTATGTTTAAACAAATTTAAAATGTCGTTAATGAAGCAATAAATAATGTATATTTCTTAATATTTTCATGTAAAAGCCCCGAAAAGCGCGTTAATAAATAAATAATTAAAAAACATTTGCTTGTGGATGGAAGAGGAGTGTACATTTGCGAAAAAATAGTGGTATTGTAATATAATGCATTATTTGATGAAATAATTGATATATTTTAAATAAAATATTTATTTACATTAAGGTTATGGTTACAAAGTAAAAAATAATTAATTTATTAAAAATGTATTTATTTTCGTTAATTCTAGTTAAATAAGTGAAATTGTTATTTTCTTTTATCTGGAATAAAAAACTTTATTAAAAGTGTAATCAGCTGTAGAGCTAGAATGAATACCAACGTGACAATGTAACGTCAGGAAATACTTCGATTCATGTATTGGGCTGATTTACTAATTTTTTTTATTATTTAAATTACTGTACAATAGATAAATTATCAAGTATAGTTCTTATTTTGTGGTTTCAAAAATTCCCCCATTTCTTTAAAACATAAATTTCCTCACTTATTCGAATGAGGATTGGGCATTGTTCGGTTCCTTCTCAACTTTTTACAATTCTCGCGATTGATTGTACCTTCACCAAAATTGTACCTTCTATTGTCCAGAAGTGGGAATTTCAGATCACATATTTTTTGGCTGTCCCTCTCTAAACAATTATACTTTCTTCTATAAATTCTTATTTAAAATTGCCTCCGCTCCAGTAAAAATACCATCTCTTCTAAATCTGAATTTGACTCTAATCTTAAAATTTGCCAATTTAATCAAAATTAGTATATAAATTCTTCTTTCCTCTCTTAATAATTTGAAAAGATGGCCCAAAACAGCCTTGAAGGGTGAAAGCCAGACATATTGATAAAAAATCAAAATAATAATAATAATTAGGAAGATAGACATCCAAAAAAGGTTGAAGGTTCTTTAAAGAGGGATCAAAAATATTTACTGTTTTATAAATTTCATTAAATAGCATCACTCCTCACTTATCACGTTGTGCTGTTTTAGAACATGTGTTCTGCCGTAGACATCTTGTAATTTGATCTTCCTCGACTGAAAAGAGGCTTAGATACCTTAAAAAATAAGAACACAATAAAATAAATAATAAATTTATCATTAATTTGTGGAGTGTGCTGAGTCAGCGACAGTCGGCCGGCTGCCGACTCAGCATCTGATAGTACAAAATTGCAACACGTCTGTTTGACGAAGATTCTGTGTATCAACTGAGTTCATTAGTAATTAGAGTGTGTTTATACAGGTTGTTAAGGGACGTACGTAATTTATTTATACTATAAAATAAATTTTTAACAGCATAGACAAAGAAGAAGTTACCAAACTGTGAACAATAGGTTAATCAGAACATAAACTACTTGCCGTAGTTAATCGGAACGTAGACTAATTATCTCAGGGCCCTCTAGTGTGTTATTAATCACCAAGTAGAGTTGTGAAAATGATTAATCCACAATTTAACCTTACGTTTATAACACTATTTAAAGTTATTCAGTTGTTGTAACGAGGTAGAGTCAATCCGCGTGTTGAAATCAGAATTAGTAAGCCGTTAAACGAGATCCGTAATCATAAATGTAATTTGAATCGTTATAATCTTTTTATGTAATATTAATACGGGTACATAGAGGCTGTTAAGGAGGTTATTTAAATTTACGATTGCATATCTTAGAAAGATAACCTTAATAACTTGGTGATAAAAATGGTGTTGTGGTTATAAATTTCAGGTAAATATTAACAAATGACGAGTGATGAGATTCAACAAAATTAACCATGCAAAAATATGTCTTTATTCATTGTGTAATGTTGTCCTTATCTCTGCAGTCGATATTCTTGATCTATGCATCATTTTAGAACAGAAACTTTGCTTTGTATCTCACTCATTTAACTTATATCGCTACCAGGCCAATAAAAAAGTTATATTTTATATTAAGGTCCCGTAGTAAGCTTGGTTTAAAGATGGTTTAAAAGGGTGATCTGTAGATTCGAATGTTTAATATAAAAAAAAAAACGATAATAATTGAGCGAAAATAGTGAAAGTATTTAACAAAACACGACTCGTTTGAAATAGATCATAAATCTCTCTACAAATTCTGTAGTTGCCTTTAACTACACATAAACTGTGATTTTTTTCATTTCTGTAACATATGAAATAACAGAACAAAACGTCTTTTTAATAATTTTCGGAGTTTACTTTGCGATTTTTTTTCTATCTAGGCAATTTCATATAATTAACGTTTTGGCATAATAAATGTATAGATGTAGATATCTACACAAATAACAAATTTTTTTGTGACATAAAAACTTAGAGTTAACGAGAAACTTGTTATAAATCGGTAGAAATTTGGTATGCGGATTTCCAACGATTTAAAAGTATTCATACATTAAATTTTTTATATGTGATTTTAATTTCTTATTTTTGAAGTATTTGTAAAAACAAATGCTTTTTCAGAAACTTAACAAAATTATTAATGAGATTTTTCAATTAAATTTTAATATCAAACATGAGAATGTTGGCAAAATATCTTACCAAAAATATTTTGACTCAAAAACTCATGAATTTCTCAAGAATTCGAAATTTAGAAAACATTTTCCTTTTGTGAAGGAAATTAGTAAGAAAAATGTTGATTCACTTTTAATGCCATTTACACAATTAAACATTTTCATACTGTCAATATTATGTTCAATGACATTATTTCAAAATTGCCCAACTCCTCTCTTTTATTTACTGATGGATCCAAATCTCCCGACTCTCCTAACTGTGGTATAAGTATTAACGTTTACCACAATAATTCTAATGACAGAATATTTTATTCAATTTCAAATCAATTTTCAATATTTTCAGCCGAATGCATTGCAATAATAGAATCTCTCAAATATATAATCAAAAATAATTTTGAACATTCCCTCGTTCTCTCTGACTCTCTCAGTTAGCTCCAAAAACTTAAATCCAATCCTCTTCTTCATCCTGATGATCACTTTGTATGCCTTATTCGAGTGATGATAGCCTCCATTCAAAGCTCTGGTAAAACTGTAACTCTGATTTGGATTCCTGGACATGTTGGTATCATGTGTAATGATATTGCGGATGCCTTGGCAAAACAAGGAGCGTCCAACCCTGTTGTTACTCTCGTAAACCACATTTCTCTATCTGACATTTTTTCCATCATCAAAGATAGATTCCGCACTGTTTAAGCAGAGTATTGACACATTGCTAGTCAATCCAAGGGAGCCTGCTATGCCTCAATACAAAGGACTATCCCATAAAAACCGTGGATTCAGCAATTCCCCCATTTTTCCAAACAATAAATTTCTACACTCATTCGAATGAGGATCGGACATTTTTCCGTTCCTTCCCACCTTTTTAAAAATTACGTAGTTGACTCCCCAGATTGAAAATTATTTGGTCTAGAAGTGGGAACTTTAGATCACATATTTTTTGGTTGTCCATCTCTAAACAAATATACTCTCTTCTATCAAGCCTTATCTAAAATTGCCTCCTTTCCAATCAACATCTCATCTCTTCTGAAGTCTGAACTCGACTCCAATTTTCATTATAATTTTGGTATTTGGCTATTTCAATGTAATTAATATCTAAATTCACCTTTCATTTCTCCATAATTTTAAATGATGGCCAAGAATACCCTTGTAAGGTGAAAGCCAGAAATAAAAGAAAAAATCCTTCTTTTATTCGTCGAATCAAGTATAAATATATAAAAAAAAATTGAAAGAATAATTAATTTTCTTTCCAAAGACGAATAAATCACCTATGTCCGCAGTATAAAACTGTCTATCAGAGGCTCTAATGGAATATTGGGTTTGTGGCTACTAATTTCATTATGAGGTTGAGGGGTTGATATCATTGAAAGACTCCAGCACAAATTTGGACAGATCTGTCCATCAGAGGCTCTAATGGAGTCTGGTGTTTGTGGCTAATATTGTCATTCCGAGGATGAAGGATTAATATCATTGAAAGAGTCCAACACAAATTTGGACAGATCTGTCCTTCAGAGGCTCTAGTGGAGTATAATAAGTGTTTGTTGATAGAAATGTAATTCCGAGGTTGAGGGATTAATATCATTGAAAGAGTCCAACACAAATTTGGACCGATCTATCCTTCAGGGGTTTAAATGGAGTCTGGTGTTTGTGGCTCGTAATATCATTCCGAAGTTGAGGGATTAATATCATTGAAAGAGTCCAACACAAATTTGGACAGATCTGTTCTCCAGAGGCTCTAATGGAGTCTGGTGTTTGTGGCTCGTAATATCATTCCGAAGTTGAGGGATTAATATCAGAGTCCAACACAAATTTCTGAGGTGAATTAATTTTTTTCTTGAAATTCCTATAAAATCAACAAATTATTATTTTTACTGCATTTATTTAAATTGTCGAAAACAGGTCTCAGAAAAATATTTTTTCATCTTTTACTTTTGTAAGAAAATGTATGATATGTTGGAGCGCTGTTGATTCACTTTCATTTTCCTACCATTATAGCATGGCAAAACAATGTATTATTTTGACAATTATACCATGATCTCAGGCTACAATCGATCGATCTATCTATCTATCTATATAAATAAAAATTTAAATGTACGTTTCTTCAAAATCTTGAATCTCTGAAAGTTCTTCACTGATTGCTTTGAAATTATGACCCAACGTTGCATTCAAATATGCGTGTGTTTTTCTATAACTACATTTTAAAGATTTTACGTGTTACAGGTAAAATACATCTTCTTTTTCACAGCGCCATTAATAACTATATTGACACTAAATATCATTTAGCCGTTGATTATAAAAAAAATTAAAAATAATAGTTTCAAGTAGAAATAGGTTGGTACAGGATCTCCTCTTGGGATAAAATTTTATTTACCGCTATGCAACTTTCCTACGAAATTGAATTAAAAAATATATAAATATTAATTGCTTTTGAACTAATTTCTGTTATTATATTAGACCAGCGCTGAACCGTGAAAATACCAAGGGATATATTTTATTATAATCTAAAAATGTATGAGGGTCGGGTAAGGAATCTGGACATCAGAGTGTCCAGGAGTGAAAAACATGTGAATATAGTCTCCTCAAACCAGCCTCTCCCGATCTGGCACGTCACGCAGTTGGTGGGCAGGCGCATACTGAACACACCTCATCCGATGAACCCGGGCACCCCTGCTAAATCACCAAACTAACGGTGACCTATGGCAGAGGGAAATAGTTCCCGGGCGGTGGTACCCAAACCCGATAAATAAAAAAATTTTATATCAAATTCAACTACAAATTTGATGTAGATTCGTTAATCGGTTTTCCTCTTGTACATACTACGAGTTTCCGGACACCGTTTATAATAACAGGTAGGTACTTATTTTATCGCTTTTCTTAATTATTCCCTCGTTCAAATCCAATTTTGAAAATGACACTTAAATTCAAAGCAAATTTGAGAGTAATCGGAATAACTAATGCGCATCACAGACAACCGAAAATAGTTTGTTTGATTTTTATATTTGAAAAAATAAATTCTATGAAACCGCACAAGAGTCCCAAATGCTCTCAACCGTCTAAGGCC
Organism: Hesperophylax magnus; assembly: GCA_026573805.1. Lineage (NCBI taxonomy): Eukaryota > Metazoa > Arthropoda > Insecta > Trichoptera > Limnephilidae > Hesperophylax > Hesperophylax magnus. The sequence continues at coordinate 2,019,404 of JAIUSX010000081.1, forward strand.
AGTGAAACTATGGCATCCCCGAATGAGGTATTTTTTGAGGCTGAAGTACCTGGCTATTCAAATCTGGTCACCAAAAACTGAAAGAGCTATTTCAAACAAAATTTTAATTTCTGGATGGTAGTACTACACCAGGGCGATACTGAGAGTATAGTTTAAACTTCTCAACCAAATCTTTCATTTGTTAACCACAACATAGAAATCTCTAACAAGGGCTTAAAAATTTTGGGATTTATAACTACTCTAGCCAGAAATTTGACCAATATAAAGTGTAATAAATTGTTATATTTTACCCATGTAAGAAGTCAACTTGAGTTCAATTCTCCTGTCTGGAACCAACATTATAATATACCTGTACAAGCTGTTGAAAGAATACAAAACAAATTTTTACGTTTTATAAATTTTAAAATGGGTATTCCAGCAATTATGTTGAACTAAAATACTCTGTTAAATTATATGAATATGCTTTAATTGTCAGACAGAAGAATTTTCGCTGACTTGGTATTTCTATATATAATTCTAAATGATTTAGTTGATAGTTCGGTATTGCAAGAATTGACAAGCTTCGGGATTCCACAACGTAATACTGGAAGTCAAGATTTATTTCAGTGCTAAAATTCTGGGATTAACTACCATACGTATTCCTCTTTGCCCGGAATACTAATGGAGGGAAAAAAAGTCAGTGGAAATGTTCAATTTATCTTTAAACACATTTTGTTAATGAAGCAATTCAGTTATGTACAATAAATAATGTATAATTCTTAATATTCATATGTAAAATCCCCGGAAAAGGGCGTTAATTAATAAATATATTATTTTAAATACTTAAATTTTTTACAAAATTTAATTGCGCATGCCGGGATTGATCCCGCGAAATCCAGCTTACTAAATAGTTTCTTACAACGTGTTAAGAAATATAACATTTTGTTTAAATCTTGTAACGATCTTTTCTGTATTTTCTAAAAACAACGTACAACGTAAATCTTTTGAAAGAAAAATTAATTTATTTACCATGCTCTTACAACCACTAGTTTTACAAAGGTCTAACATGAAAGAAGCATATTTAATTATAACAACGCCATTCTCTACAACTAGTGTTCAGGGAAAACTTGCAAGCATTTTTTTTGTGTTTTTTTAATTTTCCATTTTCTCAGACAATGAAAACAATTCCGTCTATTTCCTTTGCTGAATAGGATAAAGCAGTGTTCTTGACGTGACACGGAAAGTAAATAATATGATATTATGATAAAGAAGCGTGAAACGATTAATATACTCGATCTCACATACATTCCGGGTGACATCATAAATACAACGTCAAGTAAAGCATTTTCTTCAAATTTGAACGTTTTCTCAGCAGTCTGTTTTTCTTATCTAATTCTTAAAAAAATTGTCAAATCTTGTATGGCCAAAAGAAAAACACGACAAATTGTTTGCTGTTGCTGAGACAGTAATTAAAACTAAAAGATTTTCAGCTGTATTGCCTTGTATACCAAGAAAAACATGTATTACGCATTACAAACGAAATTAATATTGTAATTCCTTATACTAGTATCGTTACAAGCTAAAAGTACTGCTTCTTAAATGGTCATTGGTCATTTAATGCAATCGTCTTGTATGGGGATTGGTAGATAGTGAACAGCTGCTAACTCTGAAAAAATCTCAATCACGCCCCGCAGTTGAATTTGGGAGTCACCTCTGGGCTGGAGCCCCACAATACTTGACAAACCAACATGATTCTGGGCAGAGGGCGGTCCGTTTGATTGACAATACGTAGTTAACATTCCGATTGCTATCTTTAATGCATGGACGCAATGTGAGCATGCTGAGTCTGTTCTACAGGTATTTTAATGGAGCCTGCTGTAATGAGCGAAGCGGCCCTGATCCCCGGTGCATCAGTGCATGTGCGGAACACCCACTCACAGTAAATGGTAGGTTCATGAGAACGGGTCTTTTATTCGACACGTTGACGACAAGCGCCCTTGAGGTGATTTTTCACAAAAACGGCGCTCTGCAAATTATCCAATTATTATTATTATTATTATTAAGAAGGCTCGTATGTGGAACAAGCTATCAGTATCTATTTTCCTCCTTCATATTATAATCTGGGCCTCTTCAAGACCCGCATAAATCTCTTCCTACAGCCCCTACCTTAACCCGCCTCAGAACTATCCAAACGGGTGGCGACATAGTTACCCTGAATTTTCACTGTACAGACAGGGGCGCTTTTATGAGGTCAATGGAGGGGCAATCGACAGAAATAATTCTAAAAATATAAAATTTTAAATCTTGTTAACCGTTCAAGAACAGGCGTAGATCATTGGTTCCCAAATCTATAAAAAAAAAACAGAAAATAGATTAATAAAAAATAATAACATTACAAGTGACTACAATCCAAAGGCATAAATTTACATCATTGGCTTACATACACTCAAAGGCACACAACACAATTAAACACACTCATTGACATTTTACACAATTACATGTATACTGTCAATGGATGCTAATGTATTCAATATACATTATCAAATAAAAATACAGATTGATAAGGGTTGCAATTTGATTCGTCTTTATATCCATTGGCATCTTATTAAATATACAAGGTTCAAGATAAGAGAATGTTCTTGAATGAGTTAAAAATTTACTCCGTAGGTGCTTGCGAAGAAATTGTAACGTAGCGAATCACAGCAGATCTGCAAAAATTCTTCGGATTGCTTGGCACGAATCCCAGCATTCTCATAGCCCTGCTTAGCTGCATACCGTCTGTGTAATTTGAACATTAATTGTTATGTAATGTGAACAAGAGATACAACTCCAGTAGCTATTAGAAGCATGGCATCTCTTTGGGGAATGCTACGGAACAGTTGAGAGGGAATGGAAAATAGACGAGAAAGTTTGGAAAAAAAAATGTTTATTAATTGAGAAATAATTTACACTCGTTCAGCGGAATAGGCACAATTAAAACTTTTGCGATTGAAGACTATCTTAACTTTTTTTAAAGCAGTCGTGGTGACCCGCAATTACGCAAAAAAAATAATTGTTAACTGTACAACGTGTTCCAGGCTTACACGTTAGTATTCACTGAGTGTACGGAGGCTTCATAAGGATGCACTATTCCAACAATAATAATATTCAATGTCCAGAGTTGCTAAATAAGTGTCATGTTCAGGGTTGATCAAAGCAAAACGAACTCTAAGCAGAATTCTTTCCTGAACAGACTATGCAAAAATTACAATATCTTATTATCCAAGGTTGATATTTTCAGTTGCGAACTTACCAGATGCAAGAGGTTTATAAAAAAATATTTCTCTGATATAATGTTTTTGTCTCTATCTCTATTATGATTTGATTTATATCTACAACCTCTCTCCATGGCTATAAATGTATTATTTTGTAAATTTTTCGTTTTATATAATCTTTTGTTATGTATAAATTTTTTAATTCATATTCCTTTCTCACGAATTTAAATAACTTATTCCATATTATGCTATCTCAGTAGAGGTAAAGTCACAAGGAGGAAATACATAATTGGTGTTATTTTACCATATGATACTTATGTACAAAATGATTAAATGTAAACTGTCGATTTCCCGAAAATGAATAAATAAATAAACACACCTTTAAAGTTATTATTATTTCTCCGCGCTCGGTCAGCAATTCAATTGCATTGATATTGAATTTATACTACACATTTAATTCGTTTATCTTTAAAACGATAATTGGAAGATGTATCCAAATGACTAACCGCTGTTACTAGACATGTACGATTACACTAGATAATTGCGACATCCTTGGTATTAATGTAAGAGCTTACCTACAGATGGCACTAGTAGTAGTACATTTTTTTACCCATAGATGGCGTTAGTTGTTAAGTATTGCAGAGACCGATTGGGTTATAAATAAGGAGGGAACCTCAAGGTCGGCTCATCATAAGCATTTAATTTTAGACTATATGACATGTACTCGGCGTTGTCGGAGACTTTTCTTTATTTTCTATAAATAAAATATGCAAGTTTTACATATAAACCATCCGGAATAACTTCTATAACTGAAAACCCTAACAAAATCAATTGCGTAGGTTAGAAGAACTAGCGCACAAACAGAAAGTCGGGGAAAGCGACATTATTTATTTTTTTACTATTGATAGATTATCACGAATAATCACTTCGCGGTATCAGCGTCAAATACAGTGTAGTATAAGCTAAAATTTTAACATCTTCCGTTCGAGAGGGAATCCAATTGTATCCTACATTTTGTAAGAAAATGAAGCACAAAAAAAATATCACAAGGTAACATTTGTATTTGATAGTGAATGTTCATAGAAAAATAGTTTGCATTCAAACGACACCGCTTTTCATGCTCTTACGTTGTTTCCACTTCTTGTCTCGGCAGACATAACAACGCGGAGATAGGCCGAGTTTTTTCATACAAAATATACGAAGGCATTTCGCTCCTATGCCGCCGGCAAGTGGAAAATTATGCCAATTTAATCTGATATATGACGTTTGTATAAATTTATTATGTGATTATTTCTGTAGTCATAGTTTTATGTATAACCACATTGGAGTCCTAACCGCTTTCAACACTTGGAGCCAGTGAGACTAGTGCATACCCGATTGGGTAATGTTGTGAGGCTGAAAGTAGTGGTCGCTTGGGTCGCTTCTTCGATTCGTTCTTAAGTGAGATGAGCTGCCGGCCTCTGTGTTTCCTCCCTCCTACAACATGGGACTCTTCAAGACCCATGTTCACTCCTTCCTCTCCACACAGCATCCTCAAAGATGACATAGGCCCTGAGGGAAATTATTTTGTTCAGGGCCTCCTGTGTGGAGTTAATATAAAAAATAAAAAAAAGTGGGGAGGAAAGGAAGGAAATGGGCCGAACACATACGGCCAAAGCCATTTATCTATTTATTTTATTTATTTATTTTTTACATTAGATACATTTAAAGCAGACATAACAGTAATAATATAACATAATGAGAGCATATATTTCAAATGAGTAGGTACAAGTGTTATTACGTTTTGTTAGGTCGAATTTAGTTCCTAGCTAGGCAGATTGCCTGTTCTAAGGAACCAAATGTTTGTGAAATGCGATGTAATTTAATTTTTACTCTTTTTTTTTGTTAAATTTAGTATACTTATATTAAGTTTTTACTAAATGTGACATTAATAGGTAAACATGTATAGTTTTAAGTGACATTATATAATAGTTTTTCAGTATTATATTAAGTTTTTACTAAAAGTGACATTAATAGTTAAACACGTATAGTTTTAAGTGACATTATATAATAGTTTTTCAGTCTTATATTAAGTTTTTACTAAATATGACATAGGTAAATATGTATAGTTTTAAGTGACATTATATAATAGTTTTTCAGACTCCTCCCTACCTAAGCCAATCAACCATTTGGTTATTATTGAACCGATGTAGGACATTTTGCATTTTTTTATATTTAAATTTAAATCATTTCAAGCAACGTTAAAATTCTGAATGGTGATCTTACACCAGGGTGACAATGAGAGTATCTTCCACTCAGGAACTCGAACACGAAGCAAATATACTGTTTATCACTTCCCGACATCCGATCTCAAACTGTTAAAGCTTAAGAGTCGTTGTCGATGACAATGCATTCGAGCACTTTTGGTGGCAATCACGCACACACACGCGGACATATAGGCATTTATCTGAAATCGGATGACATTACAGCAGTTTTATAATATACGAAATAAATCTCGGTCCCATCCGATTGGCGAGTTTGGTGGAGTTGTTGTCTCTGGTTCCTAAGTAGTTAGATTAAATCCTCAATCAAATCAAAAAATTGTTTTTTTTTTAAGTTAAAAATACTCTAGAATACATGTATTATCATGAAAAACATTGTTGCTTACGTTTTTATGAGTGTGATGAATCGTAATCTATTTTTAATAGTGGCGCTAAAGTTATAAACAAATCGGAAGATGTTTGGGGCGTCTTATATAATTTATATTTTGCGAAGTAAACATAAGTCAAATTACACGTTGTGAATCCATTGATCGCTATAACACATAGGTACTCCTTAAAAACTCCAAAAAATTTCGTTATAATAATATTAATAGTTTTATTTACAAACCTTGTGTTGATGATTTAAATTGAAAAATATAAAAAGTACAACTATTACAAACAAACTTTCTTACTTAGAGCAATAGGAGGATGAGGATGATTTTAAAATGCAACATTTTTACTAGAGTTAAAATTATGTTACAAAATTTAAATATGATGACAACCAAACAACATATAATATATAATACGTTAACAATGATGTATAAGCTTCAAAATAATATGCTCCCAAATTATTTGCAAAGAAATATTATGTACCATGAAAATGTTCACAATTATCCTACGAGAAGACGCAGAGATTTTAGGCTTCCCAAAACTAAACTTTCATGCACACAAAACAGCGCGTTTTATAAAGGGCAAAAACTTTATAATAACCTACCAAATGTCATAAAGGAAGCCACAAGCCTTAGCACCTTTCGTAGAACATGTGCTTTATATGTAAAAAATAATATAATAACATACTCACCAATATTATTTTAGTCACCTAGATATCTTATATAATATAATTTTGTGTATTTATCTTTTTCTCTTAAAATTTATGTGTTATTTTTTGTATTTTTTATATTTTCCTACTAGATGTATGAAAAAATTTGCGTACATCTAAATAAAGATTCAAAAAAAAAAGAAAAATCAAAATAATTATAGACACGTTATTGTAGAATTTTTTATGTAATTTTCTAACTAACTTTCAAATTTCAGACATTTGAGCAACGCCTGAAAATATTTGCAAGTATCTGACTTTGCTCGACAACTGCAATGAAAAACATGGTTGAAAAAACCTCGTTTAATCTCTCCAATAAGAAAGTTTTCTGTCATATATTTCAGCTCTCAACGTCATTTCTGTGATAGGCTGAACGCTTTAAAATATCCATTTGTTTATTAAAATTTTCAATCATACTTTTTTGGACATATTTTTTCTCCCGGCATTTTTCACGAGTGTTTCCCTCACGAGATATTCAATATTCCGACATTTAAACTACGGATTCTGGCAGTTCGTATGATATATACAGGTATAATACGATTTTTTCCAATACCCAGAATAAAGGAAAATACAGACTTTGGCCTTTGGTAAAAATGAAATCATTAACAGAAAGCTTTGGCCGCAAAAACCTAGTGATTCGTGAAATTAATATCCGGCTCGAAGGACCAATGTTAAGATATTTTAATATAATATTATTAGATATGCAGGAATCATTATTCCTTCTAATTTTTCTTCATCTCACGCCATTTCCGAACGGATGTTGGCTAATCTTCGGCCGGCACAACGGATGTTGGCTAATTTGGCCCGCAACAACTAGTAATCGGAACTGTAATCGAACCAGTCACGTAGGTTTCAAAGTAAAGCAATACCACGTATTTCTCTTCAAAGAAATAGACTATCAGTTGGGTTAAAACAAAAGTGAATATCACACAATCCAACTAATCTCCACTGTCTGAAGCCAAAGGGAATATGGTATCCCCAATCGGGGTTTATTGAGAGACTGAAATGACTGAAAAAGTGAGCAATTGAACAAAAAGTTGGGAAGTAATTTTGTGTTTATCACATCTCTTAATGCAATAAAGATGCAAGGGTGTCTGCAAGAGCTAAGGGGCGTTGGAGTTACGTACTCAGTCAATCTAAAAATAATATATAGCAAACAATAATAATGCCATCAAAAAACGAAGCAAATAACAGTAATACCATAAAAATGTCAAGTTAAAGTCAATCGGCTTGAGCTTTTGTTCTTTGCATCACGTGTCATAAATCACCTGGTGCTCGCGGATTTCATATCGCTCACCGGGAAATATAGCCTTGCTACTTTGATCAATTTTAAACGCAGAGCGTGAATGTTAACCATTTTTCCGAAACATACGCAGCACTCATCAATGCTTCGAACCTCTTCGGCGTGGCGGAAATTCCCGAAGACACAATACATTAATTTATCGCGCTGAGATGGTACCTCATTAGTTAACAGTTTGAGCTAGACTCGAGTTTGATAGTTACCAGCAGGTCAGTATTGACTAAAATTTCTATGTATGAATAATCTTATAAATTTAATAATCTAGGGGAAGATTGATGGAAGACGTGACAAGACGCCTCGAAATGTATTTGAATGGTACGAGTGCAGTTCCGCAGAGTTGTTCTGTTCTCCAGCCTGCCTTGATGATTGCCAACCTCCGATAAAAAGGTAACCAAAAGAATAAGAATGCAGCATACATTATTCTAATGACTTTGGTAGGTACGTGGAGAAAAATGAGTATTAATAATTTATTTCGAATCTCTTCAAATTATTCGTTATCCTGTTAAAAACGGGATTGTAGGCCTTCAACGAAAATAAATTGATAGGTTTTCTGATAAACTTTTAGTAAATGATGAATATATTATCACGATGTCGAAACACGTGTTCAAAAAATCTAATATTTACGCATTTCGTCATTACATATTATCAAGGCAAATGCAGGTGCATGAACACATGTTCTGATGTATTATGAATTTACTAAAAGTTTATCAGGAAACGGCCAGCAATCCTGTTCCTAACCGAATTATCGATAATATTTCTCACTACTCTCATTTCCGTGTACTTCATGGGTTCTTTTTAAATTACATAACTACTCTAAATACTTTTAAATAATTGTAATGATAGTCTACACGAAACGATTCCTTTGTGCCTATCTATGATTGTGACGTGTTTAAAATTGATGAATGTATTTGTACTGAGAAAACTATCTAGTTAGTGAAATAACCTTTTCAATTCCAGCGAAGTGATAAAGTTCCTACATACATATTTTAGTAAGATATTCTACAACACGATTATTTGTTAGCGTTTATTGGAAATTTGTATATTAATTTTATTTATTTATCAAAACATAACGGGATAACCAACATTCTTACTATTCAAGGTATCATTAAATATATAAGAACAGTAATTAAAAAAATGTATAATGGCACAGTAATAAAGAGACAAAACTAATAGGTATACCTAAGTTGGATATAGCCTGCCTCACCAACACCAGTCACTAGGCGAACTTGAATTGAGGCAGAAATTTGAATAAAATGAATTTGTACATTGTCTATGGTTTACCAATAATATAACAAACCAGTTTATATAATCTTTCATCGTATAATAATTTTATACGAAATATGCTAGACTTGTGGTTTAGTTCACCTGTTATTGCATGAGCTTTGTTCAATGTTCATTGTTTAGTCGCTATTTTAAATTGATTAAAATAATATATTTGTCTTGTTTCGTCGGGTAGATTATTTTAATTTTATTTATTAATACATAAATACACATTTTACATAAGAAATACACATTATTTATTGTACATAACTGAATTGCTTTATTCACAACATTTTATGTTTGTTTAATGATAAATTGAACATATGACTTGGTATAATTATTTCCCTTCATTAGTATTCTGGACAGAGAGGAATACAAATGGTAGTTTTCTGCACTGAAATAAATCCTGACTTCTAGTATTACGTTGTGGAATCCGGAAGCTTTTCAATTCTAGCAATACCGGACTATCAACCAAATCATTTAGAATTTTACATAGAAATACCAAGTCAGTGAAAATTCTTCTGTCTGACAATTTGATCATATTCTAATAATTTAACAGAGTTGTAGTTCAACATAATTGCTGGAATACCTATTTTAAAATTTTTAAAACCTAATAATTTGTTTTTGTATTCTTTCAACACCTTCTACAATGTACATGTATATTATAATGTGAGTTCCAGACAGAAACAAAATATAAATATAAATATTATAATAAAATAAAATACTTTTTGTTTAAAAACCACGAGTTTTTAATAATTTTTCGAACCGATTACTAAGTAATAATGTGTACCCTGAAGATGCTTGAGTAAAGCGAAACCGGTCAGTTCTAAAATTTATTAAAAACTTGTGGTTTTAAAACAATTTTTTTTTAATTAAATTGTCAAACCACAAAGTGATTGCTTTCTACAATAATAAATACTGTAGTTTAGGTGCGAAATATCTTTGTCCAAATGCACTTATTGTCTCGGGTATTATTAACAGGTCACAATCAAAATATTATCACCGTTTTTTAATTTTGTTAAGTTACGTTACATTCCGTGTTTTTTAACGGGTAACAAAACTAGTTGTAAAAATTAATTCAAAATGTTTTAATGTTTTTGATTACATTGACATTCAATATTGTGAATGTTCTATTATTATGCGTTAATTATATGTAATTCATACGATTAATATTTCACGTATTCTCCCTCCGTTTATCTTCTAAATTACAGTTCAAACGTAATTAACGAAACACACCCCTAACCTCCTACCCTTATCGAAAGGCTTCGCTTTCCCTCCATAAATCCATCCCTCAAAATAACTCCGTTCATTTAGTTTATTAACCTATATCAAAAATAGAACATACTGAGCGATGTAAATTTCCATTCAATTTACCGTCAGTTATATTTTTCGTTGCCAGTTTTATTGGAATAAATCATTTTTTCCAATATCATCAAAATACTTATTTCTAACTCTGGTTAAATGAACTAAAAAATATTATGGTAAATAAGAGTGATGGTTTTTCTTAGTCTTCCTCACTAGGGAGTCCTGTGCTGAGACGGACTGAAGTTATTTATTTGCCTTCTATGTCGTTTTTAATGTATTTTTAGTTTTTTGTTGGACCTATTCCAGTCAGATTTTTATTCTTGATTTGCACTGTTTTGTACCGACGATTGGTACTTGTTATGGACTGTATTTTAATGAAAATGAAAGAATCAAGCGATCGTGTTTATTTATCACTAGGAAAAATAAGAATTGGGGAAGTAGGCTTTTACCTTGTGAATGGTGTTGCTTTTATTTGGAAGTTCTGGTGATTTCTGAAAGGTTCCGTGGGCACTATTATTAGTTCATAGATGTACATCTAATAAGCACCGTTCTTTCCACAATCCGAGTTGTTTTGTGATCACCACACGACATTATATAACGTATTTAACTTGGGGATGATAATTTACACCCTTTTACGGACTTTTCAAGAGATTAATTGTTACGAGGAGTGAAATAATTTGCAACTTTCAACGATGACGAATATTCGAACATAAAACAAAATAAAACTTGCTATGGTGTTCTTTTTTCAACGGAACAAAAATAAGGGAACATGCGATATGGGTAGGAACTGGAATGTTAAATTATCATACATCTGTTTCAATATTAAATATGTACGTATTAAACTTGTTTATTCGATTTATATCTTGCTTTGAAAATCAGTGTCATTTTCAAAATTGGAACTGATTTTGTAAAAAAATCAAATAACCGATTAAGTAATATATTTTAACAGAAATTTAATTCAAATTTTATTTGAATGGTCATTATCAAAATTTGTATTGATTTGTCAAGAATTCAGATTAGCTCGGAATCTTTCACGGGTCCAAGCCAGTATTATTTAAATTTGAAATATTAACCTTGTTGTATTTGCTATAAATTAGATTGCGTGAAGAGTATAAAATAAATACTAAAAACTTCCTGAGATGGGAAGAACACATAGATCTAGTCACCAGAAAGATTAGAAAGCTTACGCATATTGCCAATTGGAAACATTCTACGTAAAAAAAATCAAACTCATTTACGACGCTATGTGTGGATCACTACTAGACTACGCATCTTTAGGCACCTGGGTATGCAAAAACTGTTTAAGACCACTTAGCAAAAGCTCAAAAATCATTGCTTACATTAATAACTACAAGAGTTATGAGTTTTGAATGCTATACAATAGTACACGACGTGAGGAAATTACTTTTAAATACTCATAAACAACGTCATCTTCACCTTTCTATTGAACACTCTAACGATACCCGTCACTCACGGAGAAATCCAATTGTATCAGCACAACCAAAAAAACCTCTCTCAAAGACATTTGTCATTCTTAGGGCCAAAACTATACAACTTGAAAGGAGAGTGATCTCTTTCACAAAACAAAACAAAACAAAACAAAACAAAACAAAACAAAACAAAACAAAACAAAACAAAACAAAACAAAACAAAACAAAACAAAACAAAACAAAACAAAACAAAACAAAACAAAACAAAACAAAACAAAACAAAACAAAACAAAACAAAACAAAACAAAACAAAACAAAACAAAACAAAACAAAACAAAACAAAACAAAACAAAACAAAACAAAACAAAACAAAACAAAACAAAACAAAACAAAACAAAACAAAACAAAACAAAACAAAACAAAACAAAACAAAACAAAACAAAACAAAACAAAACAAAACAAAACAAAACAAAACAAAACAAAACAAAACAAAACAAAACAAAACAAAACAAAACAAAACAAAACAAAACAAAACAAAACAAAACAAAACAAAACAAAACAAAACAAAACAAAACAAAACAAAACAAAACAAAACAAAACAAAACAAAACAAAACAAAACAAAACAAAACAAAACAAAACAAAACAAAACAAAACAAAACAAAACAAAACAAAACAAAACAAAACAAAACAAAACAAAACAAAACAAAACAAAACAAAACAAAACAAAACAAAACAAAACAAAACAAAACAAAACAAAACAAAACAAAACAAAACAAAACAAAACAAAACAAAACAAAACAAAACAAAACAAAACAAAACAAAACAAAACAAAACAAAACAAAACAAAACAAAACAAAACAAAACAAAACAAAACAAAACAAAACAAAACAAAACAAAACAAAACAAAACAAAACAAAACAAAACAAAACAAAACAAAACAAAACAAAACAAAACAAAACAAAACAAAACATTCCTAAATTATTCCTGTATATTTATATATATTACATTTTTGGTTTTAATCCTGTATAGTACGTTCCTTTTATTTTCCTATTTTAATAAGTATGCTAAACAAACAACACTTTACTATATGTTTTTGATCTATTTTTATTCTTTCATTTTTACTCTCTTTTTATCTTTTATTTCTTTTATCTCTTTAAACGAGTTGATTCTAAACTTTCGAAAAAATTACACCTGTCAGTGTCATAACAAAGCAATATCTTCTGTGATTAGATATAATTTCTCTAGAAATTTCAATGATAATTTGTGCGGATTCCATATTAAAGAAAATATCTCAAACTAAGATCATTTATTTTTATGACAGTCGAATTTTTAAATATTATACTGTTATACCGAAGATTTTCAGATGCCCGGAGGCAGTGGGTCTCTAGCATCCTCAAATCAGTAAAGGAATCAAAGGAAATGGATAATAGGAAGGCTGTGAAGCATCAGCCTACTCAGATCTGGTCGTGCCATTAGGAACGTTTAGATTCTGAATTGTGATCTTTTAGCATCTACCATTCGTGGAACTTGTCGCCAACATAGGCACTAAGTATTAGATATATAGTACAGAGGTCGCGGGTTTAAATCCCGGTGTACGCAAGTAAATTTAATTTTACGAATTAATATATAGAATTGGTTAAATCGAGTATTATTACGTAAAAACTAAGGCAGGCACTTGAATAAGCATAATTAGAATTAATTTGTTCCCCACCGCGTCACATTTAAATCTAATGACTTCGAGACGTTTTACAACCAATGCTCATCCTGACCGTAAAAATTAAATTTACATACTGCAGGAATATTCATGCAAATTCATTCCTCGTGTTCGGTTCAGCCATATGCAAATTATTTGCAGAATTTCATTTCATGGTTTTGTGGAATTAATACACTATAAAAGTAATAACATTATTATCTTTGCATAATACAAACCTATTTTAAACTTTATAGTTACCATTTTCGTTGGTTTACGCCATTATATTTCAGGGTAGGATGTACAATTTTGTACACATAATATGAATCAAATAAGTAATACAGAAAAGTTTTTGTGGTTTTTTTGGGGTATTATACCGTGTTGCGCTACCTACTGTCGGCTACTTCTTTAGGCGAAGTTTCGGATACTGCCCATCATCAGGGCAGAAGTGTAATCGAAGATTGTGGAGATGCGATACCGTGTTGCTAGTTCCAATCCTCTAAGAGCTAGCATTACAGTATATTTTTTAATGGTTTTCAGCGTTTTGTTTTGATGTAGCCGTCAATCACAAGCTGCCAAGAACTATTGAGCTTAGTCCCATCATCTTTATTTATATTAATGGGATTTTTGTAAATTTCAATTGCCTTCGTAATACGGCATGCTCTATGCGTTTTGGGTCTTCCCAGAACTTCTCCAAAAAATAGACCACCATAATAGTTTTGGCCGTGAAAATCTCAAATCACATATTTATATATATTACACTTGATGACTTGAGAAGTATCTGGCTATTCAAATCCGCTAATAAATTTCACGTCACCATGGTTCACCATTCGAGATGTTATGAAGTGAAGAAAAAGTGGAATAGGAAGATGAGAAAGTACGTTCCAATGCAATAATTTATTTTATTTCCCGATTTCCCTCACTAGACTCTCGAATACCATAACTTTCCACAGATTGCTTCCCCATGTTCCGCGCAACAGAATATGTGGAAAAAAATCTGTGGAAAGATAACATCACGTATGCGAGATTCGTGACTGCGGCTGCTTTACAAAAACATCGAGGTACAATTCCACATTTCCATATTTTTCCACAATTCCACATTTCCACAATAATTCGCGCGGCGCAGCATCTACCGGTGTAGGTACGGTTTAAGGCGGATGGGAATTTGAAATGGATGTCGCATTTCATGTTTTATGAATTCAAGCTGCTGTGGAATTCGGAGGGATTGAAGAAATATTATAATCGTGAAATTTTTAATGTGATTCTCATTTTTAATATTTGAAACACTCAGATATAAGTAATTTTAAGTTTTATTTTAAATGTTTTATTAAAATCATGCAATATTACAGTACCTTATTAATTTTAGAACAGACCTAGATCTATCTATTAACCACGATAAAAATAATAAAAACATACAAAAACCCGCAATTTAATTTTCCACATAATCTATTCTTCTCCTTCCGTAAGGTGGGAAGGTCAGAGGGGAACTTCTATGTTGATGAGCCAGTCTAGGGCACCAGTCGTCGCCTTGTGAACATCATCGATTCCGCCTGGGAATAAATGCAGCGGGCATTCTTCAACCACATGTTCGGTGGTGGTCTGCACCGTACCGTATTCACACATCGCCAACTCTTTAAGGGGAACGGTTGTGCGGCATTTTTCATTCAAAATAAAAATTTGATTTGAGGCCAAAATACTTAACTAAACTATTTTTTTAATTCAAAATGTATAGTAAATACCTAGTATGGATATGTGTTACTATATTAATTTGTGTTTAAAATTATAAAATATGGGCGATTACAGAAGTAAAGTTTGGCAATTATTTGTTACTTAATAATAATTACTAAAAAATAATCATGCTTTCCTAACTGTGGGAATATATTATTTGTTGAAAACTCTTTTGATGGGTTTAAAATTAATTTTGATGGCCTATTTACGTTGAAACACAAATTTGTCGTATATAAATTTTAAATTCAGATACAAAAAACGTATTTTTTGAACTATTTGTTTTATTTATTTATTTTTTTTTTTACACAGCCGGTTAGGAAAGATATTTTTGATAATTACTATAATTTAATAATTTATTTATATATATATATATATATATATATATATATATATATATATATATATATATATATATATATATATATATATATTGACCTCTTCCCGTAGTATGTTGATCCAGTAAGAAGTTGTTAGACTAAGTTGATCCACCTTTAACACCATATAACTTGGCTATTGTGGAATACATCTGAATGAATTGGCAACGGTGGTACAATGATTATCAATGTTGCCAGTTTGCCAGAAAAACCATTTGATATACTGTTCATAAAATTTTCAAACTTTGTATGGAAATCGGATGCATAATTTATGTTGATCTACCCAAATTGGCATACTTATGTTGATCTCATATATATTGATCTATTCCCGTAGTATGTTGATCCAGGTAAGAAGTTATTAGACAAAGTTGATCTGTGTCCCTATATATGGTTTTACTAAATGAACCAATCAAGGGGCAATCGGTGGACTGTTCATCACAAGGTTTTATGTGATTCCGTAATCTTTTGTGATATTGAACTCAAAGTATTAGTCTCTAGAGTCGAATATCGCATGAAATGACTGTGAAATGGTACCGTTTCAAATCAAAATGACGTGTGTTGCTTGAATTGTTTATAAGAAATGTATGCATATTTAGATTGAAACGAAAATTTCGCAAAAACAAATCCATAAAAAAATCATAACTTAGCAGGGGTACACGGGTTCATAGGGTGAGGTTTGTCTAGGTCCTGGCGGCGGATGCGTTTGCCCATCTACTGCGTGGCGGGCCGGATCGAAAGAAACTGGTTGAGGGATACCTTTCGACCATAAAAATCCAAAATGGCGGCAAAAGGAATAATGTTATGTAGGAAATTTTGAACCTCTATCTTTTACCATCTCTCCTGATTACGCTTCGTGACTTAGTAGGGGAGGCCGGGTTCTTGGTTATAATGGGTAATTAATGGATGATTGGACGCGGTTGGAGCTAACTAAAAACTGTCCAAAGAAGCGAAGCTAGCAGTCCACAATGGAGTGCTGGTACCTACCCTAATATATGGAAATGAGGCATGGAATTGGCAGAAGAAGGCTGAAAGTAGATAGAATACTGTATACATGAGATTCCTGAGGCATATGTGCGGTAAAATCATGTATGGCGAAATGTGCGTATGCTGTGTCTATTCTACAGGTATTTTATAAGGGCCTGTTAAAAGGAGCTAGCAGCATTGATCCCCGGTGCACTGTGCACGTGCTTGATACTCGACAGACACGAGCGGAACACAGGTTCACAGTAAAGTTGATGTTATCTATATACGAACGGGTCGTTTCTCCGACTCATTTTACCGTAAGTCGGCTCGCATGTGGAACGAGCTATCAGCATCTGTTTTCCTCCTCCCTATAATTCGCGCCTCTTTAAGACCAGCATTAATAAATTCATTCCTACAGCCCCTACCTTAACCCGCCTCATAACGCTGCCCAACCGGTTGGCGACATAGTTTCTCTGTATTTAGAGTGTAAAGACAGGGGCGCTCTAGTGAGAGGTGTCAAAATCATACCGCCGAATTTGAATATGGAGACTTACAAAACGAAAAACGAGTTGGAAAAACGACCCGTTCTCATAAAGACAACATCAACTTTATTGTGAACGTGCGTTCCGCTCGTGTCCGTCGAGTATCAAGCACGTGCACGGTGCACCGGGGAACAATGCTGCTAGCTCCTTTTAACAGGCTCTAATAAAATATCTGTAGAATAGATTTCGTCATACATGATTTTACCGTACATATGCCTCAGGGATCTCATTTCTACAGTATTCAGTCTACTTTCAGCCTTCTTCTGCCAGTTCCATGCCTCACTTCCATATATTAGGGTAGGTACCAGCACTCCATTGTGGAGTTTCGCTTCTTTGGACAGTTTTTTGTTATCTCCAACCGCGTTCAATCATCCATTGATTACCCATTTTAAATAATTACCCATTATAATCAAGAACCCGGCCACCCCTACTAAGTCACGAAGCGTAATCAGGAGAGGTGGTAAGAAGTTCAAAATATACCATATAATATTATTCCTTTTGCCGCCATTTTAGATTTTTATGGCCAAAAGGTATCCCTCAACCAGTCTCTTTCGATCCGGCCCGCCACGTAGTAGCTGAGCAAACGCATCAGTGTACCCCTTCTAAGTTATGATTTTTTTATGCATTTGATTTTTGCGAATGTTTCGAATAGCTCTAAAGATGATTCTTTTAAAATCATCTCATATTTAATATTATAAAACAATATGACCGGAAGTCGGCATCTTTCTATAAAGCATAAACTAAAAAAACAGCTACAAGGTGGTTAAAAATGCAATTATATTGAATCAATTTGTTCGATTATATTTTATGTGAAGTTGTTTTCACAGTGGCCCAATGAATATTATATGGGGCCAATTGAACCAATTTGACTTTAAGCATTTTCTACGTCTTGCGATAAAAACTTAGGCTTACGATAAAAATACTCATAATCAACGGCAGAAAACTAGTTGTCTACCAAATTCTTATTTTTTTAATCTCATATAAATTAAGCTATATACTCATAAACCGATCGAGTGAAAAGCTGCAATGATCCCGACCCCGGGGTCATTGCAGCTTTTACGGAATGACGAGAAAAATAATATTTTTTAATTAGTTGAAAAAATTACTTTTCAAAATTTCAATTATGTTTAACGTAATACACTATCTGGCCTCAAGTAAATCAGTTTTATCACGAACCGTAACTATTTAATGTAATAAAATAACAAAACAAATTAATGTTAATATGACAGTTTGCTTTAATCTCAATAAAAAAATAAAGAGAAAAAGTTTTTTTTTATGATTGAGATAAAACTTTCCTCCAAATAACATGTATATATATTGATTAAAATTAAAATAGCACCTTCACATTAGGAAAGAGAGGACAACGAACAAATAAGTACATTGACTAAGTGTTACGGACGGACATGCACTTGAGCTTATAAAACTTGGGAGCTGTACTCACAGAAACTGGAGTTTAGTTGTAAAAGGGGGTCAATTGTACCGGTATAATCATCCCCCAAAAACATTAACATAGAAACCATATAAACTACTAAATGCGGTTTAAAGCTAACGAATCCACCTAGATTTAATCAATAATCCCGTATTTTTAGATTCCATAAGTACCCACTCTATTGTGTACCTAGAGGTAAAACTAAGATATTGCACAATATTGGCAAAATATGGCAGAAATGGCTCCAGTGGATAAGTAATAAAACGTATTTTATAAGCACTTTTTAAAAAAAATTGTCTAAAGAAACAGATAAATTCTTAAAACAATTATGAATAAAGTACATTCTGGAATCGTTAATAAGTCGTTTTGAAATATTTCGTCGTGTTTAGTAATCAATAGTATCGCGGTGGCAAGATGCAGAATTCCATAGCCGTTGATTATCAAAGACAAAACAAATAAAATTATAATTATTATATGGGTTAAATGTATTATAATCAGGGTGTTGTCACATCCCGGCAGTCCGCAGGTGCATAGTCTTAACAACGAAGTTCTGGTTTGATCACATTTTCAATACAGTATTATTTTTTTAACGAAATTAGTTTTCATACAGAGAATATACAAATAAACCTTTTTGTGTATAAAAACATAGCTGCTTTTAAGTTAAGATGTAGTGTGATATGATTTGTATTTTTTTATTAAACACTAATATGAAACATGAAGGAATTATCGAAATTTAAATAAAATATATTGAAGTGTTTTATCTTATCTTTTAGTTGGTATTACTATAAACTGCACGTGTTAGTTCTACTTCTGCCATTTGTGTGCTAAAAATACTTTATTCAACTTCTCGAAGCTAGTATAGCTGTGGCTTTTTGTAGGAAATATGATATCTGAATATAATATTGTCAATATATTTATGTTTTCATTTTTTACAAATAAAAACTTGTGTGAATACCGCACCAGAGTCATACAGTCCTAACCGCTCCCGTCTGGAGCCAGTGAGACTATGGCATCCTCAAAGGAGACCTCGAAGGAGATGACGAGGAGGAAGGTGGGAGAGTACCTGGTTATTCAGATAACCAAACACTAATTGAAAAATAGTGCAAATTAATTTTAATAAAATTTATTTGAACCCGCGACCTTCGGATTGCTAGTCGAGAGCCACCTCAAGTAGTTTGATATGTTTGGTGACTTAGTAGGAGTACCCGGGTTTATAGGGTGAGGTTTGTTCGGTTCTTGGCGGCGGGTGCGCTTGCCTACCAAATGTGTGGTGGGCCGGATCGATTATTCCTCTTTCAACGCATCGCCTTGCAACGCAGTAGAAGAGTTGGATTCTTGTGGTTATCACTCGAACACACTGACCCCCAGATTACTACCCACCCATCATACCTATTTCCTTCCCAGAACTCACTGTCCTTCCTTTCTTTGAAAATACCCCCAACACAGCATTCACAAAGATGACATAGGCCTTGAGAGTTACGATTTTCCTAAGGGCCTCCTGTGTGGAGACGATGTAAAAAAATACAAAAAATAAACAACTATCTCGCTAAATCGTTGGCGGTGACTAATGGTAGGGGTATTGGTTATCTAATAAATGGTTCCCGGGGCAGCGGTACACATAATTGTAATAATTCTCGAGGGCTCTGATGTACAGACATTATGGCTCCTGTTGATTGACGAACATATACTAAAACATCGTTGGTTGGAATCGGTGCTTGAAATGACTTTAGCCATGTTTAATAAAAAACAAATTGGAATAAATTTTTCAGCAATCATAATTTAAAATATGAAAAATTAAATTCTCACCAATCTAATTTCCGCAATTTTAATAGGCACATATTATGGAAATTACGCTTTGTTTTAACTTAATCATTACAAGAAACTTACGTCGAGAGAGATGGTAAAAGTACATTAAAATAAAATTTTATTCAATCAGTTCAAGTGCAAAATTTCTCTTATAAAATGACCTAGACAAACCTCACCCCATGAACACGGGCACACCTGCTAAGTCACGAAACCTAGTAAATGATGCATTGAAGTAACGTTTTTGTTTAATCAGGTTCAAAAGATTTTTTTAGTATAGATTTGACGTTTGCGAAAGTTCCATTTCAATATAAATACGCGTAAGGCAGTCTATCCTCTTTAAGTATAAAGTCATTTTCATAGAATATGGATGTACTAACAGGATCTAAAAAGTAAGAAAACTTTGAAAAAAATTGGCGGTTACAAGTTACAACTCATGCAAGCCGTCAAGTTTCAGAAATATATGGATCAACAAAATAAATCGTGTAAAATGTATATGCGACCGAAAAATGGGCGTGGCTTACAGCTAAATCTCGATGACACAAGTTGATCTGGAGGGATTTACATATGTATGCCAGCTTGGGTAATGGATCAACATATCCGGGGTGGATCAACAAATGCAAACGGATCAACATATACCTGGCGTACCGTCGCGCGAGATCAACAAAGTACGAGAGGGGATAAATATATATATATATATATATATAGATAAAAGCCCGGGCTTTTTACAAACATGTGATAATGTGTACATAAGAATTCAATGAAGCAGTAATCTATAGACAAATTTTCTTTTCAAATTATATACAACCTTTGCAGCAGGAAAGAATTATGCTAACCTCAATTCTTATTGTTATTGACATATGTTATTATAGCCTTCTTGTATGTAAATTCCGTGCAATTGAACACATCTTCAATTTCTGCGAAATTATTGCCAACAGTATGCAATTTAGTTACAAGCAATTTTTGAAAACGGGTTTTTTGCTGCTAGGACCTGCGGGCGGCACTTGGTTGGGCTTCGCCCAGTTTAAGTGATACTAACAACAGTTACATTTAATAGGTACATATTAGGTCATTCACAGAAAGAGGGTGAGTATATATAGTAAATAGATTATTACAATATAGCGCCCCTGAGGTGATATCTCACAAAAGCGGCGCTATACAAATTTTCCAATAAATAAATAAATATAATGTTAACATTTTATTGCGTACATATGCATTGATATACAACGGAAATAGATAATATAATGTAATCTTATTAAACTTTATTTAAATCACAAATAACTTTTTTTACATCACTTTTTATTACATACAACCACTACATGTTTCATGAACGAAGTTCACCTCATCAGGAGTAAGTATACTCCGAAGTCAAAAATTAAATATGAGGTGAACTTCGTTCATGTAACATGTACAGGTTGTATGTAATTAAGGGCGGATTGCACCATAAGTTAAATTTGGTTTAAATATCATTTTAAACACATTATTTGATTTAAGTCGACTTGGCGTCTTGCACCACAAAATTTAAATCGTTAAATGCGTTTAAAGAACTGTCAAAGTTAAATACCCAAAAGGGGCTGTTTAACCGAGTTAAACGTGTTAGCTGTACTCATAAAGCAGTAATGTCATTTTTTTTAGTTTATCCCTTCGATTTCTGATTGTTGTTAAAATCTATCTCATTTTAATTTGTATTCACAATGAACATTTGGGATTTGTATTCTACGATGATGAAGAAATCATATCATGGAAATTATAAAATTAAGGAAATTATACTTAAATATATATAAGTAGACCGTTTATAGTCAGAGAAGTAAACAACCCCAGTTAAGTTTTGTTTTTGAGGTGTTATGCCGTGTTGCGCTAACTCCTTCTTTAGCCAACGTTTCGGACAGCATTGCAGTGTCCATCATCAGGGCAGATGTGTTATTTCTAAAATAACACATCTGCCCTGATGATGGACACTGCAATGCTGTCCGAAACGTTGGCTAAAGAAGGAGTTAGCGCAACACGGCATAACACCCCAAAAACAAATAACAAAAATACTTTTGGCCGTGAAAATCTTAAATCTTATTTAACCCCAGTTAAAATTCAACACCAATAAAAACATCAGCTAGGTGGTCGTAACTTGGAGCTAACACTCCTTATCGAGGAGTACTTTGCAAGGTTGTAAACTTCTAATCATACCTACAGCATTCTTATAATACTTTAAAACAATATAATATGTAAAAGAAATAAAAAAACAAAATTACTCGGATAATTGTTTTATTTTTAATTCCAACAACAGAAGCTATTTTTGTCTTATTTCATCATTATGTCTGTTTGCTTTAACTTTTTCTTCATAAAATAAATGAACACACTATTAAACCACACACAATCACAAAATACTTTGACACTTCAAGTAAAATGAAACATCCTAGCTGTTTATCGACTCGTTAATAGCGGTAACCACGCGCTAACTGTTTTACCGACGCGTTAATACGTTTAACTAAAATTGCCACCGAACTACGTGGTGCAGGACGCAACTAAACGCATTTAAGTTAAATGTATTTAGGGACTTAAATTCGTTTAGTTAAATAAAAATTAAGATAAAATTTGGTGCAAGCCGCCCTAAGTGATGTAAACAAAGTTATTTATGTTTTAATAAAATAAATAATGCTATCACAAAGTGATAAGCTACCAGGAGAAATCTTCAAATTAAACGCTTGTTAATGGTCCAGTAATCTTTCGTATTGTTAGATGCATATTTAAATATACGCGCCAATCATTTGGTTCGTTCTTATACCGCCAGAGGGGCAGAGTGGTCGAATTTTGCCTGCAGACCCCCTTTCGGGATTTAAGCGAAACAGTAATTTGAATTCGACCAATCAGAGGGCCTACATCGTCCAGACGCAAGGGTATTAATACTATCAGATGACTCAGTCCTGATATTATTGTTGCAATTAAAAATAATTTTCGATCGAGTAGTTCTAGTTTTCGGGACACCGTATATCTGTGTTAAATTATTTATTTATTTTCAATTCAGATATTAGATTAATGTTCTAGATGAAGTCAGCAGGAGTTGATTTAATTTGATTTGTCAAACCCAAAAATAGGTTTAATAATACCTTAATGATGGGTTCATTACCACTGGATTATATTGAGTTTGATTGGAATTTGTTTTCATTAAATACAGATTAACCTTTAAGATCAGCGCATGAAAATGAATATTTCACAAGATTTCAATATCTAGAGCATATATTCTTTCCCACTACATTATCTATAATAAACTAATCTTTATAAGACAAGGTTTTTATGCATAGCACAAAGGATAATAAATTATTAAAAGCAATAATTAGTCGCCTGTAATATCAATACAAATTGAAAATATCTCTCGAGTAAAAATATACGCCGCCGACGGGAATTGAACGCGCGCCTTCTGATGTCCGGTCAGAGACTTTTTTCAATTTGTATTGATATTACAGGCGACTAATTATTGTTTATTATAATTTACTATCCTTTGTGCTATGCATAAAAACCTTGTATTATACACATAAGTTTAACATTAAAAAAAATAATAATTTTTGACAAGTCAAAATATTTTAACCAAGAAATGTAGACATAATATGTTTCGACGCCATCTAGTGGGAAATTTGGCACTAACAAAGCCTTTCCTACAAAAATTAAGTTGGTTATTTACAGGTGGATAAATATAATAAGTAGTAATTGTTGATTGAAGTATTAGTACATTTTGAATTATTTGGAGGGTTGGAAATAAGCCGGCATGGTTCAGTGGTCCAGAGCGTCTGACTTGAAGTCTGATCAGAAGGTGAGGGTTTAATTCCCGTCGGCGGAATTTATTTTTATTCGGGAGATATTTTCAATTTGAAAGATATTACAGGCGACTAATTACTGCTTATAATAATTTAACAACGCATCGCAATTTTTGTATGTGCCATAACTGCCTCAAAAATCAATTTTACAAATATGAATAAAAAATCTGAAACACTTTCTTTCATTAAACCCTGTATTTACGTTAATTGGGAAAAACGAGTTAAATTTACCTTTGTGTGTGATGTAACTGTAAAATATTTTCCACTTGAGGGAAACATAATACACCCTTAGATGAAACAGTGTTGTAACTCTCATACCTGGAATACAAAAAATTATTAACTTTTTTGAGTTTATGTCGAACGTTTTCATCCGCTGAATAGTAAGTCTTTACAAACGAATTTGCCAGAAAACTTATTTCACCAATAATCTCACTGTAAGCGTATTAAATGGCTTATTAATAACTTTATTTCTACATTGTTGAATACTTTACCATGGGGAGCAACAAATTGTTAAACATTTAATAGTTTCAGTTAATTTTAACTACTGTTTTTTTTAAATTTCCGGATCGGTTATTGTTCAGTGAAAGTTACGTGACAGTTTAGTTACAGTTCAGTGACAGTTCAATTACAGGTTAATAACATTTCAGTGGCGGTTCAGAGACAATATTTTTTCTTACAAAATAACTTATACTTTTCAAATTGATTCTTTGAATAAAGCGTTGCTACTAAAGCACAGTTATCGAAACTAAATAGCGGAAGTTGAGAGGTAGAATACCCCCCTAGGAGTACTAAATCACCCCCACGTATGTTACGCGATTTTTTGTAGTTTCCGAGTTTACGCTGCCTTCGCTGGTAGACTCTGCCTACGCTGGTTTCACAGTGTCCGAACTGCGTTAAAGGTTAATTAAAATATTCAAGTTAACTCTGAAAGGTTAATTGTATCGCTTCGTTGAATTCACAGTCATAAATTAATACTATCTGGTACTTCTGTAAATACCTAGAATATTATAATTACTATGCGAATAGTAATAAATTAATACTATCTGGTACTTCTGTAAATACCTAGAATATTATAATTACTATACGAATATTTTCTCCATGGTGATATTGTGTATGCGGTTTGTACCAATTTGAAATATTGTTTATCATGGCTTCTTTATTAATTAAAGAATGTATTATTAATTTAATAAGTATTAGAATTCCAAACACGTAACATTAAGTCTTTAATTTATTTTCCGTCACGATCTTTATCAGACTTTTTTAAAATAAATGATGCGTGACTTATTTATCTATTATTTTGGGGACAACTTTGTATTCCGAAATGAAAATGAAAAGCCATTTATTTCATCAAACAAATTAAGTACAAAGGATAAACAAAAAAATATTTCTATAATTTATTACTCCGATCAAAAATAATATAATTTATTTCTGTAATATATTACTCCGATCAAATATAATATAATTTATTTGCATAATATGTTACTCCGATCAAATATAACATAATTTATTTGTATAATATGTTACTCCGATCAAATATAATATAATTTATTTGTATAATATGTTACTCCGATCAAATATAATATAATTTATTTGTTTAAAATATTACTCAGATCAAATATAATATAATTTTTAAAGACATCTATTTGAATTTCACATTTGTTTTCTGTAACGAATGATCAATCTTGGAAGAGGAAAGTAACACTCTTCCCGACATGCGATCAAGCTGAAACATGATAGATAGACTCGTTGTTGATGACTTTACATTCTATTAAGTTGTGGTGGCCATTACGCAAACACACGTGGACAATGGACATATACGCATTTATCGGAAATCAGATAACAATACAGTAGTTTGGTATCTGACAAATTTGGTAGCTCGGTTGACTCCTTTAATATAAAATAGATGTATTATAGATTAGGTTTAAGTTTTATGGTTTAATTTTTTAATAATCATGGTGAATAACAGCGAAGTATAAAGTAGCACGATCAAATTTATTACATTATAAAGGTAAACTGTACACACATTACTTTATTGTACCTTTTCATTGGCAATGTCGAATAAAACATTCGTTACAATAAAATTGATGAAATATCATCGTTGAAATAATCGTTGATCTGGAGGTAGGTATTACACTCGCAAGTTACACACCACGAAATTAGACTAAAGCAGTTTTTCGTATATTTTAATTTATTTTTTGGGTGTTTGAATAATGTAATAAATATTATAACAATATTTTTAGATTTTAACCCCACACAGGAAGCCATCTTAGGGATGCTGTGTGGAGGGACAAAAAGAAGAATATATGTTGGTTCGAAAAGGAGATGTGCAAATACGTATGTTAGAGGGAACGCGATGGTAAAATTTAAAAATTATTTTACAAGCAATAATTATTCGCCTGAAACACTCATCCACATTGAAAAATCTCCTGATAAAAGATACATGACGCCAACGGGACTCGAACCCGTGTCCTTTCGATTTCCGGTCGACAGCTCTGACCACTGAGCTATGGCGGCTTATCTCTTATCTCTAATTATTGCTTGTAAAATAATTCTTAACCTTTGTGCTATGCATAAAAAATCTTGTCTTAAACATTAGTTTACCAAAAAAATAATAAGTAAAATTAAAAAATACGATTAATTATTACTCGAAAATTGTGAAAATATTTAATAAAACATGACCCGTTTAAAAAAGAGTAAGAATCTCTCCGCAAATGTCTATGTTGCATTTGAAGAATTATGATTTTATCATACCTGTAACATGTTAAATTATAGAACGAAATGTGCTTTTAATAATTTTCGGAGCATACTTTTCGATTGTTTTTTCCTTCGAAAAAATTTCAGATAATTACCGTTTAGGCTCTACAAATGCATAGATATTATTTTCATAAAAATAATGTTTTTATTAAGGAACTTGAAGTTTTTTTATTATTATTTTAATATAGATCATATGGGTTACATTAATACATACATATTTTGCAAAATATAATATTTAGGTTCATAATTGGTCATGTATACCTTATCAGAAAAGAGGAGCTCTTGTGCCTGATAAGGGAGCCACGATTCTTACTTAGATTCTATGTTATAATATTATGTTATGTGTAAACTATTTATATATTTTTTTACTATAAGTTTTTTTGGAAAAAAGTTTGATTTTATTTATTTGTTCTTGTTGGTTCGTAATACAGCGCAATTCGGAAGGGAGATTATTGTAGTTTTTTTATGGCTTGGTAAATATAATGGTTTTGCATTTGAGTTGTTTTAAAGATTGGCGTAATAAATTAATTTCCATTTCTCATCAGTTTGAAAAATTCTTGATATTCTGTGTCATTTTTTTCTTTACACATTTTTTAATGGAAGTTTGCTTGAATATATCATCAATATTTGGTACTGGAAACAATTTAATAGGCAATTTTGTTGGGAAAGTAGAGTTTTTTTTAAGTATTACCTTTATAATGATTTTTTGCGAGACTTTTACTGAGTTTAAGTTGTTTTTATAAGATCCTCCCCAACCTATGATTCCAGTGTTGAAGAGAAATGTGTTATACATCGGTAGGCATCCGAAATGGGGGGACTTAATATTTGCGCTGATGATGGAAACCACACGGCTGTCAGAAACATTGGCTCAAGAAGGAGGTCACGGCTAATTAAACCAAAATTAATGAAGTTACGAAAGAATATTCAAATAAAATTATGTAAAAGTTTTATTATCAAACTATCACTTTATGTTTCCTTGTTTGCGACTTGACCTGGTTCATTAGATTGACCCGATTTCTCACACCATGTACTTGTGGTACGTGTACCATAAGGGAACGTAAAACAAAGTCAGGTGATACTAGTCATGTGGCACGATTTTGGAGACACGTGGTTTAGTAAATTCCAGGAAGCATGCCAACTCCTAATGGCCTCGTAAAAAACATAAAATGCCAATGGACCGATGTTTGAAATGCCACCTCATGATTTTTATTTCCGGAAAAAATATTATTCGAGCAAACTCCAATACGTTCTGAGTTCATTCATTATAATTTTAATATAATGTTAAAGATCTCGGTATCGTCTTTGATCCCAAATTGACGTTCAAGTACTCATTTCAAGGATCACTTCTGCATGCTCAAAACTCCTGGGGTATATCATCAGAACATATTTAATGACCCAGATGCAGTGATGTGATAACAACAATAATAATATTTGGCTAATTTATCACCTCAAGGGCGCTGTACAAATATATTTATTTAATAATTAACACTATAACTACTGACTTTAAACTTACTTTGACTTACGACTAAGGCTTATAACTATTATCTTAATGACATATATATTTACATATGTAGAAACTTACAACTAACATTAACTCTCTAATTTTACTAGCGCCAGAAGAAGAAGGAAGTTCTATAATATTATGGTGCTTTTAAAATTAATTTTAGAACACGGGTGCAAAATGCGCCCAATGAGTTAGCTGGATATATATCGTAAATGAATGAAATGAATGAAATGAATGAAATGAATGAAATGAATGAAATGAATGAAATGAATGAAATGAATGAAATGAATGAAATGAATGAAATGAATGAAATGAATGAAATGAATGAAATGAATGAAATGAATGAAATGAATGAAATGAATGAAATGAATGAAATGAATGAAGTGAATGAAATGAATGAAATGAATGAAATGAATGAAATGAATGAAATGAATGAAATGAATGAAATGAATGAAATGAATGAAATGAATGAAATGAATGAAATGAATGAAATGAATGAATGAATGAATGAAATGAAAGAATGAAATGAATGAATGAAATGAAAGAATGAAATTAATGAATGAAACGAATGAATGAAATGAACCAATGAAATTAACCGTCGATGGTGTTATAAGAAGTAAGCTGGAGTATGTGTGTGGAATGCGCACAAACTTAAATATATACATATGATGATTTACAGGCAGTAAATATATTTGACCTGGAAAACAAACGCTGTGCAAATCTTGAAATACTTGTTTTTAATATAATTCATCACTATCATAATGATAGCCCATTCCTCTTGCAATACTATAACTTATACATGCGAAAACTCCAACCGTACTCGTCGCCATGTTCAAGATACCACAAGGCAGAACAGCTGTTCTAGCTCAACATGGCATTAAGGCCGAGTGTAGTTTTT
The DNA here is from genome assembly GCA_026573805.1 of Hesperophylax magnus. NCBI lineage: Eukaryota > Metazoa > Arthropoda > Insecta > Trichoptera > Limnephilidae > Hesperophylax > Hesperophylax magnus. The sequence continues at coordinate 2,048,760 of JAIUSX010000081.1, forward strand.
TATTAATTTAAAATAATGATAATATTATTAAGCAAATCGATAATGATAGTGTTTTCAACAAGTAAAAATTTTTTTATACATTTTTTAAATTAACATAGGCTTAGTAATTATCAAAATCAAATCGAAAATATGACCTTTTTCAGACCGTAATACGTGCGTTTTAAAAAATACTATTAAAGGCTGAATATCTGCAAAAAATACCTGAAGGGGTTTTCTTTAAACGTGCGAAAAAAAAACTAACAAATAAATAAAATAGGTTCGTAGTTTAATTTTTTCATAAACACTAATTGTTCTTGTTTTTAAAATGCAGATTATAAAACTTTGGATACGTTTATTTAACAAAACTAAACGATAAATTATTGGTATTATATTTTTCCATTTTTTAAAGTTAATTTAATATTTTTTATACTAAAATTTAAGAAAGAACACATAGATTTTTAAATTACTTTTAAAATAGGCCGTCTGGTGCCGCCTATTTGAAAATTTCAATACGGTAGAACATCGAACTAAAAGCTTCTTTTAAATATCCCAACAGATGGCGCTATCATGGTCGGAGTCTTGGTTATTGTTTATTTTTCAAACCGATTGTATTATTAAGTTTTTGTTAGCATGAGTTATGCTATTCTGTACATTATACTGTAAAACTCTCGACTCGAAGTTTGCGGGATCGAATCCCGAAGTGGGCAAGTAAATTTTATTTGGTTAATTTGTGTTATTCACAATTAATGAATTTATATACGTATGGTATATTCGCGGTACGTTCCATAGTGAAAGATACTCTCAGTATCGCCTGGTGTAAGACCACCATTCAGAATTGAAACGTTGCTTGAAATGGCTTTAGCCGTGTTTGGACTGTTTGGTGACCAAATCTGAATAGCCAGGTAGATTCACTTATTCAATAAATAATACCCGTTCTACGGTCTAAATTTAAATAATGATTTTTGGTCTTTCATCAGGGCGATACTGACAGTATCTAATGCTCTGAAAAATGCCGCAAATATAATACTTATGTGCATGTTCGTTTCAAGAGACAGAAGGTCAGCGGTCCTATATCGATTTATTATTGTTTTTGTAAATTATTCTCAAAAAACATGAATGAAAAGACCAAACACAAATAACCTGACTGCCATATGTTGTGGTTAGAGTATTTTGAAGCGAGCAAGCGTAATTACTAGTGCCACGTAATTATGGTGCACGTGTGAGTCAACGCTCAATTAAATCAAATTTCCTCTAGGAAGAGGAATATGGGAAAATACCTGGCTATACAGATTCGGTCACCTAATACGGCTAAAGCCGTTTCAGGCCACATTCCGATTCTTTTTTTAAAATATATTACTTTGAAAAAGTTTATTTGTATTTATTTTTGTTCCATTTCCATAGTCCTCAATAAGTTTTATACCTGTTCTGAGGTCTACATACTACAAACTGAAACATTCGGTCGGAGCCGCAATGTTTTTTTTTATTTCTGTGGGCCTTAGAAAACAATAATGTTATTTATAACGGTTTTGTTGACCGAGGGAGAACGAACACAGGTTCTCTGTTTTTTGACCAGATGTAGGTATATTTTTTACAATGCCGGCCGGCGTAGTCCGGGTGGTAAGGCTTTGGACTCCCATTCCGAAGGTCGCGGGTTCGAACCCTGTGTACGCAAATAAATTTTATTTGATTGATTTGTGTTATTTCACAATTGATTAATTAAAATAATAAATACTATATATGCGGCACGTTCCAGAGTGGAAGATACTCCCAGTATCGCCTTGGTGTAAGACCACCATTCAGAATTGAAACGTTTCTCTAAATGGCTTTAGCCGTGTTTAGTGACTAGATCTAAATGGCCAGGTACTTCCCCACCTTCCTCTTCCCCATCTCCTTCCCTTACCCACTTACCTTCAGCCAAACAACATACCCCAATTGGGGATGCCATAGTCTCACTGGCTCCAGACCGGAGCAGTTGGGACTCTTGTGAGCTATTCACTATAAAAATACTATGTAAAACCAAATGCCAAAATGTTTTTAATAGAGATATACATAATTAAGAAATTGGCACATACATCATCATACATGTCATAATATGGAAAATCAGGACTAAAGATATATGAAGAAATAATAATAATATAAAATGAAATGTCAGGCTTTCTGTAAAAATATTGAAATACATACAATTAAATTAAATGTTACGTTGTATATATTCGTTTATATTCTAACGTAGTATAAACTAATTAAATAAATAATACAAAAAAAATAGTGCCATCTGGTAACTGAAATTCATAACTTTTATAACGAAGATTTACATTACCGCCATCTTACTGTTTTCAGGCAAACGTTTTTAAAATAAATTCTAGTTAGAAAAAATATTGTTTTCGAAATGAACAACAGAGTTCGTGTGTGTCGAAAATAGTTGATTTTGTCATGTCTACAATCGGTCTTAAACGAGTAATGGTGATGATTTGGGGATGTAGTAAGAGACAAATGAAATTTCTGAAACAGTGGGTGTATTGAATTATTCTTTAAATATTTTAGAATTTTTGAATAATTATGTTAAGAGCGTTAGAATGAGAAGATTGTACTGTAATCAGATGAATAATCTGTCGCGCAGTAATAAATCAAAAATAATAATAAGCATATCTTTAAATTTGCAATGAAGTTATTGAAATGAACTTAGGTCGGAGACGTATGTCCCTGATGAATGGGTATTTATTTATGTCTATTCTTGAATACACATTTTACAAATGATTACAGTGGTTTATATTGTAGTACAGAGAAAAAAGTACACAAAAAGGTATAAAAAATAAAGAACATAGGTTGATATAGGTACAACTGTGTGTGGGTGATATTGTATGTTACGTGAACACCTCACTAGGAGAACCTGTGCTGAGGTGTTAACGTGTTTGTGATTAAGTGTGACAGGTTGATGTGTTGTAGTAGAAAGTTTTTTTTTTTCACATACATATTTAAACATGAAAACACATACCCGCCTCTGAACAGAAATCTTCTAGTGAGGCGGGTTACTTTCATGTTTGTAATATTGATCATGTTATTACAATAAACGCCCGGGTTGCTGGCAAAAAAAAAAATATATATATATGTGAGTTATGTATTTTTGGATAATTCTTGAAGAACGTGTATAATATTAAATTTTACTTATTATATTTTGGTTATGTTTGGTTTGGAATTATAATCTTTTGAATAAAGTGAATATCTTGATTTTTTCTTGGCTCTTGGTTGATTTGTAATATGAAGATTATTATGGATGAGATGCAGGAGAGCAGTTTTGGCGTAAAGTTGTCTTATTGACATGACGTCTAGTGTTTTGAAGATTTTGTTTGAGTCTGTGTAGAATGGTACTTGCAGTATGAGTTTTATTATTGCCTTTTGAACTTTTTGAATTGGGTCAATTGTTGTGTTTGTAGCGCTTCCCCAAGCTAATATTTCACAAGTGGCAATGGATTGACACAGTGCAAAATATATTGATCTGAGTATTGTTAGTGAAAAAATGTTTTTAATGGATTTTATTAGGTGCAAGACTCGTTTAAGTTTATTAGTGATGAAATTAATGAGTTCAGTCCATTGTAAGTGTGTATCAATAATAAATCCTAGGTATTTTATTTGTTTTACCCTTTCGATGTGTTCGCATTGGCAATAGGATGATGTTTGTTTACAATCATGAAAAAACAAGTTCAAGTTAGAAGGAGGTTGACCTCTTTGTGTGATGTATTTTGTTTTGACTGTGTTAACGGTAAGAGTATTTCTGTTTAGCCATTTTATGACAATTGACAAACTTTTTTCAGCTGTTATTAATAAATCTTTCCATGTGGCTACTTGACACAGAAGAACTGTATCATCAGCGAAGGTCACGGTATAAAAGGCCTTTTTGCGTGTACGAGAGTATCTTCCATCTTTAACCGTCATACATATTATACTTTGAATATTAGGTATACTAACTATCGTAGCCTATATTTTATCCTTTCTATTAGCGAAACATAAACATTTTAGTTATAAACACACGGCAATATTTGATTTTATTTTTTAATTATCGATCTTGAAATTTATTTCAAAGGATATTTTTTAAATGAATACAGCATAAGAGTCCCAGCTTTTTACAACCGTCTACAGTTTGGAACTATGGAAGTATGTTGCGAAGCTGACTGTAGTAGGAAGAGGAAGGAGAAAGGAAAAATGAGGGGGGGGGGGGTACCTGGCTGTTCAAATCTGGTCTTCAAACAAAACTAAAGTCTTGTCAAGCAAATTTTCTATTCTGAATGGCGATATTTCACAAGGGCGATACTGAGAGTATCTCTGTTCCATAATGTAGCATGTTAAACTTATTATAAAACCACGCAATATTTCGTAGATACCTACCTAAAACCTATACATTAAGTTGGTCATAGATTTAAAAAAGCTGTACACCGTGCTTTACAGGAACCTAAATATAAAACTAATAATCCACTGTTAAAGGTGCAAAAATTTATCATAAAAATTATCCTTAAAATCTATTTCATTTCAAAAATAAGCACTGAAGACATACTTTATGAACTGCAAGTTCTAGATGTTGGACAAATTTACGCCAAAACAAACCTAACTCACCTCTTTAAAAACTTTAAAAGTAATATTTAAACGTAAGTACACCATAGACAGCGTATTCATTAATTTTACAACTCTCCGTTAATATAGTTTCTCCTAGTGAGGCAGGTTATGTCCAACTTAAATCCCCGTAGTAAGCCTTCAAAGATGGTTTGAAAGGGAGATATGTAAATATTAATGTTAGAGGGAGCGCGCTAATATAATATATATAATAATTTTCGGAGCTCACTTTGCGATTTTTTTCTAGCCAGGGAATTTCATATAATTAACGTTTCGGCCTAATAAAGTACAGATATTATCTTAAAAAGTAACATACATTTTTTTGGAACTTAAAAAGTTAAAAAGTTAACGACTAACTTGTTATAAATCGGTAGAAATTGGGTATTCGGGGGCTTAAACATACCTATTAATTTTCTGTGGTTAATACTGTGCCATTACATTTTTTTTTCTCTTCTTCTATTACTACCTTGATTTGAATGCACGTTTTTTTTTGATGATAAATAAGTAAATAAAAAAATAAAAATACAGTATGTCTTATATGTGAAGTAACAGAGCGCGAGTTCCGTATACTCCGCTTACCGTGAACTTGCGGAGGAACAACACATCGGGATGTTATTCTGATAACAAAGCTCTCCAATACCAAAAGCTCCAGAGAGTATTGTTTCAAAGTTCATCACACATATAGCGGTGGATATATACTTACAGAGTACAGGGTGAAGAAGAATTTACTTCTCAGTATTTTCAATAACACTGCTTTATATTCATAAATACAAAATAACAATATATTCTTAAAAATCTAGATCTAAGGGCCAAAAACATATCCAACAAGTAATTACACATACAAAATTATCGACGGACTTTCGATGTGGGTCTCATGGACCCATGACCTGTTTAATAAAATATTGGCCCGAGATAAAACTAATAAACATAATAATTAGTGTGCTAAAGAAATATTATAAACTCAATAAAATAATAAAGTTAACTATCGAAACATGATAGGTGGTGTCGCGAAGCTGCGACTCCACTATATATTTTAGAGGTGGTGTGATATGCCACACGCCCAAAGGACCAGTCCCAAACTACTCCGAATGATAGGTTATGGGACGATTTATGCATCCGACAAACCCGATGGACAGTGCAATAATCAAAGGTATAAATCTGGGCTTCTGGAGCACAAGATAAGCCCAGATTGGAAAGCAGGAAAGATGGACTCACCCGTTGATGACTATCACACGTCTCCAGGAGTATTTGTTGATTTAACTTCACAAAATATACGTTTAATCGCCCTGTCTGATATTAATTATCACTCCGAACTCTGATAAGCAACTGACACCACTTGTCAGATTTTACATGTCGCAACAATATTTTTATCATGGTGACATTTTGGGATGGGTAAAAGGGTAGGTAGGACATTTGCAGGATTTTGTATTGACATTACACTTGTCCATTAAGCCTGTGGATGCATACCTAACAATCCCCTATATATTGCGCGAACAATAGGTACACCATATCTCAATAAAATTATAAATTTAACTGTGGAAACATGATAGGTAAACCAGATCTCAATAAAATAATAAATTCAGCTGTGGGATCTCGAGGTCAAAAACATATCCAACAAGCAACTACAACGATAAAATTTGGGCAAAAAAGCTTTAAATCTGTTTCTAAACCCTATAAAAAAATCCCATTCTCATTCAAAATTTAAACTTTTAATTATCAAATAAAAAGCAAGATGTAAAACACAGGGAGATCAGAAGACACCAAACCCAGAATGAAACCGAAACTACTCAAAAAACACAGTGTAATATTATATTCATGATTATTTCAGAAAATCAAAACACTAGATAATATTTTCATAATTACTTCATATTATCAATACTACTAAATTTTAATAAAATGTAAATTAAATCCTGGTTGGGATATCGTTATCTCTGTTTGTTCCAAAAAAGGAAGATAACAAAACATCCTTTTTTTTTCAAGATCGATATTCAACAGTCAGCATTATTTTCCATTTTAAGGTCCGTCTTCATGCTCAATCTTACTTGCACTAACTCTAATTTGAACTTGTGAGCATGAAAGGCGGTAAAAAGGAATACAGCGAAAACGGTTTGCACGAATGTTAATATGCGCATTCTAAATTTGCTCGAATTTGCAAAAAAGAAAATGGATAAAACTGTATAGTGCGCAAATGGATTCACACACTTCAAATGATTGCGACTTTTGCTCAAACTGATTACGCATGCAAGTTGCTGCGTGTAGGCGGACCTTAACATGGTAATAAATATTTATTAGTTTTAAATCACTAATTACAAAGCTCAGTAATTTGATGCAAGTTCTGAGTCTTAGTCGTAAGTTATGTACAGTGGGTGGCCAAATTATAAGTTAAATGTGCAAAAATTACATCATTATCAATTTGAAGCTGTGTAATATTTAAAAAAGAGGAATTTTATTCGTTTTTACGTATTTTTTACACAATGAAAAACAAATTATTTTACTAAAAATAATACATATTGGAAAAAAAGCACACTACAAAATGTTAAGAAAAATCTCTTAATATTTAGTAGAGCCTCCCTTGGCGTCAGAGACGGTTACCCCATTTCTACAAGACGACTGGTAATTCAAGAATAAGTACTAACTACGTCTTAATTTTTAATGTTTGTCCTTCGAACTCCTAACTAGCGCAACTTGTTTCTAAATTTTATACGATTTTCCAGGAAAGTTTTACAAATTTTTAGGTGCAGTATATCGCTTTCCCTCTCATTTTCTAGTTCATCGACTTACTATATGTATTTTTATCTTACTATAAGTTCATTAATAAAATTAGCAAAAAATGTATGTGTACATTAAAAACTTTTAATACTTAAACTATAAGAAAAACTGTAGAGAAATAAATAATTTGGTCACCCACAGTAGGATCGAATCCATACAATGAAAACAAACCCGTCAATTTGCAAATCAATATTGGAATTTAGTTCAAATTGAAATACTTAATCATTGAAGAGAACATTATCAACTCTCAAACAAAAATTAGACCGAGGTCCTGGGTTTAATTCATAGATGTGACCGATTATATTTCTGATTCTTCTGTTTGAAATTATCGTTTGAGAGTCGATAATATTGTCTTAATAATAACAAAATAAAAATCGAAACACAATTTTCAAAATATTTATGGTAGAGGCACTATTAACTGACGTTGGCAGGAACTTTGTCATTGATCCTTTGTGACCTTTAATATTTCAAAAGTATCGACAAAGGATATATATTATATGAAAAACGTTTTAAAGTTTTATTCTATAACACTTCTATTCTTAGGCAACATTATTCTGAAGTTTTTCAGTGCCACGATAAAAAAACTGAGAACAATCTCTCTCCACGGAGATCTTTAAGAAACCTTTGGGAATCCCTGAAATAAGTATTATTTACAAGTCGTTTACCTCCCTTTCGTCATCCCTATTGAAAAGGTAGGTACCTACTGAGAAAACAAAACTGTCATGGGAACAGTTTGGGAAATAAACAACGAAAAACAACTTTCCGTTAAGTTTTGCGTTTTGCATTTCTTGTTGAAGCCAAACAATGCAGACGCTACAGTATTATTACTGTGAAATATTGTGCGGCATTTCGGTGAATAAATCAAACACATACTCACAGAGATGCATTGCTTACATACAGAATGGTAAAAACTTATTTTTCTAAATGAAAAAATTCCAACGAAAATTAAAAAAGTTCTAAAATATAATATGCAGTAATTGTTGATTGGGGTACATATTGAATTATTTGGCGGGTTGGAAATAAGCCGACATAGCTCAGTAGTTCAGAGCACCTGACCGGACATCAGAAGGTACTAGTTCAATTCCCGTTGGCGGCATTTATTTTTACTATTGATATGTCAGACGACTAATTATTGCTTATAATTATTTGTTATCCTTTATGCTATGCATAAAACCTTGTCTTATAAACATTAGTTTTATCTAACTTTTATAAAATCCAAAATAGTTCCAAATAAAATGCACTTGTCTATATTTCGTTAACCCTTCTGGCATACTGACCGTTATATTTCTTAAAGATGCCGTCATAAAGACGGAAAAATTATGTATACTTCCGCTTCTCAATAAAATTCAAATAAATGGTAATTTTCTCTACGTTTTGGAACAATTTTTGAAAGCTGATGAAATATGCTTTTAACTCTTGACAGACCAAGATGCCAAACAAAACGTCTGTAACCAAGTGGGTCTTCGAACGATCCCATGATTTTTCTGTCTTACGGCCTTTTAAACTATAGAAATCCTAATTATTCAGTCAATTATTAATCGTAACTTATATATTTACACAGAAATATGTAAAATACTAAAATGATATGTCAAGTATTTAAAGTATTATAAGGAGTAATTGTAAAAATCATTCACTTTGTGGTTCATCATAATTTATAATAAAAACACATAAATTTGTTTTTGACCACTATAGTTTTATTTTCACTCTACCGGTTTCGGAAGATCCCTTCCTTCGTCAGGAAAATATTTAAAACTGATCTACTACACAAAATATTGACATATAAATACAAAAATGTTAAGTGTTTGAGGGAGATGTGGACAAAGTGGAAGGGGTAATTACGGGAATTCCAGGAAGAACAGAGCGGTTAACTGGAAATATGTCAAGAATAGGACTATAAGACAGATTAATTTGGTTATTTATTATACTGGAGTTATTATTGAGGGATTATCTGATTTCAAGTGCTTCTAAATTATCTAATTTTTTGCCTTTATTACTACGGTGAAGAATTTTAACCCCTGTATCTTTACTAAAAGTATGATCGGTGGAAATGAGATGATTGGCAAACTCCGAAAAATTATTGTTATTTAAATATCTTAAATGTTCCGTGATTCTAATATTTATATTTCTAGTTGTCTTACCTATGTAGAACGATGGACAATCATGCAACATAGTTGGTAAATGCCTGAGTGGCTAAATTTGTGATCTTTATCTTTAGTATTTTTAAGTAATTTTCCCAAGTTGTTATCAGTATAGAACGCGGGTTTAATGTGGGTAGGCAAAATTTTTGTACTAAGTGAAGAAAAATTTGGTATGTATAAGATTTTACGCCATTGAAAGGGATTTATGATTTTATTATTAGTTTCAGGTGTACCAAATAAAAATGTATTCATCGAAATGAGTTTAAGTTTCTTATTCAGGATTTTATCAATTAAGTGTGTCGAGTAACCATTATTTAGAGCAATTTGTTTTATTTTTGACAGTTCAATTTCGAAATGAACAGCTGATAGTGGGATTTTTACTAAGCGGTGTACCATGGAATGATAGGCAGAATGTTTGTGTGATATCGGGTGGTTTGACGTGTTATGTATACTTATATCCGTGAATGTCGGTTTACGATAGATGTTAAATTCAATTGTATTATTTATTGAAGTTAGTGTTAAATCCAGAAAATTAATCGATGCATTACTGCCTACCTCTACAGTGAATTGAATGTTTTTATGAAATGAATTTATAAGAAGAAGGAATTTAGTTAGTTGCCGCTCTGTTCCCGTCCAGTTACAAAAAATATCGTCTACATATCGTTTCCAAGTGAGAACATTATTTAAAAGTTATGAATTACAATTAAAAATCTTATTTTCTAAGTTATTCATAAAAATATCTGCCAACAGTGGGCTAGTAGGAGCTCCCATGGGTAGCCCTTGGCTCTTTTGGAAGACGCAGTTGTTATACTGGAAATAATTTTGATTAAGGCACATATTGAATAAACGAGACAGGTCATCAATCATATATTTATCTAAATTAGAGGATTTTAACATATCTACAATTATTTGTTTGCAATCAGTAGTTGGAACATTTGGAAATAAGTTAGTTACACCAAACGAAATTAGCTTAGCATTATTGGGAATAAACAAGTCCTTAACTGAATTTATTAAATCAAATGAGTTTTTAATGGTATATTTGGGTGAAAACACATTAAAATTGTTGAAGACATTAGTGATATGAGAAGCTATTATGAAATTCGGGGAAGCACAGCATGACACGACAGGACGAATAGGTTCATTGATTTTATGTATTTTTAAAAACCCGTACAACGTGGGAATTTTAGGATTAGACTGCAAGAATTTATTCTGGTTAGGATAATCATCTTTAAAGATTTGGGATTTGCATGCATTTATTGAATTTTTTATATGTATTTGAAATTTATTAGTCGGATCTTTTTTTATAATAACGAAGTCGTCACTTTTTACGAAGTCTACCATTTTTTCGTGGTAGGGCATTTTGTTCATTATGATCACAGTGTTTCCTTTGTCTGCCCTAGTAAGCACTAAATCCTTTTCAGCCAACGTTTTGCGGATTTTATTGGTGCATAAAATTTCTGGATGGATGACCTTTTTAATTTTATCTTTTGTTATTAGATTTTTAATTGTCTCAGCACTTTTTGCTTTTTAAAATTACGTAATATTGGCAAGTACGGCCAACAAAGCAAAATTATTTAAAAACTTTTCTATTAAATACAGAATGCTGAGTTTAGACATATATTTCTACACTTGGCTGCGGGATAGTTAAATAAGAAAAAAACAAATATTATTTGAGATATTCAAATTTACATATCGAACATTAAAGGGTTTTAAAAATGGCTTAGATTACATTTTTCTTCAAAAATTACAACTATCTCATTTTTTTATCGTTTCGTATCGAACCTTTGATTTCGTAGAGGTAAATATTTTAATTATTCATATAAAAAACTTAGTTTTTTTTTCTTTCTCACACCCATTAGTTTATATTTTTAATTAGGACGGTAAGGGAGACACAGTGATTTCTACGTGACCATATGAGACGTTCTGAACACCGAACAAATTAACCTGAGGAGTTAATAACAAGAAGCAAGTGCAATTAAGACTAAATGATGTTTCTCAGTGACGTTTGGCAGGGATTTCAGTGTCGGAAGTGAATATATATGCACCAATACATTTAATCGCCTCTTTGTATTGTTTAAGTCAACTCCGTTATTGCGACCCACAGTACATATTTTTTAACAAAATTAAATAATCAAAATTAAATAAAAAAAAAAAAATTTTTCTTTATTCATAAAAATATATTTGGATACAAGTTTTTCACATGCTTTTCGACTACCACACTAGACACATGTCCGTTTTATAGAATTCAATTATAATAAAATATAATGGACATTAGCGTACACAATACAACTCATTAAATTGTGCGCTCTTCGGAACAGCTCTACTAGTCTCATTGGATTCGTTGTGACTCCCTTACCGTTAGGAATAGTTACAGTTAGAAATTTAAATTAGACGGTATTAGAAAGAAAAATACCATACTTTACATTCAAATAATATAAGAAGTTAACCACAGAATAAATACAATATTCTCCTCTATGAAACCAAAGGTTCGGACCGCAATTTGAGAAAAACTTGTGAATCTTTAAATGATCATTTTTTTATGATAGAGAAAAAAGAGGAAGTATTAATGTTTATAATACATTTACCCAAAAAAATTAAAAATATACACGCTTAAATTTAATAATCAACTTTGAAACCATATTTTATGACCTTTCAAAAATAGTTTTTAGTTTTTAGATACGTTCAGAAATATCCCATTTATTAGGATTTGAATTAGGATTGAGAAGCGGAAATAGATACTAATTCCCAGACTTTCTGACAGCATAACTTAATGGTTAATATGCCAGAGGCCTGAGGAGTTAAAAGAATGGAAGAGTTAAAGTTTGAGTTTTTAACATTCATATGAACTTCTAACCAAGTACAAACCATAATTGAACCAAGAGGTAACATAAATAACTAGAAACCAATGAATGAGACATCAATTTCTAGTAATAAACTTGATTAGTAACTCCGCAGAATTCACGATGCTTTTGCCAGAAACTTTAGTAACTGTCCGTCCAATTTCCTTGTAGATTCTGGAAAGTTATACCTTCCGTTGCTGCGAACATCTTCCTATGAGGTCAGCAGATCTGGATGCTGATATCCTATTAGTGAAACCATCTTCGTTAAAATTGTGCTAACTTTACAAACGGCTTTATGATAACTAACGAGATCTAGTGAAACGGATTTCTCTCTTCAGCTGATCGGAAGTTATTAGATTCAGAGTACAAAAACTAGACAATATTGTGTGACCAATAAGATACATGGGAGGGTGGGGGGTTAATCCTCTATATAATATTACAACCCCATTTTACCACAGACTGATTATATTTTATTTTTAAACGCACCTGTCAAGAATACTTCCATTAAAAAAAATGGGTAATGTCATGTTCACAAAAGAGTCTACTGCTAGAAGTTTATAATTGTTACACTCAGAACAAGCAAACGGTTTTCCTCGGAAATATCACTCGGAATAAGCGGATGGTTCCTTTAGAAATACGTCAGCAGATGAATCAGCAACTGGAATTTTAACCCATCATTTGGAAGACAAAAGCGCTGTTTAAGTTGCGATGTCCGTGACTTTGAGAAAAACTGTCACGCTGAAGAATCGTACAAAATTTATTCGAAAGCCGTCGGAGAAATTGAAAAAAAAAACACAACAAAAATCATCAAATTAAAAGTATTTTCCAAAGCAAAATTTAGCGCAAGCGATTGTAAACTTGTTCTTCATACGGCTCTTTTGTACATAAGGGTTAACATAGTTTTAAAATTTTTCTTCGATTTTTGTATGGAGGACACCGGTGTCCCATCCACAGTTGACAGGTTAAGATTGAATCTTTGTGCGAGTTCACAGCTTTGATTAAAACTACACCCAGCACATGAAAATGGTTTCTAGTTTTGTATGTAGAATTGACATTGAATCAGGTGAACCAGATACTTGAGTCGGGTTATGTAAATAGTCAGAATAATAAAAAGTGTATGTATGAATGTGAATGAGGCAAAGAGTGTATGCCAAGTTTAGTGGCCTGTCCTCTCTGATTTTCCTGCGGGGAAATGGCGTCATGGTTAGTAAGTTAGTTAGTTAGTTGGATAGGTAAAAAAATCCAAAAATTCATGTTTTTGATTAGCTGATAATATCAATTAATTAAATATCTACTACATTTTCCTGTTACGAACAACCTGACATTTTTGATTTCTTCTACTACCATCAGATGAAGTACTTAGTTAGTAAAGTAATTAACCCTCATGGGTGGAACTCGACGCTTTGGACTGCTCAACTAACCGATACACAAATAATGTCAGCTGCGTGAGAAGAATTTTTATTTATTTATTAATAAATTTTATAAATTAAAATTTTTTGTGAATTTCTAAATGAAATGAACTAAATGAATAGACCCATCCCTGAATTATTTAAGTCGTACATGATTTTTATTATACTGTAGGAACTAGAATAGTAATATTTTGTGGAAACAAATGATAAAATAAAGGAAAAAAAAAAACAAAATACTTTAATAAACCAAAACAAAAATAAAAATTAAGATTAAACTGGATGGTAAAAACGTATTTTAAAAACAATAGAAAATATAAAAATTAAGATCAAAGTTTATCAGTACGAACCTATCTAGAAAAGTGCATGTTGATCACATTTTCACATTTGAATTAAGCAATTTGAAAAATAATTGGAAAAAGATAGAATGATAGAGTAAGATTTTTTAAACAGTGAAATCTTGACACATTTAATCAAGAACTATTCAAAACTTAGATAAACAAATCCTTTGTTTTATCCTCTCTCTCTTCACGACGGATTAGCGATTGTTCTCTTAGATATACAACTGTACAGCAAGAGCAATCTGGGAGGACGGGGAAGAAGAAAATTGAAACGGGAGATTAAGAACAGCCAGACCAAAGATATTAGAAGAACGAGATATGCTATGTTGGCCGCCGGATCGTAGCCGGAGTACTACCTAATTAGGGTACTTTGAACGGTATCGGGACGTGTACGCACAGAAATCTGTTCTATGTATTAGTGCGGATACCTTACCGATGCCTTAGCGTGAGCGAAGGTGTGCAGTAGTATTGGTGAACAAAACCGGCGACACTGGGCAAAACAATTCCACTCAGTACGAACTGCGCATAGCACATCTCGTTCTTCTAATATCTTTGAGCCAGACTAAAAGTTAAAATCAAAGGGTCACTAAACAAAGATAACTAAATAAATTGGAAAGATTTCAGGTCACTTTAGAAAAGAAAAACACACTTCGATTTTAAATATTCTTCGGAGTTTATTTACAATTGAACAATTTACATGATTACTTGCACTTTTTAATCTCTACCCAGATAAAGGACGGCTCGGCCACCCTGCTAGTTCTGAAAGAACTACTACTTTTCTCCGCTTACAAATATGAAAATATTTTTTTAAGAAGCTCCTTGTCTATATATAAAAAAATTATGAATATTTTATTTACAGACAAGCCCTGACTTAACTTTCTACCTTATCAATAGAGAGACTGCTTTATCATATAATCAGTGAAACATAAGTGTTACGGCAGAGTTCAGCCAAGCTTCAAACCAAATATTTTAAGATTTACAACAGAGAGGGCAATGGTATTCATCTTTAAAGCATAATAGCTGTTTTAACAATTTTTTGAGGGAAAGCAAATGTGAAACAGGAAATTGATAAAGGTTAGCTATTCAAAACTGGTCACCAAACACGGCAGAAGCCATTTTAAGTAACGTTTTGATTTTGAATAATGGTTTTCGACTATAGCGATACGATGATTCCATTGGATATTTTCCATCCTGGAATATAGGTATATTATTTTGAATTAATTAATTGTCAGCCAATATAAAGTAACTGCGTATGCCTGGATTTTGGTGAATCCTCGTTTCTTTAATCCATAGTCGATAGCCTTACCCCTAGACCACTGAGACCGTCTAGCTTTGTTTAGCATCTTATAACTTTGTGCAAGCGTTCTAATGATTGGTAAGACGAAAACACTGATTTCGAATATTATATTAATGCATACAAGTCAGATTATATCCTTATTAAATATCAAAACGCTTCAGCTGAGTTTTGACGTCATTATAACGTGCGAAAGGCCGACCAGAGCACCGTCCTGATCGCGCGACAGCCCAATTACGAAATCCGTGCTGTTGCTAAGTAAACGTCACAGTTTAAATTAGTTGAATCACTGTATTTATTTCTTCGTTTTGAGAATATCTTCCACTCTGGAACGTGCTTCAAGTAAACAACAAAATAATTTAAATGACTCAATTGTGAAATAACACAAGTTCATCAAATAAAATTTACTTGCGCACCGGGATTTGAACCCGCGATCTTCGGAGGCCGTCAACGGAGACGTGTTACCATTATTTTATAAATATTTTTTTAAATGTTGTAATGTATTGACCTTTGCTGAATGAAAAACCAAGGAACCTCACCCAGTACTAGGATATATACGATGTTTGATAATATAGCTGTCCATGAGAGAGACTCTAAAAATGGAATGACCGAGTGTGCGATGTGCAATGGGCATTGTGGCTCAGATTGCACTGTTGATAAATGCGGCTAACGTTTCACTCGTGTGGTCCGACACCTAGGGATTTAGACTGAACTTTTTGATGCTGCCAGCTGGGATGAAATAGCTTGAAGCAAAATATATGGAGATGCAAAAACAGCTTCAAACAAATATAAACAATACAAACAAAACTAAGCAATAAGCAAAATGGATTCCGATAACAGTTTTCGAAAAAAAGAGGGAAAAATAGCTTTAGACAAAATAGTTTCAAACTCAATAACATCATGTATATAATACTAACAATTCGTTTGTTGCTACAGGTACCTAGAAACCAAATGGTTACTTGGGAAAAAACGTGGTTTAAAATGAAAAGGTAAATATAATATATAAATGTACTATTTCTTTGAAAAAATTCTCTTACTTAGAAAATCTAATTATCCTTTTAATTTTATAAAATGATTCATAACGTTTTAGATTTCATATGAAAATAATTTTTTGCCATAACGGCATTCGATTCTGGTTCACAAACACCTATTCCCAAATAATTCTGTGCAGAAAAATTCATATGTCATAGCGTATTTAACATGTTTTATATATTTTTTCGAAAATTTGATATTTTGTACGAAGATTTTCAGGAAATTCGTGCGGCGCACGACCAAACTGAAATTTCCTGAAAATCTTCATGTAATTACTTATTCTAACCAGTGGCGAAAACACGTTTTCGGCTATAAAAACTTTGGGGATCTGATGAGGAGGCACGAAATGAACGATGTTGTGAAGGTCACAGTGTTTTATTTGAGTCAGGATGCCGTATATGAGTTGACTTGAGGACCGGTGATGAAGACTCCGTATGCAGGCGGTGAAGTGCTGGTCAAGCGCGGGTCAGTGAGTCGACGCCGCTGCTGGTGACCGTACTCGTTAAGGGTGAACACTCAGGTACTGGTGAAGAGTGTGGGTCTTCCGGGTTCTCCAGTACTTACAGGGCAGCCGAAGGTGAGGTGGACCTAGTCGGCGGTTGTGCGGGAGGTACATAGACCGGCGAAAATGCCGTGTGGTCTAGGTGCGTGGATGTAGCGCTGGTCAGATGTGCTGGAACTAGGGCGCTGTGATCCGGTGTAACGCTGGCCAGGAACGAAGGCCGGGGGCAGGCCACTGTGATGATCACGATGGAGTCCATAATTGAACCGTGCAAAACCGGGTGTTATCGTCCCGCGGGCGCGGGTTGTCACTTGCGAAGTCTTGCTAATTGTTGAACGACTGATGACTGACTGACCGACTAGTTCCTTCACGCTGTCGCTTTTATAAGGTGAAGAAGCTTCTCGAACATTTTGGTTGCTATGTGGATATTGCCAAACAAAAATTAAAAAATTAAAGAACATCCAAAAAGCTTGTTTGGAAGAAAATCGAAACTTCGAAAATGACGTTCGAATCAATTAGTGGCGTACCAATACACAACTAAACTTTTTTTTAATATTAGCCCTCTAGTACACCCAAAAGTCACTAGACGCCACTCTTTCTAACTATAATAATTATCTTCTTCTCGTAGATTCTAAAAAAGCTGAAAACCATAATTGCCTCGTGTTAGGCTTCTTTGTTAAAATGGTATTTTATTTAACTAAGGCTGATTTGTCGCCACTGTGACCCTGCTGTCAGCCTCAACTGGAAATATATACAACGACTTCAACATACTTACTACGTGGTTAAGTTTTACGTTTCCATTTGTACGCGAGAGTGAAAGCCGGAAGTAGGTGTGCAGCGATGGCGAACGGAAAGCCGGGAGAAAAATAACGTGAATAGGTGCGAACGTACACGTAACGTATTGTGTACGTGGTTGCATACAACTTGTGCGATATCTTTCAATGGGTCATTACTGCAACGTACATGTGATACCATTTGTAATGCGATACTACAAAAGAGTTACGCTGCCTGGAAGCAGATGTATAACATTCATCCTAATTGGGTTTAGTAAAGTTTTGAAGCTTTGAGATGAAAAGATCTAAATGGTATGTTTGTTTGACAGTGTTCTTCTTTAACATTGTGGTAGCGGTAATGTTTATTTAATGTATGACCCACAATTTGGCAGGAAACGTTTTTGGTTCCCAAAACAGTTTTTAACGATGTTTATTTATATTGCAATAGTTACCCGATACAGAATTCTATCGACTTGGTGATGGTAACGCCTACATTGATTTAAGTTGTTAATAGATAAGCTATTAAATACTAATTTTTTTTTGTAGCTTAGTGAAAGTGATAATGTAATTGATTTTGTTGCTTAGTGAAAGTGATAATGTAATTGATTTTGTTGCTTAGTGAAAGTAATAGTGTAATTGATTTTGTAGTTTAGTGAAAGTGATAATGTAATTGATTTTGTAGCTTAGTGAAAGTGATAATGCAATTGATTTTGTAGCTTAGTTAACGTAATAATGTAATTGATTTTGAATAGGGTGAATAAATTTTTATTTCAAAGGGCAGAAGTTTTACAAAAATATCAATAAATGTTTTATTGTCACAATAGAATATAGCCACAACAAAAGTATTGCTGAAATGCTGACGTTACAGAGTGGTTATTTAATAGATCAATTGACTGATTATAGTGTGGGAATAATGGTTATTGTAAACAGTTTTTGATTATGTTATAGTGTATCGCAAAAGTGTTGTTCACGTGTTTTAGTACATTGTTTGCATATTTCTGCGTATTTGTTATTTTATTGGTTAAACTAAGGACGGGTTGTGTCAGAGAATTTGAACAATTCTTCAAATTTCAAACATAATTTTCAATTTCTGGGAAAGTTCTGTTATTAATTCAATTCTGTAAAGTAACTGGCTTAAAATGATATAACAACGAAACTTCAATAGGACTTTCACAGAACCCGAAAATGAGTGTTTAATTTTAATGAATTGTTCAACTTCTATGAAACAATACTCCAAAGATTCTAAAACAACAGGTTGTTTTCCTAAGTCGAATAAAACGATCTTTTAAGGGTCCATAAAAACTAATTTGAAGTGGAAACGTTCGTTTTATTGTTGAAACTACTGCTAGCAAGTAGTTTTAACGATATTTAGAATTAGAAGATGTCGCCCTCTAGTAGTATAAAGTAATTTACAAGGTTGCCTTGTGTCTGAAGGTTTTGTAAGATAGACACTGAACGTACAGAAATTAGCGTAATTTAAGTAACGTTATCAAAGATAACAGGTGTTCGTAAGGGCGACAATTCCAGCTTTATCCCGAATAGAACCTTTTGGAATCCTTCTCCTAAGTTTTAAATGAAGGTTTATTTATTTATTTTATTTTTTCTATTTATTGAGTTAGTTTATACAACATTTGAATATAAACAAGATCATATTTCATTTTGTAAATATTTTTACAATTAACATAAAATTTCTTTTTAAATACATACATTCTTCCTTCATTCTTCAGACTTTCGGGCATCAGCACCACCTTCATTCTTCAGACTTTCATCATACAGTCCTTTGTACATTAGGCAGTTCTGTGATTTTGATTTCTTCATATGTGGCAATCTTATTCTATTTACATTTATGGTTTCGTAATTATGAACATCTTTATTAAAAACGATTTCATCCTTAAAATATTTTGGCATTTGGTTGTTCATGACTTAATGCACAAAAATGTACACATTATATAACTGACTAATTAAGTAACATGACCTGATATCACCAAATAGCTGGGAAGGCTTTAAATTTGATTATTGCAAGATGTATCGTAAGTGTAACGGTGAATGAAATGGTGCTTGAGACTATAGTTGGTGACACTTGGAGCTTTTAGAAGAAACAAACGTCTGTGCTCAACAGGGCGAAGAAAATATTGTTGAATTCAGCGAAGAGTGAATTCTTAGTGCTGATTCCTGATCATGTTAATTAATTCAAGACCTGCGTATCATATGTCAGTAGCCGATCGATTGCCATCTATCCAGGTCAATTCTGAGTCTGTTCTACAGGTATTTCAATTGAGCCTCCTCGAATGATATATTAGCATTGACCTGTGTAACGGTAGACGTATGCGAAATTCGACGAACGCGAGCGGAACACTCGTTTACAGTTGATGTTGGCTTTATGGGAACAGGTCGAATTTTTGAATGATTTACCTACCGGCATCTGTTTCCACCTTTATATAATCAGGGTTTCTTTAAGAACCACACTAATAATCCTTTTATACAGCTCTTACTTTAACCCGTCTCATAACGCTGCCCAACCGATTGGGTACCAGTTTGTCTGTCTTTACACTGTACAGACAGGGGTGCTCTTGTTAGTTGTTATACATATTTTATTTAATATCAGCTCGTAAAACTACTCAGCTCCAGACCAAGATGTGACGGGTTCATTCAAGAACATTCAATGAATATTCGTGTAAACTTCCTCTCCCTTCGTTTTTTGTGATGAGTACGGAAGTACCCTGAGAGCAATGGTACAAATATGTACAAGGAAACTTGTACATATTTGTAACAACTAACTGTAAATCCACTATGATAATGCATACATAATGCTGTTTGACCTACCGCACTACTGCAGCGCTTCAATGATTTTGTGAAAGTCCGCATCCAAAGCTTCACCTCCATTTTAAGGCACCGGATCGCTAGTCTTGTAAGACTCTAAGGGCGGGTTGTTTCGGAGAATTCGAAAAATTCATCAAATTTAAAAGTTCGTTTTCGTTCTTTAAAAAACAATGTTACATGTCGTCTTATGTTCCTAGTCGGCACATGGAATTTAATAGTGGCAACGATGGCAGGGCTGTCAATTATGTTGTTATGTGTAAGACAGCCAGGTCTGACATAATTCTCAGACAGCCTTATTAGATGACTGACAAACTGACATGATTAATATATTCAATTGTAATTTTGAATTTAAAAATTACGTACATATATAATTTGTGCTGAACTCTTTCTATATAGTTAGAGTGAACTTTATACAAAGGGGACCAAATAGTATCAACGGCAGTATTTGACACGACGGTGGAAATTGGGAATGAGAGGACCTAACCATGTTAATTGCTTTTCTTCACACATCCTTCGTTTACCACTTCCTTGTTTTACTGATTTACATTAAAATAGTTTTAGAACTGAAACTCCTATAGCCGTCATGTGCACGCGTAATTATTTCACTACCCTCGTCCAAACTTTATTTAATCTCTTCTTCAAATTTTTCAAATTCACTTTGTGGCACCATTTTATTAATAAAATAATTAAAACACTTTGTTTTGACCACGATAATCTTTATTTTTTATATAAAGTCAACATGTTTCGAGAACGATGTTCTCTTCATCAGGACAAGTAATGTACTAAAAACTAAATTGTCAAGTATATAGAGACAGGTGTGGGTAGAAAAGGAAATAGGGGGGGGGGGGTTTAGGGGAGGGAAGAGAGGTGGAAAGGGGAGGTGCTTAGAACATCGAAGACAAAAATTACAGTGGAAATATGTTTAAGACAGGGTTATTCAAAAAATTAGTTTGATTATTAATAATATTTAAATTTCTGTTGACATTTTTCCTAATTTCTAATATTTCTAAAAGGTCTAACTGAAAACCACTAACATTAGTGTGTAAAATTTTAAAACCAGTATTTATGTCAAATGAATGGTTGAATTCAATTAGATGGTTAGCAAATTCCGAATAATTATTGCTATTTAGACATCTCAAATGTTCCTTAATCCTTGTTTCAAAATTTCTGCAAGTTTTACCTATGTAAAAATGGTTACAATCATTGCAATTCAATTGGTAAACTCCGGATTTTTTCATTTTTAAGTCTTTGTCCTTGTTATTTAGAATATAATTTTTCAATTTATTATTCGTATAAAAAGCTGGTTGTATTGTATTAGGAATTTTTTTCCCTATTAAATTAGAGGTTTGATGATTTACAAACAATATTTTTCTCCATTGCTTTTTAATATTATCCCCATAGACATATGAATTCCTATGTCTGTGATTATCCCTAAGCAATGGGTAAATGTAGGACAAATGAAATTTTTTCTTATATTTTTTGTTTAGTATGTCGTCTATTAATTTGGAGTTATAACCATTATTAGATGCTATTATTTTAATGGTGATAAGTTCAGCTTTGAAATTATTTGGGGATAACGGGATATTAATTAATCTATTGATCAAATGATGGAAAGCTAAGAGTTTTTGTGAAAATGGATGGTTAGATGAGTTATGTATAATTATATCAGCATATGTTTCTTTTCGGAAAATATTAAATTCAATCTTGTTATTAACTATAGTTAGGTTTAAATCCAAGAAATTTATGCTACAATTAATTCCTATTTCTAAGGTAAATTTAATGTTTTTATGAAGTTTGTTCAAAAAATTAAGGAACATTTGAAGTTGTCTTTTGGTACCGGTCCATATACAAAAAATGTCATCTACGTATCGTTTCCAAAGGAACACATATTTTAGTAATAAGGCAGAGCTATTAAAGATTTTATGTTCTACATGGTTTAAAAATATATCAGCTACTAAAGGACTGGTACTTGAACCCATTGCCAAGCCGTCTTTTTGTTTGAAAATTTTGTTATCAAATTGAAAAAAGTTTTGGTTTAAGACTACATTAAGACATTTAAGTAAATCCTGGGTTAAGTCATTAGGCAATTTCGAGGAATTAAGTAAGTTATTTATAATTGTTTTGCTTTCTTAAGTTAATAAATGTCAGGATTTGATAATGGACACTTTAAAAACTTGCAAAAGTGATAAAATCGTTAATTTATTTAGAAATAAAAGAATTACTGTAAAAAATCCTCAAGTTCCCAAATTATACAGTTTACTTAAGATTCACAAGAAGAATCAACCAATTAGACCTGTAGTTTCCAATTGCAATGCTCCTAGCTATAAATTAGCGTCAACATTAAATAGTATTATAATTGAATCAAATATTTTTCAACCTAAGTATACAATTAAGAATTCCCTACAATTAGTAGACCATTTAAAATGTTTGGAAATCCCCGATAATGCATTATTAGTATCCTTTGATGTCGTCAACCTGTTCCCAAGTGTCCCAGTTGAAGAAAGCAAAACAATTATAAATAACTTACTTAATTCCTCGAAATTGCCTAATGACTTAACCCAGGATTTACTTAAATGTCTTAATGTAGTCTTAAACCAAAACTTTTTTCAATTTGATAACAAAATTTTCAAACAAAAAGACGGCTTGGCAATGGGTTCAAGTACCAGTCCTTTAGTAGCTGATATATTTTTAAACCATGTAGAACATAAAATCTTTAATAGCTCTGCCTTATTACTAAAATATGTGTTCCTTTGGAAACGATACGTAGATGACATTTTTTGTATATGGACCGGTACCAAAAGACAACTTCAAATGTTCCTTAATTTTTTGAACAAACTTCATAAAAACATTAAATTTACCTTAGAAATAGGAATTAATTGTAGCATAAATTTCTTGGATTTAAACCTAACTATAGTTAATAACAAGATTGAATTTAATATTTTCCGAAAAGAAACATATGCTGATATAATTATACATAACTCATCTAACCATCCATTTTCACAAAAACTCTTAGCTTTCCATCATTTGATCAATAGATTAATTAATATCCCGTTATCCCCAAATAATTTCAAAGCTGAACTTATCACCATTAAAATAATAGCATCTAATAATGGTTATAACTCCAAATTAATAGACGACATACTAAACAAAAAATATAAGAAAAAATTTCATTTGTCCTACATTTACCCATTGCTTAGGGATAATATTAAAAAGCAATGGAGAAAAATATTGTTTGTAAATCATCAAACCTCTAATTTAATAGGGAAAAAAATTCCTAATACAATACAACCAGCTTTTTATACGAATAATAAATTGAAAAATTATATTCTAAATAACAAGGACAAAGACTTAAAAATGAAAAAATCCGGAGTTTACCAATTGAATTGCAATGATTGTAACCATTTTTACATAGGTAAAACTTGCAGAAATTTTGAAACAAGGATTAAGGAACATTTGAGATGTCTAAATAGCAATAATTATTCGGAATTTGCTAACCATCTAATTGAATTCAACCATTCATTTGACATAAATACTGGTTTTAAAATTTTACACACTAATGTTAGTGGTTTTCAGTTAGACCTTTTAGAAATATTAGAAATTAGGAAAAATGTCAACAGAAATTTAAATATTATTAATAATCAAACTAATTTTTTGAATAACCCTGTCTTAAACATATTTCCACTGTAATTTTTGTCTTCGATGTTCTAAGCACCTCCCCTTTCCACCTCTCTTCCCTCCCCTAAACCCCCCCCCCCTATTTCCTTTTCTACCCACACCTGTCTCTATATACTTGACAATTTAGTTTTTAGTACATTACTTGTCCTGATGAAGAGAACATCGTTCTCGAAACATGTTGACTTTATATAAAAAATAAAGATTATCGTGGTCAAAACAAAGTGTTTTAATTATTTTATTTATTTAATCTATTTAAGCATGAAATAATAATATTACAAACAGATACTACCATTTCTTCCGAGAAACCGATAATTTGAAAAATGTCACTTCACGTCCCTGCTGAGTATGTAAACAAGTTTTGTCATAAATTAACTTGTACTAAGGTATTTTCGTTCAATAAATTGACAATAATAAAATAAAAACAGACAAAAAGTGTAGATATACTGATTTATTTTTGGGGTACGATGCCGTGTTGCGCTACCTTCTTCTTTAGATAACGTTTCGGACAGCATTACAGTGTCCGTAATCAGAGCAAATGTGAAGAATACCCCAAAAGTAAATCACCATATCACTATAAGAAAAAAATCTGTCAGAAGTGAATTTAACGATTTAATAATTTACACATCTCTTGGTTATGTTTAACAATTGATTGGGTACCCTATGATTTTATTTATTTGTTATTTTGATACAAAATGTAGGCAGATATATTTTGGTACGTTACGTGACATTCAGTTAATTGAAATATAATTTAATAAAAAAGTTTTCAAACAATACGATTATTTATTCTACTCGTCCTTAGCCTCCTTTCCACGTCCCTTAACTAAGTATAGGGGACACTAAATAATTTATAACCAAGCTTACGTCCTGCATAACCTAGTAGAGGTAGTCCGTCACTCTTTGTAAATTTAAAGGCTTATTCTAAGTATTATAATACACTGGTCGCAACCTTACTGATTGACCTTTTCTTTCCGGTGCTATCGACTGAGTTGACATGGTCCTTAATCAGTATATATTTTAAAAGCAAGTGTATAATATGCGAGCCGCTAAAACTTGAAATATATTCCCGGTACAATCAATAAGTTGTTTCGTGTGGTAGCCCTCTATCCCCCATCCATGAAAAAGGTTCCCGTTTTTTTCTGAGGGGCGTGATTTTGAAGATATAAGGGCTTGAAGTTGATGGAAATATTTCGCCCTCACAAAATTTCTAGAACAGTCTAGAGCAGTGGTTCTTGACCTTTTTGGAGGTACCGAACCCCACCAGTTACATATGCGCATTCACCGAACCCCTCCTAATTTGAAAAATAAAATTAGGTTTTTACTAATTCAAAACATGGCATATATTTATATATAAAAAAAAATATAAAAAAAAAACAAAGATCAAAACAATAAATTTTAATGGTTAAATCAAAACATGAAACATATTAATTATTATTTACTTTTAAGTACTTATATTTAAGTATTATATAGTATTTATTTTTTAGTCGGGGGTCTTGACCTCCACCGAACCCCCGAGACTGACTCACCGAACCCCTGGGGTTCGATCGAACCCAGGTTAAGAACCACTGGTCTAGAGTATTCCACAACATTTTGCAATATTTTGGAATGTTGTGAAATGTTTGGGAATAGTCTGGAACTTTCGTAAACATGCCGGAACATTCCAGATCATAATGAACTAAAAACAGGATTACTGGCCGTTTCCTGATAAACTTTTAGTAAATTCGTAATCGTGAGAAAACATTGGTATCTTTAATTAAATACCATAAAACATGGTCACCATCCACGTCTGCCTGTTTGTGCACTTAGTTTTTCTAATCTATGTAACGGCGTTTGATAGGCTTTTCATTTCAATTTAGAGAATATCTTCCGGAAGGTTTATTTACATAATACATGGATATGATATTTATTGAAATTAGATATGAGTCCAGCAACGATGGGTACACGTAAGCTAGTTATTATTTAAATATCTCTGTATATATACTAAACGATGAGTTCATATTTTATTCCTCTGCAACACATTTAAATGCTGAATTAAATAAGTTCGATAAATGAATATTTGTTGAACGCAACATAAATGAAATACCGCACAATGTAGCACAATGTGCTGCGGTCAGAATCAGGTCGATACTAAATGGATGTGCGATGATTTTTATCTCGTTTGCAGTACTTGAACATTGTTCACTATTTATTCACTTATTTATATATCTGCTCTTATTATAATGGTAACTGAAAAAAAACAAATGAAAACAATTCATGTTTGTGTGACTTAAAATCACAAAACTCCTACCGTCTTCCGACTTGCGACTGAGTAATTTTGTTTAAACTTATGTATTATTCAGAGATGCAAGACAACTATTGATAAACGTTGTTAGATTTGTGAATATCGAAGTTACGAAGACGCGGGAACTTGAAATAATTCCTAATTTTATACCTCTTCAAATTGGCCACATTTTGGCCAGCGTGCGCTCGAGCGTTTGTGTAAATTGGCCCAAATGTGGTCAAAACGCTCCAGTGGAAGGTAAAACAAAATATAAAATAGAATAAAGGAACATTGAGACAGCGTGATATTAACATTTTAGACAGTAACAGAGAGAAGACAGAAAATATGTACTGTACATAATGGGCTGGATATTGTATATTAAATGACCGGTCGGTGGCTGAGTTAACTTCGCGTTTGGGTCCCGCCCAGGCGCAGTGTGTTCCATTCCTCGGCTAGCCAAGTCCTCCATCACTACACAAGCATTATTTTCCACTTACTGTGGTGGTAGTAGGACATTTTGAAATATTGTTAAGTTATTCGTAACGCGGGAATGTTGGTCTTTCTTTTTAAGTAAAAATAAGTTAAAAAGTTAGATGAAAGTCAGCCTCAAGATCGGTTAGAGTCCGTTTTAACAATTACCATTTATTGGATTACCAACACCCCGGCCATAGTTTATCCGAAGTGTTTCGCTACGTTTGGTGACTTAACAATGCCCGGATTCATTGGGTAAAGTTGTCTAGGTCTTGGCAGCGGATGCGTTTGTCCACCTACTAACTTATTCTTTTCTTTTTTTTTCGTTATTCTTTTTCTTTACATGCTTTTCGACTACCACACTAGACACATGTCCGTATTATCCGGCAGGTCGGTTCGGGATATAATTGTTGAGGGAGATCTCCAGCCGAACTCTTTCAGCATCCAAAGATGACATAGCCCCTCACACGATTTTTTTTACCTCAGGGTCTCCTGTGTGGAGCTTTGTTAAAAAATAGTAGCGTAATATTTACAACGGAATCAGGGCGCGCGGAATTTTCTATCATCCCAAGGGTAAGGTTTAAAGTTAAAATAAACACTGTTCGTAACCCGACTGCTTAATTACTTCCACGGTCATCACGTCGAGCTGCTTATAAGCTGACCGGGAGACACCAGTGTCGTGAGAGGGTGAGCTTGGAATAAGTTTTGTTTTGGATGGATATTTTAAGGCATAGATAATTATCAATCATGTAGACGTTGGAATGTCATTCAGAGCTGGCTAAGTTAAAGGTGAAATACCCAGGCTCATATATCCAGATCTTACATCAATGTTTAGCTTTCAAACTGTAATTACATCATAGATCTACAATTAATGCGTACTTAATATCTCATCGAACCTTGTTCCACTATTAGAAGGCGATACGGTGGTTTTAGTAGAAGCGTTGGGGGAGTTCTCACGGAGGTAAAAAAGCAGAACCTATTTATAATCTATCAATTTATCCATATATCTAACCTAAACATTTCTTACCTTTTTCTCACTGCTTTCAACTTCACAGTTAATCCTAATAATTGGGGTGCCATAGTCTGACTGGCTCCGAACAGTTGGGTCTCATATGCGGTAATCTTCAAATCAACTTTACGTGAAAACAGAGCCCAATATTTTTTTTAATTTCTACCAAAATGGCAGCCAATTCACATGACAACATTTTTGCCCCAGTGCGTTGAAAGAACAGACTGGAAATTGGTCAAATAAGCTGTAACAATTATTCCGCATTCTTCAGGTGTGTATCATTCCATAGCTTATTATCAAATAATTCTCTATCTGACTACAGCATAAATGTCAACGCACAATGACATTTTAAATCGATACAAATTTATATAAAAATATAAACATGTTTACATGTATGTATAGATATTTTCTTCTTGTAATATATAAATTAGAATGTTTGTATGTTTATGGATTATTATCAGTAAGAAAATGGAAGAAAATCGAAATAATGTGGTTTTTAACAGTAACAATGTTTTTAGAAAATCTTTGCAACGATGATGAAAGTCTCACCCCCTTTGCAAGAACAAAGGCGTATGAAAGACTGGAGTCAAGTATCTTCCATCGAGTTCGCTTCATCCATCGGTCTACCTACAGTCCTACATCTCCTGCACCGTATGCGCCCCGTGCTCTAGAACTCTAGAGACTGAGAGCAGGCTGCATAATTCAAGTGCATCAGTCTTGAATGCACCCGGGAAAGGGCTGGTAGATGTGATATATATAAATTGAATGTGCAGCGAATGGCGAGTGGATCGGAAAGTATTATGGAAAATAATGGGTATATTGTAAGGCAAGGATAGTGATTTATATAAAGCATTTGCGAATGAAAGCTTTACAAGAAGAATCGTGATTATTAAGTTCGACAGCATTTCACAAATCATTCCCAGATTGATGAAATATATCACACCATTTTTTTTTTATTCAGAATCTTCAACAATACTGTTGACAATGACTTTCTTTCAGAAAAAAATCGTTTTCTCAGTCCATTTATTCCACATTCCACATTCCAAACTCACTACACATAACGTTTATTTTTTTAAAAAAATTGCACTAAATAGTATATCATCTTTACAGGCTCGGATGTTTTCTATTTGACCTCGGGTCAATTTACAAAACGCATATAAGACAAAAATTTAATTATTTTTAACTCTCTTCTGTGAAAGTAAAGGGGAGAGGAAGGAGAATAAGATGGGGAAGATAAAGGTGTGCTGTTCAGATCGGGTTGCAAAACACGGCCAAAGCCAATGCAAGCAACGTTTCTATTCTGAATGGTGGTCTTGCATCAGAGCGATGCTGAGAGTGTATTCCAATCTGGAACGTGCGTCTAATATACTATATAATATAACGGATGAATAAAATTTGAACAGCGACCTTCGCCTTACTAGTAGAGCGCATTTCTCCTCATCCGGCCGTCGATTTAAATGGTGTAAATTTTCATTATCTATGTATTTTTATTACTTTTTATTTTTTTCATGAATCACGCTTTGTTATTTTTCTAATCATTTATGTATTTTGTATATAAAATTTCACAAGTTATTTCACACGCAACCATGTAATAAAAATTAATATACATCTGTTTGTTTCCCTAAAAAAAAAAATTATAATATCCTAATAAAATAAATCCCTAATAAAATAATGGCTTTATGGATGACTTTTACGTGTAGAACAATGAACATGATTAAAAAAAATGTGGGTACCAAATAAGAGTCCAAATTGTTCCAAACCTATCCACAATTGATGTGTGTTATGAAGATGAAACGAAATGGGATAGAAGAACATAACGAAGTACATGGTGTTTCAAAGCTATTCACCAGACACGGCTTAAGCCATTTCAGTATTTTTTTGTTGTTAATCGTCTGTAATCTCTAATCTCTAAGTAGTATCAAATAAAATCGCTATCCACGTCTGTCTGTTTGTGCGCTTAGTTCTACTAAACAACCCAACAGATTTTTAGAAGGTTTTTACCTACATCTAGAGATTTTTTCCGGAAGGTTTATATATAAATAATATATGCATATTAAATTTATTGAAAGTATGGAAAACTCAATGTTTATCCTAGAATTCACAACCTCAAAACTTTATTCCAAATCATTCACAACCCCGAGCAACGCCGGGTACATGTCAGCTAGTTATTATACAACCTAGTCGCTATCTGTTTGTTTGTGGGCTTAGTTATTCTAAACTACACAACGGAATTTGATTGGAATTTTCATAGTTTAGATTTTTTTTTAGAAAGATATATATACAGGGTTTTCCAATAAGAGGTGTTATTTTGATATTAAATCGTAAAATATCAATGGTTTCGTTGCTTGTGTGGCACGTAGCGCCATTTTGTTAAAAATAAATGTTGTCCAAATCAATACCATCCAATTCCGGCCATAAAAAATCATTAACCATCTCTCGATAGACCAATCCATTCACCGTAACTGTTGCTCTAGCCTCATTTTTAAAATAGTAAGGTCCAATGACTAAGCCGGACCATAAACTGCACCAAAGAGTCACATTTTGGGAAAGAGACGCTTTTCAACAATAACTCTTGGTTTTCCGAGCCACAGATGCGACAATTTTGCTTGATGTCGAAGCCACCGAGGTGAAAATGTTCCTCATCACTCAAGATGATTTGCATTTGATTCACTCAAGTGAATTTCAACAATTTCAATGCGTTGTTGAAGCGTGTATTGTTCCATTTTTATTAATGGCGTAATTTCTACTTGTCAAATATTAAAAAATGACAGCTTCAAAAATAACATCTACCGAAATAGTTGGCTATTCAAAATAACACATCTTATTGGAAAACCGTGTACAATAAATTCAAATTATATTTATGGAGAGTAGAGAACAATCGAGCAACGCCGGGTACACATTAGCTTTAGCTTGTATAAAATAAAAACGCTATTCTCGTTCGTCTATTTTTGCGCTTGGTTCTTCTAAACTAGGAAGCGGATTTTTGAAAGGGTTTTTAATATCAAATTAGAGAATTTCTTCCGGAAGGTTTATGGATATCATATTTATAAAATAAATAGAATAGTCTATGTTTAAAAAATATTTCTTGAGCCTACATTGCTAACGCTGGCTATACCTTATGAGATACATCAAAATGAAGTACAATGGAATTATATATCTTAAAAAGGTCTACCAAATATATCTATCTCCTGAGGATAAACCCCAGCAACGCCGGGTACATGTCAGTTAGTGTTTTATAAAACGTAAATATATTTTTCATTTTTCTCTCACTTCAGTTAAAAAACACAACGAACGAAATACAGATTTATATACCATTACGTGACAAATTTTCAAATTTACCAACTCATTTTTGGTAAGGAAACAAGTTTGGTACAAAAAACTGATAACATATATTATTGTAACACGTGGGTTTTATTTTTACTCGAAAAACTGAAAAGTTATTAACTTGAATTCCTCGTGGAATTTTCCTTTGAAGCGATGAATGGAAAATTCAAATGGACGAAAAAGAAAGAAAATATGGCTCACCAAGGGGAAAACGCTTTTCTTTTGTCGGTTTGATTATGTTGTTGAAAAACACATGTTTTTTCTTTGTAAAACACAATTACAAATTATCTATGAAAAAGTGTTTTTGTTTTTCGTTTTATTTATTTTTTTACATTAACTCGAAACTGAAGGAGATTATTTTCCTCAGGGCCTTAGTCATTTGTGGAGATGCTGTATGAAGGGTCTTTTTTAGGAGTCAATACGGGTTTTGAAGAAACATGTTGTAGGAGGGAAGAAACACAGAGGCCGTCAAATCATTCCATAGCATAACTGTTGAACTCAAGAACAAGTCGCAGAAACGATTCGTTCCCATGTGACAAATGTCAACCGTGAATATATGTTGGGCGCGCGTTTGCCGTGATTTCCAAATAAACACTGATTCATAACAGGCCGCCCGTTTCTGCGCAAGTCAAGGGTTTTTCAGATATTTTGGAGCTCTAGACCAGAGGTGGCTGCCAAGCAGCTTCTAGTATGCTAACTTGACTCTTACCTCAATGGACTCGCTTTTGGACCAACATCCAGATCGCTTATACTACAAAGCCTATATTAATATAAAGCAGAGAGGTACTCTCAGTATCGCCCGGGTAAAAGAGCATAATTCAGAATCAAAACGAAATTGAAACGCATCTATCCGTATTTGGTGATCAGATATGATTAGCCAGATACTTAAAACCATCTTCTACCCATCTCCTACCTTCCCTCACTCTTTTCAACTTCACAATATATCCCAATAATTGGGTTGCCATAGTCTGACTGGCTCCGGACAGTTGGGTCTCTTGAACGGTTATCATATGAAAAAAGGTGATTGTATGCAAGATACCTGCATTTTAGTTGTTAAAAAAAGTCTAAGTAGGTAAAATCTTATTAGAACAGCCCCTAATTACTAGCATAACATTTTTTTTTGAAATCTTATGATTTCTGAGGAAATTTTGGTTTCGATTTATAAAATATCAGAAAATTATTAACATTTCTAATTTTATTGACTCGAGGTCTGCTTTTCGGAGAATTACTAATATTGATATGGTTGGAGACCTCCTGTATAAAGTGTTTATATTATGTAAAATAAATTTAATTAGCCAGCACTACATAATTAAACTAAAAGGTTAATTATAATAACCTACTTACACCAAAGAGAAGATATCTGAAGAGGTTCACAACGAAACAATATATTATTGGATACTGAATATCGCATTGGGCACAGGAGAAGAATGGATACTATATATCACTTAATTAATAGTAATTTGTATTTAATGATACAAATTAATGTTTATACATTATATTTACATTAACTCAACACAGGAGGCCCGGAGGAAAATAATTGCGTTCATCTGTGTCGCCTATGTGGGGATGTTGACTAAGTGTCATTCTGGGGTAAGGAAGGAGTGAACATGGGTTTTGAAGAGCCCGGCAAATCGTTCCACAGTCAAGCTGTTGAACTCAACAACGAGTCGTAGAAACCACCCGTTCTCTTGTGACATATAACCGTGTACAAATATTGGGCGCCAATTTGGCGTTATTATATCTAATGATAATAATGCGACGGCCTCCGTGGTTGAGTGGTTAGAGTTCAAATCCCTGCGTCTGCAAGAAAATTTAATTAGATTAATTTGTTATTTCACAATATATTAATTAAAATTAGGTTTATATTTGTGGTACGTTCCAGATTCAATTGAAAATTACATTAATATTTGCTGCACAATCCAGATTCAATTAAAAATAATATAATATTTGCGGCACGTTCCAGATTCAATTAAAATAACATGAATATTTGCGGCACGTTCCAGATTCAATAAAAATTACATTAATATTTGCGGCACGTTCCAGATTCAATTAAAATTACATTGATTTTAGCGGCACGTTCCCTTCATTATCGCCTTGGAGTAAGATCACCATTTATATTCGAAACGATGCTTGAAATTAATAGCCATGACGGATATCCTAAATATCTTCGATGGTCGCCAGACGAAAGTGGACAATCTGCTACTATGCGAAACCATGAAATTAATAACCGGTGGGTCGTTCGTTCCTTATAACTCACGACTTACTAGCATTTTTTTAAAGTTGTGTGGTCAAAACGATTTCGCAAAAAACGCAGCTATTATACGTGGAATCAGTCTGAAAATACCTTCCATTGGAAAAAGCAAGGTACTTTAGTTGACGGTATTCCCGGAGTTAATAAAACGCATGCTTATGGGAGGGTCTATATGTTTCATTCCGAAAAAGATTTTTTTTTACTTAAGAATGTTATTTTATGTTGTAAAAGATCCAACATCTTTTGCACACATCAAAACTGTACAAGGAGGTGTTTATAATACCTATCAAGCAGCATGCAAAACAATGGGTCGCTTGAAAGATGACTCTCATTGGGACAATATATTATCAGAATCTTCTATTTGCAGTTCAGTTAGATCATCCGGCATTACAGCTACACTTTCGTAAGTATTAATAAAACTAATCGTGCACGGAGAAAACTCACTGAAAAAAAATATTACAAAATTGTTAAGAATCTTTTCAAATTATTCGTAATCCCATTAAAAACGGGATTGCAGGCCTTTAACAAACGAATTGATAGGTTTCTTAATAAACTTTGTGTAAAACACAAATGTGCTATCGCGATACCGGAACACGTGATCAAAAAATTCGAAAATTTTTGTACTTCGTCATTGTGTATTATCAGAAAAAAATGCAGCTGCATTAAAAGGTGTTCATATATATTAGAAATGTACTAAAAGTTTAATAGGAAAACGGCGTGCGACCACGTTTTTAACCATTGAGTTATATATGATAGATTCTACATTCCTTGCAATATTAATGTAAAATATTTTTTCATGAAGGAAGTAGGAAGGGGGTGTGGCGGCTGTCGATGTCGCCCAAATCCTTCCGACCACAAACGAACGAGTCGAGGGTGACCGGCGGCAGCGCCGCACAAATGGTCCACGAGTTTTTAGAGAATAAGTCAATTTACATGACCACTTATTATGGTAAAACACTACTTAGCTATTAAAAGTTGAACCCTTGCTTTCCCTATATTTTCCAGTACGACTTTTACAATAACTCAGCGTGCATGTCGGCATTTCGAAGTTATCGCCGGAGACCTGTGCCGGCGAGCGCCTGTAACGTACTGATGCCCGTGATATCTCACATCGGACAATAATCTGATATGTCTGGCTCATACTTCTATATATTATGTTTTTAACCAAATATTAATAAATCAGCAATTTACATTTTTCTCCTTGTGACATTCCCCCTTCTTATCCCGCACCATTCACATTGTAACAGTATATTTAACACAATTGTATTACTTCAATTACTCCCAGTAAACATCAAATAGCAAACAGCAAGTAGCAGCAGTTGGTTGTTCTGATAGTGATTACGTAATCTCTACCAGTAAATCATATTGATGATGACACATACTAGTATCATGCTAATACTAATAAGTTACGAGTGATTATTATCATCCATTACTACCCTGACAAGGGAGGTTCATTATAAGGGTTTATGCAAGGTGGCGGGTAGTTGATGCGACATAATATTATTTGACGTGATGAGACAAATTACTGTGTAAATATAATCAATTACGTGCACAAGACGAATATGTCCAACCAACATTACACGACTTTAAGTCAATTTAAAAAACTCGTATAATAGATCTGGGTTAAGTAGTATTTTGTATTTTGAAATAACTAAGTGGCGTTATTTCAAAATTTATTCTTTTAAAATATTATAGTATCCTTGCGAGACGTTCCGGAGTGGAAGATACCATTCAGAATTGAATCGTTACCTGGCTTTAGACGTATTTGGTCACCAGATCAAAATAGCCAGGTACTCCCCTACCTTCCTCTCCGCATCTCCTACTCCTACCCACTACCTTCAGCCTCACAACATACTCCAGTTAGGGTTGCCATAGTATCACTGGCTACAGACGGTTGGGAGAAGTTGAGACTCTTGTTCAATATTCTTAACCACTGGAACGATTTCGGTCGAAAAATCGACCACTTTTATTTTTCTGCGATTGATATCGGTCCAAAAATGGACCGATTTTTCTACCATTCGTAAAATATTTATTGTAATTATTTAAAACGCTTCCTTGGCCAGCTACTTGTTTTATCGAATAGCTGATAATATATTCTCTTTGTCTATGAACTTATCCGTTGTCTTTGAGGTGATATTTAACGAGTTTTCGCGGTTTTATAAGGCGTCCTGTCAAAAAACAAAACCATAAATTTTTAACATTCACGAAATTTTGGACTCTTCCTAAAATGCCGTAAGTAATTAATTTATTGGGTTTTTAACGCATAATTATATATCTGTGTTATTGTGATTGACTTATCTATCTTTGAAATGCGTTTTTAATTAGTTTGTTTCTAATATATTGTTTTGGTTGAAGTTTTTGTGTAAGAATACGTCAACTGAAGACGTCATCTGTTTTTGATTTACAATAATGTCTTATATACTGCACTCGCGCATTTGAAATATAGATATTCCATCACAGTGATTCAAAACAAAGAGATATATATAAGTTTTATTTGAATTGGTTCATTATTAATACAGATATTTGCTAACCAATTATTTTAAGTCATATGTCAAAAAGTTGACTCTTTTTTACATGTAAAATGGTGTAAAGCCTTCGTCACACAATAAAAATTTAGTAATTTAGTTGTATAATTAATTAATTTCTTCACTTTTACCAAATTTGTGCAGAAACAGTTGTCGTCCAGGGAAAGGGAGCACTCCACGACCCAATAATTATTTTCAAATTTTATATTAGTGCAATATTTAACAAAATTTAAACATTTAAGTACTTACATTAAGTGTTTTCAATTTAAAATATATAGAGTGGTGCTGACTGCAAGAGGAGGCAGAGGAAGAGGGAGAGGTGGGGTACGAGCTGGTGCCAGACTACCTGCACGTGGACGTCAACGCAGAGCTGCAATTGCAGCCTCGTCTGGAGTGTTAGTATTTTTTAATGTTTTTTTATGAAAGTACTTTGCTGTGGCCGTTGAACTCATCATATATTTGTATTTATTTAAACAGCGACCCTGCTTTGCTACTGGTGCGAGAGGATCGCGTCAAGGCCCTAAAGACTGTTAGGGCCCTGCCTGCTTCCTTCCGGCTAGAGCTGGAAAGCCGAAAATTCAAGAAGCAGGCGGCGCGCATTTTGCTCCCTACCGCACCTCCAAGAAAAACTAAACAAAAGTAAGCAATCGTATTTAGATGCTTGATACAATATTATTGTTTTTTCCTGACAGCGTTCCACTCTTACAGTGATAGTTGGTAAGATCAGCGCTCTGTGCATTTGGCACATTCAGTGCATATTTTACAGAGTTCTAATTTTATTGTTTATTTACATACTGTACTTACTGTTTCACACGTGAATGAGAACAATTTATATGATTTATGTAAATGTTTTCAGAATTCCATCTCCGGAGAGAACAACGTGTCCCTTTTCACAAGGGACGCCTTCACCGTTGCCACGACCCGTACCACCACCGTGGATGTCCACTCCCGCACAGATCCAATCAACGGCTCCCAATGCACCAATTATGCCTATCCGTGCAGCATCTCCCGAGCCGTTACCTGGGACATCGCGGAGTGGGGAACTCTTCTCTCCGGAGGCCCGCTATCACAGCGAGCTGTGGGTGGACGTGCCGTTCTACCAAGAATTGTCGGCGTTTGGGAACGGTGAGTTTATTTTTTAAAATGTCATACCAGGGGCTCAATATAAAATCAATTATCTATATTTTATATTGATATCTTTAGCACAGTTTCACTGTTGGTATATTGGCAGGAAATAAGCATAGTACTTAAAAATTCCACATAACAAACATACAAAATGTATTGTTGTTATGACGTGGATGCATCATTACACATCTTTTTTTTTCTGTAACGGGTATTGCAGAGTGAGAAATAAGACATGCCGAACTTCTTTGCGAGGATTACATTTGATTCACCGGCTTCTAAACGGTGTAATACAGCATTTTTTTCTTAAATTGAAAAAACACTTTCGCTTCACGGGACTCATTGTGTCGAGCTTCCTAGTCAAAAGCGAGGCTGTATTGGTAGGTGGGTTTTGTAACCGGACAAATTATCATTAAAATAGGTCGCTTTACGTAGTTGGTCACTTTAAACGGATACGTTTTCCTACTAAAAGCTATGAAACCTTACTAGAGTTTACATTATCGTCACTTAAAACAGTAGACCGTTAAATGCAAAGTCATTATATCCAAATTCTACTGTAAATTTGTGTTTTCTTTTATTTCAGAGTCAGACATGGGCAGTAACGTGGACGAGGCAGCTGTACTAGAAGAGTCTGTACTTGGAAACCGTGAGTTATAAAACTAACTAACTTACCTTCACGCCATTTCGGTAGGCAGAGAGGATGAACCACCATGCAACTCGATCTTGGCACACACACTCTTTTCTTCATTCCATACCTACCTGACTGTGCTATTCTGACTCCTGACATAGCCCGCCTCAAGTATTTGATTAACTTTTTATTTATTTTTTTATATGAATACCTCACAAGAGCCTCAGCTGGAGCCAGTGAGACTATGGCATCCTCAATCGGGGTATGTTGTGAGGCTGAAGGTAGCGGGGAGGGGAAGGAGGTGTGGAAGAGGGAGGTGGAAAAGTACCTGGCTATTCAGAACTGGTCACCAAACACGGCTAAAGCCATTTCAAGCAACGTTTCAATTCTGAATGGGGTCTTACACCAGGGCGATACTATGGGTATCTTCCACTCTGGAACGTGCCGCAAATATAATATATATTATTTTAAATGAATTTTGTGTGAAAATAACACTAATTATTCAAATATAATTTATTTGATTTGATCCCGCGACCATCGTATTGCGAGTCATAAGCCGTACCAGAGGCAGTGGGTTATCGTAATATAGACACATTAAATTAATTTGGGTTTTCTGTTGTTTCAGAAATGGACAGATCGAGCGACGAGGATGACGAAGCGAGTGACGTCGACCACGAAGAGAGCGATGAGGATACCTTCTGCATGCCACCAATACCTTATCATAATATTATCAACGTTTCACCTAACTCCGCTATGGCCATAGACTTTAGTAGACAAGACCAGGTAGATAGTGAGGCAATGCGTTCGATTCTGCCGCCTGAAGGTTACTCTTTCGATTGGTCTAAAGATATCTTACGTTTTACTGGGATAAGGGAGACTTTCACAGGCACGCCGGGACCAACTTTCAATACCGACGAAATGGGCAAACCTGTGGATGCCTTTCTTAAAATCTTTGATGCAGATTTCGTTGAACTGATCGCGAGAGAGACCAACAGGTATGCAGATCAATGGATTGCGAAAAAACAATTTAAGCGTCATGCGCGTACCAATAAATGGGCTCCCACGAATAAAGAGGAAATGTATGTATTCTTGGCAATTTTAATGTATCAAGGTATTAGTCCCCTTCCTGTTGAAAAAGACTACTTCTATTCAAAAAAACTCACCGCCATGCCTTATTTCAGCCGAGCCATGGATTATAATCGTTTTCTTCTAATTAAAAAGTTCCTTCACTTCACCAACAATGAAAGTCTTTCTTCTGATGCACCATTATCTGTGCGAAGGTTACAAAAGATTCAACCCGTCTTGGACCACCTCTCAAATAAGTTTGAGACTTTATACCTGCCCGAGCAAGACATCTCTCTGGATGAATCCTTACTCTGCTATAAAGGCCGTTTGGGATTCGTCCAGATGATCAAAACCAAAGCGGCCAGTGCGGGTATAAAGTCTTACGAGCTTTGTGAGTCCAAGTCTGGCTATCTTTGGAAATTCCAAATTTATACGGGGAAGACCATTTCCAGACAGGCTGAATCGACAAATCCAGACCAGGAAGATATGACGGAAGACATAACGGAAGATATGACGGACGACATGACACAGGCCAACTTTTTGGGTGCTCACAATATCTGCCCAGTTGGGGCCACTGCAAAGATAGTATACGACCTGGCCAGCCCTCTGTTTAACAAGGGGTATACATTAATAATGGACAATTTTTATAATAGTCCATTATTGGCACGATGCCTCAAAAGAAATGGGATGGACTGCATGGGCACATTGCGGTTAAACCGAGAATTTGTGCCCTCTGCATTTAAGTCCCATCTCCGGTCCAAACTGAGGGAAGGTGAGGTTGTATACTCGAACTGCGGGGACCTCAATGTAATGGTTTGGTTGGACAAAAACCTGGTAAGTATGTTGTCCACCTACCATAAGGCAGAAATCGGGGCAGTTGAAAAGTTTGGTACCTGGACTTACAAAC
Organism: Hesperophylax magnus; assembly: GCA_026573805.1. Classification (NCBI taxonomy): domain Eukaryota; kingdom Metazoa; phylum Arthropoda; class Insecta; order Trichoptera; family Limnephilidae; genus Hesperophylax; species Hesperophylax magnus. The sequence continues at coordinate 2,088,490 of JAIUSX010000081.1, forward strand.
CTCAACTCGTACTAGACTATAACAAGGTAATGGGGGGGGTTGACCGAAAAGATCAGCTTTTGTCAGGCTTCCCCATTGAACGACAGCGAAACCTGGTCTGGTACAAGAAGCTTTTCAGGAGACTACTAAGCGTTTCGGTGCAGAATGCGTATATATTGTACGGCTCAAAGCTCCGCAAGGAAAATAAACGCATTTTGTACCGAAACTTCAGGAGTGAGGTTGCGGATGAACTCCTTCTGCTGTTCTGTCGTAGTCAAATTGACACGACTGTGCGGACCATTGGCCTAATAGCTGAAGGAAAGACTCTGCGACCTATCCTGAAAGGCAACCACTTCGTGGTCCGTAGCGGGAAAAAGGTGAAATGTGCGTGGTGCAACATAAATAACATTTTCAAAAGGACCCTTACAAAGTGTGATGTGTGTGATGTGGCATTATGCTATGATTGCATGAAGCCATATCACACTACAATATAGATTTGCTGAGGGTTTTTTTTATTTCATTTTTTTCTTTTTTGGTTTTTTAGTTATGAAATTCTAATTTATAAATTTAATTAAATTTGTTTGAACATCAATTATGATGGCCTGGATGGCTGGACTTATAATCATTTCTTTCCGCATACTCACGTCTCATGTTATGTTGTCCTCAAAGGTTCTATATGATAAGGTTCGGTGGACATTTAATATGTATATTTCAATTCTGATCATTGAAATATGCATGTTAACAAATGCACAGGTATTCTCATTTTTCCCTGTTTATTGTACACATTAAATAACTCGTTTTATTTTTATGTCTTAATTATATTTTGTCAATTTTTCTGTAAAGATGCTTTTCCAGATCTAGTCACTGAACAAAACTAAGCCAATTCAAGCAATGTTCAATTCTGAATGGTGGTCCCTCACCAGAGCGATACTCAGAATCTCACTCTATAGCGAGGCACAATGATATTATTATGTATTGATTTTCTTAAATTATGAATGAACCAATAAACTGAATACATTTTTATTATGACAAAGTGTGTAAACAATGTTTAAATCAATATACTGCTCTTTCATTGTAACCATACAACTGTAATATTGATTTAAAAGGATATTAGGGCTTAATAAATAAATCAATTATTGGTTCCATCAATTATTTTCTATCCCCCATTTTTTTCGATACCTTTGCGTTTAGATATAAAATTATCACTATGATTTTATTTGCCATTCTACGGTCATACAAAGGTTTGATATATATATACAAATTTATCATCATTTTACATATTCCGATTTAACCTATGTAGATTGACCTTAAGGTAGCTGTCAGAAGTGATTTTTCGTCAAATATTGGTGAATTTCATCAACTTTCAAAGTATCCCCCTGAAATATTGGCAATGTTTATATCTATGATATATATTTAACTTTAAGCCTTATTTCCTCGTTTTGCACGTAATATAAAAACATGGTTACAAATCTCCAGTTCTAATTTACAATTATTTAAAAAGTAGCACCATGATTTTGACATCGTGAAATAGGCTCTCTGTATAATTCATCAAATGAATAAAATAAAGCCAACACGGCGACTATGCTTATTAATAATTGTAGACAGTTAATGTATCTTCCTAACGTTATACCAGTTTTTGTGGTAAATTTATTATATAGTATAATACAGTGATTTCAATTTTGACGCGTCACGCACTCAAATTTTACAAAATTATTTTCTGACCAAACTTTTGAAGAGATCTTAACATGCAAAAAAATATTTTTCTATTACATTCTTGCATCTGTGATCATCAAACAGGCCATAGAGAACATAAAAACGTAGAAAATATTCTATAAAGATTTTTAAAACTGCCACTGGCGGCAATTTCAAATCACATAAACGCAAATTTCGCGCATTTATAAAGTTTAAGATTTTTTAATAATTTATCTATCAATTCTAAAAATATAGAATAATTATTAAAATATAGGTGAATTCATTGGCTGTATAGCACTACAATCAGTTTTATGTCTCCGTATTAAAATTCGGAGGTTTGATTTTTTTAATGTTGGCGGAAAATATTCAAAATCGTCGCCAAAAAACCGCGAGCAATCGGAGAAAAAAGTTTTTTGACGCGCGATCGTTCGAGTGGTTATAAAAACAATAAAAAAAAATTGTATGAAATCATTATATTGAGTAGGAAAAATAAGAATTTACCCCCGAAAACGGCTAGGTATTGAAAATTGGAAGTATTCACTCTTATCCATATATCCATAGAATAAAGCATAAAACAAAGAGTGCTTTGTAGGCGTGTTTCATGGTCAAGATACAAGCCCGATCCCACCCTAAGTTTCCGTACAAAACTGTTTATCACGAAATTCAAATGAGATGGTGGTATACAATTTCAGGAAAGTGAGACAGAATGCCTGAACAGAACGAATGCCCGCTGCAATCATTTCCCGGCGGGATTGATGTGGTCCACAGGGCGACGCCTGAAGCCTTTGACTGGATCAATGATCTAGATGTTCCTCTCTGATCCCCCACCATACGAGAGAATAAGAAGATCTCTATCACCAGGAACAAGATTATATAAAGGTGAATGATGGACTCGCCGAACGTCACAGCGGTGCTGCAAAGGTTTTTGTATCTATGTGAGGATATTGTGTCAGCTCTTTATTAGCAGAAGACACATAACTGGACGGATGACGAACCTCGTGCTGGCACTGTTGGTGGACGCGGTGGAGGCGGTGGACTCTCTCGCTGCAGCAGCTCGTCCAGTTTCTTCACCACCTTGGATTCTTGCTGCAGAGTCTCCATCTTCTTGTCACCTGTTCCTGTACTTCATTTTATTACTTAACTTAACTTCCCTTTATTTTTGTAATATTCATATTTTTTGTAATACCTGCATTAAATGTAAATCGCCCCTGAGGTGATGTCTTCAATTGTCCAATAAATAAATAACGAATTATTACGCCCGTTATTATTTTGCATCAAGTACGACTCACCTTGTAATATAGTAATATGACAATGATTGATCAGTTAGGGACTACTTGATAGTTAAAAATATTTATCAATTTGTAAACCAGACAAGAGAATTTATGAATTAATAAGTTACTTGGTTTTTAAAACTTTACATGTTTTAAATACCCTACGCCGATTAGTTTCATTACTATTGTAAACAATCATCAGGGCGTCAAATTCAAATGAAATAAATTTTAATTTTATTCAAAATTTACGAATTAGTCCTTATTCACACATTGGGTATTTCAACGCGCTCCAATTTGGCCATCCTGATTTTGTATGGAAACTAACAAGAGTGCACACGTGGGATTTATACTCTAAACTTCTATCACAGTAGTCCAGAATTATCAGCAAGCGGTTCCTCTCTAGGGTCAAAAGTTAACAACAGATAGAGCATGCAACTGGGAATCTTTTGTCAAAGGTTTTTATACCCTTGAATTATGATTATTTTCATAGTTAAAGTTTTGTCCGCTTTAAAATAGTATTAATTTAGTTCGAATAGTGCGGAAATAATTCCATTATTGAGTAAATATTTTTAAGTACATTTAATTAAATTTCACTTTTGTTCTCGGTAATGATTGAAAAGTATATGTTATATTTGTTTACTTTTCAGATTTTCAATAATTTTGTTTCATGATATAGTTTTTATACTTATTTACCATTCGTGATACCATCATCATCAAAAAAGAAAACCAATTCCAGGTGAACAGTGGCGCCATTTCTCAAGGAAAATTATTAGTACTTGAGGAATGCTAGTGATAGTGTAAAAGTAGTGAGTGATGATAAACTCACACACAAGCATCTTTATCCGGAATAATAACTCGTATTGCCAGAGAGAAATCATCCCGTATTAACAGATTAGGCTGATGAATGTTGAAGGTAAATCAACCTGGAGATGCTGTATTACAGGGAATCTCAACAGCGGCGAGAAGGAACATATTGTTTGAGAATTGGCAAAACGAAATGGCCTCTGATGTCTTTTTGCCAATTATTCACCGTAACTTCAAAAATTCAATTAAACATTTTCATGCTTCAAAATTGATTAGTTATGATTCATTAAGGCGATGCACTACGTCGTGTAATATTTTGAATTGAGCCGCTATCAATAACACACCATACGTAGATGGCAATTAGACTTAAATTCCCGCTTCACACCATCCACCTGCTTTGATTTATGCAAGAAAAAAAAATGGTCAAAAAGTGCCTTTTATATTATTTTGTGGATTTTCAGGCACAAATATATAAATGTTTTTCGATCATTTTAAAAATAACTTAATTTACCACATTATACAATAAAATCATAACCGAAAATGGGTTCGTAAGTAGGAGATTTTAAACTTCAAAGCAGTTTTTATAAGCCTGTACATTATTTTTTTCTGGGCTTATAAAAAGACTTATCTGAAAAATAATCGATTATTTCAAAGGCCAGGATGTATTCTACAAGCGGTATTTAATTAAAGCATCTGAAACATTTCTAGGCGACCAAATTTTGAAACCAAAAAACATAATTTTAAATTACTACGTAGTCCATCGCCTTAAGTGAAGAAATAACTTTGTTTAAGCCGGTATTTTTATAAAAAAATATCTAGGTACATGTATCAGAACCGAAAGTTTGTTCATTAGTATTCAAAATTCAATTATTTAATATACTTACATTTATATATTGTTAGAATATGTTTTCTTATTTATTTATTTTTCCGAATACAAACAATATATTTATATACATAAAAGCGTAAAAAAAACGCATTTCTTATAACATGTGATCACAATATGCTCAGAATTATGTACACAATACTGCCGCCATGAGTAGAACCACAGTTCTCTCCTTGAGTATCTCAAGGATGATGGTGTATTTCTACTTATGATGGCAAAATAATCAGCTATGGTTTTTTGTTACGAGGTTTTCAATGAATTCTATATTCTAATGGGGGAGACATACCTTCTAGAACAAATGTAGTAATAATAGTAAATATAAGTGAATTACGTACTGTAATTTGTGGCAAAGCATTTCAAAGAAAGTGTAATCAATGCTGTATAGTTTGTGAACCATTCACACTGTGTGATGATGTTCGAATACATAAACATAATAATATGAGATTTGCATTTGTATTTGAAATAATTACGGAAGTAATTAATAAGTACGAAGTAATTAATTACAATGAGAAACTTGTTTTAAATGCTCTTAATTTTTTCATTCGGTCCTCTAAAGTCCAACAGATTTAAAACGGGTTTGAAATTTGAAAAAAAAAAAAAACATCACTTCGTCCGCGGGCACAGTGTTGAGAACCCGTGATTTCCAGTGTAGGCGTAGTAAGAGATGATGCCGGTGCCAGGGGGGTGGAGTGGAGAGGTTCTAGTACCCGGAATATAATAATAATATGGCAAGGGTAGAAATAATGATAGGAAGAGGTGTTTGCCAGCAGGGGATGGTTTTTCACGAAAATTATCATGATATATGAGGTTTTAATTCGATTTATTTTCGAAATGGGATAAAAAAAAAAGTTTTTTTTTCTATTTATTATTCAGGAAATTATGTTATTCTAGGATTTGTGTGCTAAATGGTTCTTTCTGGCTTGTATTCGCTTTTAAATTTTCAACCACTTTATGTCGGCATATTCAGACTTAACTGAAGATTACACTTATGCTGCACAGATTTGAAGCTGTTTAAAAAGAGTTTGAAGATGCCCGTCATAAGATGAAACCGATCAAATCATTAACAAAGAAGTGGAAGAAAGTAATAAATGATTTTTAATAATTAATTAATTTAAATGGAATACCACCATGGTTGATGAAAAAGGTTTCAAATTATAAATAAAAAATAAGTTTTTTAATATGATTAATTTAGTGGCCATGTTGTTCTCAACCTACCTACTCAGATCTGGTGACAAGTGTCCAAGTGAAAAAATGTGTCGCGGCGTTGAGGGTAAAATTCAAATTCCTCCATCATTACACAGGGAATATTTTCCGCTTGCAATGGATAAGAGAAATTAAAATATTTGTCAAGTTATACGTCACATACGAATGAATATCTATCTTTTAAAAACTTTTTTCTAGATTTCTCCCTTCCCAAACTTTCTTCAGCCTAATAATACTGGCTCTTAGCAGCTTTAAACCTTAGGCGGTATCAAATAAAAACCATTATACAAATATTAAAAAATAGTAAATAATAAACCAGAAATTAACGGTCATATATACGTATCACTTTTAAATCACTAGTTATAAGTCTTACGTCTTAAGTTTTTTTTTTTCTAAGTTTATTTTAGTTATGATACATTATACATTGTATGTCTAATGCATGTCTATCATATAATTAGTGTCCTGAAATATCCTTACAAATTGAAAATATCTCCCGAGTAAACTTAAATACCGCCGATGGGGATTAAACCCGCACATTCTGATGTCCAGTCAGGTGCCCTGGACCACTGAGCTACGTCGGCTTATTTCCAACACGCCAAATAATTCAATATGTATTAGTACTTCAGTCAACAATTACTGCTCATTATATTTTTGTACCTGTAAGCAACCAACTTTATTTTATATAATAATTTGTTATCCATTGTGCTTTTCATAAAAAACCTTGTCTTATAAACATTAATTTATAATTAAAAAATAACATATCTATCATGCTAAGTATAAAGAGTACAAGTCAAAAACAGTATTTTTTCAGGAGAGCAGTTTTAAATTTTTAAACTGATTATGTTTATAAAACACAATTAAATATATATTTGAATAAATTACTTCGTTGGATAGTTATAGGGACAATAAAGTAACAATTTAATTGTACTTTTAATACAAATAAAAAAATTATAAACTTTCGACTATTTTGAATTAAAACAAATTTTTGAGATTATTTATTTTGATACCACTTGAAAATTTTGTCTCAGAGATTGAAAAAATTGAATAATCAGTTTTTTTTGTTCGTACCTATCATTATAGAAATTTTGTATTATTGCTCCACTCAATACTCGATACAGGATTACTCCTGAAGTGAGTTTGATTATTATGTGATAAGTTGTGCTTTGTTTGTCCTCTATAGACTCAAAAACTACTGGACCGATTTCGCTAAAAATTTCATAGTTTATTTTATTATTGCTAGGAGTGTTTACAAAGTAGTTTGAATGGTATAAGAAGTTGGGGACATCAGGGGAATACTCAACGCATCATCTCTGCACTGGAATGGCATACGAAGTCGAATAAAAGTCGATACAGTAATAGTTAAAATTTGGTATACAGAAGTGGATGGTATATTTACAAAATCTGGGACGCCTGAAGAATACTCAACGCATCATTTATGCCCTAGAATGAGGTAAGGAGTTCAATGAAAGTCGATATTTTGGTCGATAGTTTTTGTGCTAACAATGAGGAAGTCGGTCATGTCCGATGAAGACGTGGCATGATCAAGTTAGACAAAAACTTATAAAAAGTTAACAAACTCAAAACGTTACTACAAACTATTCATAACCCCGAGCGACGCCGGGTACACGTCAGCTAGTAGGTTGTCTAAATTAAGTTGTAAAGCGCCTTTAGGGTGATTTTCCCGTGAAAAAGACTATAAATATTCCCATCATTACAGGTTGAAATACATATTTAGGCTAGAAATAATCCCACCATCATCAGCATAATTTACATTTGTATTAACCAAAACTCGAAGAAAAAATAATTTTGTGAAAGACAAACATATCTTCACAAATGCCTAAGACATGTTTAACAACTAGATGTTGTGGATCCTAGAGGTCATAATAATACGTTTCCTCCAAGAACTAAATCTAGTTTCAGCTAAGAATAATAGCCTTGTGTTTCCCATACTACCTTTTCCTCAACTTTTCCTTCCCCTCCCCTGTTTCCTTCCGCGTGACAGAATTCTACAATATAGGGTGCCACAGTCTCATTTTATTTTCAACTATTTTGCGGTCCCAAAAACTCTTACAAAATTTAAACCGATAGTTTTCGAATAAAAATATTTCAAAAGGTTTATTTCATCTACGCTCACTAATATAATAGAATCACTGAACACCGTCAATAGAAGTGTAGCCTTAGCTGAATTAAAAGAAATATCACCAATTTTTATGAGAACATTTGACGACAGGCTTATAAAATTAATTTAAATAAAAAAAATCCATCATGTTAGATCGATTTTATCAGAAGTGAGGCAGGAACAGCTATTATTCAGTTTATGGAAAGTTCTTTTAGAATATGACCCAAATGATTTTACTTAAAAGTCAAATCGTTGCTGATTGAAAATTGCGCAGCCTTCAACGATAGCCTTTTTATGGAATCTGTAAGTCAGATAATACAGTAAAAAGAATTTAGCGTAAACCTGAATAAAAATTTAAAAATAACAGCTAAATTTTATCAACGCCCAACGTTCACCAAAATTATTCACAGGTCATATGTTGACCTCTAAAAAATGTGAAATCATACAAATATTATTTTTATAAGCAATAATTGTTACCCTTTGTGCTATGCATAAAAAATCTTGTCTTAAACATTAGTTTTCCGAAAAAAAAAAATTAATACAAATATTGTTTTATGATAACTTTGCATTTTTTTTAGCAGTTTTGGAACAAATGAAAAGTCGACAATTCGTGAACGATATTATGCTTTTTAGAATGATTTCAATGATGTTAGATTTTCCGGTCCGATAACTAGCACTTAGCGTCGAACGATTTTGCCAGTAGCATATTTTTGTTGTTTTTGCATCTGATCGCTATGATTTTTAGAGTAGTGTGTGTGGTGAATGCATTTTATAGTTAATATAAAACAAAATTTAGGTTTTTGTATGTGTGGAATTGGAGTACGTGTATTCTCTCCGTGTTTTATTTATCAAGTGTAATTACATCCGTGTATAATTCTGATATTGGAAGGGCCCCACCACTTTCCCAACTGGTGAATATTGTCTTAGCCTGGCTGATTGCAGGGTCAGGGACTATCCATCCCCTTGAAAGGGAGAGTTTTACATACAATAAAACATAATCTGTACAGTACTGAATAGCTACCATGCATTAAACCTGTAGATGTTAGTTACTACAAATAAAGGAGAGCAAACATAATCATCAAATTTAATTCTTGCAGTATAGTATTGTGTACGCGAAATTTACTCTTGTGTAATTTTTTAATGTAACCATTTCCAACAATTATATAAAACAGTTGAAAATAGCACCATTAACCATTTTTTAGAATTGTCGACGACGCCCAATGCTAGTTTAGAGATATTAGCAATTCAGAGGCAGGTGGAATTATTGGATACCAACGGCGGGACAGGCTGAATATATCACCATAATAATCCAGTGAAATCAGGACTTGGAAATTCAAAATGTACTCTCCCACTCCCCAATACTTCCAGCGCTTAGTGAACTTTGGCTTCGGATAATTGGGGAATTCCCGCCAGGGCCAGAGGCCATACAGATTGTAAACGGGGCCAAGGCAGATCGTAATTGGCCGAGATAAAGCAGGTATTTAAACTATTGTAATGAAATACCGGTCAGCGGCTGAGTTGGCATCGCACCTTGTTACCACCCAGGCGTTATGAGTTCAATTCATACTCATTCACTTCCTCCATCACGACATCAACAACACGTTCCGCTTATTGTGATTGTAGTAGAACTTATTAAAATACGAGTATTGTCAGGATATTCATAATTTATTCGTAACCCAGAAAGGTATGGCCTCCTTAAAAAAAGAAAACTGACTGTCTACTGAAAACATTATTTTTTAGATATTTTATGAAGTATAAATTAGTCAATAGATTTGATTTTTTAACCACTCTGATATTTTTGTGCCTTTTAATACACAACACATTGATAACAGTAGAGCCCTTTACGGCACAAACTCGGACGGACGATCTATCTTGTTTTTAATAATATAACTACCTTGAGATGTACAATTTAAGCAATATTATAACGAAGCAACATAACTCTATATATTATCATTTCAAAAAATTACATTAGTAATTCCAAATAATTGTTAAATGTTAATTAATCGTAAAATGTTGCATGTTGGCGAAAGATTTTGTCAAAATTTGCGATTTTTTTTATGTATGAAACGAAAAAAGAATGAAGTCGAAATAACCTTTACTGTAAGTTCTTGTAATTAAATGTATTTTTTTTTTATTTCGTATAAAGTGGTATTTCTACAGTTTTAAAGAAAAAAAACAGCTGTTAAGCGACAAAAAAATCTACGGGAAATCTGATTCGTGGATGGTTTGAAAAATCGACTACTATGGAGAGAGAATTAATTCCTATATTCCCGGTGGTTATCTCCAGCAATGAAAGCACACATAGAACATTTTATTTCCCAATCTAAAGGACTATCTTGCCAATGGTCATGCTGGTTGGGAGGGCAAACTTGAACAGAATTAAAACAGATTTTGACATAGTTTTAGCCATCAAATTAGCTGCTTTTAAATGGCAAGCTTTGATGACACTAGCTTGGTACGTAACTACTTTTATTTTTCATGCTTCTGTTTAAAATTATTATACTTTATAATATGTATTTATATGATTATTTATGTGAAACCGCATTAAAGTACTCACTGGAGTCTGGAGCCAGTGAGACAGAGATAGTTTTCCGAAATTGGGAAATTTTGTGAGGCTGAAGGTAATAGTGAGAAGAAGTAGATGGGGGAGAGGAAGGTGGATAAGTACCTAGTTATTCAGATCTGGTCATCAAGCACGGCCAAAAGCATTTTTTTACTATTCATAAATCATGACCGGTCGGTGGCCGAGTTGACATCGCGCTTGGGTCTCACTCGGGCGTAGTGTGTTCAATTCCTCGGCTGGCTAAGTCCTCCATCACAACACAAGCAACATTTTCAGCTTTCTGTGGTGGTAGTAGGAGATTTTCAAATATTGTCAGGTTATTCGTAACCCGGGAATGTTTGTCTTTCTTTAAAAAAAAAAAAAAAAATGTTTTTTCTCATAAAAATCAACCTCACTGGGACTTAGCCTGTATCGAGGTTAACAATTTAAATTTGACAAAAGCAAACATAGAGTTATCACAAACATAAAGTAATACTAAATATAAACACAAAATATTTCAAAAAGAAAAAAATGTATTGGATGAGTTACTAGACGGGTAATTTTACAGTATATTGTAACAATATTTGAACCATAACTAATCATACATACTCAAAAAGAAATAAAGCACATAATAAATACAGCTAGAGTGACATCCAATTTCAAACACGTTTTAGTTCTGTATGGTGGTTTTACACCAGGGCAATACTGAAAGTATCTCCCACTCTGAAACGTGCTGCAAAAATACTATACATTATTTTAAATAAGGAAATTGTGAAATAACACAAATCAATGTGACAAAATTCACTTGCGCACGCCAGGATTTGAACTCGCGACTTCCGGCTTGATAGTCGAGAGCCTTACCTCTCTACCTCTTACATTATTTAAAAACGCATTAAAATTAATATTAATCTAAAGTTTTTAATATAATAAAAGAAATATCGGGATTAAGGCGATGCCATACGTAGTAATGTAAAATCATGTGTTTTTGTTTTGAAAATTTGGTCGCCTAGAAATGTTTCAGATGCTTTAATTAAATACTGCGAGTAGAATACATCTTGGCCTTTGAAATAATCGAGTATTTTTTAGATACGCCTTTTTATAAGCTCAGAAAAACATAATGTATAAGAGCTATGAAAACTGCTTTAAAGTTAAAAATCTCCTACTTACGAACCCATTTTCGGTTATGATTTTATTGTATAGTGTCGCAAATTAAGTTATTTATGAAATGATCGAAAAAAAATTAAATATTTATACCTGAACATCCACAAAATAAAATAAAAGGCACTTTTTTGCCTTGATTTTTTCTTGCATAAATCAAAACAGGCGGATGGTGCTAAGCGGGAATTTAAACCTTATCGCCATCTACGTAAGGGTTGTTATTGATAGCGGCTCAATTTAAAATATTACACAACGTAGTGCATCGCCTTAACATACTTTATTTATTCTCCATGCTGTCATTATTGGTTTTGAAACAAAGTGGATTCATTGTTGAATGCTTACATTAGATCATTCGACAACTACTTATTTTTAGCAACTGTGGCAATTCACACAGTCAAATACAAAACTTTTATAACAATGTAAAATATATTATAATAAATGACTGGTAAGTTTTAGAACCGGAGTCGACATGCCATTGCGATTTCGATTTTCAGTTCGCCAATCTAATAATAGTTTCCAATTCGACGATAAAAGAAAACAAATTAAAAACCCTTTGGCCTGTTGTTTACCCTACCTACATAAAATTTAAATACTACGACAATGAATTATTTCGTTGCGTTTAGCCTGTGTCTTTTAATTTTATTCATTTTGTTCTGAACATTGTTAAACAGATGACATATTTTGTCAGAAGGTTGGAGTATTTCTGCTATTCAATAAAATCCAAATAAATGGTTTATTTCTGAACGTATCCCAAAACTGAAATCTGGTTTTTAAAGGTGATGAAATATGCTTCCAAAATTTGCTGTCCAATATAATTTTTTTAAATTTTAAATGCTTACATAAAAACATATTAAATGGCTCACTTTACTTTTTTAGGTAACTATAATTACTGATAACGAAAAACCAATAAAAACTTATTTATTTTATTTAATGTATAACAACATTAACTTCTCTTCACTTTTTGTCTTTTTTTAAAATATTTAATAAAAATTTAGGAAAAGGTTGATTTTTTTCAAAATTGCGATCGAAAAATTTGGTTTCATTTTAAGGTGCACATTATAATTTTTATGTAGTTGACATCTAGATTTAAATATAAAGCTTGATATTATCTCTTTCTAACGCCGTTTAGATCATATTTCTCACCATAGGAGTAATGGAAACCCAACGATTTCTGGGAGACCGTTTAAGTTGTTCCCAAAAGCGAACAAATTATCCTGTAGGGTTAAGTACATATTATATAGCTAACTTTTGAATAATGTTAGACAGTATAATATACCGGTTGTTGCAATCCATGTGTTACAGTTGCGTGCCATCCATATTAAGCGGTTTTGGGTAGGTTATTAGGCGTGATGTGCATGCATAATTTTGGTACATATTTTGCAAACGTACGCCACTTGGGTACAAGTGGCGTGCAATAACAAACGGATATTTATGTATAAGAAAAAAATAACAAGTAAAAACTAAAGTTTTTCTAAAACTTTAAGGTTGGTTTGAGGATTTAACTATCCTACCCAGGAACTGGAGTCGACAACTCTACCAAAACTCGCCAAATGCCGACCGGGTACGACCGATATTTATTTAGTATATTAACATAATATCATCCGATTTCAGAGAAATGCGTATATATCTGTGTGTAAGTGATTGTGACAAAAGTTCATAGATTGCATTGTCATCGACGATGAATCATTTTTTTTTTTAAATTTAATTTTTTTTTAATTTTTTTTTTTTTAAAAAGAAAGACAAACATTCCCGGGTTACGAATAACCTGACTATATTTGAAAATCTCCTACTACCACCACAGTAAGCTGAAAATGTTGCTTGTGTTGTGATGGAGGACTTAGCCAGCCGAGGAATTGAACACACTACGCCCGAGTGAGACCCAAGCGCGATGTCAACTCGGCCACCGACCGGTCAAATCTGTCGAGTTTCTGCTTGATCCGATGTCGGAAAGTGGAATAAATCAAATACCTAATAATATTAATAACACCTCCAACTTCTGACGTTTCCCATACATTCTGATGGCAACACGCTACACTAGCGCCTCCTAGCGGCACGAGTTGTGCTCCTTGGTTTTCTCTCTTACATTTTAATGGATTTTATTTGAAACATATTCTTTGTCGACGAAAAAAAAAGCTTTATTTTTGCTTAAACATAAACAAAAATTATGGCGGCTATTAACTCTGTCTTTGATGGTTCAGAAGGATAATTAAATATTTATATAATTGTAAGACATTCGAAAAATAATTAAGGCGTAAAAATGTTTTATATATTATTGTTACATATCAATATATGCAATATATTGAATATTAAAATCGGTAACATTGATACAGAATAATGAACTAACACAGCTTTGCTGAATTTTCCCTACAATTTTAATAATTATGTGTTTCATTGTATATTTCACATTAAACGTACCTAATCAAAAACATTTAATTTGCTAACATTTAACTAACTAATATTACATTTCACCAACTAAACTGTCAATGTTTGGCATTCTGATAAACGACGAGGAGTATTTTTGTGACTTGTAATTATCACACCCGTAAACTGCACAGACAGAACCTACTTTTTTGGATGTTCTTACATATTTTTTTAACAATATTGATCAAAATAAATTTAAAAAGCGCATAACACCGCCACCCAGTACTAAATAAATTCAATATGCCCCCCATTGAAAGAAATGTCAGACAATAGTCTACACTTTTCACTGGAGTAAGACGTATTATAGGGATTTTTACAGGGAATTTGATTGAATTTAGCTTACATGATTCGAATTTATACGTTACCGAAAACAAAATAAAAATTCGAACATATGTATTTAATAAGACCACTTATTTCAAGACAAATAATTCAAAGTGATAGCACGTCGCTGCCTTATCAATATGTTGACAGTACCTTGATGATGCTGGTAGTATATTTAACATGTTGCCTAATGTTGGCCTACCATATAATGGGAAGATATAAACATCAATTCCCTTCAACACGGTGCCGAATTTACATAAACGTGAGATTCGGTTGAGAGATAAAGTCGACGGCGAATTTACGATTAAGAAATATGTCAAATAAATTATGCACATTGTGTTCGGTAGCCACAAGTTTATTTGGTTTATTTATTACGTAGAGACATAATAGGGATTAGTATGTTAGCGAGGTTAGCCAAATGTTACATGAAAAAAAGATTACCAAAGAAAAATAGACAATATTATTATTGTAAGGAAGTAATACTTTTTTACGTTGTTTTTGATCGTTGAATGAGCGTAGCGAAGTCCTGTTTTTACTCGACTGTTTTGCATTTAGTAGTATTTTTATTAATTTGGGTGTACTTTTTGTTTCGGTTGATACATTTAGAATCAAATTCATTAACTTATAATTTTTCAGTAAATGTCAATAACGACATATTATAATGTATGCATATGCTTAAGTATTCATAATATATATATTTTTTTTTTACCATAATTCCTGCATTATTTTTTTTGGATTTACGCCGAGCCGTATTTTAAAACGGAATATATTTTGTAAGCTATCGAAAATTATAGAAAAAAAAATTACAAATAATTAATATGATGAATATGGAATATTATTAGTAAAACATGTAACAGTAACATAAAATAATAGATAAACTGGAACAATAATATATGTATGTAAGACAAATCACAGTTATCAAATAAAACTAATTACCAACGCTTCTATATTTTGTCAGATTCAACAAAGAGCTGGTGTAGATTAAAGATTAAGCTTAGTTCTATAAATGGAGTCAATAAATATATCAATCGTACCCCCAAATCTTGTTGCTCAGATCATGCATCCTATTGGTTAGTGAGTGTGTCTGATAGTTGGTTGTGTATGTATTGCGGAAGAATGTTATGTTTTGGCTTGTGTTCCTAGTTGGTACATGAAATTTAATAGTGGCAACGATGGAAGAACTGTCAATTAAGTTGTTAATGACTCTGTGTAACACAACCAGTTTTGGCATTATTCTCCCGTATGACAGTGTTATGTTTTACTTAATTTTGTTATGTTTAATTTTGAGTTACTGTTGTTTTTATTTTAATTTATAATCTTATTTTAAAAGCCGAATTGGGCGTTAGTAAATAAAAGATGGTGGCAGTTTTAATTTTATCAAAGTAAGAACGTCGTACTGATTTGGACTTTCTTATTCGTTGTTTGTTTCAACATTATGGTAATTACTTTCTTGAAATAAATAGATATTTTAAAATTTGTTGTTGAGATAGTGGCGCCTCTTTGGGCAAATTGTATAATTCACCATTCACAATTGTATAATGTACCCATAAGAGCTACTCGTTCTAAAATCCTCTTTAATTGTAACAATTCTAAGACTGAACATTTCAAACACTCGCTTGTACCTAGATTACATGAAATTAGTAATAGGTACGCAGATGTAGCGGATCTGTTTAACTGCACAGAAGCTAGGTACAAAAAGGCTTTAATATCATATCTTTTAAATCATGACCAATAAAATGTAAGTCTACGCATACTTACGTAAAAAGTCAAATAAATATGTACATAAAATGAACTGCCTGGTGCAACTGAGGAAACTTGGGTCAATAATAATAGTCAATACGGTGAACCAACAGCTTGATTGGCACTTACCTACTTTCAACCAAAACCAGAAAATAAATGCATAAATTTTAGCTATTGTAATATATTATATCATGTATCATGTAGCTATTGTAATATATTATATCACTATCATATATTTCAATCAATATTAATCTAACCTAGTCTACCTATAAGTTTTGCATGTACTTGTATCTCTAACTTTTTATATCCATCTAGAGTTTCGGTTAATTGTATATTTTCTGATGTCACTGTTTATAATTTACTGTATATGCTATATTTTATACCGTTGATATTAAAAATAAATAAATAATTCTTTATTTGAAAATGTTACATTCAAAAAATATTATGGTTTTAAATATTAAATAAGTAGGGATTTACGTACCTACTACCAAATCTTACAATTTCAATGTGTGGTTTGATTTATTGAATAAGAAAAATTAGAAACATAACTTTTGGACGCGTGGTCTACTGATCAGAAAACTACTAGGAAATAGCAAAGTTAAACAAGTATTAACCAAACAAAATGATAACTAAGTTTGGTCCAAAATCTCAAGCTCGGTATCACTTAAACCACTAAACGTGTTTATCAGCGGTAAACAAAACGATCTCATTATGATACTCTCAGTAACAGTTTGGTGACCTACTTCTAAACCTTGCTCTCCCCATCTCTTTCTCATCCTTACTCACTTTAGGCACAAAGTATACCCCACACTATGCACGGAGAAAAATGAGTATTGCAAATTTATTGAGAGTCTCTTTAAATTATTCGTAAGCCGGTTAAAACGGGATTTCAGTCCTAACAAATAAATAAACAGCTAATAAACTTTAAGTCATTAAAATGTCGGAAAACGTGCATTAGGTTTGATAATATATCAAGAAATATGCGAAAAGATTAGTATTTTCATGAACACTATTCCAACATCATAATAATATATTCGTAATTTACTAAAATTTTACCAGGAAACCTGTTAAATCGTAAGGCCTGCAATCCCGTTTTTAACCGGATTTTCAACAATTTGAAGAGATTTTTAATAGATTAGCAATACTTATATTTCTTACATATATTTTTCTCTGTGTGGTTGCCACAGTCTCAAGTCTCAGAGAAAGCTGAGAGTTGTATGGACCGGTAAAATAAATAAATAGCTAAAAAAAAAAACAAAAATTCTAATTTTACGAAATAATTTATATAAATAAGGAATAAATAAAAAATAAAATGAATTAATTAATAAAAACGGATATTACCTCACTTCCCGACATCTGATCGAGTTGGAACTCAGCTTATAGACTCGTTGCCGACGACAACTTTGGTGGCTCTTATGCACACTGTGATGGACTCGACCTGGAATAATTTTTTTCGTTTATTGAAGAAATTAATGAATTCTGGTCTCTCCAATCAAAACGCAAACAGAGGTGGCATGTAGTGAAGATACTAGGTCAATTAAAAGGTCAGGGGCTTGGTAATTTTTTTTGGATATTCGCCAAAGGATGAAATGCCACCAATCAGAATGGTCGATGAAATATCGTATACACAAAGTTTTCTGTAATAAAATTTACAGAAGTAAATATTATTTACTATTTGGGAGGCGGCTTTGAGTACCGCCGCCCGGAAACCATTTATTGGATAACCAACACCTCTGCCATAGATCACCCCAAATCGTTCGCTAAGTTTGGTGACTTAGCAGGGGTGCCCGGGTTCATCGGGTGAGGTGTGTTCACGTTGCGCCTACCCACCAGCTAAGTGGCGTGCTGGATCGGGAGAGGTTGGTTTGGGGAGATCCTTTGACTCCTCCAACTGATCTCTCTCGACACATCGCCTTGCACTGCAGCGGGAAGGATATATCATACGTACGTCACTCCTAAACACACATCCCTAGATTCCTACCTATCCATCATACCATTTCCCTTATCAGAAATTCCTCTCCTTCCTTTCCTTAAAAAAACCATTTACTTTTCAAATTACTTTATAATTTACGTGTTGATTTTATTAATTGATAAAATTTCAACAAAAACTGTCAAATTGATTGCGAGTCGTAAAACACAAGACATAATTGCAGAATTGTCTATGAAAACCTCGTGGTAAAGCTCTCGACTAGCAATCTGAAGGTCGCGGGTTCGAACCCCGACCTGCGCAAGTTAATTTTATTCGACTGTTTGAGTTATTTCACTATTTAATCATTTAAATTTTGCAAGGTATATTTAACTGGAATATACTCTCAGTATCGCCCTGATGTAAGAACACCATTCAGAATTGAAACGTTGCTTGAAATGGCTTTAGCCGTGTTTGGTGACCAGATTTGAATATCCTGGTATTTCCCTAACATCTACTTCCACATCTTCCTTCAGCCTCACAACAAACCCCATTTGGGCATTCCATTGTCTCACTGTCTCCAGATGGTGTGGAGCAGTTGAGACTCTTGTGCGAAATTCACTTAATTTTTCCTCCAAACCCTTATGTTTGCAAATACGCCCTTTTGATTTTGCAGAGACAAATTAGTTGTACGAAGGTTCTAAATAATTTATATTCCTTAAACGTTACTTATTTTCTTAGTAGGTACCTACTTGAGTGTGTGAACGAAGTCTCAAACACTTTCTTGTAGACATTTTGTACTCTTGTAGAACAATTGAAAGCTGTCGATGTGCTGTTCCATGTTCAAGTTGTCAATTCAAATATTTAAATTTAGAAGTGTCAGTTGTTCACATTGATCGGTTTGATTGTGTTAAATATTTCGTTTAGCGTTGCGCGACTGATTTTCAAAGGAATTTGATCAAATATTTGGCGAAAAAATACAGCGTAAATACTTATTGAAGTTTTAGACAGGGGGTTTATTGTAAGTAATCTGGATTTAAAACAGAAGATATTACCTACTAATGTTTTTTTTCATTAAGAATGCCACGTCAAATAGTAAAGTTTTTATCATATCAATATTGTATTTTATGTAACTGACGGCCTCCGAAGGGGTTAAGCTCTCAACTAGAAATCCGAAAGTCACGGGTTCAAATCCCAACTGAATTTTATTTGATTGATTTGGGTTATTTCACAATCATTTAATCATTAAAATTAATACAAGGTTTGGTTTTAAAGTGTTGTCAGTATCGCCATGGTGTACCATTCAGCGTTGTTTAAGATCTTAATAGACGGGAACTTCCTCACCTTCCTATTTTCCGTCTATTTCACTTCTCCGCTAACTTCAGTCTCACAATATACCCCAATCGGGGATGCCATAGTCGCACTGGCTCCACGCGATTGTGAGCAGTAGGGATTCTTGTGCGGTATTACGAGTACATGAACGTTACTTACAGACAGCTTAGCAACTATCTTTTGTCTTACGTCACAAAATAGTATTACACCCCCAAGATCTCTCTATACTTCTACTTTGCTCTATTTCCTATCAACTTGTTCTAATTGTACCCACTTAACCAAACACTTTCGTGTCACCTTGCTTGTTCATTTCATATCATTGTCTTTATTATATTTAAATCTTCAATACACACATGTTATTCACTTACTTTTACAATTTGTTTTGGTTCTACTTCGTTTTCTGTATCTGTAAGATTTATAAATTAGAACTTTTCTCTGTTATATTATATTGGGTTATTACTGTTTTTATTTATTTAGAATTGACGGCACTAGTGCCATTTACATACATAAGTTTTGTTTTTTTACACATACGTAGTACAGAATTAAATTTTGATGAGTGAAAAACTAAAGAATTAAATTTCGATGAGTGAAAAATTAAAGTATTGAATTAAAACATAACAAATAAAATAACAGTTTAGAAAGAAGCAATAACATCAACTTGTAAAGTAGTGATCTCATTAAAATAAGTGGCGTTAAAATGTGTTATTGGTGCAACTTTATACTTCACAAGGGGCATATTAAGAGTATCTGCGATTTTAGCATCAAAGTTCCCAAGTTTGTGCAATCTATTTATAACTGAGTTATATCCTGATACTGTGGTATAATATAATTTATGGACAATATGAAAAATAAATAAATAAATATGGGGACGCATGAATCTTATCCGAGGTTCATGCACCGTATGAACTCACCCGAGATAACGAATAGATTTAGCCTAGAACCAGACTTTACGCAAATCTTGCAATAGTCAGTTTTAATAAAGTGCACAGGTAACTAAATTTTTTGACCATTCCACTTGGAATGCCATTACTATACAATTATTCATTCCTGAAAACTTCGGCCCAAAACTTCACAGCGACTGTAAAACCAATGTTCCATCACAGCACAGCATGACAAGAGGTATGGTGCTATTCAAGGAAGTTTTTAAAACGAGATTAATTAAATAAATTACTCCTTAAACAACCTGATTTTCTTTCTATATCTATCTTACCAAATGTTAAGTTTATTAAAATTAGACATATATTCATATTGTACATATATTCATATTCCGATGAGTCAGTACTAACGAATGGTTTTATCGTAAAGATTAATTCTATACAATCTTAAATATTTTAGGCCACAAGTGGGGTTTCTCAAGGATCCCACCTCGACCCAATATTATTTTTTTTATTCATTAATGAAATTGTTGACCAATTTAATGATGTAGAAAATCTGCAATTTTCTGATGACATATTGTACCATAAATGGTTGACTAATAACTAACTTTGCTAAAAGCAGCGGCTTTTGTCTACCGACTATCGGAATCAAATCATGACCGTGCTCGGGAACATCGTTAACTGACCATATATGACGGATTTCGTCAATATTGTATTGACATAGGGCTTTATGGATCGGTATAAAATCTTCGGTAGTTACGCCTATCGATCCGACATTGTAAAGTTATCGATTTCTCTGTGCTAGACCCCCTGAAGTGCAATGTTTAACTTGTACAAAAGAGAACCCGTCTTCTATAATTACAATGAATTATTTAAGTAAGATGACTTGACTATTATGCAGGAATCACACGAGGATCGTACAATACTGTCTTGTCCCATCTCCGGAACCATTATCCTAGTGTGAATAGTAGTTTGGAGGACAGCGTTTAAACGTTTACTAAAAATGTTTAAAAAAATCGTTTTCCATTTCTTCTGTGAAAATAAATACAACGATTACTCAAACACATTTCAAAGATATTTTCATGGAAAAAATTCACTTCTTCTGCCTTAGAACCTAATGAGATAGATCCACACTTTCAGATTCCATTAAAATGTAGCTTCTGCATCTCCTGTACTTTGCAAGTTCCGGAAGCACAACAGTGCACATAGCACAGTAGTGCAAACTGTACCATGCAACTGTATGCGTCCCTGGTAAAGAGGAGCGATAATATGGTTTACAAGGAAACGGGAATGAAAAGATGTACTTGCAAAAGAGCCAAGGTGAGGTATGATTAACCCATTTCTTCCCCCTACTAAAAGCCTTACAAAACCAAAGGAAATGTGTAAGTCTGTAAAGGCGTGCTATATTTTATGTGGAAAAGACGTCTGTGATATTGGAGCATTTGAAGTTTTATAGGTCATCCACGTTCGGATTTTAAGGTCAATGGGGGTATTTCATTAAAGTCAATGCCACCCAGAAGTCTCAATGATGAAATCTTGTTACATTATGCCAACTTATAGATAGGATATTAATTGTGTGTACTAGAGAAGAACTCTTGACTAGTATTTGTTGACGTGGAAGTTATAATAATATTGGTAAATTTACATACATTTTATATTTACGTATTGATTGATAAACCAAGTGTTACTAGTATAAAGTGCAAATTTTTTATTTTTTTTGGAAATCTTAACCTCAAATTGTATTATTTAATTATTAAAGACCATATTAGCGAATCTTAAACGAAAATTTGTAACAGAAAAATATATGGTGGAGTGGCGCCCCGGCAAATAGACGGTCCTAGGTTCAAGTCCTTGATACGACTGTCTCTTCTTCTGTTTCTAATTTTCGTTTAAGAATTATTTATTGTCTTCAATAATTCATATTGTTAGTACTTTTTAAAACGATGGTTTGGTGCGCATTTGGTAGCAAAAAACATAGTGCAATATTAAACAGAGAATATTATTGCCAAAAAAATATATAAAAGCACTACATACCACCAATTAGTGTCTTTTATAAAATATTATGTAGGTGTTATGTGTGAAGTGGGAACCTAGAACAGAAAGTATGTACTGATAAAACTTAATAACAATTGTACATGAACACAATAGTAAATATTAAAAAAATGGTTTCATTACTTGAATTACATGTACCTCTGTAACATTTCCAGAATTATACAAGAACAGGAATTACTTATGAACGAAATTATACATGGAGAGAAAACCTTCATAAATTATACCTACTAGAATTACAATTGTCAAAAACTTATTGACATCAAATATTGCTAATTTATTAAAAAATCTAGTCAAAATATTCTTATTCCTCTCAAAAACGGGACTGCCGGCCTTTATTGAATGAATTGACAAATTTCCTAATAAACTATTGGTAAAACACGAAATTGTTAGGAGGACATCGGAACACATGTTGTCGAATTTCGTCATTATATTTATTAGGAAAAGCTCAGCTGCATGAACACGTGTTCGATATATTCTGAATTGAATTTTTTTTACTAGGAAATGGTTTGCCATCACGTTTTTAACACGATTTTAACAAATCGGCCAAATTCATTTTTCTCCGGGTAATTTAACTTTACCTTATCTAACTTTTGTTTTTTTTTTTAATGTATTTGTATTTGTGTGCCAACACTTAAAATTATTTTTTTCACATGTGTTATACCAGTAGGTTTAATTCTATTATATAATTATTGTCTTCATGTGTAATTTCGTCATTTGAAATGAAATTCACTAGGTTGAACTTGAGTATATCTTATGAAGATTATTATTCAGCAATATAATCCTTAAATAATGTTTATTTAGTTTACACGTCAAAAAATGCCAACGCAGCGAATCTATAGCATCCTGATGCCGTGAAACATTGGGTAGTGAAATAAAAAAAAAAAAACTGGAAAAGAATTTGGAGTTTTCGAAAGCTTTTATGAATTATTGTAAACACGATCTCTCACGCGTTCCATTCGATTCGCTAATAAAATCTCGCGGAATTCATACATAACGTAAAATTAAGGTTCTATTATTTGGGAGACAAATGTCGAAGAGGTTGAAAGAGTTTTACGAATCGAGTTAATTTCATCCCTTGCAATGAAAAGACTTTTACAACCCTGTCGTTCTGGCATTTATGTATCCTTCGTAATACGCCATACATGTGTTTAAACTGAACATACTTGTAAGTAGATGTAGACTGTACAAAACGATATTGAATACATAACGTGGAACGTCATGCACATATTGTACATATATTCATATTCCGATGAGTCAGTACTTCCGCATGGTTTTTATCGTAAAGATTAATTCTATACAATCTTAAATATTTTAGGCCACAAGTGGGGTTCCTCAAGGATACCACCTCGACCCAATATTATTTTTTTTATTCATTAATGACATTGTTGACCAATTTAATGATGTAGAAAATCTGCAATTTTCTGATGACTTAAAAATAAATAAAAGAAAGCGAAATGCATACGATTGCCAAATTTTTCAGAAAAATATAGAAACTTCATCAATGGTATGAACAAATTAATCGAACATTCAGAAATATCAAGTAAGATGATTTTCAAGAAATCATTAAAATATGTTACATGAATATTTATAAAATAATATTAAATTTATACCAGTGTCACAAATTTGAGACTTGGGTGTAATATTCTATGAAAACTTGACAATCATTTCACACATCATTTATATTACTAATACGGCTTTGAAGATGCTAGGCATACTTTGCAGAACTTTAACTGATTTACAGTTCTAAGATTATACGAGAACCCTCTATATTTCATAAGTCAGAAGTCAAGTTGAATATAATTCACATATTTAGTCCCATTTGTATAAAGTTCACCATAACAATATAGAAAGAAGAAATTTCTAAGGAACGCAAATTTTAAGCTCAAAATTACAATCGAATACATTAATTACGTCAGTTTGATGAATCAATTGCATCTAATAACACTGTCTAACAAGATAATTATGTCAGAGCTAGTTGTGTTACACAGAGTCATTAACATATTAATTGACAGTCGTGGTATCGTTGCCACTATTAAATTCCATATGCCGACTAGGAATACAAGAAAAAATGTAACATTCTTCTGTAATACATACACAAACAACTATCAGACACACTCACTAACCAATAGGATGCATTATCTGGGCAACAAGTTTGGGGGAACGATTGATATATTTATTGACTCTAATTGAATATCTTGATGTAAGAGTTCACCATTCAAATATCTTTTAGCTTAACATGCTATTTAGTTGCGATATTATAATATATTAACATCACAAAATACACTATTCCACTGCAGCATACCTAAACGCAACTACATACATTGCTCACTTCCCAATAAAGCTGTTCCAAACTTTGGAAATCCAATAGATCCTTAGGTTATATTGACATATTCAATAATAAATTGGAAAATTTTGTGGATCATAATGTAAAACATTTATTCCAACAATATTTATTTATTTATTGGATGATTTGTATAGCGCCGCTTTTGTGAGATATCACCTCAGCGGCGTTTTACAGTTAATGCAGATATTACAAAAAACCTTCTGTTTTATTTTTGTAAACATATATCCGATCACTGATTTTTTTAAATATCTTGAATTTTTATTTTTTGTGTGTATTTTTACTATTTCATTCTTGTGTTATTATTTATTTCTTATGTTTCAAAATTACCGGGCATGTTAAAGTTGTAGGTACTACCTGCATTTAAAAGCTCTCTGGACGTTAAGTAAATAAATTATACTTGTTAGTTACACAAGACACGGCGTTAATAGTGTTCAAGGCGTTGTGGATTTCTTATGTTTGCTTCATCGAAACGAATAATCTTGCAATGATGTTTACATTTATTGTTGCTGTTTAGAATTCAGTGTGGCCAATTAAACTATATTTTTAAACTGTAAACTGATGAATTGACCAAAATGTCAAAAAGAAGCAGCGCAATTAATTCTCCAATTTTTAAAAATCATGTCTTTACTTTAGTCAGTATTTTAAAAGGTATACGCCAAAAATATGGGAAAAATTAGTTGCAAGATGATATGGTTAATTCTGAATTTAAAATATGAGGTCCCAATGGTCGAGTGGTTTAAGACGCCTGTTCCAGTAATACAAGAGATCCTGGGGCTGATTCCTAGTTGTGACCGTTATCTTTCTACATTTCTGTAGTTTGTCCTGTTTCTTGTTTCGTTTGGATTTTTTAGTATTATCTTCTTCTTCAATGATAAATTTATAAACTCACATTAGCTGCAAATAATCGCTCAACAGATATTTCATATTTCCGAAGTTAAAATCATCAACTGAAACCTTAAAGTTGTCCGTTAGAGTTAATTTAACCCAAACAACTTCGGCAAAATTCTGCTGTTAAGAGACAAAGCAGTCAGAAAGCTTGGTAGGTCGATATTTAGCTGAAATCTCTAAATGGAGGCTTTTGTAACGTAAATTAGTTCGATGAAACACTGTAAGTTTGTTGTTATTTGATGGAGTTTTAAGCGAATTATAAAAGCTTGGTTATGTTTGAGTGCATGTGTGATTTGCAGGAAGGTTTGGGAATTCGAATGATGTTTGGGAATTTATTTTTACCAAGTTTAATTTGTTGAATCTCGATATAGTTTTAAGTTTTTCTTTTCTATATTCAACTAGCTATTGTACCCGGCGTTGCTCGGGGTAAAGTTATAAGGTTGTGAATTCTTATGAGTACCTGATTACAGGTTGCATTTTTAAGACGGAAATAATATGATGGTATTGTAATTGATTATATTTCACTAGATCGTACAATGTTTTTATCGGACATAAATTTACAATAAACCTCATTCTTAGTTCATCACTTACGTATTATTTTACCATAAATAATTATTTGAGTCAAGTCTTCCTCGGAAATCCCCGACTTTATCTACTATTCACTTCACGAATAATCTTGCAATGATGTTTTTTTTTTTTTTTTTTTTTTTTTTTTTTTATTTGGTACATTATTTTGTTACAATTTATGTTTTCCAGTAATGTAGGCCTCACTGGGTGGCTTGCCCGTGCTGAGGCCTTCATTTTATAATATGAAAATCTAAGATAGTAAATTTGAAAAGAAAATAATAAATTTAA
Source organism: Hesperophylax magnus (assembly GCA_026573805.1). Taxonomy (NCBI): domain Eukaryota; kingdom Metazoa; phylum Arthropoda; class Insecta; order Trichoptera; family Limnephilidae; genus Hesperophylax; species Hesperophylax magnus. The sequence continues at coordinate 2,114,875 of JAIUSX010000081.1, forward strand.
AATTAAAAATTAAAAATAAAAATACATAATAATACATTTAAAATTAAAAAAATAATACAATGAAAATAATCTTGTGTGTTTGTGAGTGATGTGTGTTTATGTTGGTTTTGTGTGTTACGTGTAGGTTTTATTTTTATTTTATGCTATGACATTTTGGTAATATTGTCTTTTTTGTTGTTTAATCCATTTTGTAATTTTGTGTGTGAATTTATTTTTATTTTCCTCAATTTTAATTTCAATTTTTAGACTGTTGAAAGCTTTTATTGCATGGTATTGGTAGTGTCTTTGTCCAAAGGTTGAATTTACTGTTGGAGTTTTAATGTTTTCTTTGTACGCTTGTCTAACTGGTCTGTTAGTGTTATTTTGTGTGTGTTGAAATTTATTTTTTTTTGTTAAAAATGTAGTTTAGTAGTGTTTTAATGTATAATTGGCGTATATCTAGTACGTCACAGCTGTTGAATATTTGGTCTGTATCGGTCAGTCTATGTTTTTTTAGTATTACCTTTAAGATCGTTTTCTGTGCGGTTTCTATGTAATTGATAGCCGAGTTTGTTGCTCCTCCCCAAGCAATAATTCCATATTCTATTATTGATTGGCAGAGTGCAAAATATATTGTTTTCAATTGTTTTATTTTATATATGTTTCTTATGTTAAGGAAAATGTGTATTGTTTTGAGAAGTTTATTTGTGATTTGTTTGATGTGAGGTATCCATCTAAGGTTATGGTCAATTACGATTCCTAGATACTTTATTTGATCTGTTTTTTCTAGAGGAGGGCAATCGCAGATGTTGGTGTTTAAACATTCGTGTATTTTTATGGTGTTTGTATTGTTTTTTGGCTGTCCCGTGCTATTTATACTGTATGTTGTGAATTTTGTCTTTGATATGTTAAGTGTAAGTATGTTTGAGTCTAGCCTTAGTCTAGCCTCTTCTAGTCTAGTCTAGTCTAGTCTAGTTTACATTTATTGTTGCTGTTTAGAATTCAGTGTGGCCAATTAAACTATATTTTTAAACTGTAAACTGATGAATTGACCAAAATGTCAAAAAGAAGCAGCGCAATTAATTCTCCAATTTTTAAAAATCATGTATGAGTATTGTCGCATGTCTTGCGGCGAGCGGTCGCCTAACGAGACGGACTCTGTAAAACTGTCTACAAATATAAAATTAACACCTTCGGGACCATGTTCCAACATGGAACTCAAAATTCATATTGAAAAAATACTGTCAGAACTCAACAAAATTGGCAGTACAAAAGCTGCCAAAGAAGCTAAAACTGAAATTGAAGCTATATTAATCAACATCGAAGATTCATGGAAGCTTGAGATAAAGTCACTACAAAACACAATAATTTGTCTACAAAATAAAGTGATTCAAGATCAAGATGATTATATCAAAAAATTAGAAAAATTAATAAAAAAAGGAACAAATGAAGAAAATAAAAATGAAGTTAAAAGCTATGCAATGGTGGTAAGGGAAAAATTTCACCCAATACCGAAAGCAAATTTTGCTTTACTAATTACATCAAAAGAAGACAAACCTGCAGATGAAATCGAAAAAATATTAAAAGACAAAATAAAACTATCCAAACTAGGAATAGGAATTTCTGGACTAAAAAAAACATATCAAAACAAAATAATACTAACATGTGAGAAACAAAATGACACCGAAAAAATAATAAACGAAATCAACAAAAACCCGGATATTGGAATACACGCTAATGAAATAAAGAAAAAAAAACCATGCATTATCATTAAGGGTGTTGATGCTGGCTACAAAAAAGAAGAACTCCTAACAGATTTGATAAATCAAAATGAAGACCTAAAAAATGCCATGACCTCGGAAACAGACAATGAACCAATCGTTGTTAAAAAAAAGCTGAAGAATAAAAAATCGGATAAATTAGCAAATTTCATCATCCAAACAACTGCAAAACTGAGAAAAATAATAATATCTAAAGAAAGAATTAATATTGGATATACAAGAGCACACGTAGAAGACTGTGATCCACTGATGCAATGCTATCATTGCCTTGGATACGGATACACCTCACTGAGATGCCTCGACAACATGAAGAATCCCAGATGCCTTCACTGTGCAGAAGAGCACAAAATACAAAACTGCACCAAAAAACAAGATTCTGCCAAATGCCACAACTGCACTAACAGAAAGGGGTATCAAAATGATCACGCTGCCAACAGTCACTTATGTGAATTCCGCAAAAAAATGATACAAAATGCCCAAATGCGAATTGAATATGAGTGAGTTGTATTTCGTATATTTATTTCTTTAAAAATGAATGATTTCTTCACTGAGGAATTAGATAAAACTCCTAATATTTCGGAATATATTTGTCACACTTTAAATGATTGTAATAAAGTCGTGGATAAAATATCAAATTCATTCTCAGTACTCCATTTGAATATCAGATCGATGAAACAAAATTTCAATGAATTTTTACTCTCAATTAATTTACTAAATCATAAACCGGACGTCATAGTGTTAACTGAAGCATTCACCAACGAATACAATAAATTTTGCATTCCAGAATATAGCTACTTCGTAACATCTTGTGCTATTAATAGAAATAGTGGTATTGTTGTATTTGTTAAATCTTGTTATTCAAACATCGCAGTGGAAGAAGTACCTATGCAGCGAGTTAATTGCTTAGATATTAATCTAAATGTAAATAAAATATGTTTTAATATTATTGCAATTTACCGAACACACGGATCAAACGAGTATACATTTATGGATGAATTAAGAAGCATTATATTATCAAAAAAAATAAACAGAACATAACAATAATCGGCGATTTCAACATAGATGTTTCAAATGAAAATAGTAACAAAATAAAAACTGAATTTATCAATTTTATGTCGGAAATGAATTTTATATTATGTATAAAAAAATATACTAGAGAAATTACGGGTCAACGTCCATCTTGTATCGATCACATATGGAGTAACACTAAAGATACCGACAAATTACATACGATAATATTAAAAAATAATATTACTGATCATCACACTTGCATCTATATACAAAAACTTAATATTAATAATCATATTGATTCAAAATGCAATACTTTTACAAAAAAGTCACTAAACCATCATAAATTAAGCCTAAAAATAAAAACAGAAACATGGCGTTCCGTATTAGAATCAACCTGTGCTGAAACATGCGCAAATATTTTTGATAATATTCTATGCAATTATATTACAGCATCAACAGATGTTAAAACTATAAAAATTAAATCAAAATTCAAAAAAATAAAACCATGGATTTCACATGGCTTAATCGTGTCTATTAGAAAAAAAGAAGAGCTATATCGCTTGACAAAGAAATTTCCCTTAGATAAAAAAATATACACATATTATAAAAAATTTAGGAACAAATTAACCTGTTTACTAAAAACCACTAAAGAAAACTTTTACAAAAATGAAATTGATGTGGCTAAACAAAATGTAAAACATATATGGAAAACAATAAATGAAATAAATAGTAGAAAAAACAAAAAAACTCAAATTAAAAAAATTAATATCGGAAAAAATTCTATTAATGCCTTAAAGGAACCGACAAAATGTGCTAATGCCTTCAATAAATATTTTCGCTAACGTCGGTCAAAATTTAGCTACACGGATCGATGAAAATTATAAAATAGATAATTTCGAAAAGGACTGCCTTAAACAAAATAATCTGTCAGTTTTCAAACCGGTAACAACAGATGACATAAAAAATATTATTAGTGAATTCAAAGGTGCATCTGCACCAGGGTTTGATGGAGTCACAGTAGAAATATTGAAAAATTATAATGAATTATTAAGCATTCCAATTACACACATTGTAAATATTAGTTTAAATAGTGGAATATTCCCCTCCGTTTATAAAAAATCTATTGTAACACCTGTTTTTAAATCTGGCAACCCTGAAGAAATATCAAATTATCGACCAATATCTCTTGTCTCAAACATTGCAAAAATTTTCGAAAAGATCGTAAAAAAGCAACTTTTGTACTATATTGAAAATAATAAAATAATTAGTCCTAGCCTATTTGGATTTAGAGAGAAACTAGGCACTCATGATGCCATTGCAGAACTAACTTCAACTATATACCGTGCATTAGATAAAAAAAATAAATGCCTTGGCATTTTCATTGATTTACGTAAGGCTTTTGATAGTATCTCCCATACAAAACTAATAAATAAATTAAATGATATCGGTATTATTGGTAAGGTAAGGTATTGGCTGAAAAGCTATCTAACTCAAAGAAACCAAAAAGTAAAATTAAATAACTCACTAAGCGTGGATGAAACTTTAGAATTTGGAATTCCCCAAGGGACTGTTATTGGACCAATTTTATTTATAATTTACGTTAACCATATGTTTAAATTATCACTTAATGGTAAACTTATATCCTTTGCTGACGACACTGCAATAATTATCGAAAAAAAGACATGGAACGAAATTACCAATGCAGCCAATCAAGATATGAAGGTTATAAAAAATTGGTTCGATGGCAATTTATTATCACTCAACACAGAAAAAACATATTGTATTCCTTTCACTCTACAAGAAGATGTGCCAAATAACCAAATTAACATAACAATTCATTCTAAAAATTGTGTAAATAACGGTACATGTAATACGGACTGCGCGAAACTAAATCATAAATCTAATATAAAATATCTTGGTATCTTAATAGATAAAAATGTTAAATGGAAAGACCACATTAATCTCACTGTTGAAAGAATAAGAAAACTTATCTATATTTTCTATAATATACGAAATATTTTAAATAAGAAAACTATCAAAATTGTCTATTTTGCATTAATTCAGTCCATATTGCAGTACGGGATTATCGGGTGGGGAGGGGCTTTTAAGGCTTCTTTACAGCCCATAATTACAATTCAAAGAATAATTATAAAAATCATCCTTAGGAAACCATATGACTCCCCTACTTTAGAGATATTTCGGGAATTTAATGTACCATCTATCACAGAATTGTATAAGAGAATCGCCTTATATCAAATTTATAAAGAATATTTTATTTATAAAATTCACCCCTCAGATAGCATAAGCAATAGATTCAAAACTAATGGCTTAATAGCCATTCCTATGCTTAGAACGACCACGGCTCAGCACCACTATTCATATTTAGGTGTCAGATGGTACAATATATTATCGTCCAAAAATAAAATTAGTGTAACCGAAACTGTGAATTATGAAAAATTCAAAAAGTTAATTAAGTCCCTAAAATTGGATACTGATATATTGTACCCCTAATTTTCTTACACTTACTCAATTTGTACAAAAACATATATTAATTTAACTGTCGTTAAAAAACTATTTTTCTAATTTGTTTACCTGATATATTGTACCCTTAATTTCCTCACGCTTTCTTAATCTGTAAGAATATATATTATTTTAATTATCCTTAAAAAGACACTTTTTTAATTTGTATACCTATGTTAATATTATGTTTGTATTTATATCAAAAGTTATGGATTATTGTTTAAAAAATCATTAGAACTAAATGTAAATACTCCTCCCATAAACACGAGCTCCTTGAGCTCAACTTATGGAGTAGTAGAATAAAAAACGAAAAAATTATGTATCTGTCTGCATATTGTTATCATTTATAATGTTAAATAATTTACAAGTAATAAATAAAAAAAAAATAAAATAAAAAAAGTATTATCCTGAAATTCATATTAGAGACTTTAATTCGATTCAGTATCTCATTCCAGTGCAGAGATAATCTCGATCGTCCCCGACTTCTTCTACCATCCAAATCACTCTCTAAACACTCATGTCACTAATAAGAACAAACTCTGAAATTTTCAGAGATATCGGATTAATTGTTTAGAAACGCTAACGGGACAAACAGAGCAACATTATTTTTTAAATATACGATAATATTATTATACCATCCACAAAAAAACATTTTATTTACAAAAAAAGTTCTGCTGTGTAATTATAATTTCGCCTTCTGAAGGTATTATCAATCTGTGGTGAAGACACTAACAGAATATATATTTACATTGTATCCTTAAAACTTATATGTTTTTGTATACATTTTTAAGTGTTTTTATTCATGCTTTATATTTTCCAATTCATTAATAGTTGTAACTTTATGGGAAAAAATGTCACGCGTATTGATAATTACACACCTCATTTTTTCCTGAGCTTTATTTGTAAAATGAATAATAATAATAATATTATTGAATTTATAAAAGAAAAACTGAACATTATTCATGGAAGAATATTAATGAAATTTTGAAAATGATAATAATCCTCCTCGACACGAGAGATTCCAGTAAGAATATCATTATATCTATTTTCACAAAAAAGGAAGAAAATAATTTATTTTTATTAAATGTGGGAAACCGCATAAAAGTCCCAACTGCTACCAACCGTCTGGAGCCAGTGAGACTATGGCCAATCGGGTATGTTGTGAGGCTAAAGATAGAGAGAAGGGGAAATAATTGTGTAAGAGGTAGGTGTGAGGTACCTGGCTATTCAGATCTGGTCATCATACAAGGCCAAAGCCATTTCAAGCAACGTTTCAATTCAGAATGGTGATCTTACACCAGGGCGATACTGAGAGTATCTTCTACTCTGGATTGTGCCGCAAATATACTATACATTATTTTTAATTATTAATTTGTGATAAAACATATATTAATGAAATAAAATTTACGTGCGTAAGACGGGATGTGATTCTTTTCCCTCGACCACAGAGGCCATCATTATTATTGTAAGAATTAAATTATTTTGGCGATTTTGTCACCTCAAGTATAGTTTTAAGTTTCAAACTACAACCTGTCCTATTTCTGTTATTCTTAAAAAAGTCACCCAGCTCAGATTTTCAATCAATTAATCAAAAGTAGCTAAGCCTTATTTGATTATGACGACGGTAGCTCGTTAGCAGATATTTTCCAATTCATGATAATTTCTATTGATAACAAATCTCTGTAATACAAGAAACAGGAAAACTGGACACATTTAACTTTATGCCCGCTGACGCAAAATTTTCGCCGTGCGCCAGATGATTTTTTTTTGCAATAACCTACTTGTTTTTAGCATAATTATATTTTAGTAAATTATACGGTCTTACCAAATAATGTGTTTATATATTTATAAAAAAAATGTTGGACTTTGGTCCGCTCTCAGACGTGGACAGAACTAATCCTAATCCCCCTGTTCTTTGCAGATCTCCAAAACCATGGGAAGGGAGATTGCGTTCCAGACCACAACCACGCCTACGTTACCCAAAGTGAAAAGTGCAAAAAATAATACAATGATAACATAGATAATATTGTTTATAAGTAAAAATGAAAAATGTTTATTGATTTATTTAGAATTTACCCACAAAGTTTTTATTTTATTTTTTTACATATACCTACATAGTGCAATATTAAATTTTGATGAGAAAAATTAAAGAATTAAATTAAGTTAAAACATGAAAGAAGCAATGACAATAGCCTGTTATGTAGTGACCTCATTAATATAAGTGGCGTTAAAATGTGTTATTAGTGCAGTCTTATACTTTACAAGGGGAATATAATAAGTATCTGCGAATTTAGCATAAAAATTCCCAAGTTTATTTTATAAGCAATCTATTTATAACTGAGTTATTATATCCTGAGACTGTGGTATGATTGTCACAATAATACATACTAGAGGACCTTGATCTAATGGTAGGTACATGAAATTGAATCAACATCAATATTTCTGGGCTATCCAACTGATAATTTATAATTGTGTATAAAATTTTTTCTTCTATCACTTAACTTAAGCAATTTCAATGAATGTAGTAAGAAATCATAATCTAAATGGAAATCAATTTATTACGCCAATCTTTAAAACAACTCAAATGCAAAACCATTATATTTACCAAGCCATAAAAAACTACAATAATCTCCCTTCCGAATTGCACTGTATTACGAACCAACAAGAACAAATAAATAAAATCAAACTTTTTTTCCAAAAAAAGTTATAGTAAAAAATATATATATATATATATATATATATTATTATATATAGTATACACATAACATAATATTATAACATAGAATCTAAGTAAGAATCATGGCTCCCTTATCAGGCACAAGAGCTCCTCTTTTCTGATAAGGTATACATGTCCAATTATGAACCTTAATATTATATTTTGCAAAATATGTATGTATTAATGTAACCCATATGATCTATATTAAAATAATAAAAAAATTGTTTCTAAAGGAATTCCAAGCCTAAAATTAATACACCTCAAACATTTGCGTTGGACTCTTTCAATGGTATTAATGTGATTATTAAAGACAGGTGACCAAATGAGTTGTATTCTACTGCTTTATATAGAGTAAAAAAAGAGAGAAAATATGTAATTATTGTTTAAGTGTGGGGGTGTTATGTCTGCACGAATGTTTACAAGATCTTATAAAAGGCGATGCACGTTAATTGTGTGCTCTTTTTTTGTGACAAGCAGCTCCCCAATAAATATCAGTACAAGATCACGTATCATTATTGTGTACGACCTTCACCCGCTACAATAACACTCAGCCTCTATACCACATTGGTACAGCTACATTTGGCATACATTACACAACCGTAAGCAGTGTTCCCGAAAAAGCTAGTTATATTCAGAGATACAATTATTTGAAAACATCTTTAAATATATTTTGGCACAGCACAGGTTAAGGATAGACATGTTAATAATATTTTTCATCCAAAGCTGGACATCGAACGAATTATGAAGAAGAAACAAAACGATACAAACTTACAATTTCTTTGAATTACAGCAAATACGACGTAGGTAAATTACGAAAATAGTTGAACCCAAAAAAAAATATTGTCACAAAAGCTCGTCAGGTTGTGATAATCCAAGGATAAGTTATTTTATCCCGGATACGCGTTAGTGCTCAAAACGCTTTAGTTTTTGCTCAAAATTATGTTTGACATGAAAGCTGGAAAAATGTCAGTTCGTACTTAAGTTACTAATCTAGGATTTAGCTGGCCCCATGCTAGACATGAGAAAGCCATTAGCGAGAAGTTAGGGTCGATACTAGCAGATGTGGTTCATTATTCTAGGGACAAAGTCAAAGAAAATTCTAGGTTTTTAATTATAACTATTTAAATTCTTTTTAAAGTCAATATTCAGATATTTTAATTTTATGGTGTTTTAAGTAAATATCTATAAAAATAAAAATGTAAATGTTCGTTTGTTAAAAATTTGAAGATTCCATCCCAGTGTAAGACTTAAAAAAAAATTCTTTAGATGGATTTCGAAAAAAGACTACTTCAAAAATATTTCATATTAAGCAAAGAGTCCTAAATATTATTTTTCGGGTTTATTTGAGGGCGCTCTCCGGCATGCTTTCATTTAAGCGATCAGGTATACGTTAGCCTAGCTGCTCTGCCCTTAAAACTTTAGGCTTTATATACACAAATAACCAGGACAATCAAATATATGCTAGACTTGAAGAAAATGAACAGCTCAAATAAGCGGAAGGCATACTGTATGGTGCTGGCATCGCTGATTAGCTTATAGATTATTCAGAAAAATTCCTTAAGGTGATGCTATACGTAGTAATGCAAAATTTTGTGTTGTTGGTTTTTTGGAGGCGTAAGTGCAGTACGCCTTGGATAGGTATGTGTGTGGGAGTAAATGCAGAGCAATAAGGCGAACACGTCTGATAGGAAGCTAGTGCGTTTATTAACTAAAGTCAAACAGGCAGTACAGGGTAATATATAATATGTTGAGGCGAGGGGAGCGGGGCGTGACGTAGCCGCTACATAGTGGAGAGGGGAGCGGAGTATGACGTAGCCGCTACATGCCTCCCCCCCTAGTGAAATGGTCATGAAATTTCACGAACAACAAACAAAACAAAAAAAAAAAAAAAAATACACATTACAAAAATTTTGGGTTGTACACTTTTTTTCACAATATTTTTAAAATCACTTTTCACAGCACAGGATGTTGACGGGGAAAGTTAACAGGATTGTCCCCTGCTTCACCTCGACCTGTAATCCTCTCCATGATGCTGGTTGTTATCTTGTTGCTGCAAAACTTCCACCCCATATAGGCTAGGGCGAAAACTACAATGGTGCACGCTAATATCAATGAGGTTATTGATATGTGGTGTGTTGTTGTCTGGCTGGAGGAATCTCCCCCGGCCTGGGCAATAACAATTTCTTCTTTCGATGCTTGTCCACCCATGATGCTTTTGTCTAAAGGTTGAAATTATTAATGAACATTCAGGAGAAGCGTACTGGTTTTTTTAAAGTTCGTCCGGCCCGTGTAATGTATTTTGCTGACGAGGGCACGGGTACAGGGTCACTGTTCGTTTGGGTTGACAGTCTAGTCGGTCTGTCTACAGCTGACTCAGTAGTTGGTCCGAAAAATGTATGATCAGCTGGTTTACTTTCGTTAGAAACATTTACTGGTTGAAAGAATGCCGGTTTAAGTCTATCAATTGATACGTTGACCTTTTTTGAATTGATAATAATGCAAAAATATTTCTCTTTTCGTTTGAAAACCTCGTACGGACCTTTATATGGTGGAGTAAGCGCTTTCTTTGCTTCGTTCCTAAGGAAAACATGGGAGCAAGTTGTTAACTCAGGGTGAATAAAAATGTGTCTTCGGTCTGTAATGACTCTTCCCTCTGGCCAAGATACATTTTGGAAATGGTCCATCAGTCTTCTGCTAAAATCTGTGTCGTTTATTTTCGGCTTAGAAGGCACGAAAAAATCTCCAGGTAATGCTAAAGATGTACCATACACCATTTGTGCTGGGCTGTAGCCTTTATCATCCTTGACGGCTGATCGAAGGCCTAATAATATGATTGGCAATTCATGTGCCCACTGTGCGTTATCTTTGCATTTTGCCATGATAGCAGCTTTGAGAGTGCGATGATAGCGTTCTACTTTGCCGTTGGCTTTCGGGTTATAAGCGGTAGTGTGAATCTTTTCGATGCCGAGTTTCTTTAACAGCTGGTTAAATAAGTCAGACTCGAACTGCCTACCTTGGTCAGTAGTAATAAAAGTCGGACATCCAAATCTTGAAATCCAATGAATGATCAGAACATCAGCTATCGTTTCGGCGTCAATATTTTTAACCGGAATTGTTTCTGGCCATGATGTCTCTCTGTCTACCATTGTCACACAATATCTGTTTTCTCGCGAAATTGGAAGCGGTCCGATGATGTCGATGTGTAAGTGTTCAAATCGTGACACGTCATGGAATTCCCCAAGCGGTGATATTGTGTGCCTACTAACTTTTGCTTTTTGACAAAACAAGCAATTTTTTACCCACACTGCTACGTCTTTGTTCATTGCAGTCCAAAAATATCGCTGCGTTATCAAACGTCGAGTTGCTTTGATGCCAGCGTGACTCATATTATGAACGGAGGCCAATGCCTTTTCACGGAATTTCAGTGGTAGATACGGCCTTACACGAGCTGTTGATACTTCGCAAGTTATTTGGCAATTTGAATTTGGCATAATAATCAGTTTAAATTGTAAATTACTCTGCTTTTTCAGCTGTTGTAACTCTTCGTCTTTATTTTGTTCATCTGCGAGTTCCTCGTTATCGAACAAGCCAGGTAAGGTAATTTCTTGAATTCGTGAAAGCGCGTCTGCGACTGGGTTCTCATCTCCACGCACATATTTAATTTGGGAACAGAACTGTGAAATGAAATCAAGTTGTCTGATTCGTCTAGGTGTGTCGGATGTTGAAATTTTCTTTGTGAGGGCAAAAGTAAGAGGTTTATGATCTGTAAATATTATCAGCTCTCTTCCTTCCGTCATGCTGCGGAAGTGTTTGATCGACATGTAAATAGCCAAAAGTTCGCGATCATAGGTGCTATATTTTTGTTGCGTTTCACTCAATTTCTTTGAGAAAAAACCTAAAGGTTGCCATCTGTTGTCAACTCGTTGTTGTAGGACAGAACCGACACATGTTTCGGACGCATCTGTCATGAGGGCTAATCCTGCGTCAAGAACCGGATGAAACAGTGTAACCGTGCTTTTTAGGCTCTCCTTGCACTGTTGAAATGCCTCATTTGCGGCTGCTGTCCATTCAATTGGTGTTTTGTCTTTCTTTTTGGAGTTATGTAAGAATGCGTTGAGTGGGCCTTGCATTTGTGCAGCTTTAGAGATAGAACTGCGGTAAAAATTTACCATCCCCAGGAATCGACGTAGTTCTTCGATAGTGCTTGGTTTAGGAAAATCGGCAATAGCCTTGACTTTTTCTTCACTAGGGGTAACTCCATCACTTTTTACACAGTAGCCGAGGAAATTGAGCTCTTTTTTTCAAAACTCACATTTGCTTGCGTTAATTGTTAAACCAAATTCGTCCAGGCGGGATAATACTTGTTGAAGATGTTGCATATGTTGTTCTTCGTTTTCTGACGCTATTAGTATATCATCCAGGTATGCAAAAACGAAGTCGAGTCCACGTAATACCATGTCTATGAACCTTTGAAAAGTCTGACCCGCATTGCGGAGGCCAAAGTTCATTTTAGTGAACTCGTATAAACCAAAAGGAGTTAAAATTGCTGTCTTGGGAATGTCTTCTGTAGCGATTGGAATCTGATGATAAGCTCTGCATAAATCTAATTTCGTAAATATTTGTCGCTTGTGAAGTGCATAGGTGAAATCTAATATGCGAGGGATCGGGTATCGGTCAGGGATCGTATTTCCATTCAATAGGCGATAATCGCCGCAGGGTCGAATTGCGCCACCCGCCTTATCTACGACGTGTAAGGGGTTCGCCCACGGACTGTTGGATGGTTGACAGATTCCGAGCTCGAGCATGTGTTCAAATTCCTGCTTGGCGGCCTTATACTTGGTTGGATTTAATGGACGTACCTTTTCATGTATGGGTGGGCCTGTAGTCACAATATGATGACAGATATCATGTTTCGGTGCATTTTTCAAAGATTCCGGTCTTGTCAACTCGGGGTACTTCAATAATAACTTGTGATATGGGTTGTTTATGTCTACTGCGTAAATGTTTACGTTCGGATCCTTTGTAATAGATGTACTGGTGGTTAGGGTTGTCACCTTGTCTACCAGTTTTCTTCCATGTAGATCTACGAGTAGCTGTTTGGCCCGAAGAAAGTCTGCTCCGATGATAGATTGTTTGACGTCAGCGATGATGAAAGTCCACCGGAGAGGTCTGCGTAGTCCTAAGTCAAGAATCAGGGATTTTTCACCATATGTATTAATTTTTGTTCCATTTGCTGCATACAGTTTGTATTCGGTAGGTGTTGATTTGGAAAATTTTCGAGCTGATAAAACGGAAATGTCAGCGCCGGTATCGATTAAGTATCTAATACCACTTTTACGGTCGGTAACACATAATCGAGATGTATTATCAACGCCAACTATCTCGATCGCGGGCGTCAATTCTCGTTTTTTTGTCTTGTAAGAACACTGATCTTGGCACTTCTGCGCCCTGGAACCGAATTTGAAATGGTACCAGCACAGATAGTTGGGATCTCCAGGCTGTGGTGCACGGGGGCGATTATTGGAAGTTGACTGGCGAGCTCTGGATGTTGAACGTTGTCGCTCGCGGCCCCGTGGTTCCCTTCGTAAGCTGGCTATCTCCATTTGCAGTTTTTCAATCGTCCGAGTCAGCATCTCAATGGCCGTTGATGGTTGGGTTTTAACCTCGGCTACCTCGGAGGTTCTGGTGGTCTCCAGTGTTTTGTCGGCGATTTGTGCCAGCTTCTCCATGTCTTGTACCTCGCAGACAGTCAGAACGGCACGAACGGTTTGCGGGAGACGTCCTAGCCAAAGAATCCTGAGCGTCTCGTCTGAGAGTTTGTTTATTGCCAACTCTCTCATTCGTCGCAGGAGTTGTGAAGGCTTCTGGTCGCCTAGTTCAAGTTCTCCAAGGAGCTGTTGGAGTTGCTGGGTTGCTGACTCTTCATATACCTGAAGGAGTCTGGTCTTCAGCGCCAGGTATTTGTTTTCCGCCGGGGGGTTGTTTAGAATATCACTGATTTGTCGCAGTTCGTTTTTTCCTAGCTTTGCGACAAGGATTAAGTAACGATTCTCATCACTAATTTTTTGTGGAGCTAAAATTGCCTCCAGCTGGTGAAACCAAAGCCGTGGTTGTTCAGCCCAAAACTCCGGAATTTTTGTATTGAGAGAAACCGTATACACTTCAGGCTCGGAGGCAGCCCTGGAACCACTACTTGCACTGTAAGCCATTTCTACACTCGCGCTGACTCACTCTATTGTTCAAACTTCCGAGAAAATATCGCACTGATGCAGTGTTGTGTTATGCTTCCTTATCACTCTATTGTTCTCACACACACACTGTTGATCACGTCGGGGTCACCACTTTGGAGGCGTAAGTGCAGTACGCCTTGGATAGGTATGTGTGTGGGAGTAAATGCAGAGCAATAAGGCGAACACGTCTGATAGGAAGCTAGTGCGTTTATTAACTAAAGTCAAACAGGCAGTACAGGGTAATATATAATATGTTGAGGCGAGGGGAGCGGGGCGTGACGTAGCCGCTACATAGTGGAGAGGGGAGCGGAGTATGACGTAGCCGCTACAGTTTGAAAATTTGGTCGCCTAGAAATGTTTCAGATGCTTTAATTAAATACTCCGAGTAGAATACATCTTGGCCTTTAAAATAATCGAGTATTTTTTAAATAAGTCTTTTTATAAGCCCAGAAAAAAATAATGTAAAGGCCTATGAAAACTGCTTTAAAGTTCAAAATCTTCTACTTACAAACCCATTTTCGCTTATGATTTTATTGTATAATGTGGCAAATTAAGTTATTTATAAATTGATCGAAAAAAATTTAAATATTTATGCCTGAACATCCACAAAATAAAATAAAAGGCACTTTTTGGCCATGTTTTTTTCTTGCATAAATCAAAACATGCGGATGGTTTTAAGCGGGAATTTAAACCTTATCGCCATCTACGTAAGAGTTGCTATTGATAGCGGCTCAATTTAAAATATTACACGACATAGTGCATCGCCTTAAACCCTTTTTTTCGAAACCACTTTGTTCTTGCTTCGTTAATATTTTCTCCGAAACTGCTCAACCGAACATTACAAAATTTTAACAACAGAATTTTCACATGTATGGCTACTGCTGGAACGAGAATTATTTGAAAATATTTATTTTAAATGACTTTCTGATTTTTGTGATTCGGATAAATTTAATCAGAAATAACATCAACCAAGCTGACATACTTTTTTTTTCAGAGGGATCTTCGGATGTTACTACCAGGGATAGATAAATTGTGTAAAATAAATAAATTAAAATTTTACATTCACTTTAAGAGTTATTTAATGAAACCCAAAAAAGTTTATGCCAAAACCTTTTATTGGAAACAAACAAAACATTTCCAAAAATACCTCATTTTTCAGCCGTCTAAATTGGCATGAACCCTTAAATCCCCGAAAGTTCTACACCGATTGCTTTCAAATTTTGACAAAATGTTGCATTCAAATACGCGTATGTTTTTATATATATAGGTACCTATTTTATACAGGTGTCACCTGCGACAGGTAAAAACATATTAAAAAAATAAAAAATTTCTATCTTTTGGACAAACTTGCTTTTTTTGAAAAATAGTACCATCTGTTGCAAACACATCCTTTTTGAAAAAAAAAATAGCGCCATCTATTGGACGTAAAAACACCACGCACTATTGTTTCTCTATCTGCACAGATAAACACAGTAGTAACGCGTGGCAGGGTACAGATAGTTAAAAATAAAATAAATCTAATCTTTGATCTTCCTCTCCACAACCCTTGTACCACTAAACTTTACTTCGGACGGTTCATTATATCAATTGTATTTATTTTTGGTAAACGCCAAAATCAATTCGAATGAACGATTCATTGATTGATATCCGTAATCATCTTCAATGATTTCCATCACGATTTTAACTTCCTTCTAAAAGGTTTTTTCAGCTACAACTGATGACGTCTTCTTACGAAATCGGTTCATTTGATGAAAATCTGTCACGCATAAAAATGATTAACCTAGAAAAGCTTAAAATGTACAAAATAACATGTACCTCCGACTTTTTGTGCGTGTTTTCAGTGGTTCCATCAGTGTTTCTCAACTATATAGAGACTAACGCAGAATTAAATGAAATTAGGTCAAAATTCTATTTGAAAGTTTCCGTCAATTGATCGATTTGCGCTGGTGTGGCCATCATTGTTTTGCTCGGAGACAGGGTCCCAATATATATTTATTTCGACAAATTAATTACTTTACAAATTAAAAATAACATCAATACAGATGAGCCCCATAAATACAAATAGCCCCGTTGCGTGCGACCCACATTTAGAAACTCTGAGCTACATTGTAATCTGTTTTACTGATGCAAATAATTATGCAAATTACAATTTTTCTATAACATAGACTTGCCTGTTACTCCAAACCATCTATAGATCTTTTTATGTGAAATAGAAGAACCGTCCAAACCAACTAGAGCCGGTGAGAATATCGAATATGAGGCTGAAGGTAGTGGGAAGGGGAAATAGATGTGAAAGGGTAAGTTGGGGGAGTCTCTGGCATTTCAGATCTGGTCACAAAACACGGCTAAAGCCATTTAAAGCAATGTTTCAATAATCTTCGACTGTGACAAGTGTACATATTTTTTTCGAGAAACTTCACAAGAGTCCCAATTTGGGTACCGCCGCCCCGGGAACCTTTTATTGGATTACCAACACCTCTGCCGTAGGTCACTCTAAGTCGTTCGCTACGTTTGGTGACTTAGCAGGAGCACCCGGGTTAATCGGGTGAGAAGTGTTCAGGATGCGCCTGCCCACCAGCTGCGTGGCATGCCAGATCAAGTAAGGCTGGTTTGGAGAGACCCTTTCGACCTCTTTAACTGGTATCTCGACTCATACTGTCTGACTGTCACTCCCGGACACACTGATTCCTAGAGTCCTAGTACACACTCCTAATACATTTTCCCTTATCAGGATTTTCTCTCTTTCCTTAAAAATACCATCCACACAGCATCCCCATATATGACATAGGCTCTGAGGGATTTTTTTTTATCTGGGCCTCCTGTGTGGTTAATGTAAACATAAATAAACCTGCTCCCAACCTTCTAGAGCCAGTGAGACTATGACATCACCAATTGAAGGCAGAAGATAGTGAAGAGGGGAAAGAGATGGGAAAGAGGAAGGTGAGGAATTACCTGGCATTTCAGATTTGGTCACCAATACGGTTAAAACCATTTCAAGCAATTGTGAATTGTGGTCTTACACCATGGCGATTGTGAGAATATATATATATATATATATATATTTTTTAGAACTCGCGACATCCAGCTTGCTAGTCTAGAGCCTTATTATCCTTCGACCATGGAGGCCGTCAAGATGCTTTTTTCCACTTTTCACCTTTTTATTTTCATAGTTTCATTTTCAATGCAATTTTTACTACGTTTTTATTCAGTACGTACAAGGCAATTTCAAGCAGCCCAGCGTTTCGATATTCACATGAAAAATTTTTCAAATTAAAACCTATTGTTCAATTTTGTAAATGATATGTTTTTAATAATTCTGGATACAGTCGCCATCTATGGATTGTTTGAATAATTGATTATTAGAAATGGTGTGAATCTGCACTAACATTCTAGAGCTCTACCATGTCGATAACCAGTTGCTTCTTTTTCATTTGTGTATGTCCGAATCTGTCAATAAGTGTCAATGGATTAGTATTTTTAACCTATAAAGGGACTGTTCCCAGTGAAAAGGTGTTCTTTCCTTCAGAAATTTATTACAGTAAACAGTATTTATTTGTACAAGGGTCGGGCCAGTTATCAATAAATTGTTATTGTCAACGTTGATATTATAAAAAGCATGTTTTTGTGAGTCAACATAAAAAAGTTTAAATAAGCTCCAAGTGTTTCCAGTAAAGTCCATAAACCAGAAAAATATACACCTATGTTTAAATCGAATCAGAGACCTCTGGTTCCAAAACCAAGGAACTTGCCTCTTTGCCACAGACTTTGTACGAGCATAGGTAGGGGAGACCGGGGACAATTGTACCACGGTTCAATACTTCAAAGGCGAATAACAATAAGGCTGAGGAGTGAGGATGGTGGGGATGGCTCTGACACATGCGGGTACTTCGCCAGTAGCTCGCGGGACACAGCGGCACGAGGGTGTAACACCGATCGAAAATTGGAACCGAAATATTGTGATGTCATATGATTTCCTAACTATGGGGTTTTCCAATAAGAGGTGTTATTTTGAATAGCCCGCTATTTCTGTAGATGTTACTTTGAAGCTGTCATTTTTTGATATTTGAAACTACGTTATTAATAAAAATGGAACGATACACGCTTTAACAACGCATTGAAATTATTAAAATTCACTTGAGTGAATCAAATGCAAATCATCTTGAGTGATGAGGCCCATTTCCACCTCGGTGGCTTCGTCAACAAGCGAAATTATCGCATCTGAGGCTCGGAAAACCAAAGAGTTGTTGTTCAAACGCCTCTCTATCCTCAACGTGTGACTGTTTGGTGCGGTTTGTGGTTAGGCGGAGTCATTGGACCTTAATTTTTCGAAAATGAAGCTGGAGCAAACCACCGTAACTGGTGAATGGATTGCGTTATCGACAGATGATTAATGATTTATTATGGCCAGAATTGGATGATATTGATCTGGATAACATTTAATATCAACAAAATGGCGCTACGTGCCACACAAGCAACGAATACCAAAATAACACGTCTTATTGGAAAATCCTGTATATCCACCAGTGAAACACTCTGAAAGTCTATGTAATTCACTTTCAGAGTTTTTCATTGGTATATAGTACAATCAGTGAGTGGTTTATTTTTGATGTAAGGTTAAAATCTTGACCAAACCAATCCTATGGAAAGATGGTCGAGTTATCAATCTATAGAAGTTGATTTATGCACAGTGGAACCCGGACGTTTGTAATTGGAAGAAGAAATTATTCAGCGCTAAAATCAAATATTTTCGTTTGCATTCATAGCATAATATTACAATTACTATGCTCTGTTTGTACCTGTTTTACTAACCACACATTGTTCGGTACTTACTTTAAGACGGGTTTGAAACATTCGTGATTAGAGAATAAACCAAAGTTTTGCGTTTTAATGTGAAATGACCGGTCGGGAATAGTTGTACCAATCTATCGGGGGGTGATTGTACCGATACATTTAACCTCGTGCTACAACTAACCTAACTGCCAACTAACTAAATTTAAAAATTATTTAAATTTGTTAATTTTCATTATCCAGACGAAGAAGCCATTGGCTTTGAAACGTTTACATAATTATTGATTAAAAGTATTTCATTTTCATACAAATAAAATGAGACCACAAAGTAATTTTGCAACTATTATAGGAGGAAATAAAATAACTGCTATTTCGTGCTGAAATTATTAAAAAATTGAACAACTTTATGCCTATACTCGATGTTTTAATCATTTGACATTCCGCTGGGCGGGGTCAGTTGTAACAGTACACGCATGAAGCTTATTTTTTATCATACGAAAAAAAATATTAATTTAAGAATATTGTAGACAGCTAAATTATCTGCCGTTGGGAATAAATATTTTTTTCATAAACATTATACCTAAGACGTAGAAAATGGTAAAATAAAACCGGTACAATTCTCCGGTCTCCTTATAACTGCAAGTACTGGATGTATTCCAATATAGGAGCTTGCATAAGCGCATTTTTATATTTGGTAGTCATTTGGATGATTCTCATTCAATTTCCCTTAAATTATAAAATTGCTAAACTTTCGAACAAACTTTTCTAGAGTTTTTTTCCCCATTTAAGATCCACAGACGTAAAAGTTATGACATTCAAAGGACTTTCCATTTAAGTGACAATCTTTTTTACGCTTTAAGCTCTGGTAATGTGAGTTTAATATGGGCAGAAGCTACGGAACTCAGCTGAAAAGGATACAGAGTTGTCATCCCTGACGTAAAACTGAAGGAAGAAGGTTCACAGTACTTACAAATATCGATTTAAAATTGAAACGATGATTTAACTATGGAGTACTTAAGTTTACTACTTGGTTAAGATATATAATTAACATTTAAGAAATAAAATGTTATTATTCTTCCTAATTAATTACGCTACCTCCTTAGTCAACGTTTCAGACAGCGTTACAGTGTCCATTATCAGGGAAGATGTATAATCGAAGATTGTGGTGAAGTGTATACTTGAATATGTGTTGCTAGCTCTAATCCTCAAAGAGCTGGTATTACAGTAGAATTTAAAATGGTTTTCTGCATTTAGTTTTGGTGCAGCCGTCAATTACCGGATAACAAGAACTATTAAGCGTAGTCCCATCGTCTCTATTAATTTTAGAGGGATTTTTGTGAATTTTAATTGTATCCGTTATTAAGTTTCAATTAAATGATCGGCAATAAGGCCTATAGGAAAGCCCACAACGGTATATGTCTCTATCTCGCGAGGATAACTCCCAGCAACGCTAGGTACAGTCAGCAAGTATAATATTATATATGAAATATGTCCGGGTTAAATCTTCCCATAGGAAAAACTAAACCCTTCCACACACTTTTCCACAAAGGAATAAGAATATAATTAGAGGATTATCAAAATTAAGTAAAAAATTTCAATCTAACTACATTGTAAAATAAGACAAAAACAAAATAATTATACTTTTTGGTTGATTTGTACAGCGCAAGTTTTCTGAAACATCACCTCAAAGGCATCACACAAATATTTTCTTCCAATTCACAATCTAATTCTTACTACAACGTGTCTTCAATTATATATTTACTCTCCGCGCATGTCAGGCGTTTAGTCCCAAGGGTAGCTTTGACTTTTTACTATATTCTCAAGCAAAAACGGGCAGATCCAGTATTAACGAAGACATTTTTGCCTTCAGAACCTTGAAAAAACTATCCGCGTTCAACGGAAAGGCGATCTTTGAGAAAAAGTTTTACACATCGTTACCATTTCACATTGACATAAATACAAAGACGCGTTATGTTCATTCGAAACGAATAAAAAGTATGGCACGTTCCTCAAGATTGCAATTGAATAACAAAACGCACGAGAAAAGAGTAGCCACGACGAATTTGTTTGTTTGAGTGAAGGAAATAGCTACAAATTACATCATACATGACTAAAATAACGGAACGTATTAGAAAGAGATGGCCATTCAAAAATATGTGTACGGGTGAAACGACTATATTATTATGAAGGCCCCTTGTTGCGCTTGCCTTCTTGCGACACTGGTTGAGAACTTACAGCGGCTCACTGACGGGCGAGCATGTCCGTGGCCATGACGTCGTCGCAGGCGAGCAACTAGCATTTTCGTATCGACGTCATGCTCAGGAGGGCGATTCTCGTTCTACTTAACGACACTAAAATCGTCCTTACATTCAAATTAACGATTTTTCTCGGTTTATTCGTATGAAGCGATTCCGGTTCTCTCGTTGACAGATGGAATCCTTAGATTTTCGATTGCGCGCCAAAATTTTTAGCCTTACGCGAAGGGTACCCCTAGACCTGTCATTCGGCGGCCGAACGCTAGCGTTCGCGGGGAATTTGCTTCATTTAATTGTGACGTTTTGACAATTAGCAATATTTGCGTAGTTTTAATAAGAGAAAACTTAATATTATCGTAAGTATTGACTGTAAACATGATTAGTGACTTGTTTGTGGCACAATAATGCTATTAAATGAATTGAATCAGGTAATTGCGATGTTTGTAAAGTACGTAACATGTCGAAAGCCAGATAAGTGATTTAATTTACAATAAACTACACATACCATTGAGGATTTCTACATAAATAATAATAAGTTTCTGGCTGGCGCTCGAAATTGTGGGTTTTGAAGTTAACCACAACGAAATAAGAATCCCTTTCATTCTTAAATCAACTTGGGTGACAGTTACCGCCATTCGGCAGCGTTAGTTTGACAGCAAACGTCACTTTAGAAGTGGTGAATCTGTAAAAAAGTCATTACTATCCAGCGAGGTAAGTACCTTTTCACAAAACGTAAATCTTCGATAAATGGCTTATTTATGTCATTCATAAATAAAATAAGCAGTTATTAAAATGCATTATAATACAAAGTATTTGTTTTTTTAAGTTTTAGTTAGAAACCTTGCGTCACTTAATTATATTTCACCAATTTGTGTTTTCAATAATCTCTTAACAATTTCTTAACCACGCTTCTTTAGGATTTTTAACTAGGTCTCTCCAAAATCGAACTTGTAAGGATATCAAAAGAACGAGAATCGCTTAATAGTTAAGAAAAGATGTTGCAAGCGACGGACAGCTATCTTTCGCAAACGATAGCAGTCGTTGACGAATGCTATCATTTAGCTTAAGGCTAAAAGAACGAGAATCGCCCTCCAGACTGCTAACCGCGCACATGCTCGCCCGTCAGTGGGCCACTTTTACCCTCAATCTTGATGAACAAACGAGTGAGCAAAGCAGTAGAATACGACGTACTGTTACTAGATTGTCCTTCATACTCTTATGTGTTTCTGCGTTCGCTGTCTCACTTTATTTTATTCTTAAAGAATTGTGAATCAATATATTTATTGTTAAAATAAGTGATTTTGAGTACATGCGAATGGAAAGAAACTCCATCGGATTTGGTTTTTGCTCGAGAATGATTTGTGCACATCTCAAAAGCACAGGAAGGTAATTTTTTACAAAAAAGAGCCTAGATGATGTGTTTGTGGCAGCCGGTGACAACTTGTCTGACCAACGGGCTTTTGTGCGATACTAAACGCAGTAAATCACCAGCTTGTTCACTGGAACCAGTTCAGTGCAACCACGACCGTTATCTCAGTTTTTTCATTCATCTCAGCCATTTCACGGACTTTCGTGGTTTTCGAAGAGAGTAATATTTTTTTCCAGATATAATATCACTTCATAAAGATTCCTTTTTGTATTAGTAAGTTAAATATTTACGATTCATAATTAAGTAAGTAAGGTTTACTGATCACATAACTAAATAAATACGCTGCTAAAGTTATAAATTTACTTGTATGAATATTATACACCCATTTGGGATTTAACAAACATGTGATATACATTATAATATGATGGAATAGTAATCGTGAAGAAAATAAAATTTGCTGTAAAATTTGAATAGAACCAATGAAGAAAAATAGTACTATTCTAACCTTAAATTATTTCTAATCCTATTATTAACATTGAGATATATATGTTATTATAGCCTTCTTGTAACGATATTCCGTGCATCTGAACACATCTTTTCTGCGAAAGTATTTTGCCCAATGCATGCAAGCTAGGTACAAGTGAGTATCTAAATAACTCAGTCCCGATATTATTGTTGCAATTAAAATAATTTTCGATCGAGTAGTTTTAGTTGGTATGTTGACGGAAATTAGGCCCAATAAATCAGGGGTGTATATACCATTAACCATTTTAAAATTATAATGATGTCAGAAACAAGTCTTCAGAGAGTTTTAATGTCAGTGTTTCCAGGAGTGACGGACGTGCAAGGCGATGTGCCGAGAAAGTCCTGCTGGAGAGGTCAAAAGGTCTCCAATGATCTGGCCTGCCACGCAGTTGGTGGGAAGATGAGTCCGCCACGTAGAATCGGACAAACCTTACCCCGTGAACCCGGGCAACCCTGCTAAATAATCAAACGTAGCTAACCACTTACGATGACCTTTGGCAGAGGTGTTGGTTATCCAATAAATGGTTACCGGGTCGACGGTACCCATACATGCCTCCCAAATTGATTATATAGATAGACCGAGTTTATAGGATATATATATATATATATCCTATAAACCCTTGAACCCGTGTCCCTTCGATTTCCGGTCGACAGCTCTGACCACTGAGCTATGGCGGCTTATCTCTTACCCGCGAAATTATTCAATATATATTAGTGTTTCATTCAAATGATTACTGCTTGTTACATTTCGTTGTCCCGTTGGCGTCATGTATCTTTTATCAGGAGATTTTTCAATGTGGATGAGTGTTTCAGGCGAACAATTATTGCTTGTAAAATAATTGTTACCCTTTGTGCTATGCATAAAAAATCTTGTCTTAAAAACATTAGTTTGCCAAAAAATAATAATCAAATAGTGTATTCCTAATATAAGAGATGTATGCCTTAGCTATGACCATGAACGATAAAGCCATCCTCTGAAGCCAGGTGCCAGGGGCCAATGTCAGGAATTTAAAAACAACGTTGGCCAACATCGCCAAATCTACTATTAAAAAATTGAGACATCTAAGAAAGCACTATGGACTAACGGACCAATAGCCTGAGGCACTTACAAGAGCTTGGAGAATCGTAGATAGGTACTACTCACATATATTATAATTTCAAATTTCAGACTCTCAGAATCGAATGGATACTAAATGCGACCTTCATATATATAATCATGTGTATTTAAGAAAGATGTGGCTGTTATTGAATAAGGGTAAATGCAGGTGACTTTTGATGAATACGCTTTCAGGACTTGTTGCATAAAACGGCATTAGGTACCAAATAAAATAATAGTTGCGCTGTTTTTTTTAATAGCCCTTCAAAACTGCACTGTCTGTTTTGCCGCACCCTGAATTATCAATTTCATCACCACTGAGTAACGCTGCTCGTCCAGTTAAAAATGTATAATTTTTACTGCCATGATTAAAATTACTAGAAGACTTGTTTATTCCACAATATAAGAGATAAATTATCAATAGAAAGATTTGGTGAAATACATCCTTTGAATATTTATTCAGTAAATAATATCCTAACCACAAGGAGGTGAGTAAATGTTCTAAACTTTTAATTTCTTTACTTGAAACCATAATAAATTGTTACAAAAGGAATTATAACATAACTCTGCGAAAATTTCAGTTCAGCGTAAATAAACAAAGCTGAAAACTAGTAAGACAAAGTTAAGTACTAAAACTAGTAAAAAATATTACTTTTAAGTAATTACAAATGATTAATTCTTGTTCATAAGTACCTAACTCTACCGTTGATTAATCACACATACTTACCTAATATCACATAATAAACTACAAAAGCATCCGAATTTAAATTCCTTTTTACGTTAAGCAAGAGAAATTTCTTCATTTTGTAAGGATCTGGTCTGTCACGTATACTTTGAAATAAACGTTAATTTGGAAGAACGATTTCTTCATAATTAAATTAAAAACTACTTAAAAGCTTTTAATGAACGTCTTGTGTCAACGTTAAGCCTTTTCCTGCCTTAAAAGAGGCATGGCTGAAATTAAATTATTTCATGTTAAATAGTTAATATTTTCTGTTCATTACTTTTTTTTATGGAAGAACTATTAAAGTTTTGAAAAACTTGTCGCATTTCACTATATTCTTAGTAAGCAAAAAAATTAAAGCACTTGGTTTCAACTTAATTACCATAACCAATAACTATTTATGTGGTTAGGGATGGTAAAAGATGTATTAAAGCTTCATTGTTTCATCAATGAAAATAATATTTCAGGTTATGTTATACGCATAAATTATTAAAATAACCCAAGCTAAACCCATACAACCAATTTAGTGCACCTCCGAATTAAATACATGTAAGCAATAATGTATTGTAATGTAATGCTTTACTTTTTACAGTATTTAAAGTACTTTGAAGTACTTAAAATACTGTACTTTACGATTATAAGATAAAGGGCGAAACACTATCAAGTGTAAATTCCGTAAAGGATCTCGGTGTCGTTTTTGATCCCGAACTGAAATTCTCTTACCATATTTCGCAGCTCACTCAGTCTTGCTACAAATTTCTTGGGTTCGTCATTAGGACATGCAAGCAGTTCAATAACCAAGATGCTATGTTAGCATTGTTCGATGGCATACTGAGAAGCATGCTGAAGTATGCAAGCGATGTTTGGGCACCGTACCACCAGAAGTACATTGATATGTTAGAGAAAATCCAGAAGAAATTCCTCAAGTATGTCTATATGCGGACGCATGGAACCTATCCTTGGTTAATGTACCATGTCGACTTACTTGAGGAAACTAATTCTGAGTCTGGAAACTAGGAGGAAAGCAAGTCTACCTATTATGTCTTTCAAAATTTGGAACAATTTTACCGATAGTCCATTCCTCTTGGGATGCTATGATTTATATGTAGCAGACCACTACAGCCGAAGTCGATACCATGACCTATTCAGAGTACCAAAAGGCAAAACCGATGTCCTGGCAAAGCATAGCATGACGAGGGGAGTGGTGCTGTTGAACGAACTAGCAAATAATTTGGATGTAAGTGACGGTTCTCTAAATGACCTAAAACAATAGGGAATTCTCTTCACACCAAAAAATCACTTATTATTAATTATTCACATGTAGAAACACTTCAGACACAAGAATACATAGTTTTTATAATTTTCAAAAATCATTTATTAAAGTTATGATGACTTTAAAAACAGGCGCGAACGAAATATTTCAATGCAGCTAAAAACGCCCGGTGATTGATCAAGCGTTCAAGGGCGAACGATGACGTCACTGTTGACCGGCCTGAGTAGATCCTGCAAACCGATGGCGGCGGCGGCGGCAAAGGTGTGACGTAGCACTTGCGACGTAGTGGTCAAAATGGCGCATGACCGTTTTCAGAGCCGAAATAGCACGCAATTTTTAAAACAACTACAAAAAATGAAAATGCATTTAAAAAAAAAGAAAAAAAAGAGGCACATAATAAAATAATTATCTTTATTGAAATAAATTATTTACAAAATGCACGAGAATTCCCTATTATTGTAGAGTCATTTAGCTAAATGCTGATATGATGTAAAATTGTACTGTAACTGGAATGAATGGAGCCTGACAAGTTTACCAAAGTTTTTTCATTAGATTATTCATTTTTTAAAGTAAATACATAAAGCAAAGCCGTAAACGTTTGAACAAATAATAAGATAGCAACATTGTGACAGAGTAAGGGTATGACAGAATGTTTATTAATTTTGGGAGTGCGCAACCTTACACATATAAAAAAATTGTGACATAGTAAGGGTATGACAGTAAGTTTATGAAGTTTTTTGGGTGCGCACACTTACAAATATAAAATTGTTCGGGTATGACAGTAAGTTTATGTAGTTTCGTGTGTGCGCACACTTACACATATAAAACATTAACATGTAGAAGCATTCGGATAGGTCATTTTATTAATTTATTTAAACGCCTTAAAATGGCTTTTACAATAGAATGATGCATTATAAGCACACAGTGTTGCACAGGAGAATATTAATTTGTAATAAATTACAGAACAATTAATGTGTACACAAAAATACTATTGCAAGTGATACAGTTTTTAATAGTAAATGTAAGTGCAGTGAGACAATACATAATTAAAAGAAATATCTACTAGTTTAATAATAGTTGAATAAGACCTGAAATAAATCGAGGAAAGAGGTGTTTATGATAATAGAGGGTAATTAATATAAAATAAATTCTATTCATATATCTTTGAACGTAACTTTGAAAATTGAAAAACAGTAACACTAGATGAGTTTTGTGGCATTACGTGCGACTGATGAACATTAGGCACGGGGTGTGTGAATCCAGGTCAATTTTGTCCGACAATACTTAAGCAATAGACAGCTTACTCTAAGGTCAGCAGATCTAGATGTTAGTAATCGTGTAATCGAATTTCTACGTCAAATCAAGCCGATCGCTCTTTTCATGTAACTGTCCCGCTCATTTGGTATTAACTTTCCTCAGCTCTTACTAATCTACAGAATTTGCTGTAGATTGAAAATCTGCCATTCATAAATGTTAAGTTCTTTTCGATGTTTTATAATAAGCCATATTCTCAAACTTCCCGTAATTGTTTGGTTTCGGTTGCCTTCTTATTGTACCTTTTTTAAATGTCTACTCAGAATAGTTTAACTTCTGAGCACAAGCTTGTGATGAAAGGTTTAAATCACAGTGAAAAACAGATAAACCATAGCTGCTAAAAATATGCAAATTATTTATGAAAACGGACATGCTAACGACATCTGGCGGAGAAAAAATTGATTCAGTTTGCTTGCAGTAGACACCTGTAATAGTTGGAATTATGTCGAGATTCTATAGCATAAACGCAGAGGTCATTAAAATCGTCTAGGAACGACTAGGAACCCCCTGTCTAGGCCTAAAAACAAATATTTAAGGTTGTCGACCAATTAGATCTGGACGAGAGCTATAAAAATTTTGAATAACCAATCAGTGAACGGAGAGGCGTGCATCAACTACAGACAAAGGATTGAACTTTGGACCGGGCGATAAAATAGATAATTAACGACATTTCGATTCCCACAGAAATTAGAGGTGAACGCACTATGGTATAAACACTGACGTTCAAGGCGACAAACTCTAGGAAATGTTTACAATAACTGAGACATTTAGGTGATAGCGAACCATTGACATCGAGGGCTTTTGGCTTTTCATGTTTGAAAAACACACACACGAAAATGCAATGAAAAAAACTATAAACGTGATAGTATAAAAAAGGACGGGTAAAACGAAAGAAAGTTGCTGGCAGAATTTTCAACTATAGTGCAATTATTTATGATAGAGATAGGGTGTCAAGTTCGATAAAAATCGTACTAAAGAGAGGTGAGAGTGTTGGAAACAATGGAAACTAATCGTTATCAATTTAAGATGAAGCGGACATATTGGAAAATCAATTTGGGAATGAAAATCTCGCATTAAAATAGACATTTTAGAAATAGTGGAGCGACTGAACGGAGTGATAATACAGAGATTTTGAGCTACCACAAAGGTCCTAGGGACATGAAAATAGGGTACCATAGGAAGGCAATAAAACTAAACATTTAGCGATAGATTAAATTCAGGAAACGTAGGCATTTTACATGATTATCAGGGTAGATAGATATTAGAGTTACACAAGATTACAGAGGGATCGAAACAAGATAAAAGGTTGACGATCTCATGTGTATTTTGAAGGATAAACAATCGAAATTCGAACATGATTCTTATTTACGTTAAGGTAATAAACGATTAGAAGACCAATAAAATTTAACGTGGAGCTTATGGAATATTTATTTAAAGCAAAAGATATTAAAATTAATAGGTTTGAAATTAAATTAAATTTACGAGTCTAGTACCAAAATTTTAAACGTAAACAGATGTCAAAGCGGATATTTTATGTGATATTTTGTATGACAAAGATAGGAGATAGGGCGGAGATCGAGTAAGATAATAAAAGTGACAGATATCCCAGGGTCAAATTAGGTATATCTCCCATAGAAGTGTGGAAAATTATATATTAATTAATAATAAATGAAGTATGAAATTTTCCTGGAGACCACACACATCGGGAAAAGCGAGGAAAAAATAAAGAAAGGGTAAAGAACGGTGATAAAGAATGATCCGAGTGGAGAAAAGCGATACAATTCTAATTTATCCGTAAAATTAATAAAACGGCTTGGAATATAATTAGTTATAGAGTTATGAGCAATAACATAAGGATAAAGAAGAAAATTGTGCAGGGAAACGTCGCGAATAAAAGAAAATCCAAAAATAAGGAAAAAACTCAAATCTGCGACATAAAAAGAGAAGGTACGGGTGAAAATGGAAAAAGCTCATATAGGTGACAATAAAATTAAGTAGATTTTAGACAAATCGAAATTCAAAAATGCATAGTAAAGATTTCGCCATGGATTTAATCATTTTTCGCACGAGATGCATGAAATTGAGATTTATATATATGTTATTGGGGACGGACCTATCGCGAATTGAGAAAAAAAAGGAACGCAAAATCATGAGATTTTAACTACATTTTGTATGAACAGAGGACAAAGGGAGCTGGGGCGATTAACGCAGATTTACCCGATTCGGACCCTATCAAGTTAGTGACGTGAGATAAAAATTAACCGCCACCCAAAGCCGGACAACAAAAGATCGTATGTAGGAACGATCGAAATTAGGGGAAGGGGTGTTCGGATTTGCGAGTTGGTAAAAGATAGAATCGATTATCAAAGGAAATTCAGATACGTCTTTTGGAACCTGAGAGGGGTATAAAAGAGGGTACACATCAGTCAGGAGACAGTCGCGCCGAGGATTCGAAAAGTTGTTACGTGGCAGTACTACGTCTTTGGTAGGATTAACAGTGAAAAATCTTTAAGTGTTAAATTTTGAATAAGTCCCTGGGACTTAGGAAAATTTTGTGAAAAGTACAAGTGCTAGAGTCAGTGAAATTTAATAAGTCAGTTAAATT
This sequence comes from Hesperophylax magnus, assembly GCA_026573805.1. Classification (NCBI taxonomy): domain Eukaryota; kingdom Metazoa; phylum Arthropoda; class Insecta; order Trichoptera; family Limnephilidae; genus Hesperophylax; species Hesperophylax magnus. Next base: position 2,145,061 of record JAIUSX010000081.1, read on the forward strand.
AAATCAAACAGTGAAAATAAATACAGTTTAAACTCAGTGCTTTAAAAGTAAAGTGTGAAGTGCTTAAAAGTGTTAAAAGTGAATAGTGCAAAAAGTGTTAAAAGTGAATTATTAAAATTTAAAAATAATTATTTCATTCAAAGTGAAAACATTGGAATTTAATGGAGAGTTTTATCGTTAATCTAGAGTGAACGGGTTCGCGGATTGATATTTAAAAATAGATTATAATTTTGCATCAATCAAACACAAAAACAAAAAAAAAAGGATTCAATAATAATAAACGCTCAAACCTTTGTTCTAAAAGTAACAATTCGAAAAAAAAAATAATTGTAGATACTTTAAAATATATTGGTGAAAACAGTGAAATTTAGAAGAAAGTTTTAAACAGATATTTAATTTATTCAGAATCGAAATATTTAAAAGTTTGCGCAATTCGGGATGAATTTTCTTATAAATTTATATAAATAAAAAAAAAAATTAAAAAGAGTGAAAACAACAAAAATAGTTCGACCTAAATAATTTATAATTTTCCGGCACATCTATATCACGAATTTTAAATATCAGCTAATTTATATGAATCGAGCAAGAATAAAATATTAAATAGGAATAAATAGTCGAAAAGATTAATTTTGAAATTATTTGAAAAATACAGTTAATTAGGTAGGATTTCTTTGACAAGATTTGTTGTGTGGCACCCAACTGGAAAAATCTTGGTGGGGGGTAAGTTTTCCTCTTATAAATAATTTTCAGGACCTAGGAGTGAGGAGATACAGCTGATTATGGTATATCAATTAAATTATTAAAGAACAACAAAACAAAGCATTACACATTAATATATGTATATTATGTATTTATTTATATAACATAAAGTAATATATTGTATATTAAGAATAAATATATATGTAATGTATTTATATATATGTATTTTATTTATTAATCAAAACATCGGAATGGTAACGATTTAAAATACCTACTCATGGACATATCTATATTATTGAAAAAGAAAATATGTATTTATTAATATTCAAGACTATGTAGAATCATATATTTTATATTTATTTATTAATATATGTAATCTTATTTAACGTATTTTGACAATCGAGATATGTGTACTTAAATATATATTTATATTTATTTTTCACCTAACTTCTAGTAAATTTACTAAATTCGGGTAATGAAGTAAATAGTTTAACTTCAAAAGGAATTAAAAATATTTTAATTAATTATGCACAATAAAAGGTAACATAACTGAATTACAAGGAGAGGTAGAAATATTTCTTAAATAAACAATCTGGCATCTAGGTTAGTGTGTCAAAGAAGGTGTTTATATTATTCGATTTGTTTACAAATAGAGACGCTGAAGATCTGGGCCAACCGCATAGTTTGAAAACGACCTTGGCCGTAACTAGATAATTTATTAGTTACCTGAACCAGCTGGAAGCTGCGTGCTCTCAAATGCCTATCAATCACAAACGACAATTGAAAAATCACGGGTTAGCCAGATTTATATCAAAATATTACATGAAACATTTGAATACCATTGATTAGATAGTCGCATAGATTTTTATTAGTTACTTGAAACAGCTGGGAGCCGCGTGTTTACAATTACCTATCATTCACAATCTACAATTGAAAAATCACGGGTTAGTAAGATTTATATCGAATAATTATACAAAACATTTGAATGTTATTGATTGGGCGCTCATACAAAACCCCATCAGTTGCCTGAGACATTTGAGAGTCGAGTACTCTCTAATGCGGCAATCAACTTCTTGAAACAATTGAGAAATCACGGGATAGGATGAACAAAAATTAATGTTGAACCCTGGAGGTAAAATTTAAAACAAATACAGTTCATCAAATAGGAGGCAGTGGTCGCTCCTATAACAAGACCATTAACCAAACCAAATAGAGATGACGATTCTCTTAAATAAAAACGTCAAAACCAAACAAACAAAAGCCTGGAGTTCGATAGCTCTCCAAAACAAACTATCAAATAAGATCTTATTTTACTAGTATTTTTTAGTATAACCTTATTCTTACGTATATATTCGGTTACCAAGCCTAGAGTTTCGCAGAACTCTTTGTGCGAGATCCGAGCTTGGGATGCCAGGTAAATAGCCTTGTATTGCAAGTTATAAACCCTTCCCAAAAACGTATGTATACATATATATCTTCTTATGTACTGTTTACTGGAGAATGCGGACCTGCATACAGCTTGCATTTAGGTCGGTAGACCACTCTCGCATTCTCTTTTAAACGTGGAATGAGGATTCACGACCCGTAAGTCCACACCAACCGTGAGTATATGATTGTATATAGGACGAAACCGGTTCGCCCTAAGTAAATAGTAAACCTTGGAGGAGTTGGAATTTGGGGGTATCGGGACCCGAGGGGAAACTTGAAGGCAGTGCATGATGACGTGGAAGGCTTTTTGGGACGCGATAACTTAGGTATCAATCAAAGAGCCGTGTCAAAAGATTGTGCGAATTTCTCGTTGACTCACGATCATCTCGTTTACTTGCTGGAGGATAGGAGCCAAATTTTGCAAGCAAAGGGCTATTCCGAGTTCGTCAAATATACATTTAACTAATTACATTAACCTACTAAATCAATCTTTACATGTACCTTATAGCAGCAGAATCATAAAGGAGTGGCGCCAAACAGACAAGAGTTAATCAAAATCAAACTTACTAACAATTAACCATTTGAGTTATATTAAATTACCTGTCCAAATAAACATGTATAACATCCTTTATCAGCGTTTAACTACGACTTTGTTAGGGTGTAGGAAATCAGAATAGTTACAATAGGAAAGCTAGCTCATTCAGAGAAATCATTTAAGTCTAGGTTTGCAATGGAAAGACCAAGTAAATTTTGAAACTCAACGCCTCGATCAGAACCAAGAGGGTTACCACAAAAATGAAAGTAATTAAAATCCTATATCATAAATCAAAAAATTACACAACGTTTGATGGAATTTAATTACAATATAAATACGAAAATATTTGCGTTCAATTTCGTAAATAACGTATTAATTAGTTAAGTACATATGTCTATAAAGATATACAGTACAAGAGGGCTTTAAGTAGCTTTCTGAAGTTATCAAAGAAATTAAGGGTCCAATTTTCATGGAGGCTTATGTGTTGTAGGGGAGGAATTTTCCATCCCTGCGAACACATATGCAAAGCCTTAGAAAAAAAAAAAAGTATCGATCATAGCCAAGAGAGAAGAAAATTTTATATTGTTTAATATAATAAAAAGCTAGACCGAAATCATGAAAATATTACAAGCTGCCTCCTGTTTTTTATTATGTTTTAGTTTTAATGTTCTAGTTTTGTCTTTTGTCTGTTATTTTTGTTCTTTGTTTTGTCATCGCTTTGAATAAACTGTACATTCATTGTAGGAATAATTTTGAGAACTTGACCACTTATACTTAATTACCGTTTTTAGTTTCTTATAGTAAAGCGTACTAGAAGTGAAATGACATCAAACTACGCCATATAAATGCTATGTTATTATTATTATTTTTAAGTATTAACTGGAAAATACTTCAACAGATAGTTTAGTCTTTCATCTTTTCAAAATGGGGTTTCGAATTTTTGTGTCACTGACATAAACAGTAAGCTAGAGGAACGACAGTTAAGATGGTATGGGCACATAAGACGGAGACCACCAGACCACACAGTGAAGCAGGCAATGTCTATAGAGCTTCAAAGACAGTCATCCAGAGGTAGACCAAAGAACTCCTGGATGATCCAATGCTCCAAAATCCTACAAAGAAACGGCCTAGATGAAAGCGACACTCAGAACCGAAGAAGCTATAACCTGAGAACGAGAAGAGCTGACCCCAACAGCCCACCTAGGCAATGAGTTGGGATAGTGCTAGGAAGAAGAAGAAGAAAATGGGGTTTCAAATACATCAACTTTATTGGGAGAGTTTGTGTTATATTCATGTTTTAATTATTTGTAATCGAACGCATTACTTCTTTGTCGAAATAGATCCTTACTCAACAGTTCACAACAGTCGAATTCCGAATTTATTATTTAGAAAAAGAAACATAGGTCGCTTCTCCTGAGCCAATCTTCAAGTTTAGATAATTTTAAGGTATTTAATAAAAAGTTTAGTTAATTTGTTTTGAGGGGATATTTAACTAAAAGTTAATAAATCTTACGAACTTTCGCTGAATTCTTCAACGTTTTTATTAAATAGAGAATGTCGATCTTCTATAATAGAAATTTGAGTTTTTTCGAAGGTTAATTCAACATGCGGGCAAACGATAAAATCGGGTGGTCGGGTTGATCTTAAACATATTCGGATTTTACACAGGTATAATAAAAATGGTGGGATATTTGAACCACTTTCCAGAAATGTAGATACTCTCAGTATCGCGCTGGTAAGAGAAAATTCTTCAACAAAACGTTTCTTTAGATGGCGTTATTAAATTTTAAAATTCTTATTTTTTTTGGTAATCCGGTTGAAAACGGGATTGCAGGCTCTTAACAAATGAATTAATAGGTTTCCTGATAAACTTAGAGTAAAATACGAATATATTATTACGATGTCGAACACATGTTCACAAAAATCCTAATATTTTCGCATTTCGTCATTGTATATTATCAATTCAACACGTGCATGAACACTGTTCCGATATACTAAGAATTTGCTAAAAGTTTGTAAGGAAACGGCCTACAATCCGTTTTTAACCGGATAATCATTAATTTTAAGATTCTTAATAAATTAGCAATACTTATTTTTCTCCGTGCACAATCCAATTTGCTCCAATTGGTTGCAACTCATAAAAACATAAAAAATAAAGTAAGATCAACAGTTCAAGTTTCTTTCCATCTTGTACTATTTACGCCAAAATTAATTTATAATGTATAATATTTAAAGCCAAAAAATGCCAATAAGATTACGCAATGCTTTTTTCTCAGACAACTGTTGCTTGTCAAAAGTAAAAGCTTTGGAAATACCAAAGGCAAAGAGAATCATATCACATTTCCACTTCATTAATCATTTTGTAACTTTATATGGGACATAATGTAGCGAATAATAATATCCTAAATAAGATATGGCACAGCCTTGGAAATATAAGGGTACGTTTTAAATACTTCGCATAAAGTAAGATATTAAATATTGATATAAGGCCGGCCTTTTGATATAAGACTAAATAAAATCTCAACAGAAACACAGAAAAGTAGGTATTTATTTACTCAGGGAAAACATTTTTATATTTTCATGTAAATGATGTTATGTACGCATAAGAAATTAGAATTGAAATCCAGAATACGGATCATGATGAAAACAGTAAGTAGACATAAATCAAAGACCATTGAGTGGAATGGATGTAAATAGTAAAATTCTTAGTGTAGGTACTCGTAGATATTTTTACTCTATTTTAAACGAGTCTTGATTTCGTGTCTCTAACATTCCCATTTACATATCTCCCTTCCAAACCACCTTATTCTTTATAAACGCTTACGAAGCCTTAAGGGATTGGAAGGATCAAGAAGCACAGACATATAATGTATCATGCTGACATACTGTAAAAAGTGATGGGGACCTGGTTTGAATGTGTTGAGATATTGTGGAAAAAAAACACCATACAGTGTCATCGTATATCAGTAGATAAGGAGAACCCATGTGGCACGTTGTGCGCCAAATGTAAACTATTATACTGCATATATCTTACCAAGATGTGCAGGTGGTTAGGTCCGTTGAAAACGTGGCTTGCTTTGTGAGTGGATTTTAAAATAATTCAAATAGTAGATACCTACATTGTATCGTTGTAGTCCTCTGGAAATATATGCTAAGAAATTGTGGCTTACTTTTTGAGTCGATTTGAAAATAACTATAAAATTAAACTAGTTTGTTGGTGTGGTTGGTAGGTAGTTGGTAAGCTGTTGAAAATGTGGCTCCATTTGTGGGTGGATTTGAAAATAATTCAAATAGTAGGTACCTACGTTATTCTGTTGTGGTCTTCTGAAAATCTATACCAAGAAATTGTGGTTTGTTTTTTGAGTGGATTTGACAATAATATTGATTATATGAACACAAAATTTCTATAAGTGTTAATATAATGAACGACCCTCTACACTAGCGATATTTTTTTTATCGAATAACGCACAAGCCTCACAACGGCTCAGACCGTCTGGGGCTAGTAAGACTAAGGCATATGCGAATGAAGTATGTTGTGAGGGAAATGGAATATAGTTGTAAGGGTAAAAAATGGGAAAAGGAATGCGGGAAGAACCTGAATCTTCTGATCAAGTTACCAAACTAGGCTAGAACCATTTCATGCAATAAATGTAATTATTTGATCATTTCTATAGCGCTGTTTTTGTGAGAATATAGGTGGTCTTCCACCAGGGAAGTGGAAGACCACCTATATTCTCAGAAGACCACAACAGAAATACGTAGGTACCTACTACGTTATTCTGTTGTGGTCTTCTGAGAATATAAGTGGTCTTCCTGTTGTGGTCTTCTGAGAATATAAGTGGTCTTCCTGTTGTGGTCTTCTGAGAATATAGGTGGTCTTCCTGTTGTGGTCTTCTGAGAATATAGGTGGTTTTCCTGTTGTGGTCTTCTGAGAATATAGGTGGTTTTCCTGTTGTGGTCTTCTGAGAATATAGGTGGTATTCCCGTTGTGGTCTTCTGAGAATATAGGTGGTCTTCCTGTTGTGGTCTTCTGAGAATATAGGTGGTCTTCCTGTTGTGGTCTTCTGAGATTATAGGTGGTCTTCCTGTTGTGGTCTTCTGAGAATATAGGTGGTCTTCCTGTTGTGGTCTTCTGAGAATATAGGTGGTCTTCCTCCAGGGAAGTACCCATCCATCTGCTCTACTGAACTATTTTTTCCTACAAATTCAACTAGAAGCTTAATCAGAAAGGTTTTAATTTTGTTCACACTTTCTAAATATTTAAGGTGCACCGAATATAATTCGCTACGAAAACGTCAACTCAATAAATTTTGATAAATCACCTACCAACTAGAACAAAAAGCCTGGGCAAAAAAATAATGATTATCTGAAACAGTAATTGGGTTTATAATACAAGAAGATCTGGCATCATCCCTAGTATTGCCATATTTTCCTTTTTGCGTGAAAGTATTGCCGTTTGGGGAATATAAAATGTTGATTAAATTGTGACTCAAGGCTGAACAAAATTACGAAACGTGTAAAACCTTTGAAACGTAATTAGGTTTTAAATAAATATTACAAAAGTTTTTTTATATATTTTAAGAATCCTTTAGTCATATTAAAAGTTTTTCTTGAACCAGCATTAATTATGTTTTTATCGGTTCTGAATATAGATTATCGATATGACAGTCTGATTCTGAAGTTTTTATATACATATCAATTAACCAAATTATTTAACTAATACCATTCCTCATAATACTGATATGGAAACATGTTTACAGCGGTTTTAAGCCAATGAATCCACCTTGATTTCACCGTTTATCCCTTATTTTTTATGTTCTATAGTTTTGACACATTACGACAAGCGATAACTCAAAACGTTTTTGCAAGACTGACATATTATGCCAATAATCGTTTGAGTGGATATATTAATTTTGAGTTGATAAAACAGAGTGGATTAAACTTATAAAATTCATTTAATACGCAATAAATATATAAACAGGAGTTGGATCAACTAAATTTCTAAAAGAAATAACTAATTTTGAGATTGGAGATGGTATAAGATGCAATAAAGTTCCATTTCTCTCAATCTAAGTTTACTTTGAAGGTTATTTAATACAAATAAATAATTGAAATTACCTAAATTAAACCCTATAAACCTATTTTGTGCTTTTTTACTTAAATAATTGTCTCCAATAGATAATTTTAAACTTTCGGAGCTTCTGGGCAATATAAGCCTTGTTGCTGCTAAAACGGGCTTTTTAGAAGGTGAACTGAAGACATACCAACGGATCTCAGAGAATCAGCCGCTCCAGCCTCCGTCCCAATCCCTGCCAAACGGGGCACAAATAGCCCAGATGTGCGAAGCAGCCGACGAGTTGGAAGAAAGAAAGGTGAGAGCCAAAAATTTAATAATCACAAATGTGCCCGAAAGTGTCACGGCGAATCAATTGGACCGAATTAAACAGGACAAAGTGGAAGTATTAAAAATTCTCAACAGAATCGATAACACGCTTGCCGAAAATTCTGTCAACGTCTTCCGCATTGGCGTAGTAAAACCCAATAAAATAAGACCAATGAAAGTCATCCTTAATGATCCGTCGGCGGCTTTAAACATATTGCGTAAAAAAAATATAACTCTGACACACACCGAGTATAAAATTTACTCCGATCAAACTCCTCTACAAAGGCAATACCTAATAGATCTTAGACAAACCCTGGCAAACCGCACCCTGGAAGGCGAAGTTGGACTTACTATAAAATTTATTAATAATAAGCCAGCAATTGTTAAAAATGTCTCAAAAAACCAAAATCCGCCATTGGATATGGCCTAAATATTTACTACCAAAATGTAAGAGGACTGAAAACTAAACTAAATGATTTAAGAATTAAACTACCAACCCTAGAATATGATGTTTACTGCTTCACTGAGACATGGTTGACCCCAGATATTAAAAATGGTGAGTTAGGATTTCACTCCCATAACACCTATCGAATGGACCGCGATACTAATACTAGCAACAAAAGTAGGGGAGGTGGTTGTCTAATTTCTATTAATACTAAATTAACCTCAAGAAAACTGAAATGTGCAAATATCAACGTGGAACAACTATTTGTTTTAGCGACAAACAAAAGTGAAAAAATTATAGTTGGTTGTGCGTACATTCCACCCTCATCTGATGAACAGCTTTATACTAGTTACTGTCAAGAAGTAGAAATATTGCGAAGAAAATACCCAGACGCTAAATTTATTCTTACAGGTGACTTTAATCAACCCACTGTTCAATGGGATATTGATAACAATAATACTTGCACAAATTCCACGTCCAATAATGGTTCTCGTGAACTTATAGAAATGTCGTGTTTCCTAAATCTTAGACAAGTGAACTTTATATATAACTGTAATAATAATCTATAAGACTTAATTTTTAGCAATTCCAACAATATAAGTGTACAACATGCAAATGATAATGTTTCAACAATTGATAAATACCACCCACCACTTTTTGTTAAGCATATTTCTACACAAATTTTAAATTTAGAGTCTTATAAAGAGAAATTAAATTTTTATAAAGCTGATTATCCCAAGATAAACGAGTTTCTCGCCAAATCAGACTGGAACTTCATTAGTAAATGTAATAATATTAATGATATAATAGAATCTTTTTACTGCATAATTAAAAAATCAATTGTACTTTACGTCCCTATTACAAAATATAGGACATCTAATTACCCCAAATGGTTTAACAAAGAGCTAATTTGTACTATCTAGGCAAAAAAACTTGCACATAAAACATTCAAAATACCTCGAGCTCCAAATGACTATCTACTTTTTTCTAAATTACTGAACAGGGTGAAAAATATTTCGATCTCCTGCTACAAAGAATACCTGGAAAATATTGAGCAATCGTTACAAAATAAACCTCAAAATTTATTCAAATTCGCAAATAATCTTAATAGTAATGAATCTGGTATTCCGTCTATCATATACTACAATGGTAAAATTGCTGATACACCTCAAGGAATTACTGACTTAATTGCCGAATGCTTTGGCGAAGTATATAAAGCAAACTCATCCAATAACCAAATACCTCAATTCAACTCCAATATTTCTATTGATTTTAACGACCTTGTTATTGATGAAATCGATGTTCAGCGTAAAATTACATTATTAGATACTCAGAAATCCGCTGGCCCGGACACCATACCTGCAATTTATTTAAAAAACTGTGTATCTAACTTAAAAGGACACCTAACCAATATATTTAATCTATCATTAGCATCTGGCCTTTTCCCACAAAAATGGAAGACCAGTTTCCTTAGTCCCATCTATAAAAAAGGCGATAAAATGGATGCTTCTAATTACAGACCTATTTGCATACAATCAGCATTACCTAAATTGTTTGAATCCGTATTTCTATCAAAATTTATGTTTCAGGCTAGTAAAATCATTTCCCCTCACCAACATGGATTTATATCCGGTAGATCTACACTTACAAATTTAATTATATACGAAAAATATATATCAGATAATCTAAATTCAAAATTGCAAACGGATGCAGTTTACACAGATTTCAGCAAAGCGTTCGATAAAGTTTCTATAAAAATCTTATTAAACAAACTAGAAGTATATGGGATAAAAGGAAATCTACTAAAATGGCTTGAGACCTATTTGACATCTAGAAAACTGTACGTTAAACTATCTAACCATATTTCACACGAAATTGAAGCTTCAAGTGGGGTGCCTCAAGGTTCTCATCTAGGTCCGATTCTTTTTTTGCTATTTATCAATGACATTGTTACAATATTTGAAGGTATCCATTTCCTATTGTTTGCTGATGACCTGAAAATTTACAATATTATAAGAAATTTAATGGACTGTCTTGTATTGCAAAAAAACTTGGATCGATTATATAACTGGTGTAACATAAATGATTTATTTTTAAACATTAACAAATGTAATTCTATAAGTTTTTCTCGAAATAAAAATCCAACACTCTTTCAATATCATATTAACAATGTGAATCTTTCTACAGTAACATTAATAAAAGATCTGGGTGTCGTTTTTGATAACAAGATGACATTCGTCCCCCACATCGATGCAATCACGAATAAAGCACTTAAATGTCTCGGATTTGTATTAAGAACGTCCAAAGATCTAATGTATACTAATACACTCAAAACATTGTACATTACACTTGTCAGAAGCATTCTTGAGTATAATTCCTCTCTCTGGTCGCCTCTATACAATGTACACTCACACAAAATTGAAAGAATACAACACAAATTTTTAAGGCATATAAATTACAAATTACATATTCCATTAGAAAATTTAAATTATAATTATTTAATGCACTTGCTTAAACTACCTGAATTATCACAGCGAAGAAAAATCTGTGATGTTTTATTATTATTTAAAATTATCAACGGTTATTTGGACAGCCCTGAACTAGTGAATATGATAAATTATCAAGTTCCCAATAAGTACAACACTAGACTTCATGCTCCATTTAATATAGTTGCTTCTCGCACTAATTTTATGTTCAACTCTTGTCTTCAGAGATTGCATCGTGTGGGGAATGAAACATGCTCTGTTGATATATTTTTTTAATAAAAACATCGCTTCCTTTAAAAAGCGTATATGTAATCAGATATTAAGCAAAAATCCTGTTGATTGTTAACAATAACAAACTTAATACTCTGTAACTATTTTCTATTTTTTTTTTATTTCATTTTTTTTATTTTACTATTTTATAAATCGCTAGAAAATGTTTTACACCACTGCCAACCGGTATGCTTCGAGTATGTCTGTAATTATGTTTGGTGTAATATTGTGACAATTATAATTGCTGAATGTACTGTAGCCTAAGCCCAAATAAGTATTTGCTGTTTGAACTCCTTTATACAATATACAATTTCTTATCGTATACTAATACCTACCTGTGTTGTGCCTACTTATGTCTTTCATGCTCAGCTTATTATTTTATTTACTATGTTATACTTATGATGCTATATACTTGTTATAATGCTCCTGTATGATTTACCTTGCATGTAAAAGCCGTCAAGGCGAGAACAAACAAATACATACCTAAATAAATTTTGTCATGTATCACATTTAGCTATTCACATGTAATTTTGTAATTGTTAACATACCTACTAGTTTATTTCTCTTTTATTGCAATAAATTAACTCTACCTTAACTTATCTATTCACCTACTTACCTTTCATATTATGTTTACTTTTATTTTTATTTTCATAGTTTACCTTTTTCCATTTAAAAATGTTTCTGTATATTATGTTATGTAAAAGCTTGTTATGTAAAAAACTTGTTATGTAAAAGCCCACCAGGGCGTTGAAATTAATAAATAAAAATAAATAATAAAAAATTTACTTAAAATCAAGTATTGTTTTTTAAAAGAGCATGCATCGGAATTCGACAAGTTTACCCAGAGTGGAATACTCTCAGCGTCTTGCAGCTGGGAGAGAGTTTGTTTAAGTGGGCAAGATGGTGACAAGAATACAAAAAAATCGTTTTCAATGCAAATAAAAAATTTGAAATAAATAAAAAGACAATCATAATAATACAAAAACTGCAGAAATAGGATATTGTATAGGTATAAAAAAATGGCGACAATTACTTTACAAGTACTTTATGAATAGAAAACTGAATATTTAGGTACAAACGTTTTTCATAAAAACGTAAGAGAAAGTGATAAAAATAATATTTCTGCTGTTCTTATCGTATACTAATACCTACCTGTGTTGTGCCTACTTATGTCTTTCATGCTCAGCTTATTATTTTATTTACTATGTTATACTTATGATGCTATATACTTGTTATAATGCTCCTGTATGATTTACCTTGCATGTAAAAGCCGTCAAGGCGAGAACAAACAAATACATACCTAAATAAATTTTGTCATGTATCACATTTAGCTATTCACATGTAATTTTGTAATTGTTAACATACCTACTAGTTTATTTCTCTTTTATTGCAATAAATTAACTCTACCTTAACTAATCTATTCACCTACTTACCTTTCATATTATGTTTACTTTTATTTTTATTTTCATAGTTTACCTTTTTCCATTTAAAAATGTTTCTGTATATTATGTTATGTAAAAGCTTGTTATGTAAAAAACTTGTTATGTAAAAGCCCACCAGGGCGTTGAAATTAATAAATAAAAATAAATAATAAAAAATTTACTTAAAATCAAGTATTGTTTTTTAAAAGAGCATGCATCGGAATTCGACAAGTTTACCCAGAGTGGAATACTCTCAGCGTCTTGCAGCTGGGAGAGAGTTTGTTTAAGTGGGCAAGATGGTGACAAGAATACAAAAAAATCGTTTTCAATGCAAATAAAAAATTTGAAATAAATAAAAAGACAATCATAATAATACAAAAACTGCAGAAATAGGATATTGTATAGGTATAAAAAAATGGCGACAATTACTTTACAAGTACTTTATGAATAGAAAACTGAATATTTAGGTACAAACGTTTTTCATAAAAACGTAAGAGAAAGTGATAAAAATAATATTTCTGCTGTTCATTAATAATATGTCAGTACAGAACACTGACTTGTTACGTGGGACGCAGTAAAAAAAATAATTTTCCATTCTTCCAAGAATTTATTTCTTTTACGAAATTTCGCCCTCTCGTTTTTAATGGATCACTTTTTTAAACGGAGTTAGTTAATTGAATATAAACATCGTATTGGTTTTTAAAAAGCAAAATAATTTATTAAAAAATGAAATAAGTTTCTTCTCCTGGGCTGTTTTGATATTCGATCAAGGCTGTTATTTTTAAATTAGCGATTCAACTTATTAAAAGCATTCAGTTTGAAAAAGACGAGTTTGTTTGTATCTTTACTACTTGAAATTTGATTCTGAATTTATTATCTTGTGTTGTTTTATAGAAGAATTTACTTCAGTAGCTTATTATGTAGGTTACTCAATACATCACCGTTGAGATTATTTTCACAAAAATAAATAATCGAGATATTTATTTTTTAACAATTATTTTATAAGCAATAATTGTTAGCCTGAAACACTCATCCACATTGAAAAATCTCCTGATAAAAGATACATGACGCCAACGGGACCCGTTGGCGTCATGTATCTTTTATCAGGAGATTTTTCAATGTGGATGAGTGTTTCAGGCTAACAATTATTGCTTATAAAATAATTGTTACCCTTTGTGCTATGCATAAAAAATCTTGTCTTAAACATTAGTTTACCAAAAAAATAATAATTTATTTTTTAATTTATTTCATGTTTGATAAATCTCATTAAATTTATTTTCAAAATGTTCCAAAACGTGGGTAAATAATGCTAAGACAATACAAAATTAATTCATTAGTACGGCACAAACAGGCGCTCAAAGGAATTATTTTTAAGATGAAAAAGTATTTTGAATGTGTCCATATACAACATTGCAATAAGAGCAAAAAACGAAGGTTGCGAGTGTAATATTCCGGAAGTACCATTTTTTTAAAATATGTGTAATAGGGTTCCATGATAACTCAACACAGTGACAATTCAACACACCTTTAAAAAGTGATACAAAGTCATTAGAAACGATGAAAAAAAATTAAACCTAAATCTAACCTAATCTTACCTAACCTACATAACCCTGTTAATATTTTTTTTGTTTCATCACTTTTCATGACTTTGTATAACTTTTTAAAGATGTGATGAATTATCATTTTGATAATTTATCCGGTCACCGGTTTATAGACTGGTCCCCTGATGAGAGATCCAAGTTGTCGACCTTGGCGCACTTGTGCTAACGCCGCCATTTTGATATATCCAGCTGAAATGACGACATAATCTATATTATCTATCTATCTTTGGGGATCTGGTAAGGAGACAATGAAAGATGACGCACAACATGTGTGTGTCACACCGTTTATTGCGAGTCAGTAGTATTGCGAAGTTGCGAGATGACTGGGACCGATAATGATGATGACACCAAGTGTAGACGGCGATGGCAGCGAAGCGGTCGAGGTGCGGGTCAGTGAGTCGACGCCGCGTTGATGGAGACCGGACTTGTAGGCGTGTTCAGCACTGGTGAAGATGTGGAGTCTTCCGGGTACTCTAGTATGAACGTGGTAGCCGAAGGTGCGATGGACCTGTCGACAGATGAGCGAGAGATGCAGTCTGGCGACGATGCCGCAGGGCCGAGGCGCAGACCGCCGAAGTCGTCGCAGGGTCTGGGCGCCTGAGATCAGCGCTGGCCAGGTACGATTGCCGGAGCCAGGGCATTGATGTGATCCCAAGAAGTCCATAGTTATTGTATACCTTGCAAAGTCGAGTGCAGGCGAGTAGGTCTTGTAGCGGTGTGGTCTAGTTTCCAGTGGAATTTCGAGAAATTACTAATGGTGTAACACTTTTTCAAAATTTCCAAAAAGACGATTGCTTTTTATGTGTTGTGTAGTTTTTATACTGATACAAATTACAAACAAATCAAGGTATTTACAGAAGATAAAAATTATTTCGGTTTATTATCGTGTTACAGGAGCTTTGTTTACATTGTTGCATTTTCACATACATAAATTCAAAATACTATAGGGCACTCCGGTATGGTAGGAGCCAACCTCCTCCCCCGATTCACCACATTTGCCGCCCCAGATAAAATGCGGTCCTTAATTCTCAGGATAATCAGGCATTTCAGGCAGTTCGATCTAAACGAATTGGTGCACTGAAAAATTGAAAAGTAAACGGACATTGTTCCCAGCTAGGGGTTCATTACTTCCAGATGTATACAATATATTGATCTGTATAACCCTTTACAACCGGATTCATACGAGCGTGAGTTAGTCGTTGAAAATTTTTTAACGAAAATTGAATTTGATTTTGGGAGCGGACCCGGTGTCCATCGATCGTGCGGGAACTGCTCTAGCCGCGTGACGTTAGATGAACGTGTTTGAACTAGTCAGTAGCTTTAGAAATACGCACTAAGATGGCCGTATTTTTTGACCCAGCAGTCGGCAAGAGTATGTAGATATTTTAGTATTTATTTGTTGATACATTTGTAATATTGTGTATTATTTTAGAGCCTAAGATGTTAAGTAACATTTTAAATGCTCTTTTGTGTAGTTGTGTTTCGTTAACTAATAGTTATTATCCTTTTAATCTCTAACAGCACGATCGTAACATTCCGGGTTATGGTCACATTTTTAGGTGATTTATCTACAAATATTTTATTTTAAAGTGCTCATTTATCAACCACCTAATTGGTATTTATGTTTATTTTAAGGAATCACCATAAAATAGTACAATATTTTTTAGATTCTGGGTGATGGAGACGAGTCAGAAATTGAAGATCTGGGCAATGATGACGAAGGGTTTTTTGGCAGAGTGTGTTGACCTGTTTACGGATCTACAGAAACCCATGGAAAATGACAATAATCTCCCTCTTTCTCCCACTATATCAAGATCGAAGAAGCCAAGGCAGAAAAGAGATTCGAGGAAGAAGTGGAGACGAACGCGTACTTGGAAGCAAACACCATTCACAGATAAATCCTGAGCTACCGAAGAACACTGTGCGGACTTCCATGGAATATTTTATGGACTATTTCGACAACAATTTTTTTGAAAAAGCTAATACATGTTCTAACTTGTACCACCTTAGAATAACTGCCATTGTACTGGCGTGCTGATGAGCTCTGAAGTGATGCGACGCGATCGTTTCCTGACTTTACGCAATGCTTTTCATGTGGTTGAGACAGATGCCGCTCCACCGGAAAAGACCCAAAATCCGCTATGGAACGTTCAACCAGTAATAAAAGGGTTCAAATGCATGTACCAAGCTTGAAAAAGTTCCAGGTTATTATTATATTGACGAGCAAATGATCCCGTTTACTGGACGATGTAAACATTGCCAGGTGGTGAAGAACAAGCCTCGCCCTGTAGGATTACAGAATTTTGTTCTCAAGACAAATCGTGGCCTCATGCTTGATTTTGCCATATATCAGGGAGCCAAGAGTACTTTCGGAGACACACCACTTGGCCTTGGTCCATCGGTAATTCTACACTTGGCTAAAAGTGTCCCCCCGGCAACTGTCTTTACTTTGATCGCTATTTTGATCATACAACTACACCTTCAAAAACTAAATGGCACTGGGACTATTATGCTAAATAAATTAGCTGGAAGAGTCAACATTTAATTTAAAAATGACAGAGTCATGCTTTAAAGAGAAATCTAGCAGTTTGTCAGTGGAAAAACTGTACTTGTTAAATGTAAAGATAACAAATCAGTTCTGATGGTATCAAATTGCACTGGTGCTGGAAATAAGACATCAGTCAAAAGATGAGACAAAATTTCAAGGCCTTACATTGACATTTCAGCTCCAAAGATAGTGCAGAATTACAATATGCACACGGGAGGAGTAGACGTTCTGGACCAGCTAAATGAATAATATCGTACCTTCATTAAAACCAAAAAATGGACACTGAAAGTTCTAATCTATTTCATGGACTTTGCTCTGGTAAATGCTGGGAGACTCTATACAAATGATTGCCTTGGAAATGGAGTTCCCAGGAACAAGATATTGACATTATTAGAGTTTCGCCTGGATGTTGCCGATGGATCTGTAAATAAACCTGAAAAATAGAGAAGAAGTGCCGAAAAAGATGAGGAAGAAGACGAATTGCCAAGTAATACGAATTACAGGCCAGCAAATCCACCATCTGTAGCTAAAAGATATGATGAATATAATCAATTCCCAGTTTTTGACGAGATAAATGCTCCCAGAGTCTGCCGCTATGAAAATTGCAGAAGCAGTTCTAAAATGCAACTTGTATCTGTGTTTATCTTGAGGGAAAAAATGTTTTTATAATTACCACAAGAAAACATAATTTCAGAAATTTAGAAATGTAAGTGTAAGTGTGTAAGTGCATGAAAAAGTATAAATAAATATTGTTTTTTTATATTTATTGTGTTTATTTTAAAGAAATTATACCGAAATAATGGTAAGCGCACGATCGTGCGCATGTCAAATTATTCCTGAATCGCACGATAGTGCGTGTACTTTTTCTAAGTATCTGGTCACTTGAGATTTTTAAAATTATTTTTCCCTGACCTAAGGGATAGTAACTAAAAGCTTTATTGGTATGGTGCATTGTTATTCCGATTTTTTTTCCACCGGTTGCAAAGGGATAATGAAACAGAATGTATTGGAAATTCGGAGCATCATCTTGCAACGGTCCAAAAAACGATATCTTTCTTTTTTTTTTTTTTAGTTTCTTTTACAGGTTTTTTTTTTCGATGTCTGTCTCACTAGGATAAACCTGTGTCGAGACAGACGTATTTGATACATTAAAAATGTTTACATATTTTTTGATACATTAAATATTTCACTACATTAAATGACATTGTGAAAAAGATAGAAAATAATAAATAATAATAATAAATGATACATTTGTTAATCAGCATCTAGTTGGAGTACATACTTATGTAGGGATTTTTATAAAAAAATTTATCATGGATCTGTCTTGGCTGATGATCCAAGATTTGATGTCTGTTTTATATTTCAGAAAAAATTCGTTCAGTCTAATGGCTAGTGGGAGAGCATTATATAGCCTTGTTGCAAAATATCTAAAATTTCTCTGGCCAAAAGTTGTTTTAGCGAAAGGGATTTGTAAGAAATTATGTCCTTTTGTTCTAGTATCACGAGCAGTTTGGATATTGTCAAAAGTAGTTTTGTGTTTGAAGAGGTATGTTAGTATGTTTTTGGCATAAAGTTGCCTAATGTCCATAACACAGATTTTCCTAAAGATTTCATCCGAACTGCTTGTGATTGGTAGTTTGAGGATAATCTTTATTATAAGTTTCTGAGCTTTAGATATTGGATCAATGGCGGCAGCGTTTGCTCCTCCCCATGCTATGATACCATACTCTATTAAAGATTGACAAAGTGCATAGTAGATTGTTTTGAGCTGGCTTAGGTTGAGAAAGTTGCGAGTTTGTCTAAAAAAATAAATGAATTTTCTAAGTTTGTTTGCTGTAGAGGTTATATGTTCTTTCCACTTTAAATTGCTATCAAAAATAATACCTAAGTATTTAATTTTAGTTACCTGTTCTAAATAAGGGCAATCACATATTATCGGATTTGTCAGGTTGCAAGCACAAATTTTAATTTGATTTTCTGGGTTTCTTAAGGATGGATTAATACTAAATTCAATGTATTTAGTTTTGGTCACATTCATTGTTAGTGTATTATTGTTTAACCATCTTTTAACCACAGTTATGCCCCTGTTAGCTTTTATGTATACATCATTCCAATTGCTTGATTTGAAGAGGAGAATCGTATCATCAGCGAAACTTACAATTTTGGCATCTATTTGAAGATTACATAATTCATTTATGTATATTAAGAACAGGGTAGGACCTAAAACACTTCCTTGAGGCACGCCGTAGCTAATTGGTAATTGATTGCTATTGCAGTTGTTGATTTTCACACTTTGCTTTCGGTTTGACAGGTAATCGCTAATAATAGTAAGTTCATCACCATTTATACCAATATTAGATAGTTTTTGTAAAAGTTTAGAGTGAGAGATAGTATCGAATGCTTTGCACAGGTCTAAGAATATTGATATGCATTTTGATCCCTTGTCTAAGTTTTCATTTAGAAAATCGGTAACTGTTGCCAGGGCTTCGGAGGTGCCTTTATTTTTCCTGAATCCAAACTGGTTGTGTGATAGTATGTTATTTTGTTCAAGGTATTCAATTAGATGATTATTAATAGTTTTTTCAAAGACTTTAGATAGTGAATTTAGTAATGTAATTGGACGATAGTTCGTTATGTCCGCTCTAGAGCCTCCTTTATGTATTGGGATTATGATTCCGTGTTTTAGGTTGTCGGGGAATCGGCATTTTAGGATGCTTAGGTTAATAAGATTTGTTAAGGGAGTGGTTATTTCTGATACAAGTTTTTTTAAGGCAATATTTGATATATCGTCCAAGCCAGTTGAAGACGAGTTTTTTAATGAGTTTATGATCAATGTAGTATCTTCATTTGAAATTTGTTTTAGACTAAAATGCAAGTTGTTGGGCAAATTTGTATTACAGCTTAGTGAACTGGAGTTGGTATGGTTTACATCGATATTTTTTGCGAGTTGTTCACCTATTTTTGAGAAGTATTTATTTGCATGATTAACAATAATATCGGGATTACTAGAAAAACTAAATATTTTATCATTTATTTTTAGTTGTTTTAAGTCATTCGTAGGATTAGGTTGAGAGTGGGTGGCTTCTTTAAGTGTTTTCCAAAGTTTTTTAGGATCATTATTACAGTTTTCTATTTTCTGTTTGTAATATATCTCTTTAGCCTTTCTTATTATTTGGGTACAAATGTTTCTATATCTTTTATAAAAGTTTCGAAGTTGTATATCATAAGGATTGTTAATAACGTTTTTGTGGAGTTTGTTACGTTTACGGATAGATTTAATAATAGTGTGGTTAATCCATGGCTTAATTGGTAAAATATTATTTGGTATATGTTTTATAATTATGTTTGTATGTTCGTTAATGGTAGTCTGTAAGTAATTGATAAAGTACGTCCAGGCGTCTTCTGGATTTATAATGTTAAGTAATTCTGACCATGATTTACTCATCAGAGATTGACGAACACAATCATAATTGATTTGAATGATTTTTTTCTTATTTGTTGTGTTTTTATGTTTGTCTTTTCTGTTGCATGTTTGTATGGAAAGAATAGTGGTGTAGTGGTCGGTAAGTGTAGATTCATATACAATAGATATTACTGGGCAGTTGGATTTGACCATGATGTGGTCGATGCATGAAATGGAGTCTAATGTAGCACGTGTGGGAGTGTTTATGGTGCTTTGGAATCCATGGTAAGTGAGCGTATTTAAGTATTCTTGGCACTGAGAATGTTCGTTTGTGGGCAGAATATTTATGTTGAGGTCACCAGCAATAATACAATTTTTAATATTACATAATTCAGTTAAACAGTTATTAATTGATTTTAGGAATGGTGAAATATTATAAGAGGATGGAGAACGGTATATTGCTAAGATACATGTGTCATTTTTGAGAGTTATTTGCAAACAGTTTGCACCGCTGACTTGGATTTCCTTGACAGATAAACCAATCAGGTCAGTTCTGGTATAGACAACAACTCCATCATTTTGTTTAGTATGTATTGAAGTGCTGTAGTGATCATACCCTTTCAAAATTTTAGGAGCATAATTTTTTGGTATCCAGCATTCAGTAAGAATAATTATATGAAAAGAGGTTCCAATATTATCAAGTTGTAGCAAGAATTCGTCAAAATTCTTGGAAATTGATCTAATATTTTGCTGTAAGATTTGAAGAGAGGATGAGTGTGTTTGTAGTACATTTTTACAGAATTTAGGATTTGACGTCCTATAATTGGTAATACATTCCATTTTTAATAATATCCATTTCAGTAAGGGTTTTCTCTAGAATTAAAAATCTACAATACCATTTTTTTAATGTCACTTTCATGTTTGACTTGAATGATTTTTTCCCCCGGACCCTTACGAACGAGTAATTTATTGGCTTTAAACCACACAAATTCGAATTTTGTTTCTTTAGCCTTTTGTTTTGCTTTCCACAGCAATTCCTTATAGTAAGGCGTAAGCACTTCACTAATATAAATAGGTGATTTTGGGTTAAGTATTTTGGCTGTATTTTTGAAAGATAAGACCATATCTCTCGTTTTCTGGTTGTAGAAATTTACTTGCAGTTTATCGGGGGCGTTAGTTCTGCGGTCCTGGGTCCTGGTCACAAGGCGTAGATCCTGCTGCAACAATGGCATACCAAGGGAATTGGCTACCCGAAGAACGGCTTCAGCTGGTTGTTCTCCCGGCCGCAATTCAACACCCGCCATTTCCACACAGTCGCAGAGATTATTTTGTTCCATAGTGGCTAGTCTGGTTTCCAGGCTTGAAATTCTTAAGTCATTCTTTATATTTATTTCACGTAAGGATTGTGTATCTTTTTGTAGGTCTTGTAGTACTTTAAAATTTGATAACAGATCTTCATATTGATTACTTATAAATTCGTTGCTTCTCTTCAGTTCCTTAATTTCGTCTTCGAACATTTTTTTAAGTTCAGTGACCTTTTGGTCAAAATGTTTGGTCAGACGAATAAAGAGCATATCATCATCATCGGTATTTGCAGCCGAGGATGTAGACGGTGATCCTGGTCTGATTAGGCATTTTGGGCATTTCCAAGAAGTTTTATTTTTTTCTGCCATTTTTTTGTATTTGGAATCAGAGATATTGAGGCAATTATTGTGAAATGTTATTTTGCACTTGGTACACGTGAACATATACTCATCTTTATTTATTGGGTTGAGGCAACCTTCACAGTTAAACATTGTGGTTAATAATCCTCAACGCCTAAAAAATAGTTTTCCGCAAAATTTTAGCACGAAGCGATCTCACTTTTGACCAATAGCGAGATAGGTATATTGTTTTGAATTTTGTTTAATGTCAAAGTAATTATGGACACTGATAAGATGATCCTAAATTTCACTTAGATACAATCTTAAAACTTAAATAGGTGTTAACTTTTCACTTATCAATATGGGTAGCCACAGAGTAATTTTTAGACCGTTAGGTTTCACTGTTTTACACACGATTGCAGTTTTAGTTTCACTATTTTATCACTTGACTATTTCGATTTTTTTATACTTAATTTGTTTATCACATTTATATAAGCAGCGCGAAACGCAGTGATGACACTGTGAGTAGAGTTTGACACTTTTTTGGTTTTATTACAGTGATTTTGGTGATGTTTTTTAGATTTTTATGTAGAGCGTTTGACAGTCGACTTGTAGGTAGGTAGGCTAGTTGACTAACACCTTTTGAACTAGTTGACTAACACCTTTGAATTCACTTACTTCAATTATGCCAAAAGTGCACACGTACATCTTCAATGTAATTATCTGTATAATATTTGTGAGATTATCGAGTTATTCTGTGGGTTGATTCAGCAACAGCATTTCCTCTGTCCGATAGGACATTTGCAGTGTCCGACCGGACATTTCCTCTGTCCGACAGGACTTTTGCAGTGTCCGACTGGACATTTTTTCTGTCCGAAAGGACATTTGCAGTGTTCGAATGGACATTTCCTCTGTCTGACAGGACATTTGCAGTGTCCGACTGGACATTTCGTTTGTCTGACAGGACATTTGCAGTGTCCGACTGGACATTTCTTCTGTCCGACAGGACATTTGTAGTGACCGACGAGACATTTCTTCTGTCCGACAGGACATTTGCAGTGTCTGACTGGAGATTTTTTCTGTCCGAAAGGACATTTGCAGTGTCCGAATGGACATTTCCTCTGTCCGACAGGACATTCTCCGTGACCGACTGGACATTTATTCTGTCCGACAGGACATTTGCAGTGTCCGACTGGACATTTCTTCTATCCGACAGGGCATTTGCAGAGTCTGACTGGACATTTCTTATATACAATAGGACATTGCCAATGTCTCAAAGGCTAAGAATATTTTTTAATTTTCAAGGAACCTCAGAACGCGATTCTTTAAAAACGTCAAATCTTCAACACGTAATTGTAATTTTTTTTATTATATTTTAATTAATCCAATGGATTTTTAACATTCTAAACAATATTTTCTTCGATATTATCCAAAAATTTTATGAGCGAAACGATGTTTTTGAAGAAACCTCGTAGAACACTAAAAAAAACAAAAAAATTTCTGACGGCACGACGGTAAAAAAAAAATTTTTTAATGTTTTTGGCACGAAAGGTTCCTTGTCAAAACTTACTTTTTTTACTGGCGAACCTTCGGCTTGGAAATACTGCGGCGGAATTTCTTCCAGTTTCGGTCGCCGTGGGGTAGCAGGTAAATATTGTAACGGTATTTTTAAATCGGGTCTTAATTATCAATTCTTAATTTTTGGGTCCGGTCGCCTGCAAACTGCAATGAGCCTAATGGTCGGTTGAAATTGAGGAGCAGAGTGGTCGTTTTTTGCCTGCAGACCCCCGATTTAATTTTTTAGCGCGAAAGCTATGGGGAATTTACCCGAAACAAACGATATGAATTCGACCAATCAGAGGGCCGAAAACTTACAGACGATAGCAATAATAATCAGATTACCCGCCTCGGAACAGGCTTTGTCTTGTGAGGCATATAAGAATCTATGTAATTAATACAGGGTTTTGCAATAAGAGGTGTTATTTTGATATTCAATCGTAAAAGATCAATGGTTTCGTTGCTTGTGTGGCACGTAGCACCGTTTTGTTGAAAGTAAACGTTGTCCAGATCAATACCATCCAATTCCGGCCATAAAAATCATTAATTATCTCTCAATAGTGCAATCCATTCACTGTAACTGTTGCTCCAGCGTCATTTTCAAAAAAGTACGGTCCAATGACTCCGCCGGACCATAAACCGCACCAAACAGTCTTACATTGAGAATAAAGAGGCTTTTCAACAATAACTCTTGGGTTTTACGAGCCTCGGATGCGACAATTTTGCTTGTTGACGAAGCCACCGAGGTAGAAATGGGCCTCATCACTCAAGATGATTTGCATTTGATTCACTCAAGTGAATTTTATTAATTTCAATGCGTTGTTGAAGCGTGTATCGTTCCATTTTTATTAATGGCGTAGTTTTTACTTGTCAAATGTCAAAAAATGACAGTTTTAAAAGTAACATCTACCGAAATAGCGGGCTATTCAAAATAACACCTCTTATTGGATAACCCTGTATTACAATAAAATAAACGTTCGTGGCATTAAAAAGAGAATAATGAAGATAATTTCAATAATAATAAACATAATTATTTATGCCAATTATCAACTTTCCACTGCTATGGAAAAACTCCCGCATTCCGTTTTTACCGATTTATAATATAATTCGCTTGAACGGTGAAAGTTTTTTTATAATTTCCTCCAAAAATTGACTCCAAACGGTAATTATACAAAGAGAAATAAAGATCCACTTTAAAAAATTATATCATGACAATTTCCTGATAATAGTCATTCACAATATATCGAGAACACGTGTTCTTTTTCTAATAAAAATCATGACAGAATGCGACAATATCAGTATTTGTATGAACACGTGTTCCGTCGTCCTCATAAAACATTCGCTTTTAACTAATAATTTGTTAGGAACTTTGTCAATTCATCCGTTAAAGGCCTTCAGTCCCGTTTTTAACACGAAAACGAATAAATTGTCCAGAGTTTTAATAAATTAACAGTACATTATATCAGTAAGTTTTCTCCGTGTATTAAATTCCCTTGATAGAAAAATATCGCAAAGTGTGCTTCTGAAAATATTAAAAACACATTTTATTATGTTATTCAACATGTTACGGGTATGACTAAATTTAAAATATGATTTTTACCAAGCGTATCAGCTATTTGGCCTTCTAATGGCATTATTAACTACAGAACTTGTTTATAAATAAACTGTGAAATAAATATTAGTGATAATATTTAATATATATATAAGAAAAAAGCTTACAATTAAAATTATATAAAATTTCACTTCAAATTAAACTATATAGAAAACTATTGTTTACTATTAATACATTTAATGACGATTTACTCTCAATTTAGTAAAAAAAATATTCTGGTTGTGAAACGTATATAACTTCAACAGTAAAAAATAAATATATTACAATTCCATCGAATCCATATCGAATATCGAATATTTCAAAAATTTAGGCCATTTTTTTTAGTTCTTTCGCATTAATCCATAAATCATAAGGACAATAATTTTTATACGGGCTTAATGCAAAGGATCTCGCTTATCCGGTCTCATCCGATCGGACCCGCCACGCAGCTGGTAGTAGACGTATCCGCCATCCAGACCTCGACCTGCTAAGGTACAGGTGCCTCTGCTTAGTCACCAAATTTAGTGAATCACTTGGGGTGGTCTATGACAGAGTTGTTAGTTATCAAACGAATGGTTCCCGGGGAGGTATGTGCCTAATTCCGCCTCCCAAATTAATTACATTATTTTAATATTTCAATAATTCGGTTTTTGCTATCTGTGAAAATTGTTGAAAAGTTATTTTAAAGTTTGATCAAAAGGACTAATTTATTGAATTCGCTTTCATTCTCGACTATACGGTTTGTTTTCATTGAATTACTGTCAAAGATTTTCCGTCGTGATATTGCTTGAAATTAAATTGACAGCTATAGTAATAAATTACGTCAGATTATTGAAACTTTTATTTCAAGGTTAGAATCCCAATTCATTATTGAGTCTAAAATTACATCAGAACTTTTTTCTGACTGGCTTCTCTACTAGTTGCTTTGTAAATATTTTATAGTCAGCTTGTTGATTCTTCAATCATTAATATTTAAATTAATCAATATCGAAAATTATGAACCCTATTGATAGAGTACAACCAACATAGCGTATCAAGTTTGACAGTTTTCAGATAGTTAAAATGCTTTCAATTCTCTTCCCTTCAGTTAAAGTTTAACAAAATAAGTCACAACTTTTATGAAAAGTCAACCCCTAAAAATAGAGAAAAAACCCCTCCCAGTTTGTTTTAAGGTAATAAAATTTTATAGACTTCGCAAAAAAATTATCATCTCCAATAGTGATAGACATCAATTTTGATCTCCTAAGAGTATTACAAAAATAACTTATTATTATGTATAACAAATAATTAAAAGCAATTATAATTCGCCTGAAATATTCGTACAAATTAAAAATATCTCCCGAATTAAAATAAATTCCGCCGACGGGCATTGAACCCGCACTTTCTGATTGCCGGTCGGTTGCTCTGAACCACTAAGCGACGTCGGCTTATTCATTAATAATTCAATATTGATTTATTTATTTAACGCCCTTTAGGGCTTTTACATGGTTGGTAGTATAATTTTAATACTTTGAAACATAAAAAATAAGAATAAAATTACATTTTATAAAAGCTATGCAGTCATACAAACACAAGAAACAAAAACAGAAACTTACAGCTATTTGTAGGTTTACATGATGTGTTTAGGAGTATTGTTGAAATAAATGTTTTAAATGATCGACAAAACTTGCCAAGTTGGTATTGAATATGTCAACATCACCGAAGTAATGATTTCCCATGGTGTGAAGTCGTTGTATCGGAGAGTGGGCAATGTAGTTACGCTTATGTGTGCTGCTGTAGAATATTGTATTTTGTCGTGTTGTTACTGTGGGTGTATGTATGTTTATAAGTTGCAGGAGTTCACAACAGTCGAATTTAGAGTTAAGTATTTTGAATAAGAACGTTAAATCGTTTATTTTACATCTATCTTCTAATGTATGTATTTTTAGAGTATTTGATAAGAAATTGTATTTTAAGTCTTCGACAGGGATATTTAATTTAAAATTTATAAAACGTAGAAATTTTTTTTTGTATTCCCTCAAAGTTGTTAATGTGAATTTTGTAAGATGGAGACCAAACTATTGAGTTATATTCAATTAGACTTCTTACTAGAGATACGTATAATAGTTTAATGGCTTGTAAAGAATTAAAGTACTAGTATTTTATTCAACAATTATTGCTTATAATATTTTTCACCTGTAAACAACCAACTTTATTTTTTTAGGAAAGGGTTTGTTAGCGCTGAATTTCCCACTAGATTACATTTGTAGATGAAAAATTTTGATTTATCAAAAAATATTATAATTTTTTAATTTTTATTTTATATTATTAGGTACAATATTTTTTACAATTCAAGGTTTTCAGTTATGTAGGCCTCACTGGGTGGCTTGCCCGTGCTGAGACCTTCAATTTATAATATAAAAAAAACTACATAATACATTTAATGAGAAAAATTATACATTTAAAATTAAAAATACATAATAATATATTTAAAATTTAAAAAAAAAAATAGTACATTGAAA
This sequence comes from Hesperophylax magnus, assembly GCA_026573805.1. Taxonomy (NCBI): domain Eukaryota; kingdom Metazoa; phylum Arthropoda; class Insecta; order Trichoptera; family Limnephilidae; genus Hesperophylax; species Hesperophylax magnus. Next base: position 2,172,572 of record JAIUSX010000081.1, read on the forward strand.
ATAATCTTGTGTGTTTGTGAGTGATGTGTGTTTATATTGGTTTTGTGTGTTACGTGTAGGTTTTATTTTTATTTTATGCTATGAAATTTTGGTAATATTGTCTTTTTTGTTCTTTAATCCATTTTGTAATTTTGTGTGTGAATTTATTTTTATTTTCCTCAATTTTAATATCAAGTTTTAAACTCTGATTAACTAATGTTTATAAGACAAGGTTTGGATGACATATCGTATTGCTTATAATATTTTTTTATCCGTCGTGCTATGCATAAAAAACTTTGTCTTATAAACATTAATTTTTCATTAAAAAAATATAATTATGTAATTCAACAAAATGTAGAAATGGGATAACCTTAGCTTTAGGCATTGAACCACGTCGTGTAATATTTGGAATCGGGACTTTTTCTAAAAAGTGATAAAATACACTTATGAACACAAATTTTTTAATGTTAACATAAAAAATTGAAACATGGCTCGCTTTACGTTTTTATGCTAATAATAACACTCCTTATGTAGATGGCAATAAGGTTTAAATTCTTGTACAACAGCCGCCTGTTATGACTTATGCAAGAAGAAAACTTCGGCAAGTTCAGGAACAAATATTAAAATGTTTTACCATAATGTTCCAAAGAACTTAATATGCAATATTATACAATAAAACCATAAGCGAAAAATGGTTCGTAAGTAGGAGATTTTGAACTTTTTTCTGGACTTATAAAAAGACTTTAAAAAATGCTCTATTATTTATTTGTATCGCCTCAATAATTTTATAATTTTTGAGCGGTGTTATAAATATTTCATCAAACTGTAATAAACATTGTTTTATCGAATCTGTTGGTATATCAAAAATTGGTATGTTATATTGTTATTATACGTGTAAAGGAAATGTATTCAATATAATTTTTAATTAGGAGCTTTTCGTGTTGTCGATAAAACAGTGCTTCACAGTTAATATGTCTAACTTCAAAACTGACAGATGATGCAAGAAAACGGAACGCAAACCAAGATGGCGATATTGTGTCAGATTTTTACATGACCGAAGTAACTAAAAGCATGTAGATTGTTGGAATAAATAATAATAGAAAATCGGAAAGAAATTGAAATAAATGAACGTAAATGTCGTTTCTTTGTGTTTTACAGTATTTTTGATGTAAAAATTTGTTTGTGGTGTAAAACTTTGTTTTGTGATGTAAAACTGACAAAATCTTTTGTTTTTACAGAACAATACAATTATTTTATTAGTCAATCAATTGAACGGAATTGAAGTACAATATTATATATGTGAAGCATACGCCTTAAAAGATAAAGTGCAAATGTTGCTTTTATTATTTTGTCAAACACAGAAAGAGTTAAAAAAATATTAAAATTTGGATTTATTCAAATGATCGAGCATATACTGGTGCCCTCACCCAAACACCTTGTAACTGACAGTTATTTTAGTATGTATGGTGATAAAACTTGGTGTATTTTTATTGTGTATATGCAAACAATAATGTAACCTAACTAAACGCCTTGTCATTGATAGTTATTATAGCATGTATTGTGCTAAAACTTGCTGTATTTGTATTGTGTATATGCTAATAAAAATGTATCCTAAAATAATGTATTGCTGTATAGGAACCTGTATTAAACATTTATAAGTAAACCATAGACAAAATGCGAGAAATAATTAACTAAAAAAACTGCCTCAACACAGGTTCGCCTAGTGAGGCAGGTTATGCACAACTTAAAATATAATATATTATGCCATATCTTTATAACACTCATACATATTTACTTTTTCTTCTATTAGAAACTGTTCTATTATTGTAACATTAGTTTTTTTCAACAGGTATTTCACTTACTACTGATATATTATATATTCTGTAATTTTTTGATGAAATAAAATTTAATTTAAATTTATTTAATATCAACGGTAAAAATATTCCACACACAATAATTACATGTCACAGAATAACAAATAACTGTGGCATTTGATCATAAAATGACGACCAAAAGTATAAACTATTAAGTTTAGAAGGAGATATAAGTACATACAAGATATTATCAATAAGTATGAGTAGACTTACGTTATATTAGTAATGATTTATAAGATATTCATTTATTATTTATTTATTCATTTATTTAATGCCCCGAGGGCTTTTACATGTAGGTGGTACAATTTTAATGACAGTTTTGAAACATGAGAAAGAAATATTAAAAATAAAAGAACATAAATCAAAAAATACAGCGATTTAAATGGCTTACAAAAATATAACTTCCATTTAGGAATAGTGATTAAATAAGTCTTTTACGTAATCCACAAAATTCGCAAAGTTAATATTAAATATATCGACATCACCTAAGTATTGGTTTCCCATAGTGTGAAACCGTTGTATTGGGGAGTTCGCCATGTAATTGCGCTTATGTGTGTTGCAGTGGAATAGTGTATTTTGTCGTGTTGTTATTGTAGATATTCTTAAGTTTATTTATTCGTAAGTTGCAGAAGTTTGCAACAGTCGAATTTAGAGTTTAGAATCTTGAATAAAAAAGTTAAGTCGTTTATTTTACGCCTGTCTTCCAATGTGTGTATTTTTAAAGTATTTAATAAAAAATGATATTGTAAGTATGATAGTATAGCCTTCTTGTACCTAGCTTCTGTGCAGTTAAACAGATCCGCTACATCTGCTACATTATCTTTTAAACTTTTCGTGAATCGTTATAGTTGATTTTGACTTCTCGGAACAAGTGAGACTTCATCAAAATTAAAAAGGTGTAGTGAGGCAGAACTAAATATGGAAAAGAAATTAAAAAGGAAATGGGGAGAGTTTTCAGTAGTTAGTGAACATGGTAATCAAGATGTTTTAGATGTTAATTTTATTATAATTTTTTTTTCACTAAATAATAATAATAAACTATTAAAAAAACCTGATTAATCAATCGTCATAAATTTAATTTTATATTTTCAAAATCATGCTCACCATAAAAACTATATGAGTTACACTAACAGAACTTAACCAAATAAATAAAATATCATCAACCGAAAACGTGCAATTTATCAGATTTTCAACAATAATATTTACCAGTAAATCGCATTTTTGATTGTATTAACACGTGACAGACGGAAAGAAAAAGTTACAGTAAGAGAAAAAGATACAGAAAAGTAATAAAGAGAAAAAAATATTGAGACAGGAAACCATGTTAGAAAAGATTGATTGGTTTGACGGTTGATGAATTTCAGACAGAAGCTCGCCTTATACATTTTGTAGCAGGTATCCCGCAATTCAATCGATTTTATTATTTCGAAAATATGATTTGTTGTATGAAGATTTTCATGAATTTTCAGTGCACCGCGCGGATTTCCTGAAAATCACATACAAAAAATCAAAATTTTGAAAAAAATTTATAAAATCGTTTTTAGTTGGAACAGCATCAATAATGCAATTTTTTGTTATATGAGCACTCTAGTACACCACAAAGTCACGAGCCGCCACTGGTTTGGAGTGAAGTTTTGAGGTTGTGAATTCTAGTGTAGGTACCTAAAAACCGGGTCAATTTTTAAGGTGGAAATAATATTATTATAAAAAGTTAATTATTTAATTTATTTTAATTTAAAGTATTTGTTTGACTTGGTTGTGTCATCTGGCGTTTCCGACTTCAACTACAATTAATTTCATGCAGTATCATAAAACCCACATTGTGATTGTTCAAAAATTACATTGAATTGACTTTAATCTGACTTCGTATCTCATTCTAGTGCAGAGATAATGGGTCAAGTCTTTCTCTGGCGTCACTGACATCTTTTATCATTCACTTCCGTATACCAAATTGTTACTGTTACAAAACTGCATTAATCATATTAACAACATTGAGCGAATACAAAAAAAATTCTACGTTTTATAAATTTAAAATTAAATATCCCTGTCGAAGACTTAAAATACAATTTCTTATTGAATACTCTAAAAATACATACATTAGAAGATAGACGTAAAATAAACGATTTAACGTTCTTATTCAAAATACTTAACTCCAAATTCGACTGTTGTGAACTCCTGCAACTTATAAACATACATACACCCACAGTAACAACACGACAAAATACAATATTCTACAGCAGCACACATAAGCGTAACTACATTGCCCACTCTCCGATACAACGACTTCACACCATGGGAAATGATTACTTGGGTGATGTTAACATATTCAATACCAACTTGGCAAGTTTTGTGGATCATTTAAAACATTTATTTCTACAATACTCTTAAACACATCATGTAAACCTACAAATAGCTGTAAGTTTCTGTTTTTGTTTTTGTTTCTTGTGTTTGTATGACTTGTTGCATAGCTTTTATCAAATGTAATTTTATTCTTATTTTTTTTGTTTCAAAGTATCTGTCAAATTAAAATTATACTACCAACCACGTAAAAGCCCTCTGGGCGTTAAATAAATAAATTTCAACTTTAATACGATTATGTATCTTATTAGAGTGCAGATATAATGCGTTAAGTCTTCCTCGGGCTCCCCCGACTTCTTGTACCATTCAAACCACTCTCTAAATACTCTTGGCACTAATAAAAATAATATGTATTTATATCCTGAAGTTAGCGCACTTTACCCCTGGACACCCTGTACATAGATTGATACTGTTTAATTTATTTATCTTTTCAAAGATAATTAACATGTTTCCAAATGAATAACTGCTATTACAAGGCATGTGTCAAATGCTTCTCAGATCTTATAAACGTGCATTACGGGTCGAAGAAATAATTTTCAATGGATCAGTTATACAAATGGAATTATAAATAAGTGACTTTGAAAAACCGAAATTATCTCAAGTTCAATAAATTTTAATCAAATTTATTTTTTAAGAGAGCTTACGAATTTTGCCAAAAGATCATATTTATAATTTGGTATGTAATAGAAACCTACCACCAACTGGACCTCTAAAGGTGTTTTTCAATATAAGGATACCATTTATTTTAATCACGTTTAATTTGAAGAGAACCATTTTAATTTTATTTAAATATATATGTGTGTACTGGCTAACGTGTACCCGGCTTCGCTCGTGGTTATCTTTAATAGATAGATATATACCATTGCAAACTTTTTTGTAGGAATAAAATTCCGAGGTTTATTATTTTGATGTATCTCATGAGGTTTAGCCATTTCGTAGTTTAGAAGAACTAAGCGCAGAACAGAAAGACGCGGAGAGCGACTTTATTTTATAGTATTATATAAGAGATTTTTGATTTATGTAAGTACCTCTAATTGATTCACTAGCTGATTGTTGACGTAGTTTGTGTTATAGTTGTTAGTAAAATACAATCTAGATTAAACTGGGTATGTACATTTCACAAATAAATGCACACGAAATATAAAGTGATGTAAGGATAAATAAATGATATTATTTACTTATTAAATATGTTTAGTTATGCAAGCTCATAAAATTGTGGTAATCTTCAAATTAAATTTACGTTTCTCCTTCAGCAACAGCTTATTAACAGGCGAAACTTAACTCTGCCTCAAAGCATTGAAACGTAATTCTGCCCCTAAGCATTGAAACGGTTAAAATGAAACTTAATTCTGCCCCTAAGCATTGAAGCGTTTAAAATTAAAGGTAAAATGTGGTTTCTTTACGGCTGTTGGATAGTTTACAAAGTTGGTGTTGGAATTCAGACAATTAATTGTGTTTATCGCCCAATTAGTGAGAAATGTGATCCTGGAGCGGAATGTCAACTGGTTGTTGTAAATGGGATCATATTACTATCCTTTGTGTAAGGATTATACAACTTGAAGTAGAAGGATGAGAAACAAAATGAAGTAGGTATAATTCTAAAGTTGTTAAGTTATAATTGTGGCATCAACTTATGTAAAATATTGGCTTCAAAATATATATTTGGTACTTTAAATTGACCAGAAAGACTGGGCATATTTGGAGTAGGATATGCAGGTGTCATTTGGCTGATTAAAAATTGTTGCTGGCAGGACAGTTACAAGACAGTACCTGATATATCATTGTAGCAATTTTTTTCAATGTCACAGAATTACGCGCCTAATCCAAAATCTGTGAAAAATATTCCAATGTTGTCATTGATGAAATATATTTAGATGAGACATGAAGCGAAAAAATAGGTTCCGCTTTTTTACCTTCAACTCTCCCAACACAAAAAATATCCAATCTGGTTTATGCACAACGCTTATCGTGTTCTAATAGTTGAAGTAGCATCTCTTATTGTAGTTATATGGATGTTGAGGATATATTATATGTGCAATAATGTTGCATTATAAGTTGTCTTCAATAAGTTTTTTTGTCTTCAAAAAGAGCTGATTTCTTAAGTTAAATGGCTTAACTCTGGATGTGCAAAATGAAGTTGGTTGATGTCTAATAATATTTTTTTAATTCTTTATTTTCTCGTTTATGTTTGTGAATATATTGTATAAAATACACAAATATGTAAAAGTCTATTTAACGGGAGCGAAAACTGAACTAAATAATATAATGTATAGTAAAATTGTAAACTTGTTGTACTCCTCTCCTGTTGTACGCTAATTCTACGATAATGTAAAATACAAATTAATGAAAAGTATTTACTGTACCTAATGATATTTATTATATTTCAATAAAAATAACAAAAAAAAAATCTATCCCACGTCGCCAACTATTTTAAATATATATATTTTGTTTTAAACTAACTTATTTGCTGAAACACATTGTTAGTTCTTACCATGTAAAATCTAATCATAGATTTATTTTACCCCTGTTAGAGTTTTTTGTAGGTTTTTTTCTGGGTTAATAGCCTATTATGACCCGCCTTGAATTTATTACAGTAATTAGCCTTTTTTGATAAACCGTTCATACTTTTGCTTTGATCAGTGTTTTAATTAGGGTAATGTAATGTATTAACAATTTTTAAAAGGCGATAGTTAAAAGGGGTTTGATTATTAAAGTTTCTATCTACTTTTGCAAAAAACGTTTTAAAACATACGGCTGAAGAAATTACAGTATTGTTAAGGTATTTTGTACAGTGGGCGTCCAGAGGAAAATCATTTCCTTCAGTGGCTGCGTATCTTTGGGGTTGCTGTGTGGAGGAAAAAATAATCGTTTATTCATTCTTCAGTCTCTATTGACCGCCTGCATATTTGGAGTAGGGCATGTAGATGTCTGTGTAATGATATTTTTTTAATTTACAAACTGTTCCTAGCAGGATAGTAACATGACAGTACCTACCACAAATAATAACCATATATATCTTAACCTACACGTTTTGAACAATTTAATGTTTCCCTTCAGCACTTTCATCACTTTTGGTCAGTTTGAAATATTTACTGTGTATTTCAAATGCGCTATATACATAAAAAATAACTTATAATCCGTATAAACAAATACTGTTTAAGAAACTAGATAAAAATATCTTTCCGGTCGACGCATTTAAAATAAACTTCATATTTTGTAAATATAAAAAAAAAATTTAACTTGAAAAAAGTTGTCGAAAACGCTAAGCATATTTTAACTGAATTTTTTACTCCAATCATAGACAAATTGAGAGAACTCGATATTTATATAACACATTCGTTTTGCTTGGGGAATTTATAAGAAAACTGTAATTTCACTTTCATCTCACTCATAATAAAAACTGTAATTTCACTTTCATCTCACTCATATAATAAAAACTGTAATTTCACTTTCATCTCACTCATATAATAACAACTGTAATTTCACTTTCATCTCACTCATATAATAAAAAAATGTATATTCACTTTCATCTCACTCATATAATAAAAACTGTATTTTCACTTTCATCTCACTCATATAATAAAAACTGTATATTCACTTTCATCTTACTCATATAATAAAAACTGTAATTTCACTTTCATCTCACTCATATAATAAAAACTGTATATTCACTTTCATCTCACTAATATAATAAAAACTGTGATTTCACTTTCATCTCACTGATATAATATAAAATAATTTTTAAAGTTCAGCCGATTGTTACGATAGCGACGCGAAATATGATCATATTGGCAATTTTTAGAATTTTATTAATGGCATTTATTATAAATATTTGAGGCAAACTAGAATTTTTCTTTGTAACGTTAAATAAATTACGTATTTTCGCGTGATAGAAAAAAGATAAAAAATATAAAATATAGACGCCCTGGTCATAGATGACCCTAAAAGGAGAGGTTAGTCAAATAAAAAAAAAACTTTTCGAAGGAACCAAACACTTTGGGGTGTGACATTGTATATTAATTAAAAAACACAGTTTGTTACACCACTTCTTATTTGAATTATTAATGACCAACCGAGTTTTTTTATCTCAAGCTTCATCAGGGCTGATTATATTAACTCACTCAGTTAACTCATCTAAAAAATCTTGTGAAGAGTAGTTGGTATTTTATTTTGCATATTTCTTTGAGTTGTGGTGACTTATTTCTGGTGTTATTGGGGTTCTATATTTAAAATATATATTTATAGTTTACACAGCCTCGTTGAGTTGTTTACCATCAAAGATGTAAGGTAATTAAAACCTCCAGTACAAAATACTCCACTGTACAAGGAAATTAGTTTTCAGTGCTAAAGTAACCGAACAATTATTCTATTTGAATACGTAGGTATAATCATTCTAAGAGAATCGTTACCATTCAATTTTATTTCATTTAACTTATTCATGTAATGCTTTTATTTTACGTCATCATTAAGTACCTACCTATTATTTTTTTTTTAAATTTAATTTTTATTTTTCTCTTTAATGTGTTTTTTTAATTATATTATATATTTACGGTGTAATAAGGCAAACTGGGATGCCAGTATCCATCTATTCCTGATTTAAAAACATAAATTATCGTCAGACAGTAAATTATCAAGACATACCGTTACCTTAGTCGGACAAGGTGCTAACTCACTTTTTTTATTGACATATCTATAACTCACAGAATAACTTTCATAGTGGTCTGTGTTGTATTTAAATAGATATATGACGAAGTTCTAACATCACGTTTTAAACTTCCTTTTATTTTCAAGGTTCTAACATCACTTTAAACCTTTTGCGATTTTGTAAAAGTATGATTGAGAATTGGGTAGTAGCTACCTGGAAATTCAGATCTGGTCACTAAACATCGCCAAAACTTCGGTGTTAGGTGCTGGTCTTCCACAGGGACGATATTAATTAAATCTAACATCCTGAAACATTCTGCAAAAATAAATTGGTACTTCAGGGTGCAGCAATACAGACAGTGCTGTTTTGAAGGCCGGTACAACCATGTGGTGGGGGTAAGAACCTGGGAGGGGTCTTATTATGTCGGGAGGGTCGTGCTGTTTTTAGTCGTTACCATGGTTTGTTCCCGATAACACTAAAGCTTCCGGTTGCAAATTGCGACTTCTTCATGTGGGGCTACCTGTAGATTTTTTGAAATATGCGATTCACACCTTGAAAGGATCGAATTCGAGAGGAAATATATATATCGCTGTACCCGAGATGTGCCAAAACGCGACCAAAAACCTAATAAATCGCTTTCATCAATATATCAGTGCTGGGGGCCATCATCTTTCTGAAGTCATCTCGAAGACTAGATGCATAAAGTGGCATGTTGTACCAAATTAAATAAAATTAATTTCGGTTTAGTAAGCTACGCCATTTTTGTTAAGAAGCTCTTCAAAACAGCACGGTCTGTTTTGCTGCACCTAACACTTTATATTATTTTATGTTATTTACAAGTAAAAAACAAAAACATTTAATTAAACTACATTTTTTGAACCCGTGATATATAGATTAATAGCCAAAGATCTTAACCTTTCAGCCATAGGAGTTATCGTTAACTTACAACGATCATTGCCACACAAGTTAAAGGCAACGGTCCTCAGTTGGTTACTACGTAAATGAGAGTAATTCAAATAGAATTTATATAAAATTTTACTTGGTCATTTTACTCAGAACTTCTCAAACAGTGATTAAAACCTTCCAGTCATTAGCTCAAACTTCTACAACTACTGAACAAATAATACCTAGAAGTGTGATCTAAATGAATAATGAATCATGATAAATACTCCGGGCATCACCCTGTTTATTATCAAGTCAACTCTGAGTATGACCACTGTTCTTCATTAAAATGGCTTGAGCTGTGTTTAGAATCAGTGTCCATCAGATCTGAATAGCAGGGTGTTTCCCAACCTTCCTCCTCACGAAATGTGGTGGAGTTCCTGGCTATTCAGATCTGGTCACAAAACACAAACGAAAGACATTTCAAGCAAATGTTTCAATTCTGAATGGTGGTCTTGCACCAGGGCAATACTGAGAATATCTTCCAACTCTGGAACGTGCCGCAAGTATACTACAGATTATTTTTAAGAATAAATTAGAAATAACAAAATGAGCACGTTGGGATTGGAACCCGCGACCTTCGATTTGCTAGTCGAGAGCCTTACCCCTCGACCACGGAGTAAATATTTTATAAAATGTTTGTTTGTCTTTTTGTTTGTTTGTTTATCTGAGGTTAAAGGTAACAGTTGCAACTGGGCCCCGATCGCAGAGAACCCTCAGGACTTGAGTTCTAGAGAGGCCGATGAAAGTGAATATCCGTTCAAGAAAATTTTGGTCTCTGTTTGAAAATATTTGATTCATTTTCCAAGACGTAAAGAAAAGCAGTGCTTACTTGAGTACAAGGACATGCTCATAACATACTTCTCTCGGCTTATATCTTCAGTGTCTACAATCCACACCGACAGACATACATAGCAGCCCTCACAAAAACAGACAGAGCTTTGATCCTGCTAAAACACGTCGACTGCCATGAATTTTATGATGGCAAAAGCTGTTTTCTCTGCATCACTTTGAAGCAAAAAAATTGTACGTTCTGAGGCGGCAAAAACTCCCGGACGGTATATTCTAGGATTATGAAAATTTCTCAATATTTTTTGCGCAAAATTTCTGGGCAAACGCTTAAATTTTTAGTTCTCGCTGTAATTTATAAATTGAGTGTCAGAGCTTTGAAATATTTAGTTAATTGTTCGATATTTTTGTTGGAAAATTAATTTTTGGGAAATAAGTCTCGTGCGAGACTGGGTGTACCAAACTATAACTGGTCTTAGATCTCTTTCAAAACTCTGTATATGGAAGAATTTTTATTATAATGTAATTAAAACTCTCGAACGGTGATTTCCAGTGTCATGAAAATTGTAAATCTTTTTCTGTCTTGAATTTGTGCTTAGACGAAGTATCGTTCATCCATTTCATTTTCCGATATGAAATATCCATCAGAAATATTTAAACAAAATATGTTACCCCACACGGCATGCGTAATATAAACTTACCAACAATCTCTAGAGATAGGCAGATAGGATTTACCACCTCACATCATCTCTCTCTTGGCACTGATCTTTTGTTATTCTAAGATAACCCGACTGAAGTATTTGATTTACTTGATCGTGAACTTATTATAAAATATATCTATGTTTTATGAATATATTATGTAGAAATTTATAACGAATTGCTAAGCTATCCATTTAATACCTCTAAGCAAATATTTTAACAATTTTAAAATAGAAAATCGCAGTGGCTAAAACATTTTCGACCTATAAAATCATAAAGTTTAACAACCCTTCGTCATGGGTGCCCCTGAAAATGTCAGCCAGGAATAAATTAAGTCAACCCCCACACTTAGCGAGTTACGTTGGGGTTGGTTTCTCCGATATATACAGCCTTCTTCCTGTTAGAGCCTTACTGAAGTTAGGGAAGGGAGGATTTGCATGTTGGACCCTGACATTATCTCCTACCCGACTGTTAATCTGGTATTTATAAAATGGTTCACAGCTTCGAAGGGTTTTGCAAAACGTTTAACCTAAAAATAAAGCCAAAAAGAAATTGACTTTTTTTTGGCTCCATTATATTATCCTCCATTATTACAGATTAATTACAAACTTTAAAAGAACCGGATATATATTTTTATATGCTATTTAATTTTAACTCAATAAAAAAATTTATGTCTGTTTTTTTTTATTTATCTGAAACACCAAAATAATGCCAAATGCTCACAACCGTCTTGATCCAGTGAGTCTATGGAATCCTCAAACGGGAGAATATTTTGATGCTGAAGGTAGTGGGGAAGGGGAGGAAAATGGGAAAGAGAAAGGTGGGGAAGTACCTGGATATTCAGATCTGGTCACCAAACACGGCCAAAGCCAGTTCAAGCAACGTTTCAATTCTGAATGGTGGTCTCACACCAGGGCGATACTGAAAGTATCTTCCACTCCGGAACGTGCCTGCAAACATACTATATATTATTTTTAAATGAGTAATTTGTGAAATAACACAAATTAATCATACAAAATTTTATTTGCTCACGTTGGAATTTGAACCCGCGACCTTGACCACGAAGACCGTCAAAATATGGCAACACTTTAATATGTACAAATTATTTTTTTATGTAACCTACAATAATATGTAGTTTGGTATCTAACTTTCGCTAGATTCCAAGAATGCCACACTGTGCGTCGCAGGAAAACAAATTGTTAAATCCATCGCTACTATCGCTTTTTGGCCGTATTCTCGTGTTAGTATAATATTTACCCTCACAGGGGGTAGTGGTAAGGAAACAGACCCACAAACACGCTTTATTAATAAATCTAGGGTTCAGATCAACTATTATCCACACATTCAAGCAACAGAGCCGAAATGTAACTAAGAAAAATGGATTCATTTTATTTTGAATGTTTTTTTAAAGCAATGTCTGACTCCTGAGTATATATTATTATCATGCAATCACATCCAGATTAAAACAAAACAGTTTGCTTGTACTGATACGTTGTCAAAAAATGTATTAGACAAACATAGAAACATTAGGGGTGAATTCACGAAGTTCCTAATTTATTTTATTTTTTTTATTTTTTTATTATTTAATAAATGTTTACAAGTTACATTTTTAGATATTTTTTTTAACTACCATACTAGGCTAATGCCCGTGTTGTGGTAGTTATACATGAAATAATAATAACAATGACATAAAAAAACTAAAAAATACTTATAGTAACATAAGTATGTAAGTATAAATCATAATGAAGTAATAATAAAAATAACTTAGAAGAACTAAAAAATAATATTTTATAGAAACATAAGAAAGAATTAGAGAAAAAAAAAAGAAAAAAACAAATTTAATGATAAATAAAACTAAAAACAAATATATTAAAATTAATAGTAAACTGAAAAATAAAGAAAAAGTATATGTATATTTAAAAAGATACAAATAAAAATTAAAATTATTAAACATTAAGATTAAAATATAAACATAATTAATATAGATTGTTTAATGCATATAATTGTTTGTGTGCAAGTTTATTTATCTTAGGTATTATCTATAAGACAACATGTTTATGTTCAACACTTAATTTTAATTTTCGTGATATGAGACAAGTTGGAAAAGAAGTTTTTAATATTTATTTTTTTTGTGTTAGGAACTCAGATAATCTTTAAAGAAAGGTCGTCCCCTTTCAAATATCCACTGATGTACACGAGCAGTAAGTATGGATATAGAATTACTTGACTTTAAGTCGGTACTCAATGCATTGTATATTTTAGGCGCGATGAACCAGAATTGCCGTTGAGCGAATGAGGTTTTAGTTTGAGGAACCACGCAACCCAGGTTTGATGAAAAGCGGGTGTGAGCTTGGTGTTGTGGAGCCTACAGTAGGTTATTTTTTCGTATGTAACAAATGCTTACCTTAGTAAATAACTGTCGTATATCTAAGACCCTGATTTTAGCAAAGAGTTCATTAGAGGGATGGGTAGGTTGGCATTTAAATATAATTCTCAAAATTAGTTTTTGAACTGTAATAATAGGATTAATAATGGATTCAGCACAACCACCCCATCCCACTATACCATACGTTGCTATAGATTGGAAAAGGGCAAAATATACGCTTCTTAAAGTCTGTAAATCAAGGATGGACCTAAGGGAGCAGAATACATGGCAGAGTTTACGAAGTTTGTTTACTGTGTCACTGATATGGGCTTCCCACCGTAGTTGGTTGTCTTTGATTATTCCCAAATATTTAACTGCATTTGATGATTTAAGGGTAGAACACGTGCAATTTATATTAGGTGTGATTTCGTGAGTGTGTAAATTGAGTGAACACGAGTGAATAATAGGTTTAGGGCAGTTGTTGGGTACATTATGTTTGCGGATGGAAAATGTCATATATTGGGTTTTGTCGATGTTAAGTGTGAGGAGGTTTGTGTCCAGCCAATGTTTTACTTTTAATAGACCATTATTAGCTTTGTTAGTGACTGATTCCCATGTTACATCTTCAAATATTAGAATAGTGTCATCGGCAAATGATAATATTTTACCTCCAATATTTATGGCACAAAGTGAGTTTATGTATACAAGAAATAAAATTGGTCCTAGTATACTGCCTTGAGGTACACCAAAGGACATAGGTAATTTTTCGCTTATATGTGTTTTGTCAGAGTGGATGAGAGTTTGTTGTGTTTGGTTCATTAGATAGTTTTCAAACCATGTGTAGGCTACTCCTGTCATTCTAACCCGATGTAGTTTTTTTAGCAGTAAGGAATGAGAGACCGTATCAAATGCTTTCGCAAGATCGAGAAAGACAGCCAGTGGTTTGCGACCAATGTCAAGATTATAGGAAACGATTTTCGTGAGGGCAGCTATTGCATCAGATGTACTTCTAACATTGCGAAAGCCATATTGGTTGTCTGATAATATGTTGTTATCTTCGAGGAACTTACAGAGTCTATGTTTCACAGCTTTTTCTACAATTTTAGATATTGTGCTTAGTAAGGATATCGGTCGGTAGTTATTTACAGATAATTTGTCACCTGCTTTGAAGATTGGGATTATTGTAGCCTGTTTTAAGGAGTTAGGAAAAGTGCCAGTTTTGAAGCTTGAGTTGATTATGTGTTTAAGAGGGGGGGCGATAAATTTTTGGAGGTGTTTAATAATTTTTGCCGAGATGTGATCTATTCCGGTGGAGTTACTGTTTTTGAGAGATGCTATTATTTCCATAATTTCTGATTCAGTAGTGGGAGTGAAGTGAAACGGGTTGTAGGTCAGAGTACTGGTATACCATTTGCAAGATCTTTCTCTGAGACGTTTTTTCTGGCTAAATTTTTTTTTGCTAAATTGGGACCGATATTGCAAAAAAATTGATTTAAATGGTCGGATATTTTTTCAGGTTCAGAATTTACATGTATTGTTTTGTCTTCGATATTAATTTTAACAATAGGTGTGTCAGTTTTATTAATGTTGGCTATATCTTTTATGATATTCCAAATTTTTTTTTTATCATCGGTAGCTTCACTGATTTTTTTTTGTAATAATCCCTTTTAACAGTGTCAATTATTTTTTTGCAGTTATTTCTATAACGTTTGTAGAATATGAGAGATGCATAGAATGCTCACAGTTTGTAGAGCAGTGATATATTTCCGTTTGTAATTTTTTTTTTGTTAGTAAATAATTCAATAATGTTAAATTATGTAAAAAAAATATTTATATCAGTGCATAATTTTTATGGTTTGAACGAAAGATATCCAAATAAGAATATTAGAGTGAGCGCGCTTATTTAAAAAACGAAAAGAATTAAGCGAAAATATTTAATTAAACACGACTCGTTTGAAATGGAGAAAAAATCTCTAGAAAAATTCTTTAGTTGCATTTAAAGATACACTATTAATTTTTTCATGCCTATAACATACTAAATATCAGAAAAAACATGTTTTTAATAATTTTCGGAGCTTACTTTGAAATTTCGAATTTTCGTTCTTTGAATCAAGTGTCATAAGTCACGTGGTGCGAGCGAATTCCATTTCGTTCATCGAGAAATGTCACAGAGGAACATCAATTATCTTTACGCGCAGAGCGCGAATGTCGACCACAGTATTGAAATTTCTCCGAAACATGAACGGCGCTCACCAACGCTTGTTAAACTCTTCGGTGAGATGGCGCCACTTTACTTTACAGTTCGCATACCGATCATTCCAGTAGGTAGGAATAGATTGGCAATATATTTAGCGAACTATCCATTTTTGTGAGTATACGCCGCCACTGCTATGGAGCCTTAATTCAGGTAAACGTTTTTCCGCATAGCTAGATATTGGGCCCAACGAAAAACAATCATTTCGGTCCTGCAAGTCACCGTGGAATTAAGTCCAGATCTGCCTGCGTGAGATGAGTATGTGGGCGGATGATGAATGATAAAAGGAAAGGTTCCCGGGGAGCGGGAAAGAGAAAGGGTGAGGAAAGCTTAATTTTAGCGGAACAAGACGTGTCTCCGTACAGATATTAATAGTTTAGAACAGTATAAGGGGCTGGCCTACTAAGGGTATATTGTTTTATCTTCTAACAATTCACATTACATAACTAAAGTGACTAACACACCGTCATTGGTTTAAATGATCCAAAGAAGCGTACAAGGCACACTACACTTCATTACATAAAAGCCAACAATACTAATGCATCAAATAACTCACCAATTGTTAATGCGATCACAATATACGTCCACAGCGAAAAATTACTACATTTTCACATATTTTTTCAATATTCTTTCTTTGTTAACCTACAAAACAAAAAATTTATCAAAATGAAATAATTTTTAAACTACTTTAAATTTTTTTCAATATTTTTTTAAAATATGAATACCGCATAAGAGTTCCAACTGCTCCCAACCGTCTGGAGCCTGTGAGACTATGGCATCCCCAATCGGGGAATATTGTGAGGATGAAGGTATTGGGAGGAGAAGGTGATGAAAAACAGGCAGGTGTTGGAGTACCTGGCTATTCAGTTCTGGTCACCAAAGTCGGCTAGAGAAATGTAATAAAAGTTTAACAGAAAACGGCCTGCAATCCCGTTTTTAACAGAATTTTATTTTTTTTTTTAATACGAGGAAGTGCGATTTACAAATATTTAAAAGAAAATTGGTGTCGTCAAATTTATGTAAAACTTTTCAACTCCTAGGTTCCAGAAAGCTTACTGATTTTATTTATCTGTTCATAAAATAATTTTGACATGTATTTTTTTCCATTGATTTTACTTTGAGTAAGAAAAAATTGACCTTACTTCGGAACACAGACGCGCCTATAGCACACTGAAAGGTCGGAATATTTCTGCTTTGAAATAAAATCCAAATTGATGGAATAGTTCTGAACGTATCCGCAAAATAAAAATGGTCTTTAAACAGTGATGAAATACGCATTATTATAGAAAAAATGTAATTTTTAAAGTATTAGAAATGACTCACATCACTTTTTTTCACCAAAACTTAACTTAAATAGCTGATAAAGAAAATATACACATTTTATTAAACAAGTGTACAAGAAACACAATTGTCACTTAACTTTTTAATTGTTTCGCGTAAAAATAATTTCTTGGAAATAAATTTTTTTTAATTTTTTTTTTTTCAAATTGCGGCCAGATCCTTTGGCATCATTAGAGACACCCATTCATAGCCAATATTTTCGCGAATTAAAAGCGATAATAAATTATTTTTTTTAGTCGCTATAATCTTGTATTGACAGATCGTAGAACGAACATGACACACTCTACTGTAGAAGCATGTGCCATGTTGAGTTTCAATCAATAATATAAT
Organism: Hesperophylax magnus; assembly: GCA_026573805.1. Lineage (NCBI taxonomy): Eukaryota > Metazoa > Arthropoda > Insecta > Trichoptera > Limnephilidae > Hesperophylax > Hesperophylax magnus. The sequence continues at coordinate 2,190,148 of JAIUSX010000081.1, forward strand.
AAACATGTTTCAAGTGATTTTGCTAATTTAATTGTTTTTCCTTTTTTGCCGACTCCCATTCCTTGACGTTATCCTATTTAGCTATAAACGCTATGAAAACGCATACTTAAAGCCATAAAAGATATTTTTTCAATAATTAATTTTTTCAATAACTTCATTTCTTAAAAATGAATAAAAGCAATGAATAGGTGTCTCTAGGTATCATAGTGGTTTACATTTAAATTCTTCTATTATGAACTTCTAGATTTTAATTAAAGTGTGTCGTTTTCTCTTTCTAACGCCGTTTAGATCATATTTTTAACCATGACAGTAAGGGAGACATAACAATGTCTATGAGACCATATGAGCGGTTTCCAAAAGTCACCAAACTAGACGGAAGACTAGGTTAGATTATCTTTCAAGATGGACAGAAAACAAAAATAATAAAAAAAATTGCAGAATTGTGTCTCGTATTAAAAGGATATTTATTTTCCAAAAAAGAATGATTTCAAAATACATTAATCTTCAAGTGAAATAATACAAGACCTTACATAGGAACAAAAATAGAAAACTCCTTGTAAGTAAATTTGACAGTAGTGGTAAAACACGACCAAAAAGTTTTCAACAATAATTTATTTAATTAGGTGATTTAGTGCTTCCAATTCCGAAGTTAAGATGTCGCTGCAGGAGTCAGAATACGGTTTGCGCCTTGGCTGAAATTTCTCAGAATAAGTATTATTTATGTGGTGGGAAATAAAGTTTTCTTCGTGGATATAACTTAATTTAGGGCCGATTAGAGAAAGTATGATTTTTTGTGAGCAAGTCGAATTTTGCGGAAAAATGTCAGTATTGCCCTAAAACACCAATTAGAACAGAAAAATCGTTTGCAATGGTTAAATCAATTTTAGATACTCTCAAAATTACCCTGGCAAAGAACCATTCAGAATCAAAACATTACTTGAAATGATTTTAGCCATGTTTGTGGATCAGATCTGAATAGGTACTTCCTCATCCTCCTCTTTCCCATCTTCTTCCCCTACCCACTCCTTTAAGCCTAATTACATTTTTTTAAAGAAAGACAAACATTCCCGGGTTACGAATTACCTGACAATATTTGAAAATCTCCTACTACCACCACAGTAAGCGGAAAATATTGCTCGCGTTGTGATGGAGGACTTAGCCAGCCGAGGAATTGTGCACACCATACCTGGGTGGGACCCAAACGCGATGCCAACTCAGCCACCGACCGGTCGTACATACACGGAACATACCCCAATGATTATTGGGGATGCTAGAGTCCCACAGTAGGGGGCACTTGGCCTTCTCATGTGGTACTCCCATGAATAAAATCAAAGGTAATACGATAATATTTTTAAAACTCCAATTTTGGTGTAAATGACTAATAATGATAGGAAGAAGCCTCTGCTATGCTGTTCATAAAATCGAGAGACAGCTGAACGATCTGTGACAACTCTAGTGAATAAAATTATTGTTAAAGGGATTGGTTGTGTCAAGGTTTTTTGGTGTTATATATCTATTTTCAATTTTCGACCTAGTTGCGCCATCTCTTGGGCCGACTAGTAGCCTATATCATAGATTTTTGTTTTTGTTTTTTGCATCGACAGAGGATTAAACAAGCCAAATCCTAATTGAATAGTACTAACATTTGCTTCGTGTATTAACAGCTGTAATTTTTTTTAATATAATGTGATATAATTTCAGAAAAAATGAGTGTGTATGCATGAGTCCCACCAAAAGTTTAGACTTCATCATCAACAACCAGTCTTACTGCCTAGTTTCAGCTCCATTGAATGTTGGAAAGTGGTTTAATTTTCACTTCCAAGATTCCATTTCATTAAATCATCAATCTGTTCATTCAATCAGGAAAAAAGGAGCTTATTTATAAACAAGTTCTGATGTGTGACTATTTTTACGCATGACAGTTATTTCGCCTACCAAAGGCAGTTTCGCCTTCTGACAGTTTGATAATGCCTTAAAACGGCGAAACAGCTGTCAGGTGTAATAACAATTACACACCAGAACTTGTTTTCAAACAAACTGTTTTTTATACATTGAATATTATTGAATATATATAAAAGAAAAACAAAAGAAGTATTGGTGCAATGCATACAAAATACCCTGCTGGAAATATCAACCCAAAAGAAGCAGAAATTTTTAAATCTTTTAGTGCATTTGCGCTATTAAATCAGAGTTTTTCTCATTTAAAGATACATAAAATCCCGAGCAGTGCCGGGCTCGCTGCAAATCCAATGCCGATAAGGAATCATCCTCGGGTATGCAACTATTGACCCACTTTTATGGTGCATCGTGTACCTATTGAGCTGGGAAATGTTTTATAACTTTTGTCCATTAATTAAATAGTTTTTTTTTTAAATTTAGTCACTTATTATTTCAGACATTTACGAATTTATTCGGTTAGGTTGCTTTCAGACAGCTAGGTAGATATATCGTTTCCTTGGAACAACAATGTTTTATCTGTCATTGATAAGAACCATAGATATTTAGGTTGAAAATGGGTGGTTACACTTAAATTTTTTAATTGTATTGTATCTGAATTATGTTTATGTTTAAGTTTAACTAAAAACATGTGGCATTTAGACGAACAACTAAAAAATAACACAAAACTGATAGAACCTTGTTGCTTTGAAAATTAGCTAAACTCGGAACAACGGGGTTTATCTGATTACTTAATATAGGTTTTTTTGGCTAAAGATATGTTTTTACTATATTAATTAGATAACTACCGGAGCTGTATAATCATATTCACCTTTTGGCGCCCGGAAATTTTTAAGCATTTGTATTGGCCATATTTTGGTCAGTAGATGTTTGCAAATTGGAAAGAATGTGGCCAAAAATTCTCCAGTAGCTAAAGATAAATCAAATAATAATATGATTAGCTTAAATATTCGCTTTTGCATGTAAAGTATTTTTTCTGATATTTTCTCAGTTTCACGCAATTGGAAGATGAAATCGTGCTGTCGCAAGCAAATGTGCTCGGACACAATGCGAATGGAAGGATGTGTCTCCAAAAATGTTTCAATTATGAGAGATAGCACAAAGTTACAACTAAAAGTTGCAAATGGAACCAAGTCGTATAAAAAAAAATTTTGGCATAATTATTTGCGGAGAACAAGTTTAATAATATATTAGATAATAATATAATAGTAATAAGTGTTTTTATTATCTTTTTATAGGGTTTTAAAGATATTTATATAATAATTGTTTCAGGTTATAAATTAATCTGTAAATGAAAATTCTGGGACAGGTTACAAATTTATAAACAAGTCTGAAATTAAATTATTTTAAGCAATAATTATTAGCCTGACACACAAATACAAATTGAAAAAATCTTCAGAGAAAAAATAAATGTCGCCGAATATTTTTTTCAATTTATATTTGTGATTCAGTCTAATACTTATTGCTTAAAATAATGTTTTATCCTTTGTATTTTGCATAAAACCTTGTCTTATAAACGGTTCCGTGATAACTCAACACAGTGACAATTAAACACACTTTTAAAAAGTGATATAAAGTCATTAGAAACGAAGAAAAAAATTATTTTTTTTAACCTAACCTAACCTAGATAATCCAGTTAATAAAGTTTTATATTAATAACAACACGACAAAACACACTATTCCACTGCAACACACATAAGCGCAATTACATTGCGAACTCCCCAATACAACGGTTTCACACTACGGTAAACCAATACTTAGGTGATGTCGATATATTTAATATTAACTTTGCAAATTTTGTGGATTACGTAAAAGACTTATTCAACACTATTCCTAAATGAAAGTTATATTTTTGTAAACCAGTCAAATCGCTGTATTTTTTAATTTATGTTCTTGTTATTTTTAATTTTGTTTCTTGCATATATTATTTTTTAATGTAATGTTATTATTATCATTTCTTTCTCATGTTTCAAAACTGTATGTCATTAAAATTGTACCACCTACATGTAAAAGCTTTCTGGGCGTTAAATAAACAAATTACTAAGTTGTTTGGTAGGTAAGGTACCTATTTAAGTACCTACTTACAAATCTTATGATTTTAGAGGAAATTTCGGTTTAATAAGAGAAATTAAAAAAACTAGGTCCACTAACCGTTCATAAACCTATTAGTAGATAGATTCTATACTTGGAGATATCTCAAGACTCCTAATAATAGAGCCCAACAGAACAAACTAGAAGCGTAATGTTTTAAAATGATTATTTCCATCACAACTTAATTCTAACATATTATTTAGATTTTAAACTAAGACAAAGATAACGAGTTTCAAGTAGCAATTACATTCAGCTGTGCCCAGTATCAATAAAATGTATTATTATAAGTAGGATTCAAGGAAAAGTTGGCAGCGAGCCACTCGCCTGAAAAATAGTAATTGCCCATTCCGAGCCTGTGAGAAACCATTAGACCTTTCCATTAAAAAAAATAATTATAATTATTGTATTTTTGGCTAGTAAAACACTTCATAATTTTATAAAATGTACTTATTATACTAAATTATTTCTTCGTATATATCACTTACGTTCGTACACTGTTAATTTAATTTCGTGAAAGGTTTGCGACATCTTCGTTTCGATAAAAGATTTAAGATCAACGAAATATGTGCTACTCTATTTATTTGTGTTTAAATTATATTTTAAAAACAACTTGTGAATAAATAAATAATTATTCAGTTTATAAGGCCGCGCAGCAGTTTCTCTTAAGATGAAAGAGCCAAAAATTTGACCACCTCCGTGGTCTCAACTACGAGTTCTGAATTAAAGATGAACTAAAACCGAACAATCCAAAACGGTTCTAACTGGCTACAACGTCATTATGTTATAGATTACTCCACTGGCTGGTAAGACGTCTCTCACCAGCGTTGCAAGGCGTGACGTCAGCGCCCCTGAATTCACGAATAAAAACGAACATGTAGTATTGGCGGATAATCGAAAATGGCACATAGAAAATGTATATAAATAATAATAACACTTTGTTTTTCGATACTTTTTTCGACAGTAAAAAAACAACAGAAATACCCTATTGTAGAAATAAAACCATTTGACGCGCAATGAATAGTTTTATAATATAATAATTTTTCACATCTACTGGTAAGCCTGGTAATGTGATTGTAAATATAACCCAGCCACCAGAACACAATTAGAAAGATGTAGATAAAAAGTGGTGGAATGACACGCCGCTGTTTCCCCCTACAACAATACACATTTAGCCATCAATCTTCTTATTTGTCTGTGAGATAAGACTTATAATGAAGCACAGACATCACAAAACGCCAACAGAGATAGATTAACCTAACTCGGTAGGTACTTTGTGAAGTGTTGGTAATCAACGGAAGACGAAATGCTGAAATTCACTTGAAAAATCACGGAATCTATTTGGATATGAAAAAAATCATCTTAGTTAAAAAAATTACCCCAAGAATACATTTGTTCACTTGAAGATGGCGTGCAAAAGTTAGTCAATATGTAAGCACATTACAAATCTCTGCACTAAAATAAGTAACAGTAGAGAATGGCAGAAAAGGTCAAAGATGCCCAAGGTAGACTTAACGCATTATCTCTGCACTGAAATGCGATGAATAGTCGAATCAAAGTCGATATATTGTAGTTTTTAACGATTGAAACATGGTATACATTAATTAATGGTATAAAAGGTCAGGGACACCCGAAGAAGACGAGAGATACGGAGTCAAGTTGAAGCCGGTATAACGTAGTTTTTAACAGCCATAATAATACATGAAGTCAATGATAGAAAAAGTTGTGGATATCCAAGGAAGACACGACACGATTAAGCGAGTGAAGTTTAAAAAAAAGTTTTCAAAACTATACCCAGTTCGCAACCTCAAAACTTCATTCCACACATTCATAAAATAGAAATTATCGTCTCGGAAAATGCATCATAGGAAGGTGAAGGTACCCACCTAATCGCTTGTCCGGATTCGACAAAGTTCGTTAAAAAATTTTCAATTTATAATGTAACAAAAGTATATTTACCGGGTAGACCTCGTTCATATAACGGCTAATTAAAACAAATTTAAAATTAGTCTCTAATTAGATTTAGGTTTACAAGCTTAAAAAACCAAATTAATTGTTTGGGTCGTTTTTCATTTTCATAGAAATTTTCTTGTTTTAAAACTTTTATATTTTAAACTGAATTTTAAGTAAGCTCAACAAGGAATATTTTCGTTTCATCTCCGTCAAAAATAGATAATTTTTATCTGAGATCTGTGAAATTTAAGAATTGTTTGTCTGTAATTGTTTATTTACAATTTTGTTGGAATGCAGAATCAGTTATCGAAAGCGATTCAACACTAGAATGACCTGGTATTGCTCCATACCTACAAATACCGCAACCGTCATATTGACGGCTGATCACTTGTGAGTGCAATTTTTGGTAAAATATAAAATAATGATTAATGAAATTGCTTAGTTTATTTAATTAGGTTCGCATTTGGTAAATATAATCTACAAAAACATAAACGAAACGAACATTCGGTGACTTGAAATACGTGCGTAGAGATCAACATGAGATAGAATACTAACAACTGACACCAAGAGACAGTGACGATTCAACTTACAGATAGAGTTAGAATGGTATGCGAAACCGAAAGAAAGAGAGTTACTATCATTTTGCGAGATGGAATGAGTACGTTGTTAACTTGGAGGAAAAATGTTTTAAACAAACTCAGCTTAGTGGCCGTAACCGTCACATTGACGGCGGCGGTCTTTGAACGTATAAATCATTATATTTCAAAGAGTAAATAAGATACGTAAATGTTTTTTTTTACCATAGTCGTTAAATCGAGAATCGTGAAATTAAAAAAAAAAAACAAATGAATTCAATAAACTATTAACAAAATATGGTCACATTAGGTCGGGCAGCCTAATGTGACATGACGGCTAAGGTCTTTTTAGTGTTAAGCTGTTCAGAATTTTAAATTTCTTTTGAAGCTTGACTCGTAGTCATCAGATTACGCAGAAAGACGATTAATTTGTCCCCTATGTACCGTATTTAACCGATCATAGCGTAATTTTACTCTATAGTGAGGCAGAGAATATGGAATTCTATACGGCTACGCCTTGTCAGCTAGACCCAGTGAGATTATGTTATCCTCAATAGAGGAATGTTACGAGACTGAAGGTAATGAGGAATGTAAGATGGTGAAAAGAAATGTTGGGAAGTACCCGAGCGCTTTTAAGATCTGGTCGCCAAATCTGGCCAAAGCCATTTCAAGCAACGTTTCGATTCCGAATTGTGGAATTTTGCTAGAGAAATTTCGGAAGTGGGGTTGAGTACCGCCTCCCCGGGTTCCATTTATTGGATAACCAACACCTCTGCCATAGGTCACCCCAAGTGGTTCGCTACGTTTGGTGATTTAGCAGGGATGCCCGGGTTCATCGGGTGAGTTGTGTTCGAAATGCGCCTGCCCGCCAGCTGCTTGGCGTGTCGATTCGGGAGAGGCTGGTTTGGGGCGACCCTTTGACCTCTCCAACTGTTTTCTCGACCCATCGTCCGTCACTCCTGGACACACTAATCCCTAGATTCCTACGCAACCCTCATACTTATTATTTTCCTTAAAAAAACATTCCACGCAGCATCCCAAAAGATGACATCGCTCCTTAGAAAAAATATTTTCGTCAGAGCCTCCTGTGTGTGTTTAATGTAGAAAAGGGAATCATTGAAAGAATCTTCCATGCCAGGAACACTTTGGCAGGATTTTTTAAAAAATATGAATCCAAGACAAGAGTCCCAACTATCCGGAGCCGGGGACTATGGCAGGCATAAGTGTGGTAGAATGTTAGGGTGAATGGAGTTGGGAAGGGAAGGTTTTGAGGAAGGTTGAACAAACCGGAAAATTTATATCTGGTCATAAAACACATCTAAAGCCATTTCAAGAAAGTTTCGTTATGGATGATGGTCGTTCACCAGGTCGATACTAAAAGTATCTACAGTTAATAACCCTAATTAAAGGTTTTTTTAAACACAAATATATATTGATATCCTCACTGAGATCTCCCATGCTGAGGATTTCAAGTTCATTCATCTCCTTATAAGTACTCTTTTGTTATTCTAATTCTTGACAAGGCCCCAATTAAGCATTTTCTTTCATTCGATCTTGTCGTGTCTTCCTGAAGCATCCCCGACAACTTTGCTCACCCGTTTGCAAGTGAATTTTTGTATACTCCATTAGTATTGAGTCAAATCGAGTATAACTCACCTATTTGGTTACAACATAAGGTCCACTCAGATTCCATTGACATATTTTAAAGACATATAAACCATTAATTTAATATTCCTATATAAAATATATCACATATTTTAATCGGTGACCGGATAAATCATCAAAATGATAATTCATCACATCTTTAAAAAGTTATATAAAGTCATGGAAAGTGATGAAACAAAAACTTTATTAACTGGGTTAAGCGGGTTAGGTTAGGTTTAATTTTTTTTTCATAGTTTCTAATGACTTTATATTACTTTTAACCTTTCCCTAACTGTTCTAAAAAAATCCACGGGTTCCGGTGCTGTGTAGTCAATACACATCTCAAAATAAGCGATTTAATATCGGAAAAATATGAATATTCATAGCTAATCGATTATTTTTATTATATTTTATGTCAAAAGTGATAGTAATTGTAATTTAAATGCTGAAAACATGAAAAAAACATGGGCAGATGCTAAAGAAACGTACGAGGGGTCCAATCTAACGACGGTTCGCGGCCAACTGGTTAACGGCTGGCGGCTGGCACAAACACAGCTGTGTGGTCGTAGGTATCGATGGTCTAAATCAAAATACAACTGCAGACGTGTGGATGTCTCATGTTCCCGCATAGCGAATTAAAGCGGGACATCAATAGCGTGTCATTTCCTCGCACACTCTTCGCGTATTAGTATCACACGGTTGATTGTATTGGTGTATTTGTTCTTGATTTTTAACAAAAATCTCTGATTTTTAATTGAATTTGAAAACTATGTAAAATTTTATATTTTAATTCAGTGCACAAATGTATTACGGAGGAATACCTAAAATCTGAACCCAGAATTTATTATATTTATAGAGTTATTAAAGTTATTAGAAGCAATGTGTAGTAAATACACACCACATATAAGGAAAGGTTAAAGGTGTGTTGAATTGTCACTGTGTTGAGTTATCATGGAAGTGTATTTTTGTTGTATTTTTAAAAAGGATGTAACGTAAATAAATAAGCTAATGATTTGTTCTCCTGACACACATTTCTCGGTCCATATGCTCTGCGTGATCAAACCATTTACATATCCTCCCCAAATCTTATTACGTAGGCTTCCATTGGCCTTGCTCTACATTATAATCTGCTTGTAATTTGCTTTTACAGTACTGTTTTGGAATTTTCTCTGTATTCATTCTTTCTCTGTCATTTTCATACAACATCAGGATTAGTAACAAAATTCCACTGTAGTCTGCTTTCATTAAGATCATGCCACGTAACCATGTATAACTAACAGAATACTTTATTAAAATTAACGAACTACTTTTCTTTATATGTTAAGATATTTACACGTAGAATTAATAAATCGTTATTTAAAAACTATTTAAACCGTGAGACACTCAAACGCCCTGTGATTGGTCGGCGAGTTCTGACAGCACTCGAACCACTACATCACTAGTTGGACGGCGGCGTTTTGTGCAAATTGCGCTGCGTAACAAGCACACGAATAACTAGCGGTTTATAAATTATTTCAAAAGAATTAAACTATGTACTTAGGATATCTTGAAAAAAAAATATTTTTTCAAGATATCCTAAGGGTTTTTTGATTTCATACCAACCCGAGTGGGATCGACCTTTCTGTAAGCCGGCAAAAACGAGGTACGTATGACGTCACGAGTACTCCGTCAGAATTCGATCGTTTTGGAGGGACTTTGAAAAATTCATTCAAAAAACATTTATAACTATTAAAAATTGACTGGAATTCTCTATCGGCACTGTTATTCAACCTTCAAAGACAACAACATTCATGGCTTAAACGATAACAGTTTGCAGAAGTGATAATAGGCTACTGCCTTCGCACTGCAAACTGCATGGCCCCGTTTATAGATTGTAGTAATAACACCGGGGAGTAGGTGTAAATTTCAGGGGTTCTCAAACGGTCTAAATTAGTTTCTATCTTTCATCTGTCAGATTCGCGTATTATTTAATATTTCGTCGAAACATGTGTAATCTGTAACGTTACACACGTTCCATGCAGAAAATTCTTAACATTTTCTGAAGTGAATAGTGAGTATTGATTTCAAAACACCGCAATCAACTTACTGAAGAATATTTTATATCACGTTTGCTAAGCATACGCTTTTTTATTTACCCTTCAATCAAAAATATTTCCTACCGTACAAGAACGTCAAAACCTCAGCTTATGATTATACCTTCGACCGGTCGGTGGCTGAGTTGACATCGCGTTTAGGTCCCACCCAGGCGTAGTGTGTTCAATTCCTTGTCTGGATAAGTCCACCATTACAGCACATTACATAAGGTGATTTTCAAATATTGTCAGGTTATTCGTAACCCGAGAAGGTTTGTCGTTCTTTAAAAAAAAAAAAATTAGTTAATTTGTGGCATTATATTCAGTTACGAAATTACAATTACACAAGTCAACAACAAAAACTTTTAAATATGTGCTTTATAAAATAAAAAAAATATATATTTTTTATTATTTACATAATATTAAAAGAAAATATACTGTCACATCTGGGACTTGATCCTAAAACCTTCGCCTTGCCAGGGCACTGCTCTGCCAAGTGACACTGTTTCCTTCAGACATATTTAATTTTGTCTTATGTACTTCGGATAATAATTACCAACATTATTTTCATTTTTCTCATCGCACATTTTTATTGGCTGTTGTCTTTATGGGTTAATCATGATTCAACCCGAATTAAATACAATCTAGATAGTGTTTAGTTGGTAAAGCAACGCTCCGGCAAGGCGATGGTTCTGGGTTAAAGTCTCAGATGCGACCGTATTAATTTCTGACTAGCAGTTAAAAACCCGCTCCGCGGGTTTTTTTCTGCTAGGCATTGCGGGCGGCACTTAGTTGGGCTTCGCCCATTTTAAGTGATACTAACAACAGTTACATTTAATAGGTAGATATTAGGTCATTTACAGAGAGAGGGTGATTATATATTGTTAAAACACGGAACAGGAAGGCGTTTAGGCATAATAAGAATGACAGTTGTTCGGGTAAAACTTTACCTTACCCGAATAATTGCCTAAATGGCTAAAGGTAAATTAATATAGGTAAATATTCTGAATCGCTGGACACGGAAAATAGGAAATATTTTTAAATAATACCTTCTGATTTACCTTAATTACTATAACAGGAATCGAACAGCATTTGGGAAAATTTTAATTTTAGCTTTTTAATTTTTAATTACGTAAAATGAAAATTCACTTTCGCTGTATGGGATGACAGCCTGAATAATTTCTGTTGATAACATTTTCTTTTGTCGGTATTCCTGAAATGAGCGGCTAGAGACAATTGAAAAACGTAAATTAAAAAAATATAATGTAATACAATATTCCGGCAAAATAGGGCCTACATAGCACAAATGATTTATTTGACTATTATTTTATTTAACCTCACCTATAATAACCTAACCTTACCTATAATAATCCAGTCTAACCTATAATAATCCAACCTAACCTATGTCCTAACCTAACCTAAAATAATCCAACCTAACCTATATCCTATCTTAACCTATAATAATCTAACCTGACCTAAGCTTACCTCACCTATAATAATCCAACCTAACCTAACCTATATCCTAACCTAACCTATAATAATCCAATCTAGCCTAACCTAACCTAACCTAACCGAACCAATCCTAACCTAACCTATCCTAACCTAACCTAACCTATACAAATCCAACCTAACCTATAATAACCCAACCTAACCTAACCCATAATAACCCAAACTAACGTTACCTAACCTAACATAACCTGACTTATCATCCAACTCTAACCTTACCTATAAACTAACTTGAACTATACTAATCCAACCTAATCTAACCTAACCTAGCATAACCCAACCTAACCTATCCTAACCTATAATAACCTTTTTTTTAATATTTCCTTACTTGTAAAAGAAACCAAAATACCAAAATAATATTTGCATAGAGTAAATTATGGTAAAAATTCTAGACACTCATATCAGGAATACCAAAAAAAGAAAATGTCATCAATAGGAATTATTCCGGCTGTCACCCAATACAACGAAAGCAAATTTTAATTTTACGTAATTAAAAATTAAAATGCTAAAATTCAAAAATTCCCGAATGCATTCAGATTCCTTCTATATTAATTAAGGTAAATCCAAAGGTTTTACTTAAAAATATTTCGTATTATCCTTGTCCAGCGTTTCCGAATAATACCTTAATATATATTATATAAATATTTATACCTGGCAAAATGATTGTTTTATTATACATATAAGTACATGTCAGATTAGAGATTTGTTGGCTAATTTTACAATCAACGAAGCGTTTCTATCTTCCGATTGTCTTTCATGTTATTTTATTGGGTTGGCAGTGCCTATACTTTCGCGTATATCATATCGGTGTTCTGTCAAAATAATGCGAAATTATTATTTACGTAAATAATATTAAATATCAATATTTTTCAAAATCGTATATGCAAAGAGTTGTTGTTTATTGTCATTAAGTTGAATCAAATGTTTGTTTTATTTGTAAATGCGTATTAAAACGGTAGTTTCACGTAAATAATTACCGTTGTTTGAATAAATGAAGTTGTACGTATTTGTATATCGCTCGTATGCGCTCTGTCGGCCAATAGAGAAACTACCCCAGCGGCCGGTAAAGGAGGGATTGACACTTTTAAGGAACCTTGGAATGTTTGATTCTTCAAATATATAAAATGTAAATGTGGATAATTTTTACTGTGACGTAATTAATCCAATGGATTGTGAACTTTCTAAAACATATTTTCTTCGATATTATCCAAAAATTATATGAGCAGAAACGATGTTTTTGAAGAAATCTGGTGATCCTATTTTAGTATGAAATTGGGTCTTAATTTTCAAGTTAGCGGAATTTAACCAAAACAAATTATTTGAATTCGACCAATCAGAGGGCCCAAACCGTCCAGACTATCGCATAATAATATTATAGATGCCATTGCAAAGTTTAAATAAACTTCCAGAAGAAATCTTTTTATTTTGCATATTTAAATATTCGCGCCAGCCCCTTGGTTTGTTCTTTCACCGCCAGAGGAGCGCTCTCTCGGCTATCATCTATTGACGCGGTGCGTATCGGCCATGTTGAATGAACGCGTGCTTTTTTCGTCAAACGTCAAACGTAATCACGTAATTGTGGATAATTTTCACTGTAATGTAATTAAGGTAATTATTTACCTACGACTACCGTTTGAGAAAATATTCCGTACATGTTAGGTTAGGTTGGATTAGGTAGAATTAAATCACAAACCAGTCTATACAAACCTAGCGTAGCCCACAAACTACTTGAAAACTGGGATATAACTCTAAAGGGGACGCGAGCAGGCGTTATTAAAGGGGCAATTTTTTGTAGTAGTAAAAACGGTAGTCGTAGGTAAATATTTACCGTAATTAATCCAATGGATCGTGAACTTTCTAAAACATATTTTCTTCGATATTATCCAAAAATTGTATGAGCAGAACGATATTTTTGAAGAAATATCGTATTACATGTGGCGATTCTATTTCAGTATGAAATCGTGTCTTAATCTTTAAAGTCTTATTTAAACACAATTTGAATTTGACCAATCACAGGGCCTACATCGTCCAGACGCTGGAGTATTAATACTATCAGATTTTCTCTTTTAAAAAAATAATATTATCTTCAATAATTAATTAACATAGACAATTTGAGTTTTGATTCGTATATTATTCCAAAAATGAAAAATAATAATACAAAAATTAGGATATATTATTTTTTCACTCAAATTTCGTCTAATTCCAGTAGGTGTAATTCTCTCCACGTGTAATTCCATCCATACGTTGTTCTGGCTATGTAATAATATAGATACGTGCACGTGAACCACGAACGTAGAGAGGTATTATTTTTTTCTTATTTTGACAGACGGGTATGGGTACCGCTGCCCTAAGAACCATATATTGGTTTTCGAATACTCCTGCCATAGATCATCGGTGGTTTGCTACGTTTGGTGACTTGGCAGGGGTGCCGGAATCGTGGGGTGAGGTTTGTCTAGGTATTGGCGGCGGATGCTTTTATAAAAACGTAAAAAACGGAAAAGGATTAAGTTGCATTCTTAGCTGCATTTTTGTTGTTTATTTTGCCTGGTTTAAAAATGAATAACACCTTCACTGCCGAGCTTTTGTTACCATTAAAATTACACGGGACTGTTCCGCCAATGGGAGTGATTAGAATTGAACCGGATCACCCCATCGGTATTATGTAGCCTTTTTCAATGTTATTGCATTATAAAAATATTGAATACCTAATAAATAATACGTACCTATTTCTTAAGTAGATTCTTCTAAAAGCAGTAAATTAATATGCGATCCTGATAATTTTACTGTAGTTTTCCAATCACATAAATGCGAGCATCCCTGTCGCAGGTTATACGTGGGAAGGCTGTATTTTCTGGCCGAGTGCCAATCGTTTAGAGACTCTAGTTATAGCTAGCCTAGGTGGCCCATTCATCCTTTCCTACCCCATTCTTAGCAGACTTCTATTATCCCCTACCAAATCGAGCAAAACCACCCCACTCTAGATGTGGAAGATTTTAACAATGCATCGTTGTAGGGGAGACCTGCATTTTGCATTGTAAGAAATGTTGAATGTGACTTAAATGAGCGATTGAAATGTTGATATACAGAAGTCATGCTAAAGTAAATAATTTCGAAATCTTTTATATTAATATTATTATTGTAAACTTGAAATCTGCAATACGAGGTTGAGTTTTATTTTTTACAGTTATATAGGTGTACCAAAATCTTTGGTTTATGATGGACATTTTTATTTATTTATTTACGGTACAAATACATATAAATACAGATTAAACAATTATACAGTATAAACCTGCTAAAATTATAACTAAAATATACAATCAAGCAATAGGAAACAAATTGTTAAATACGTAAAATTGTTGCGTAGACAAATTCCAGATAAAGGGTTGTACTGGACGGGAGTCCGCACAAGACTGTAGATTTAGGCGCCGGGTCCAAACCGTGTCTTCAACCGATGAGATGCTCCTTTACGGCCGATGATGATGATTGTAGTTGATATTGTGATGAAATCTGCCTCCCGCACCCAGGCTTGGTGAATGTTGGGCCCTGGGTGTGCTGTTGTCTCTGCTCGCTTCTGGTGTTGGCGGTTTTCCAAAGGAGGGCCGGCTGGTCTCGAAGAGGTAACACCAGAAGATCTTGGAGCAGCAGACTTGGCGAGGTGAGGCAGATTCTTGAGCAGGAGTCACTTGTTGATAAATAAAACGCTTGGTTTTGGTGGTAAAGATGAACTAATTTATTTTCAATTATGTGGCTGCTTATATTTAATTAGCCTGACTCGCACCCGACATTGGGTTTTGAGTCCAAAAGTGGTGGGGGATTGTACCCGCGCCAGATATGTGTTTATATGCCCCGGAAAAATGTCGCATATTCATTTTGCCGGTAGCACATTTGAAGGCAGTCGCTTAAATTTGAGAGTTAGAAAAGATTTTGAGCGCTTACATGAATGATAATTACATAGTTTAAATGCATAGTAGTTATAGGAATGTGTATCTTGACAACTAGATTTTTTGTTTGTCAAGATACGACAAAAAATAAGAAATGTTTGTAAAATAAATGTGTAAAAATGATCTCAAGCGATCAAATTTGTAAAACATGTTAAGTTAGTATTTTTCCGAGGTCCCCCGTAACATAGCGCTCAGAAAGAGATAAGATTCACTATGCTACGAGGTTCCTGGATTTTTGTACACGCAAAAAGGGTAAAAAATATTGTTCAAAAATGGGTTTACATATGGGTGAAAAACAGCTTTTTTAATATCTCCTCAGCGGTAGTATATCGAAAATAGTGTTTATTTGACTACCGCCGAGGGGATGAACAAGTAAAATATACATATTTGCAATGTTTAAAAATTGATTTTTCTATGTAATTTTACATAGAAAAAATGCTGGACATTGATCCACGCGGCAGGTAAGCCGGCGATGTGGTATCGAAGCCATTCGGAGTCAAAGTTTTCAAGCCGCTTGGGCCGAAAACTGGACAAAAATGACCAGTGGCGGGGAGTGGTGATTTTGCCAGTGGCGTGGAGTAGGGACATTTTATAAAAGTAAAACAATTTTTATGAAATTAAATTAAATGGTCAACTACGTCCGTTACACTCCCCCCGTTTAGCTATGCTGAACTAAAAAATAGGACGTTTATTGGTACGTCGCAGCCCGCGGCGGCCAGTCTCTCTGGGATGGTGCTGGGCTGGTGGTACTGTTGATGTTGCATCGGTAGGCGGGGCCGGCAGGATTACAGCGAGCTTCACATCGGGGTGGACGTAAAATCCGGTGCTCGTCTGGATCCTGGCGGTCGTCACTCGGCCGTCTGCAGCAGGGGTGAATGGAGGAACATGGTGGGCTAGCCTTGATGGCGGCAAGGGCCCCATCAGAGGGGGGGCTGGCTTGCTCCTGCGCATCTTGCAGGTGGGGCAGTTGTGGGCGATCTTGCGAATATTTGTTCGTAGTCGCAGCACATGGTAGCTGCCTTGCACCTCAGCCATTGTTCTCTCATTATTTGGGTGATCGGCTTCCTGGTGATGACGTCTCACCAGAAGTCGTGCATATGCATGATCACCATCCAAAATTATTGGTGTCCGCACTGCTTGGGGCACGTTACTGAGGGCTCGTATTCTTGAGTTCATCCTCAGTAGGCCGTCAGGTCCAAGGAAGGGGCTCAAGGCTTTGAGCCGACTGTCACTTGGTAGTGGATCTCCTTTCTGGAGCGCATTTATGTCATGATAAAATGTCTCTTCTTGACATTTTCTTGCCCATCGGGCCTCTGCTTCCTTGATTTCATCGGTTCTTAAATGATTATCAGGTTGTTCGTGGCTTTTTCCACGACACCTTTTAATAGAACGATGTATCCGGCAGGTAGTTTGAATAAGATGATTGAATGAGGAAAATTTCTTGATGTCGGGCAGTGTCTCTGCCACAGTTGAAGAAAGGCCAACGTTTTGGCGCCTTACTTCAATGTGCCTGGGAGACCCTTTCGCGGGGCCGACTGATCCTCTCGTACCATTTGCAGGCACAGATCCAGCTGGTACTCCTCGTACGGCCGCCTGTATCAGAGGTGCTCGCGGTACGGGGCCAGATGGTCCATGGGGCATGGTAGAATGCCACCGGGCATGGTGCCTGGGTGGTCTTCTCTGCAAAGATGCTGGCACAGATCCAGCTGGTACTCCTCGTACGGCCGCCTGTATCAGAGGTGCTCGCGGTACGGGTCCAGATGGTCCATGGGGCATGGTAGAATGCCACCGGGCATGGTGCCTGGGTGGTCTTCTCTGCAAAGATGCTGGCACAGATCCAGCTGGTACTCCTCGTACGGCCGCCTGTATCAGAGGTGCTCGCGGTACGGGTCCAGATGGTCCATGGGGCATGGTAGAATGCCACCGGGCATGGTGCCTGGGTGGTCTTCTCTGCAAAGATGCTGGCACAGATCCAGCTGGTACTCCTCGTACGGCCGCCTGTATCAGAGGTGCTCGCGGTACGGGTCCAGATGGTCCATGTTGCACTGTATGAGGTCTCTCGGCAATGTGCCTGGGAGACCCTTTCGCGGGGCCGACTGGCCTTCTCTGCGAAAATGCTGGCACAGGTCCAGCTGGTCCTCCTCGTACGGCCGCCTGTATCAGAGGTGCTCGCGGTACGGGGCCAGATGGTCCATGTGGCATGGTAGAATGCCTCCCGGCAGTGCGCCTGGGTGACAGTGTGGCTCGTATGGCCAATGTGGTAGCTTCATCCACATGTTCAGAGGTCCCTCCGCCATGGGTGGTCCACCCCAACGCCGTTCGTGATAATATTCGCGTAGAATCACGAACGTCGCGCACTTCCCTCGAGACAATAAGGTGAGCATTGTCTTGCCCGATGAGAAGTGTGGGGGTGATGTAGCGACCGTGGTACCTCTGTACAGGAAGGCTGAGCTGCTTGATGGTATTTGCTCTGATGATAAACTCATCAGCAATTCCGGCGCCGCGTAGAGTGATTGGCACGCGGCGGGACGTTATGTCTGTTGAGCACATGTTTTTTGCTCCGTGTAGTCGTAGCTCACGGGTAGGTCCGGTTGTGCCGATTTTCTGTGCTGTGGTGGCGTCAATAAGGGTGACAGTGGAGCCTTCGTCCAGAAGCGCAAAGGTTTTGATCTGCCGCTTGGGGCCCGACAATATGACCCCCACCACTTTTAACACGGCACTTTCGGTGTGGCGTCACATATTGTGAACGTCTGCCACTGTATTGTTATTTTCACGATAGTTCGGGTTGTGAAGAAGTCGGTGGTGGGGGGATCTGCACTCCCCCACGCCGCACCATTCACTAACTTTGCACTGTTTTGTAAAATGTTTGCCATTGAGGCATACTCGGCACAATCCGGCACTTTTAACTGTCACAAAACGGGATTTTATGTCTTTCGCGGCGAAAGTGCGACATTCGCTAAGTTGGTGGCCATTTTCACCACACTCGACACACCCGGCGCGGTTGTCGAACTCGCGAACTTCATTGTAACTGTTTTGCACTTTTTCCCCGCTTCGATTATTTTCTCGATTATTACCAGACAAAATTTGGGGCATTCGATTATTACCAGACAAATTTTGGGGCTTTCGATTATTTTGCGCGAAATGTTGTTTTTCACTAGAATTGTTGTTGTAAACATTGTTTTCCCGCGATAAAAACCGTTCTGACGCGGCAGACGTGTTTAAACTGTTGTCACAAGTGTCACTTTTGTTCGAATTGTTTTTTCGCGAAAACTTTTCTGACGCGGCAGACGTATTTATGAAACTTTCACAGGTATCACGTTTTTGAGCACTGTTTTTTCGCGAAAACTGTTCCGTTGTGGCGAGCGTATGTTCACGGCGTGGGCGGGACCTCGCGGGGTCAACCAAACCGGACTTTGGGATGGCGTTCGCGACGGTTTTCAGGAAGGCGGCAAACTGGCAAATGGTAGCGGAGGCCTCGTAGTGCCGCACTTCCATCAGCCACGCCAACCGCAAGGTGGGCGGCATCTTCCCCGCGATGTCACTGAGCAGCGCTGGATTCGTCAGGTAGCCATCATTGTTGAGGGAGCGGAGTGATGCCACCAGGTTCTGAACTGTGCCAGAGAAGTCTGCGATGTCCTCCAGAGAAGCCTCAATTGTGAGGTGGGGCAGCTTCTTCACCTTGTCCAGCATCAGAGCAGCGAGTGAGGTAGTCCCTCCAAATCTCTGCTCCAGGACTGCCAGGATCTCCGGAACCTGAGCAGGGTCCATCAGAAGGGGGCCGACGGCTTCTCGGGCTTTCCCCTTGAGGGCCCGCTGTAGGCGGATCAAGTTTTCACTGGAGGTCATCCGGCATGTGGAGGTAGACTGGTTAAACTGTGCCCTCCAGGTGGGCCACTCCAGTGGATCTCCAGAGAATGGAGGCAGGTCCTTGGCCATTGATTGTCTGGCAATAAGGGCCGCCATTCGTGGATCGTCCTCGATTGTGGGACGGGGGCTGTCCTGAGCCCTTGAAGCTCTGATGGCTTCTGTCAGGGCGGAGGCCAGCTGAGCCATGGGACTGCCATCATGCTGAACCCAGGCTCTGGTATGTTGGGCCGTTTCATCCGCCGTAGGTTGGGGCGGGAATCTCGGCATGGAGCTGGTACTGGCTGTGGGCGGGCCATCTGGCCGTGCCGGCACGCCATACTCCTGTTCGCGCAGTGGTACGGGCGGCACATGTCCAGATGGTCCAGAGGGTCCAGGTGGTCCAGGCTGTGTCCATGGCACGTCCCACTGCTCCAGCAGTCCGGCAGGTGATCCTGGCGTCGGCGCTGGGTACCCCGGGTGGGGCAGAGGTACGGGCAGCACAGGGCCATGAGGTCCAGGCTGCACCAGTACTGGGCATCCCTGAATGGTCCAGGGTGCTGGTTGCGCAGGGCCTGCTGGCTCTTGCTGCGCTCGTGATGCGTACCTCTGGTCCACCAGAGGTACAGGTCCGGCTGGCACTTCAGGTACGGCTTGCCTCTGTTCTATCAGAGGGGCGGGCGGTACGGGGCCAGAGGGTCCAGGCTGCATTATGTTTGGGCATCCCCGAATGGTCCAGGGTGCTGGTTGCGCAGGGTGCTGGTCCACCAGAGGTACAGGTCCAGCTGGCACTTCACGTACGGCTTGCCTCTGTTCTATCAGAGGGGCGGGCGGTACGGGGCCAGAGGGTCCAGGCTGCATCATGTTTGGCCACCCTGCATTGGGCCAGGGTGGCGAGGGCGGGGGACCGGCTGGCCTTGGCTGCGCCACTGCTGTGTACCTCTGGTCCACCAGAGGCACCGGGCTCGGTTGGTCGGGCTGCACCCATCCAGGGCTGTACCCTTGGAAGCGCCAGGGTCCTCCTTGGGCAGGATACCCTTCCAGGAGTACGGGTCCAGATCGGGCAGGCGCTGCTGCTGCTGGTTCCTCGTACCTCTGGTCCACCAGAGGCACCGGGCTCGATTGGCCGGGCTGCGTCCATGCTGGTGGTGACCTCTCCGGGAGCTTCGAAGGTCCAGGAGGGGCAGGGGCTGCTGCTGTTGGAGCTGATTGAAGAGCTGCTTTGAGTCTCTCAATGTGCTCGGTTTGACTGCGAAGCTGTTGTCGCAATGACTCCATCGCATCCTCTTGAGATATGGAGGGCGGTGAGTCATGATCTGCAGGTGGTGCCATGTCAGGAGTAGTGCTGGGCGTGGGCATGGGGGTTACGTCAGGCGTGACGTGAACCACAGCCGTGGCCTGAGACCCAGCGTCCAGGGCATCTGCAGATGGTGTTGAGGATCCATCGTCTTGGATCCGGCTCGACCGTAAAGTTGGAGACATCCTGGTTGAAGGCGTGTGAGAATCCCGGCTCGAAGGACCACTTGTACTGGACGGGAGTCCGCACAAGACTGTAGATTTAGGCGCCGGGTCCAAACCGTGTCTTCAACCGATGAGATGCTCCTTTACGGCCGATGATGATGATTGTAGTTGATATTGTGATGAAATCTGCCTCCCGCACCCAGGCTTGGTGAATGTTGGGCCCTGGGTGTGCTGTTGTCTCTGCTCGCTTCTGGTGTTGGCGGTTTTCCAAAGGAGGGCCGGCTGGTCTCGAAGAGGTAACACCAGAAGATCTTGGAGCAGCAGACTTGGCGAGGTGAGGCAGATTCTTGAGCAGGAGTCACTTGTTGATAAATAAAACGCTTGGTTTTGGTGGTAAAGATGAACTAATTTATTTTCAATTATGTGGCTGCTTATATTTAATTAGCCTGACTCGCACCCGACATTGGGTTTTGAGTCCAAAAGTGGTGGGGGATTGTACCCGCGCCAGATATGTGTTTATATGCCCCGGAAAAATGTCGCATATTCATTTTGCCGGTAGCACATTTGAAGGCAGTCGCTTAAATTTGAGAGTTAGAAAAGATTTTGAGCGCTTACATGAATGATAATTACATAGTTTAAATGCATAGTAGTTATAGGAATGTGTATCTTGACAACTAGATTTTTTGTTTGTCAAGATACGACAAAAAATAAGAAATGTTTGTAAAATAAATGTGTAAAAATGATCTCAAGCGATCAAATTTGTAAAACATGTTAAGTTAGTATTTTTCCGAGGTCCCCCGTAACATAGCGCTCAGAAAGAGATAAGATTCACTATGCTACGAGGTTCCTGGATTTTTGTACACGCAAAAAGGGTAAAAAATATTGTTCAAAAATGGGTTTACATATGGGTGAAAAACAGCTTTTTTAATATCTCCTCAGCGGTAGTATATCGAAAATAGTGTTTATTTGACTACCGCCGAGGGGATGAACAAGTAAAATATACATATTTGCAATGTTTAAAAATTGATTTTTCTATGTAATTTTACATAGAAAAAATGCTGGACATTGATCCACGCGGCAGGTAAGCCGGCGATGTGGTATCGAAGCCATTCGGAGTCAAAGTTTTCAAGCCGCTTGGGCCGAAAACTGGACAAAAATGACCAGTGGCGGGGAGTGGTGATTTTGCCAGTGGCGTGGAGTAGGGACATTTTATAAAAGTAAAACAATTTTTATGAAATTAAATTAAATGGTCAACTACGTCCGTTACAAGGGTGTTCAAATTTCAGGACGCCATTGACGAATTCACCTCGGCAGCGTGTACGAAATATGCTCAATTTTTCCTTTTCTTCTGGTGAAAATGACAAAACATTTTGAAATACCAAAATTCATGCCTACGCGGATAATCAATTAATTTCACTGGCATGACATAGGAGATAAAAGTCTTGCATAAACGAGCGACGCGCGACGTGAGACTTCTTTCAAATTGTTGCGGATCACTATTCTAGGTTTCATCTACTGTTCAGTGGTTGGTAGTTTACTTACTTTATTTTAATATTTGTATAGATAACTTTGATAGTATCCGGTACTTAATGGCTACATCAAAACTAATCGCCGAAAACCACATTAATATAACTTACATAGTATCACATCTACATAAGCTTCATCACAATCTAGATATTCGCCCTGATAATGGACACTGTAACGCTGTCCTAAAAGTTGGCTAAAGAAAGAAGATGAGCAATACATAATAAGGCAAAATTTTGTGTGTAATGCATAATTAACCAAAAATAAATATCATTAATAACATTAACAATTACCAAACAATTTGTTTATCAAAATGTAATATTAATAAAATAATTATAAATCATATTATCTCATAAAAAAATATTTTATCGGCTTTCAGGAAAAGCGATAGAGTCGGGGCACGCACCCGGAACCAATTATTCAGGTTAATGCTACCAATAATAATTGGTAATGGCTCAATTATTGGTTTTTTCTTTTCAAATTTACGATTCGAAGTCGAGTAACCGTGCCACTGGCCTCAAGTACCTTATGAAAAGGGCGCCAAAATCTAAGAATGCTAAAATCCTAGATTGCCATAGTACAGCGTCGACAAAGAATCAATACCGCCTAAGCGACAAACACTTTAAAAATATTTTTGTTTATGAAATTCTATAGGGATGAAAATTGTGCGTATATCTGTATACTTACTTCGCAATGCTCTCTAGATCAAATAAACAATACCGAGCAGCAGAATTCGGTTACATTTTGAACGAAATACCGCCTATCTCCAATACATAGTTTTGACGTACAACGGAAAGATGATACCCCCCAAAAGTTTTTTTTGTCTGTCCAGCACAAGATTTTTAGCTTTTGGGCGGTATTTTTAATTGATTATTTCTAAAATTGCATCTGATGTGTTATATTTAAATGAGACATGAAGCAAAAAAATAGGTTCCGCTTAAAAAAAAATTATTCTTTAAAAAATTTCCTGACAATTGGTTTTTAATAATTGTGGATCTTCTTATTAATTATTATTTATTATAATTAAAAAAATAAATTAATATTTTACGGTTCTTACCAGAGCTTTGAATGGAAGCTATCAGCACTCAAATAAGGCATGGAAAGTGAAAATCAGTATGAAAAAAAGTACTGGGCGTTTTTGGAGAGAACTCAGAGAATCAGAGAGGAGGAGGGAATATTCAAAATTATTTTTGACTAGCTGTTCCCCGTCAACCGTTGGTGTGGCTCAGTCTGCGCAGAGAGAGAGAAACAAAAGCGCGTATTTACGTCCAAGAGATGGCTCTATTTAAAAAGTATGTTCACACACAATACACACGTATTCGACTAATTTTAAAGTAGTCGGTGAAGAACTTTCGGAGATTTAAGATTTTGAACAAACGATCATTAACATTTTTATTATATTCTAATTAGAACGGGTTGTTTAAGAGAATTTTAATAATTCAAAGTCAATTTTTAAGTTCTATGAATATTCTAAAAATATTTCAGTTACGAGTATTTCAAACAACTAGCCTATAATGATGTAATAACAAAACTTGGATAGATCTTTAACAGAACCCGAAAATGAACGTTTAAATTCAAGAAAATTAAGAGTTCCATATTTTGAAATAGCAAAAACAATTAGACAAGATACAATACACAATATATTGGCACATATAATAAAAACAGAAATCTAAAGTTTTTTTTTTTAAATGCGGAAAAGAAGTGAAAAATGTTAGGCACAAAAATGTATCCAAGCAGCCCTTCATGGAGGCCTCATGGCTTATGCTTATTTTACCACTTACAGTATTTACAATTTATTATGTTGTTCGTGGTGTGGATAAGTCCTTTTTGTATTTTGTAGATTAAAAGGCATATATTTTCGTATAATTTTCAATATGTTCGTTTCTTGGAATAGTTTTTTGGTCTGTTAATCTGGTCTATAATTGAAATGTTTATTTATAACTTAATTCTCTATTATTTGTAAATCGTTTGAGCATGTAAAGTGTATTTTGCAATATTTCTTTTGGATATTTTGGGCGAGGCTTGATTAAGTTTAATTAAAAGCCTCTCTTTGGCTTTGTTGGTAGAAGATGAGCTATTCTTCCAAATACAGCAGTTAGTAGAATGATTTTTATTCTTTTGTCCCTTTTAAAGGTCAGATGATGTCAATATTTAGGCCCAGGTAATTGGCACTGTCTAGAATTTGTAGGTTTCTTTCATATATTTGTAATGGTTTATGCGTTTAATCAACCGTGTTAAGAACACGGAAGATATATGACGCGAAAGTGAATGGTAGAAAGAGTCAGTGACGTCTGAAGCATGATTTACTTGGCGCGTCAAGTGAATAAAAACCTCGATTCCGGTTATGTCAAGAGTGTGAATAACATAATAGTAATTATGGGACGACATCCCTAACTCCGAATGAAATCTTATTTGCTTTCAAAATAGGAACTGATTTTTTTTAATATTTAAGAAAAGAGATACCTACTAATAAAATTTTTAACAGAATTTTTTTTAAATTTTACTTTTCAAATTTGGAACTGATTTGTCAAAAATTCAGATCCCGTGATTTTGATATTTTAAAATTGAAACAACATTAATATTTTTATGAACCCACGTGCGCAGAATCCAAAATTAAGTGTGTGGGTGTGTGTAACAACAAAAAAAAAACACATAAAAGAACATTGCCAAATTGAATGGCGAGTCTAATTTTATGAACAATCAATGAACGTCGCTACGCACCAAGAATCTTTAGGCAATTTCAGGGTAAGAGGAGACTGAGGGTGGGTATTCAAAACTCGAAATTATTTTTTCAAATTGTCGATTTTGTCTGTGTGCACAAATACATTCAAACTTGTCTTCTTTAATACGACTTGCCTGTACCTTCTTCAATATTTTTGATACTACTTAAAATATAGGGAATTAAGAGTAAATTGTTGAGTGGGTATAATATTTAAAGCCTCTTCGTGTATCAATAGGTGGAGCTTAAATAAACGAAGTAATTTTCATTTCAACAATAAGTACTTTATTTTCATTCTTCGAAGAAAATATTTTAAATCCTCTTTCCATTGAGCAGATAAATTTAGAAATGTGAAATATATATTTATACGGATTAAAAATAAAACTTATGTCGCCAATAAACACAATGTAAGACTATTTGATCCATAGGCTCCAAACAGGCGGGTAAAAGAAATTATCTAATCAAGAAGAATATTAGGTTTTTAGATTCTCACGGCCAAAAGCATTTTTGTTGTTTGTTTTTGGGGTGTTATGCCGTGTTGCGCTAACTCCTTCTTTAGCCGACGTTTCGGACAGCGTTGCAGTGTCCATCGTCAGGGCAGATCCGGTAGATCCGAAGATGTGTAAAAATTTTTACACTTCTTCGGATCTACCGGATCTGCCTTGATGATGGACACTGCAACGCTGTCCGAAACGTCGGCTAAAGAAGGAGTTAGCGCAACACGGCATAACACCCCAAAAACAAACAACAAAAAAAGAAGAATATTGGTTTTTGAAAATATTTGATAAAGTTTACACAAAGCAAGGAACATTTAACACAACACAATCCTATCAGTTTATGAATTCAGTGTCTATTTCTCATTAATTTGTATATTTTCTCCAATCGTACAGAAATATCTTTTTCAAAATCTAGGAATCCTTAATAAATTACTTCTTCATTGAAATATGAAATATTTTAGATTACCGTGTTAAGTATACTGAAGATATAGGACGCCAAAGTGAATGGTGAACGAAATAAGTGACGACTGAAAAAGACGTGGCACGATTAAGTGAATCAATGTCATATTATGAGTCAGTATAACATAACAGCATTTATGGGATAATGACATCAGGGAGTGGAAACACCACCTGTAATCGCTATTAAAGGCTTAGGACGGGTTGTTTGGGAGATTTTGAACAATTCATCAAATTACAACGTTCATTTTCGGGTTCTGTGAAAGTCCTATTCAAGTTCTGTTATTATATAATTGTAGGCTAGTTGCTTGGCAAAACTGAAATAAAAGCAGAACTTGAAAAAATCTTTCACAGAACTTGAAAATGAACGTGGAAATTTGATGAATTGTTCAAATTCTCCGGAACAACCCGTCCTAAGTGTGAGCTACCGTACCCAGGCTGAATGACACTGGGGAACAGTATATCGAACGGTGCCTCCGAGATACAAGATCGCATCTCAATTTGTTAAGATCTTACCTCAGCACTCGGGACTCTGTTAGAGTGGACCATCTATTTCCCTAGATATACGTGAGACAAAATATGGACCATTCAAAATTAAAAAAAAATTGGAGCATTTGGAGAATCTGGGGGAAGTGGTGGACGCTTCTCTCTTGGAGCCTTCGGAGAACCAAGAAGGAGTTGTGAGAAAAATTGAGACCATCTAAATGGCGTGTTTTCTCGTAGGGTCTTCAAAAAACCAATACAAAGAGAGACATTCAATGGAAAAATCCTTACCGCTATAAGATCCTCCAGGGGATCCATAAAATGTAAAAACAGAGACCCCCACTGAAACTGGAAACAAACTCAAAGAAATGAGGTGAAATTGAAAATAATACAAAAGGCCCAAGGCCTGGGTGCTCACGGGAACTGTCCGCAAACCATCTAAATTTTTTAATTTTTTTTCAAATTAAATAACGGACGATGTAGGAACATCAATGTAGCAAGAAGTGTGCTAAGACAAAGTTCTTGGGGGGTATATACTCTCTGTCTACCCTTCTAGCGAAACCGCCCATGGTTAGTTAGTTTTATATGAAGTTAAATAATATCTAGCTTCAGTAAAATATCCAAAAAGACAATTACTATTAAGGAGTCCGTAAAAAAACTGATTTGCAAATCAGTATTCAAGTGAGGTTCTGGTAATGTTATTTCTTCGGAAGAGTCATTCTTTTGACTACACAAATTGGAATACATTTACATAAAATTATGGGTGAAACAATATTCCATACCGAGTCTGTGTTATTATTTGAACAGTGGTAGCTTCATTATTTGGTCTGCGTTTTTACCAAACGCGATTTTATTTAATTTAGTTCTGTAATTGTTTTCAATTCAATTTTTTCAACTGATTTCTTCGTCAATTATATTTGGACGTAAAAAACTTGTAGATGTCTCATTTTTTCCAGTACAATAATTCTTGCCCACAATTTCTATTGCAGAGTTAATTAGCGTAATTTAACATGCATTTGTAAGATTATACTATAATATTATTGTGCACAGATTTTTTGGAGAACGTTCCAAAGTGATTCCAGTGAGTTCTTGCACAAAGCAAAAGTATCACTGTATATTTATTAAAATCCTGTTAAAACGTGACGGCACGCCATTTCCCAATAAAATATCAGTAAATTCTGAATATATCGGAACATGTATTTTTGAGGTACGCTTATCCTAGTAAATGTAAGTACGCAATGTGATAATATTATAATTTTTGTGAACACGTGTTCCGACATCCTAATTTCATATTTGTATTTAACTGAAAGATTTTTAGTCCCGTTTTTAACAGGAATATGATTAATTTGACCAGATTTTAAATAAATTAGCAATATTTCTTATCGGTAAGTTTTCTCCGTGCGTCAAAAAGACCGCCAATCAGTATCAAAACGTTATTTAAATGGATCAAACTTTTGTTAAGTTACCAGGTTATAATGTTCAGATACTTCTCAACCAATGTGAGTAACGAAATATGTTTTATCCTTACACTATAATACCCACGCTCAGGCTTCGCCTTTGTGGGATTTTTTGTTACTTTTTCATTCTATATTACTATCTATGTACCTGAATTGTATATGTATCAACAAATTGGTTAATAAAAAAAAATAATAATAATAAAATAAAATAAATAAATAAAAAATAAAAAACGCACAATAGTCCCAACTATTCCCAACCGCCTGGAGTCAGTGAGACTATGGCATAATTAATGGAGGCATGAAATATTATAATTATTATACCTTAATGAATTGGGGTTATTTTGAGAATGAAGGTAGTGGGGAAGGGAATGAGATTGGGTAGCGTCTGGCTATGATACTGAAAGAACAATGGTGATACTGAAAGTATCTCTCACTCTGGAACGTGCCGCAAATACTACATTTTTTAAATGAATGAATTATTTTTGAATTATTTGCGACCTCTGGATTCTTAGCCAAGGATCATACTCATTCAACCACTTTCGGTTTTTGTTCCTTTTCTTCACTTTAATCGAGATTCCTTACTTCCATTGGTTCCTGGCAGTTGGAATTCTTGTATGATAATAATCCAATGCTAACCTATTTAATTTATTGGAAGGATGGTAAGACAATTACATAATTATTTATTTGTGGCAAATGAGGCGTAGGTATGTTTAAGGCTCGATGTACGCAAAATAGGTAATACAAAGAAAGGGATGCTTAGATTGTTTGGGCATAGGAAGCGTATAAATGAAGAAAGGAGTGCTGTGAGATCATATGACGTGGAAAGAATGGTAGAAGAAGTTGGGGGCGCGTGAGGAAGTCATGGCACGATGAATTGAATCAAATACATAAACAAACCAAAAATACCTTCATTCAATAATTGACGATATTATTATTTACACCTTAAAACCCCCAGTTTACTAGAATTCACAATTTCAAAACATTACTCCAAACCATTATTGGCCCCGAGCAACGCCGGGTTCACTTCAGCTATTTATATCTATATCAAGAAGATTGTCTGTGGCGGCCGGCTTTCGTCTGATTTTTATACAAATCTGTAGTTTTATTCCGAGATTGATGACATTTTGCACACTTGAACTCCAAAACAAGAGGAACTTCGCTATTAAGCCCGAGCAACGCCGGGAAGTTTAGCATGTAATAATAAGATTTTTAAATCCAACCGTCATATATTACACCTATCGTAAAATTAAATACCAACAGTCATAATATATATTACAGCTACCGTAAAATCAAATTCCAACAGTCGTGTATTACACCTACCGTAAAATTAAATTCCAACAGTCATAATATATATTACACCTACCGTAAAATTAAATTCTAACAGTCGTGTATTACACCTACCGTAAAATTAAATTCCATCAGTCATATATTACACCTACTGTAAAATTAAATTCCAACAGTTATGTATTACACCTACCGTAAAATTAAAGATACTGTGAGGATTGTGGCAGTAATTTTAGCTACCGTGCTCTGTGACAAATTAGATTCATCCATAGCTAATGTTTCTTTTAGCTACCCATAAAATGTCATAGGTTATGGTCGAAGTTAATGCGTGATTTTACTTTATAGTACGGGTATAAAGAGTTCATCTATCTATATTACGGGATGCATGAATTATTTATACAATCGGCAATATACCGATGTTACATGAAACGCCCTACGTTTCTAGTCACGCTCGTAACGGGAATTCTAAAAACAACATTTTCTTTGGGCTACATAAACTAAGCCGTCCAACAGATATCTGTTATAAGGGTGAGTCAAGTTAGCGCCTCAAACGTAACTGCTGGTATTAAATTATTTATTGAATTTACGTGTTTGGTTTGAGGTGTTATATTGTCTTGTTTTTTAGGATATGGCTAAGTGTTCTAAAAGCAAAAATAAACAGGTAGGTACGTCGTTAAGATCGTTAAGATCCCCAAAAAATAGACCGTTTTTGATGATTTATTTGGCCATTAGTCAATCATTACAACATATTATAAGTTTTAAAACATACGAGTCGCTTCAACATTAGGGTGGGGCGTCGACATTTGTGGATTGTTTTACAGATATGATTTTCTCAGGATTGGCAAACTTTGACTATTTAAATTTAAAAACAAAAATTATAATATTTAATTATTGAAGACAATATTAGCGATTCCAAAACGCAAATCTGAAACAGAAAAGATACGGTCACATCTAGGACTCGAACCCAGGACCCTTGCCTTGCCGGGGCACCGCTCTACCAACTGAGCTAATGGGACCCTATCTCCTTCGGTAATTTTTAATTGTACCATACTTCGATTAAGAACTACCAACATTATCTTAATTTTACTCATTGCACATTTTTTTATTCAACTCGAACTAAATGCAATCTAAATAGTGGCTTCGATAAATATATCCTATTTTAATGTTTTTTTAATTTTTTTTTTTAATATTAACTCTTATCTTATCTTTGGGGATGCTGTGTGGAGGGTCTTTTTGTGGAGAGGAAGGAGTGAACATGGGTCTTGAAGAGTCCCATGTTGTAGGAGGGAGGAAACACAGAGGCCGGCAGTTCGTTCCACAGCCGAGCTGTTGAACTTAAGCACGAATCGTAGAAGCGACCCGTTCTCATGTGACAAATGTCAACCGTGTACAAATGTTGGGCGCGCGTTTGGCGTGTATCCCGACTACGCAACGGTGCCGAAGGGATCAATGACGCTAGTTCCTCAGAGCATCTTCCATTGTAATACCGATAACAAGGACAGCATACCTACCTGACGCCTGTGCTCTAAAGATTGTAGTCCGTTTGTTAAGATTGGGGAATCTAACAAACGGACCGCCCGTTTTTGCACAGAGTCTAGGGTTTTTTTCAGGTATTTAGGGGCTCCGGACCAGAGATGGCTGCCAAATTCGACAGTAGGGCGCACTTGCGATTTGTACAGGGTCAGCAGTTGTGTATTATTAAAGTATCTGCGGGCCCTGTACAGTACGCCCAGCTTCTGAGAGGCCAACTTTACTCTGGCTTCGATGGAGCCCCCGTACCTGTGCGACATCTATTGACTTTTTTTGAAAGCCAATGATAAATATTTATTTTTTATAACTTAACCGTATTTTTTTTGTGTTTCAGTTTCTAATTTTCGTTTTGAATCGTTAATATCAACTTTAATAAATAAATATTACAATTTGAGGTTTTGCTCACTAAGTTATTCCAAAAAGTTAAAAAAAACTAAAATTATGTCGTTCTAAATAATTCTTTTGTTCCTCTGGCGAAACACGAATATTTATTTACTGACGGATCATGTCATCACAAGACAAAACACATTACACGAAGTTAATATAAGCAGAAGGGTTACAATATGGGATAATTAAAAATAAATACAGCTATGAAAAAATAGGAAACAAAAACAATAAATTGATAAAAAAATGATCTTTTTTTAATATTGGTGTGTATAAAATATTTTATTTTCATTTAAAATAATAATTGTAAATATTTTACAGTTAATGTTTTGTTTTGTCCCTTTTTATTAATGGCGGTCACCAAGTAAAAATATTTGATTCGGTAGTGTGATACTGACTGGTGTAGGTAATTTTACAGGATAGGCCTTTCGTACACGGATATCCTTACAAGCTACATGACTGTGACGTAACCATAAGTAACCTAACGATATGAAAATCTATAAAGCTGGTATAAGATTACATAGCGTAATCAGAATTATACTAAATTGATAATTTTTTCAAGTTCAGTCGTGGAATTATTACGATAGCAAGTGACTAGCGGCGAAGACGATAATATTGTTCTTCTTTATATTTACAAGCAAAAAAAATTATCTTAAATAATATTTTGGCAATTTGTCACCGCCAATGGACTATTTAAGAATGATTTTAAATTGACTTTTCTTTTCAATCTCAATACTTTCTAATGCATTCCGGTGAATTATAGTTATACAAACATGGAAATTTTCCCACATACAGAACAAATTTAACATTCAAATCAAGTTCGGACGTAATTTCTGTCAAATGAGTAGCAGATGCGAATGCAATTTGCTTAGCTTGCTACCAGGACTGTCAGTATCGTGCAACTGACGTCAAACCCGTAGTCAACGCGTGGCATCGCGTACGGACATCAGCAGTGCACTAGTTCTGTATTTCTTTGTATAACACAAGTACCTAATATGATTTTATCTTACTTATGCTGTGCGATGATGCTTTATTTCGCGTTACGTTCTGGGTCAGAGAAAGGAGTTAGATCCTCTGTCTGTTCTTAGAAGACTTGTAATTCCGATAGGATTGCGATTCCCCGACCAACACACAGAGTAATAACGGTTTGATGGTAATTCTGTATGCTGGTATTTTGAAAGTCAAGTGGGGCCCGCACTATATAATGTTCGATAATTAATAAATCACAAGTCACTCTAAACATGACTCAATTCGTTGCGAATAATTATGCTTAACGGCGGTTTAATCAGTAACTTAACTTTCCAATACGTCGTATTGGCCTGCGTTTTTCATTTACCTCTATATTTCTTTTCACGTGTTGAAAATAACGAAATCGATCGATAACAAATTCAAAATACTGATCATGCTAAATTAAAAACGAAAGACAACACTCTCAACAATTACCGAATTTCACAGCATTTTACAGGTGGCTATCTTGTCAAATGTCGATAAGATTGAGGTTGATCGATAACATTACGCATTTTCACTACGTTCTGTTTTATAAAAACCATGCGTGGATTGAATGTGAAGGTACTATTGAAATCCTGCTTGGTGGTCGGTGGTAGCCCAACGAAGCTATTGCTGTGACGTAACTACAAGAATGACAAATGTCGTCGTGACGAAACATATACCTTATCACAAATAAATTAATACGCCGCATGGATCTCATTTCAATAACATTCAGTCTACTTTCATCCTTCCTCTACCATTTCCATGCCTCACTGCCATACATCAGGATTTGTATTAATACTCCATTATGGACTATTTCTAAGTATCTACGTTTGAAAAAATCCTTTGACGGTTTTCGTTATTTGAAATGTCACTAATAGCAAAAGTATAATCCACCCTTACTTCTCCGAACAGATATTTACGGAATAAAATATGTTTAGCGTCGTTCAACTATTTCAATATGGGTATCGTATATTGGTTATATAAAGTTCGACGAACAATATCTTTGAATAGGAAGCAGATAATAATGAACGAGTATTTTTATATTTCCTCCAGCATTCATACAGCTTCATTCCCAATTGCCTTCGTTACTTTTATTTAAAATACATTCATCAATATCTGATTTCAAATTAATACAGGTATATTTTTTAAAAGCAGTATATCTATTATTAATATACTCCTCTGATTTCAAGTGTATGGAGTTTTTTAATACCGTCTATCAGTATTGATTAAAATTATTTTTTATATTCAGAACTATAGTTTAATTACGCTGCCGACCTAAAATTTTTTTTTTAATAATGAGTTACTGTACAAGAATCCCAGCTGCTCTCAACCGTCTAGAGTCTAGAGAATTGAATTGTATATCGCGAGGTAGCTGAAAAGGAAGGAGGATGGTAAAGAGAAAGATTTGGAAGTACCTCGCTATTCAGATCTGGTCACCAAACACCGCTTAAGCAATTTTAAATAACGTTTCGTATGCTACTTATTCAGGAACATGGGTCGAAATATTTTTTTTAAAATCGTTAAATAGTAAAGATCGTAACAGAGTAGTAGATGCTCGCAACATCGCCCTAGTGAAAGATAACTGTTCTGAATCCAATCAATTGAGAAGAGTTGGAACTCTTGTGCGGTATTCAAATAATATTTGTAATGCTACAGATACTCACTTTTGAGCGCCAACGTTAAAGATCGTCTCACCAATAAAAACTGAGCAATCGCTAAGGGGTGGAAAATGAATATTATTTCTGTAAGCTTGACTCTTTTTGTAAGCTTTAGATCAGTCACGTAAACAAGGAGAGAAAGCGCAAAATCGACTCCCTCTTTTTATAACGACTACGTTATGGAGAGAACAACGTGACTATGAATTTGACAGGTTGACGCTTAGTGAGTAATGTTAATCCGTGTAAAAGTATAGCTAATCGAGTGGTTAAATGCTGCGTTGATGACAGCTAGGTTGTGTGAGCCAATTATTTTACTAAGCTTCCACAAAGTTTGTTTGGTGAAACCAGAATGAGATCATAATCCATATAAACGTGGAATCTAAGAAAAATAAATTAACACATTTAAATGTTTTCAAGCAATCATAAATAAATGTGGGTTAGTAGGTTAAATAGGTTAGTCACTTTTAGCAAGTTCATAAAAATGATCCAAGATCGTAGGCGTAATAACTACTATACTTTTATTCATTTACTAGTTGTACCCCGCCACGCGATGGTTTGGCTCCGTTTGTCTATGCAGATAGATAAACAATAGCGCGTAGTGTTTTTACGTTCAACAGAAGCACGTTTAACCCTGTTTTTAAAAATAAGCATATTCTTATCTGTCACATGTGAAATCTATATAATATAGGTATATAACAACACACTTGTATTCGAATGCAACGGTGCGTGAAAATTTCATAGCAATCGACGAAAAACTTTTGGGGATCAAAGATTTTGAACAAACGAACATTTACATTTGTATTTATGTGTGTTCAGATATCTCACTTTTTTCATTATAAACACCAAAGCAATTTGTCAGCAGGTCGATTTCTCAATAATAATGGTTCCATGATAACTCAAAACATTGACAATTCAACACACTTTTAAAAAGTGATATAAAGTCATTAGAAACGATAAAAAAATTAAACCTAACCTACTTAACCCAGCTAATAAAGTTTTTGTTTCATCACTTTATATAACTTTTTAAAGATGTGATAAATTATCATTTTGATGATTTATCCGGTCACCAAAGTTATGAAAAGTGATGAAACAAAAAATAGGTTTAATTGGTTACATATGTAATTATTTGAATTAGTTTTTGTTTCATCACTTTTCATAACTTTATAGCACTTTTTATATATTTTTATACATTTGTTACTATTTAACTTTTTATACACATGTAACTATTTTACCTAGTTTTGGTTTTATCACTTTTCATAGCTTTATATCATTTTTCTAGGTGTGTTGAATTGTCATTTTGAGGAGTTATCATGGAAAGACAATATATATGGTCTTATATATTATAAGAATATTAATCTGTGGGTGGCATATTCTGCTGGATTAGTGCGATTAAAATTAAGTTTTTAATTACTTAAATGGATCCAAGCGGAAAAAGGATAAAAAGGAAATAAAACAGCGAACCTTTAATCTTTTGGACTGTTTGATCGTGATACCTGATCAAAAATTAATCACAAAATGTTATTCAAAAGCACGCTTTCAATCAGTTTTGCTTACGTAAAAAAATATTGGTTCTTAATCATTGAAGACAATATTAACCTATAAATGAACAGAAAAGATACACAAAGATTTGTTGCATCTGGGAATTGATCCCTGGACCTCTGCCTTGCTGGACCGTTGCTCAGACCCCTGAGTTAATTCAACGATATCATTCTTTTCTCAATGTGGCCTAACCACAATTTGAAAATAGACTTGAACGCCAAAAATGCTCTCACAATAATAATTTAAAAAACTAAAATACTTGCAGAACTTAACATTTATAAAACAATTAATACATCAATTTCTGTTCACATTTTTCTTCTAAGCAGGTTGGGCATTGTCTTCAAGGCTTAAATATGACAATTTAAGGTTTTACTCAATAGTTATTCAAATTAAAAATTGGGTAGGAGTTAAAAAATATGACTCCGTTCTATTTTTTTTCATTAAATCTCCTCTAATCTTAATGTCAGTATTATTGTATCTGGAGCGAAATGACCCCATTTTAATTGATTTAAATTCAAAGGAATAATTGGACTTTTTAACCAAACACCTTTTCAATGTGGACATAAAAACACTCTTTAATGGATCCTAGTAGAATTCCATCTAAATTAACAGGTTTATGCTTATTTTATACGCCGATATAAATTTGGGAAAAAAAAATATTCCGTGAAAACCATTTAATTTTTCAATTTTACCGGAGACCCACGTAAAGGTAGAATTTTTGTTAGACCTCCATAAATAAACTCGAACAGCTAAAAAGTGTGGTTTTTAGAAAAGTTTTTTATATAAAAACCTTTTGCTAAATTATTGGTCTGATTTTAGCATTTTACTTTTTAAACCACGGAGGATTAAAAGCATTTAAAAGGAACGGTTGCGCGGCCCTGTTCATACGAAACTTTAATTTGGATTGGAGACCCAAATACTTATCCAAAATAAATCGTTATTTTTTTTATGAAAAGTTACAGCAAATAATAATCCAGTAGGAATGTGAACGATTTTATTTAATTGTGTTTTTAGTTATAAAATAAAGGCCATTAAATAAATCGAAAATTTATTATTTAAGTGACAACCCTTGCATTTATTTGTGTAAATAAATTTAACTAAACTATTTTAAAATTATGATGAAATTTAAAATAAATTGGGTCGAAACTTTATTTCATCGTCTTTAAATAGTAGTAGGGAACATTATTTTGAAGCAATAATAACAAACTCACAAAGAAGTTATTGAATCTATAATCATTATGAATGGAATTCTGTAATGGCCTATTTTTATAATTTAATAGCTGACATGTGTCCGGCATTACTTGGGACTTATGAATTGTTTGGGATAAAGTTTTGAGAAATAGTAGAAAAAAAAAATTATATCCACTTTAATTCGTCTTGGAATCAATGGAAAATTCATCAGGCGTCTTTGACTTCTACTACAATTCAAACTACCTTCTAAACACTCCTTGCACTAATAAGAACAAATTTCGAAATTTTCTGTGTATCGGTCCACTAGTGTTGGAGTCTAAAGTCAATATATATTTATATCTTAAAAAATATTAATTTTTATATGCATACTTTACACAAATAAACAAAGTAGCTCACATCCGTTAGAAATATTCTTCACTGTTTGATTAAAATATATATCAATCAGTTTGATTGGGAATTTTAGCCTCAAATCCACATTTAAGTTTAGTGTTCCTCTTAAAAGCGTTAATTTTATTTATATTCCGTAGTTATCTGATAATAAATAACCTAAGTGATTAAAAAAATACATTATAAAAACATTCAGTGAAAATATCGTTTTCCAAGTAAGTAAAATAAGTTTTAAGGCATACAAATAAAATGTTTTAGTATGAAAAATGACTTACGATTTCAGTCCCCACAAATTCCTTGTCACACTTAAAGTTTAAAAGTTACTAAAATATGTTCAAAAAATTTAATATTCACAATAACATCAACATTAATTTACGCTTATAAAAATACTTTTTTAGTTTATGATAACTTTATAGAAACATTTGTAATGTTAAGTTTTTTTATTTTTATTCTTATGGTAAACTTTTTAACAATCAAAAGAGTGAAATATTTTTTTAAGATAATGTTCTATTCACGTGTCATTATGCATCACTGTTAACTATTGTAAATTAAATTGAAACATCATTTCGAGATCAAAATAAAACTTTAAAAAAACTTATTTCAGAATTAAATAATTTTTCAGCAAAATAACACAGTCACTAATCAACGTCTTGGAACCGGAAACCTTAAGCCTGAAAGTTTTCATGTTTCGAATTCGTTATTCCGGAAGTTCGTTAGTTAAGGCTTTCGGGCTAGTTGGCTGCAGGAGGCGAACATCTACAACGCGGAAGGTGCTATGCGAAACTGAATGCATAACGGCGGAGGTTTCGCGGCGAACGGATTCGTTAGAACGCCGGCCCCGTTACTGCGCATGGCCGGGGAATGCCAACTTCAAATGCTCGTTACGGAGATTCTACGCAACGTATTGTAGACGTAGATAACGTGAAAACAATCTATAACAATGTAATTATAACGTAGTAAATTTAGATGTTTTAACAAATGTCTTCATTTAGAGTTAAATCTCAGCCTTTAATCTGTAGAACTTCATTCATTTTTTTTTTATTATTTTAAAAATTGAATTTAATAACATTAGGTTAAATCGTATGTACATATACATATATATATTTTTTTAATTTCTCATGACGTGTGTCATCTTTGGGGTTGGTTTGTGGAGGAATTTTTGAGGATTGGAATAATAATAATAATAAACGCACAATTTATTTAGCGCCGTGTTGGTGAAAAATCACCTCAAGGGCAATATACAGTAATTTACTACGAGTTCTTAGGCTCTTTCAAATAATATTATTTACAAACAGATACAGAAAAAAAAAATTCCTGGCAGGTCACTTCAGATAATTACACTTTTATTAAAAAGCATACAGAGGACTGTAGTAAAAACACTGGATATTGACATTGATTTTACATTTGCCATTTTACTCTTCATTACCGATTATATTACATTTATTAGAAGATTAGTGGCAAAAGTAATCGGAGGGATAAAGCTGTCCGAGGGTTAAACTGTCGGGGATCAACGGTCGGGGTATCAAAAGTCAGGTCACCGTCGAAGTTCTACCATCAGAATTTCATGGCCAAAATTTCAAGCAGGTAAGTAAGTGCCAAATACAAACTTATTCTAACACTTGTAAACAAGTACCTTCATTGCATGCATTGGTTTTGATAGAAATTATAATCTTATTTATTTTGTCTATATAATTAGCATTATGTAAATTTTTATGACTAAACGAAGTAACATCTGTTCGTTGTTCTCGGGTGACATAATTTTATAAGCATGCTAACACTGATTTAACCATCTGTAACACCAATAGTATCAACTTCCTAACAGTAAAAACTGTGAACAAACATCTTAAAAATATATTCGAATTAACCTGCGAGAATAAATTGGGAGGCGTATTTTTTTTAAATGTGAACAACTTGAATTCTAACTGTCCGAAATCAATGAGGATCTGGACCAGATTTGGGGTATGTTGTGAGGTTGAAAGGAGGGTAAGAAAAGAAAGGTGGGGGGAGGGTAATAAAATGGAGTAAAGAAAGGTTAAGAAGTGCGTGGATATTGGTCTGATCACCAAACAAAGATAAAGCCATTTCCAGCAACTCATTTTGATTTGAACCTAAATGATGTTATATAATTGACAAATTGTTTTACCTTATACCTTGTGTTGGCCTTTTTGGTTAAGGGGTTACTATCCTTGGATGTGGGTTCAAATAACATATTATAGTGTATTTTCAGGACGTTCCAGAGTAGTAGATACTCTCAGCGCCACCCTGGTGAAAGACAACCATTCATAATCGAACGTAGTTGTTTAAAATTATATTAGCTCCATACAAGAGACCCTGAGGAAAATAATCCCTCTTATAGCCTATATCATCTTTGGAGATCCTATTTGGGGTTTTTTTTAGGGAAGGAAGGAGAGAATTTTCCAGAAAGGAAAAGGCACGAGGGTTGGGTAGGAATCTGTGGGTCAGTGTGTCCAGGAATGACGGACCTATGAATCCATCCCTTCCGCTGCGGTGCTGGTCCATGTTTCAAGAGAGTTCTGCTGCAGAAGTTGTAATGTTTCCACCCTTCTTACATTTATACCTATATTGAAATGATGGTTATTTCTCCTGTCTGATCTGCAAAATGTTGTAACATCCTGGTCATTGCCCTTCGATTTTCCTAAGCTGTTGGTGGCGCCCTTAGAGGACTACCTTAAGAAGAAACCCTAGCTAAGTCTTTCGACCCCCGCATGGAACATACGGCAGAAGATCTTAAGATTTAATTCGCAATAATGCCCCTTTTTCAGCGTTGTGTTTCTTTTTTGGTTTTGAAATTCATATGAGATATGAACGGGCTATTAATGCATATATTTGTGGTAATCCTGGTTCGTTTAAATTAGAGTGAATGATCCCCTTATCATTGAAATTATTTAAACTTTCTTATAAGACCGCGTGTTTAGCCTACTTCTGTCCCCTGCAGTACGCCTAACTCTAATACAGTGGTAATCGCTTGCAATTTTTCTTCCTGACCCTAAATAAATCCGAGAACATGAAATAGTTTCGTTATTGCACAAATTAGTATAGTACAGTATTGGCATGCTTAGAGCGTCGGCTTTCGTCATCTCAGCTCCGGGATCGCCTCCATCTATTTTAACATATAATAATTTTGTTACTCGACACTTAATCTTTTATAGGAAAGGGACGAGAGGGGGGGGGGGAGAGGATGGGTAAACTATATGATCGAAATGTTTTTTTTGCAAACTGGGTCGGCACCTCACTGCCCCTAATGAAATGGTCGCTATTCTTCCAAATGCAAAACCCCCACCAATACGTGTCTGGCTTTCCCCGAGGTCTGGTCTAACTTCTTCTTATAGTCGCCCTGACACCTCCGGACCGCTCACGTCAGAGGGAGAGGTAATACACCTGTTGGAATATCCCAAATCACCCCGCCCCCTTTCCTCCAACGGACTACTTTACTGAGTCTAGATGGGGAAGGTAATTGCATCCCATATCATGATACTAACGCGAAAAGTGTGTCGTGTAGGTATTGCCTGATGAAGCTCAATCTCCCACGTGCCGTCAGACCTACAGTTCACCTCAAAGAAGCTGCTGTAATTCCGCCAAGGGAGCGTTCCAGTTGGCTTACATCAGCCTCTCGGTCGACACCCTTGGATAATGTGATAGTGCTGCGGACTTATCCCCACGTCATCTCACGCCGCCGCCCTCCACGTGGATTTTCACAGACGTCCAAAGTGCCTTCGTCCTACACGCCCCAACTGCAGGCCATGTTCCCGTTCATTACCAATTGGCATCACTATTTCCATTCCACTTTCGTACCCAATAACTCCACACGGCCCCGTCAGAGGGTGTAGTCCATCCAGCGCTTCGTTGGCCCGATCCGTCCACGCTGACAACCCCTCTCACGTGATAGCGTGAGAAAAAAAATCCTTCTGTCTAGTCCGTATTTGTGTGATACGGATTTGCAGCGACGCTATCAGACATTACCCAACTATGAAGTCTACTCGAGGGGTAAATTTGGGAATGGGGTAAGGCTTGAGGGTAATTATATTGATTTTGTCGGGGAATCCTGAAAATTGACATGTTGGTTTTATGTACATATTAAAGTGGATTAGTAGTAACTGTCAGTCGGCAAATATCAGCATCACGCGTTCCAAGTCCATCTGGGAATTTGGTTGAATTGAATTGTAAATAAAACACTTACCCAGCCCCTATCCGCTAAATAACAACATCCGGGTTGGGTTTTACACAACCGTTGCCATTTTGGGCGGGGTGTTCGCGAATATCACTAGATTTACCCTGAGCTTATACATAATATCTTTACCTCCATCTGATACATCCTCAACCTTATTTTCCTAATTTTTATTGTGTTACCCTCTCTACCGGCCGTAACGAATGTGCTTCGATATCTCCTCCCTAACCTGGTAGTTATTGAAAAATTTCGTTGTAACACGGCTTCGATCGAGCCAAAAGCGCGGTAGCAAGATACTTAGGTATATAGATTTCAGTTATAATTTGACTTTAATCCGAGGCTCCATTGAAGCCCCCAATTAAAGTTTTATCACTTTCGTTTAATTTTTTCCGAGAAGAATATTTTTGGTTTATTATCTTTTGACCACAATCTTTTGTTTATGATCCGTGACTCTAATTGAATCCATAGCAATCGCGCTCAACTTTATTCGAGAAGAAATTTTAACGTTTATTAACTTTAATACAATTCATTTATAATCCGTGACTTTATTTGAATCCATGGCAATCGCGCTCAACTTTATTCGAGAAGAAATTTTAACGTTTATTAATTCTAATACAATTCATTTATAATCCGTGACTTTATTTGAATCCATAGCAATCGCGCTCAACTTTATTCGAGAAGAAATTTTAACGTTTATTAATTTTAATACAATTCATTTATGATCCGTGACTTTATTTGAATCCATGGCAATCGCGCTCAACTTTATTCGAGAAGGAATTTTTTGCGTTTATTAATTTTAGTTACAACTCGTTTATAATCCGTGACTTTATTTGAATCCATAACAATCGCGTTCAACTTTATTCGAGAAGGAATTTTAACGTTTATTAATTTTAATTACAACTCGTTTATAATTCGTGACTTTATTTAAAACATAAAATCGCGTTCAACTTTATTCGAGAAGGAATTTTTAGCGTTTATTAATTTTAATTACTGAATTTAAACCAATAAAACCTTTCAACCTGAATTTAATTATTACGTCCAGGACACTGAGTCTAGTTTCTTCAAACACTGAATTGAACTGTATGTTTTTGACCAGAGAATCTCTAAGTCCGGAATAAGTTATCAAAGTGATAATTTCTCCTAGCGCGGCGCGTATACTCCCTTAAAAGGTCCTCGGCGACTTGTGACGAACTATCCCGATTTGTGTCCGCGCATGATGTTTTATAGCTGTAATTAACTACGCTTGTCATTGCGATCCAACCTTTATTGAAGCGTTACGGTCTTATATTTCTCGCACAATATCCTCTGTGTGACTTAAAACTTATCAGACCTACCCTTCCGCGTTTCTCAGAAAAAATGGGCATCTGCTGTCTCACAACACAGGCCCGTACTGGTGAAATTCTGAAGTTTGCCCCATCCTGCAGGTGCCTTATAATCCGTCAAAATTGACCTGTTTTTCTAATTTAAATTTTTCGCGTTCCTATTTGGTCCGTGATGTGTGTTCTGATGACCTTTCCTTTAGTGCGCTAAGACGTCCTCTTACGCGTAACTAATCAAAATTTTCCTCTTAACTTTCCGTTTTCGTGGATATATCCTACAGCCTACCTTTAATCTTCTTTCTCCCGTGTGGAAATAGAACTCGCAACTCGCCTTTTGTCGAATTGAATGCTGTACACGTCCGTTCCTCCCTTTACCTCCCGAATCGATCACTTCTGACAACCATTCCCCTTCCTCCGTATGATAAGTCCCTTGCGTAAGGTCGCCTCTTACATTGCACATTTATTCACCTTCCCCTTTCGTAGTTTAGTATAATAATCACACTTTTCACTGATTATTCCAAGTTCCTAAGGCCTTTTCGGTACTTGTTCTAGTTGAAATGTCCCAGTACACATCATGTCGCTCACCCTTTGCCTTTCGTCCGAGATCGCATCGGTTTGATAACCTGTTTATTTCTTTGGCCAGTTTCATTTTAAGAACTATTACTGAATTTTCACGATTCCTCTCTGCAATTATGGGTGTTGGCCTTAATGATTCTGTCACACGCCTATCTTCTCTCTCCGTCCCTCAACTCGTTTCAAATCAATCAGAGGTCTCAAGTTCCCTTCACAACAAACCCGTATGTACTCGGTCATAATTCCTCTGCCAAGCGTCTATACATTAATTTTAATGTATTTTCGTCTTCCATAAGCCACGTATAATATTTAGTATCTTCGTTAACTGTTATTACCGTCTAAATGACGCAAAACCATGTTCCAATTTTTTTCCAAAATTGTCCCGCTCGAGGATCAGGAATCGGCAACTTTCTACTTCTTTTAACCTCGAATAACAGACCTGTTTCTACCAAACCTCGCCCCGTTCCCAGTAATGCTACGCCTCAAAAAAGGTTTTTGAACCCCTAAAATGTCAAGTGATTCAGCCTTGAATAAGCTCCGTTCGTTCACCTAATCATTTGGTGGGAATCTTTCCAAGGTCGATGCTATATAAATCAAAGCCTAAACACACCCCTTCCCTCGTAATTCCCTTTGTCCTGTCAGAAAGTCACGCCTACCCCTTTCGTCGCAACCCTAAAGGAAACTCCCCCACCTTTGTATGCAGTTCCCTGTAATTCATATGCGACTGTGCCGATAGATGGCGCTACTATGATGGTTTATATCACTTACCTCGGGAGAGACCTTGATTCATCACAAAGTCAAAAGGTAAACCTCGACCAGTCTCTCGTGATTTGGTCTGCCACGATATTGGTAGATAGACACATCCACCGCCAAGACCCAGACAAACCTCACCACATGAATAAAGCGTAACGAACCACTTGAAGTGACCTGTGGAAGAGGTGTTGGTTATTCAATTAATGGGTCGTATTGCGGCGGTACCCTTTCCCGTTTCCCATATTTGCTTTCTCTCTTCCTCCCTCTGAAATGGCTTTACCTGTGTTTCATGACCATATCTCAAGAGCCAACTACTTCCCTACCTTTCTCTTTACCATTACCTTCACCTCTCCACTACCTTCAGCATTACAATAACATATATGTAATAATTACAATAACATATTATTCAATATC
Organism: Hesperophylax magnus; assembly: GCA_026573805.1. Taxonomy (NCBI): domain Eukaryota; kingdom Metazoa; phylum Arthropoda; class Insecta; order Trichoptera; family Limnephilidae; genus Hesperophylax; species Hesperophylax magnus. The sequence goes on from JAIUSX010000081.1 coordinate 2,234,531, forward strand.
GACATCTTCAATTGCGAATTTACTAAATATAAAATGACCTTAAAAGAGTATTTCACTGATGTTTCTTGAATTGATGTTTCTGATGTTTATGTTTCTAGTATTTATATATTTATAATCCTGTTATGGTATGATTTATATGCACAACATTGTCTTCTTATGGTTATGGTTATGATATGATTTATATGCACAATATTGTTTGTATTCTTATGGTTACCAATGTATCGATAATCTTTTATTTTATATAAATTTTAGTTTTTTTTTATTTCCCTTTATTTTTGCTGTATTATTTTGTTCTATTATTTTATACAATTCTTTTATTTTATGTAATTATAACTTCACATTTCTCATAAATTTAATAATTTCTTCTAATGCTGTCTTACGTAAAGTCACAAGGAGGAAATCCGTAATTGGTTTTATTTTGGCTATTTTACTTATGTACAATCTGTAAAAATGTAAACTGTTGATTTCCCAAAAATGAATAAATAAATTACAACATACCCCTATTGGGGATGCCATAGTCTCACAGGCTCCAGATGGTTAGGAGCAGTTGTGCTGACTCTTGTGCGATATTCACATGATTATTTTTATTATTATTTAACTAACAGGGTAGATGGAAAGGATTACATCGTCCTGCAATAAATCCATTTTATATTCATGCACTTTTTTTCCGACTTTAAAATGTGAGTTTCTTGATTGCGTTATGTATATATTGCTGGGACCCATGTAGATGGGTCCTTATGGTGTAGACCTTACACTACTTTTTCGAATCATCCATTTCATCCAACCCATCTGCTCCCCCTTCTTAAGATTGCTTATTTCGGTGACATCCGCTAAAGTTGTATTTTTTGTATCCTTTCATCGATATTTCTATTTCACATGATTTTATTATCACACGTCTCATTTCTACTGCACTCATAGTGCTTTCATCCCCCAACGCCATTTCCTCACTGCAATGCATCAGCGACGATAATGGAATAATAATAATACCTGGATGACTTTTATAGCGCCGTTTTTGTGCAAAAACACCTCAAGGGCGCTGTACAAACTTATAATACATTTCTACAGTGTTATTACTTAACTATTTATGGAGAAAATATACAGTACAATACTTACCTGGTAGGTCACTTGAGATTAACACTTAATTAATATTATCTAATTCCATTAAGTAACTCCATTAAGTGAGGCTAGCACAACCGTCTTTTGATGGACATTGCCAAGATATACGTTATTATGAACAAAATCGGTGATGGGTCGATATTTGCTAGTACGCCTGCAAATAGGTAACGAATTTCGATAGTTGACATTGCTAAGTTTATCGATACCTTCCGCATCCTTGAAAAGGTTGTTTGTATTATTTCGATGAATATGGTTTGAAAATTATTTCGTGGATTACAAAATATCTGTTGCTATACCGATACTGATAATCTAACGTCGACAGCTTTGTTTGTCGTACCGATTTTGTTCAGTTATCGATATAGATGTTCTATGCCCATATATTTATCGATAATGTCGGTAAAGTTACTAGTGTACAACTGAAAACCGCCAGCGAACAAACGATAGTTCCAATTGAATAAATACGCTTAATGTCGTCATGAACCGTTTTTTAAACCAGATATCAACAAATTATTAAGTTTGAATAAACTGCGTAGGCTACTATGCAGTCTTTGAATAGATAAATTGTTATTTTATAAAACATTCAACACTCCCTTAACAAATGGCCCAGAAGGCGGGGGTTAGGATGTAGGATAAACCGTACCTCCTGCAGCTTGCATCTCCCTTACTGAATTGAATTGATTAATTACATATGCACATACATGATACACCGCTCAGAGTTAAAACTTTTCTAAAGTATATTTGTTTTCTTCATCGGATTATAATAAACAGTCCGTACAGCGCACAACACATATTGCGAAACAGCAAATAAATAATGAAGTTTTTGAAAATCGAATTTATTATTAACAAACCCTCAAACGAAAAACGCGAAACAGAAAAATCACAAAACGATTCAGTCGCGTCTAGAAATTGAACCCAAGACCTCAGCCATGCCGAAGATTTGATCTTAAATATTGATTTGAAATACCGGTCGGTGGCCGAATTGACATCGCGTTTGGGTCCCACCCAGGCGTAGTGTGTTCAATTCCTCGGCTGGCCAAGTCCTCTATCACAACACAAGCAACATTTTCAGCTTACTGTGGTGATAGTAGGAGATTTTCAAGTATTGTCAGGTTATTAGTAACCCGGGAATGTTAGTCTTTCTTTTTAAAAAAAAAAAATTAAGAAAAAAAAAAGTATTTATTTATATAGATATATAATATACTTTGAAAATAGTTGGAAAAAAACAACATATATTTTTAATCCAAACGTCCAAAATCTTTACAGAATACTAAATTGACAAAACGCAATCCTTATATTTAGAATGGGTTGTTTCGCAGAATTTGAACAATTCATCAAAATTCAGAGTTAATTTTCTGGAAATTTAAAGTTCTGTGAAGGTTCTATACAAATTCTGTCATTATATCATTATTGACCAGTTATTTCACACAACTGAAATGATAAAAGAACTTGAATAGAACCTTCACAGAACTTGAAAATCAACTTTGAAATCTGATGAATTGATCAAATTCTTTGAAATAATATCCTTAGGGAATCTAAAAGGAAACTGTATGTTTTTAGTTTATAGCTTTTATCTCGTTTAACCAATAAAAATATAATAATTTTACCTAGAACTCTAAGGCTTAAACCAAAAAGAAATTACATTTTGGATTCATTGTTTGCAAAATATAATCATTTATTTCATGAGATTGTATTTACTCACACATCCATGAAACATTAACCGTTTACATAAACTTATGTTAACCACTGTGCTACGTCGGCTTATTTTATACCGCCAAATAATTCAACAAATATTTTTACCTGAAAACAACCAACTTTATGTTTGCCGGAAAGGTCGAGATTTATTTCTTCATTTAATGGTGAAATAATTGAACTTATGTTAACAAGACAAGGTTTTATGCAAAGCACAAAGGATAGCAAAATATTAGCCTGAAACCCAAATATAAAATGAAAAAATGTTCCGAATTTTTTTTTTTCTGTGTCATATTTTAAATATTAAAAAAGAGGCATTTACATTTATTATATATTGTGTTGGTATCTTGGTACCTATTATGTGATTGGATTGGTGTGTATACTCTTATATGGAAGGTTGGCTATGTTCATGACAAACATCACTCTGCAGTATGGAACAACTCTGCTGTAGTACCAGGGGTGGGTAATTGTTATTTGTTCAAATTTTCGACTATGTATTATATTCTAAAATAAGAAATAATCACAACGTTAACATATTGACTCCAGTGGTGAGTCAGGAATGACCCAGATTTTGAAACAAAAAAATTTTACGCCATACAAATTTTAACAGTTGATCTTAGTTAACTTGTACAAAGTGCTAAGTACAAATTGTGCTGGATGGTGTATAGAACAATTTAAAAAAATCTCAAACTTCTGACAGCGCCGGACATATATATAATGGAGTTATGCCTGTTTGTTCGATCATCTCCAGAAAAGTTCCCACAAAAAAACTCAACACATAACACGCTACAAGGTTCACAGAAAACTTATTAATCCCAAAAGCAAACAAAACTATATTTCAAAAAGGACCACACTACATGGCCATTAAAGTATATTACAACCTTCCACGTAGCATCAAACAAATAACCGACACACTTAAATTTAAATCATCACTAAAAACATTTATTTTAAACGAATGTCACTACACCTTAATACCTTACATAAATTAAATACCTCTGTTTTTTATTTTTTTTATTTACATACATTTATTAACATGTAATTTTTGGGTTATGTAATATAATGCGTATTTGTTGAGTTAGCTGGAAGAAATAGGATATAACCTATAAGCTATACCCTTTGTACTCTGTATTTTTCTGCAGTAAATATTATTTTGAATTTGAATTTTTTGAATTTAAATTCATCAATGAAATGGCCCCACCCAACATATCTGAAGTATGCGTCTTGGAAAACACTGGTCTGAGGGAGTCAACTCTTAGATCAGCAACATCAGCAGCTGAAGGCAGACTGATGGAACCTAAGCACAAGCCCAATACTAAGTTCGGTGATCGCGCTTTCGGAGTATCTGGGCCGAAGTCTTGGAATAAACTCTCTCCGGAACTAAGATCCATAACAAGTCCAACAGAATTCAGGTCTAAATTAAAAATTTACCTTTTTGAGCTGTTATACCGTTAAATTAAATATACCATTCCTGAGAGAAAGTCCAGTTAATTCCAATTATGCCCCAAACTTCGCTAATAAAAAAATAGTTAATGTTAATTAAGTGTTAATCTCAAGTGACCTACCAGGTAAGTATTGTACTGTATATTATTTCCGCATGTAGTTAGTAATATTGTAAATATGTATTATATATTTGGACAGCGCCTTTTATGGGATTTTGCACAAAAACGGCGCTATACAAATCATCCAAACATTATTATTATTTTTATTATTAGCATAATAGTAAATAAAAACGCCACCATCGTCAGTTGAACTTGGACATTGGACAGCCTTCGAAACAGTGTATCACTCGCTTTAACGCAATCTGATTTTTTTAAACTTAGCGAAATATGGGATATATAATAGTTCTTACTAATTATTATTAGGATATATAGAGTGTTCTAACGATGCTGATGTATTGGCTCCGCGGTCGAGAGATTCGAGAAGCGAGAGATTCCCGGCGTGCGCAAGTAAATTTCATTTGATTAAGTTGCGTTATTTAACAAATTACTCATTTAACATAGTAGATAATAATTGCAGCACGTTACAGAGTGGAAAATACTCTCAATGTCACCCTGGTATAAGACCGCCATTCAGAATTGAAATGTTGCTCGAAATGGATTTATCCGTGTTTGGCGAATAGATATGAATAGTCAGGTACTCCCCCGCCTTTCTCTTCTCCTTTTCCTTCCCCTCCCCACTACCTTTAGCCTCACAACATTCATTGGGGTTGCCATAGTCTCACTGGCTCCAGACGGTTAGGACCAGTTGAGACTCTTGTTCGGTTTCACATAAAAAGTTAGTATTGGTTCATATCACCACTTCTTGTATTTTGTTTTGTTCCACCGGACTTTTGGTGTTTAATAAACCTTCACGATTTTTTTCCTTTTTATAATTTTTTGTGTCCTTTTTATAATGACAGTCCCCGTCTCGTGGGTGAGTTAGTTCCACATCGGTTACACATAAGTATGTCAATGTAAGTCTTATGTGTGAAGATTGCTTATGCAATGTAATTCCAACACTTTCATTTGAAACCCTCGTGAAAAAGCCTTGCGTGTTGAAAATCACGATTTCAATTATACCGGTTAGGTTTTTCAAGGCATTCCGTAAGATAAAAATCGCCACCATGATAACTAACCTCACTTTAAAAACCCGGTAACACAGTGCAGACTAGCTGAAAGTTAGAAAATCATTAAAACAAAAATAAGTGTTGTTTTTTTTACGTTAAGTTTTTCGCTAACGCACGTGTTAAAATGCATCACGTGCAACATAATAAGGCCGTCATAGGTACTGGCTTTTTCTTTCGGAAACTTCCCTTGAAGGTGTTGAGGTTTTATGAAACTGGACACTTTGTTAGAAGTTTGTGAATAACTCTTTCTATCATTTTTATTTCTTGGTCATAACCTATGCAACAATTTCTAGACATATTGTTTTGAAGAGTTTTATTTAAAATGTAATGGATTAATTTATAAAAAATAATAATAAAAATTAACTTAAAAAAAATAAAAGCACCCTGTAAGTCAACTTTATTGACAATTTTCCCCTTTTATGTTGAAATCTCCAACCTTCCCCCCGTCTTTCCACCCCTCCCACTACCCTCACATAATAAAATCTAATCATGTATATTCTTAACACGAAATCTGAGAAGATGATCGAAAAGTGTTTTTGGAATGTACGTTTCGTAGAAATGATTTCGTTTATTGAAATCAGTGGAATCTTGAAATTCTTCTGGATGAATTACATATTTTGTTAGAATTATGTTCCAATAGTTGAACGATAAATCCTACTGTTATACAGCTGTGTTATAAATACTTCAGGCTAAAAGATTTCAATTTTGAAATTTTTTACAAAATTCATTTAAGCTTAGATTAATGTTAATATTTTTTAATAATTCTAGTAGTTCGATCGAAATGCTTTATCCGATAGGGTCTCAGAAAGCGTGATGTATTTATCCGTGTGTTAAGAAACCACGATGGATTTCAGCTTAATGCCAAATTGCGAACCATCAGCGGGACTTTAAAATCTACTCCTCTCCCTTGGCTCTCCGTACTTGCAAACATAACCCCGCCAAACTCAGGCGAGAAATTGCAACACTGAGGGAATACAAGAAGGCGCTTTAAACGAAGATGTCGTCTCCCACCCGGTATGCCGCTTGAAGTCCCGAAAGCCCTTCTGGGCGGAAAGAGAGAGGCTCCTCCGATTACCTCTCACCCCAGAAGATAGGTGGAAACTTGAGTGGCAAACCGCCAACGTGGGAAATGCCCATTTCATATAGGACCCAACCGAGAGACAGCCTGGGTTCTCATTGCCTCGCAAAACCTTTTCCATCATCAATAGGTTAAGGTGCTTCCATAGCCACTGTGCCCACATGATGCACAGATGTGGCCTTAAAGAGTCGGCGATGAGTGAATGTGGTGCGGTGCAGACCACTGAACATGTGGTCAACGAATGCCCGCTCCATTCATTCCCGGCGGGATTGTTGAGGTCCACATAGTGACGCCTGAGGCCTTAGACTAGCTCGCAGACCTAATGTCCCCCTCTGACCCCCCCATCATACGAAAGAAGAAGAAGACGATGGATTTTACACTAAAAAATAACGTTCGTTCTATACGGTCACTTTCATAGCGGCAAAGGAACTAAAAGTGCCTTCCATAAGAAATTGAAATTAAACAAATATTGCTACTGACTTAGTATGTTTTGTTTCTGGCCCGTTTAACAGGTGTTTTAAATCTCTTACTAATCTTAATCTCGAACAGATCTGACATCGTAAATCTTCATCCCATTTGAATTTCGTAATCACGGTGAAACACGGATTTGTATTGGAAATTTAAGGCCCGATTAGGCAAATATTTGGATCACGAAACATGTCCACAAGATAATTCTATTGGTTTTTTTTTTGCCAAAACTATCGAAGTATTCCTGATTAATATCTTCTATATTTGACGGCCGGCGTGGTCTAGTGGTATACGCTTTTGACTACAGATCCGAAGGTCGCGGGTTCGAACCCGGCGTGCGCAAATAAATTTTATTTGATTAATTTGTGTTATTTCACAATTAATTAATTTAAATTAATATATAGTTTATTTGCGGCACGTTCCAGAGTGGAAGATACTCTCAGTATCGCCCTGGTGTAAGACCACCATTCAGAATTGAAACGTTGCTTGAAATGGCTTTAGCCGTGTTTGGTGACCAGATCTGAATAGCCAGGTACTTCCCCACCTTCCTCTTCCCCATCTCCCTCCCCTCCCCAATACCCTCAGCCTCACAACATACCCCAATTGGGGATGCCATAGTCTCACTGGCTCCAGACGGGAGCAGTTGGGACTCTTGTGCGGTATTACTATAAAAAAAAAAAAAAAAAAAAAAAATAAATATAATCGGCAACCTCTCTGCTTTTACAGAGCAATTAAGATCCGTTATTTTGGTTCTTAAGGTCGCAGGTTCAAAACCGGACATAATAAACTAAATATACGAAAATTCATAATTTAAAAAATATATTCTACAGGGTTGCTTGTACGTGATGAGATATATAAAGGCCCCGTAATAAGCGTTCAATGAAGGTTTGAAAGGGAGATATGTAAATACGAATGTTGGTGGGAGGACGCTTATATTAAAAAAACGATAGCAATTAAGCGAAAATTGTGAACAATTTTAATAAAACACGACTCGTTTGAAATAGAGCAAAAATCTCTCATCGAGTCCTTTAGTTGCATATAAAGATACACTGTGATTTTTTGTCATGACTGTAACATATTAAATATCAGTACAAAACGTGTTTTTAATATTTTTCGGAGCTTACATTGTGTATTTTTTCTGTCAATGGTACTTCATATAAGTAACGATTCGGCATAACAAATTTATAGATATTATCTTAAAAAATAACAAGTATATTTTTTGGAACTTAAAAACATAAAGAGTTAAATAGAAACCATATCAGAAGTGTAGCATTCGAGAAGAATCCATTGACTAATTTATAATAAGCAGCTCGACGCTACTTAGGTACGTATTTGCAGCCGAAATCAAAAGAAAGCAACCTACCTGCTTCAAGTATCTACCGGCGACAATACGTCGCAGTCCGTCTTTCACGTTACGAGAACTCGCCAGAAGGTTCGAGTCTACCGCTTAGGCATAATTGCCGGGCCACCGAAATTTCGAGAAAGGCCCAGACTGAGCGAGTGCCTCGAATTTAGTTGCATTCATCTACCTACTGTTGTCACCGGCCGAACAGTATAAATAAGCCCAAGGCAGCAAGTCGGGCAGTCAGTCTTCAGTCCGCCGTCATTTAACAAGAATCAACGAGTGATAACCCGCGCTCCTCTTACTAGCGCAAAGGACAATTTACCCGGCTTCGCCCGTACATCATGGACTCCATCGGGACATCATCTTAGCGCCTTGGTCCAGATCGCCGTCCCTGGCCAGCGCTACAAGGATTACAAGCGCCCTGGTTCCAGCGTCTCTGACCAGCGCTTCTTCCACGCCACCATGACCACCACGAGGACACGCAGCATCCTCACTGATCTACGCCGCTCCCGCTCAACTGCCTACAAGGTCCGCCGCACCTTCGGCCTTCCGTCAGCACTGGAGTATTGATTCCCCAGATCGCCAGTGCCTGACAGTCATCGAGTGCGGTCTCAACGCGCCGTCGCCAACTACCGCCTAGACCACATCACCGCAGCAACCGGAGTATTCAACATTTGTCCTACATCATCTCCTCGTCACGGCAACTGACTCAATAAACACATGTGTCCTTCAACAACCTCTTTCATTCCGTGTCTCACCATTGATCCCCAAAGAAGGAAATGGACATGCGGGGGTTAAAGAATGATGGTTACAACTAGCGGAATGAAGATTTCACGTTTACAAAAATGTTTATACTGCATTTAATGGTTGAGTTATTAACATTTTTATGAACCAAAATTGGCTCTGGAACGGAATAAATCCTGGGAAGACCCAAAAAACATAAAGCATGCCTAATTATGGAAGCAGTTGATGTTCATTAAAATCACATTATCATTAATAAAGGCAATGGCGCTCAGCTCAATACTTTTTGGTAACCGATAATTGACGACTACACCAAAACTAAACACAAAAAACATTTTAAATTATTTTTTTTTACCATGTATTATCAAATATACGCACATAAGCACACACTTCGCCACAATCTTTACGCATCTGCCCTGGTGATGGACAATGTAATGCTGTCCTCCGAAACGTTGGCTAAAGGAGGAGATATACTTATGACTACAAAATGAAAATGAAAAGATGATTTATTTTACAGGGTGGCTGGTACGTGTTGTGACATTAAAGGATGATGAAATACTAGCGGAGCGAAGAATTCAAGATAACAATAAAATGACAAATATTCATCACTCCATATTTATGTTTGAGTGTTATGAACAGTGGCAGCTCGTGAATTTTGAATGTTCAATAATGTTAATATTACAAAAATGGCATTATTGACGTTGTTTTTTCTGAAAAAGTTTTTTTTTCTTTCTCGATTTTTTGTATGAAGATTTTCAGGAAATTTCAGTTTGGCACGTATTTCCTGAAAATCTTCATACAAAAATCTAATTTTCGTATATTTGTTTTTTCTGAAAAAGTTTTTTTATTCTTTCCCGATTTTTGTATGAAGATTTTCAGGAAATTTCAGTTTGGCACGTATTTCCTGAAAATCTTCATACAAAATACGAATTTTGTTTTTCTGAAAAAGTTTTTTAATCTTTCTCGATTTTTTGTATGAAGATTTTCAGTAAAATTTCAGTTTGGCACGTATTTGTACCTGGGAATGTTTGACTTTCTTTTAATAAAATAAAAAAAATATATATTAAAAAATGTTGAAAAAAATTCCTGTAAATAAATACGATCTTATTATAAGTAGGTACTAAATAAATTTATGCAAAAAAGTCTGTTAAAAAAATATATATATTACCGGTAGGTATTTTATCAATTTATCGAATTAAATCGGTTTCAATTTTGACAATTAAACTTAAATTCATACAAAGTCCGAGTCCGAGAGTTCATAACCAGACTTACAGAAAGATATACAACCGAATTAAGTACGTTTTGTGATATAGATATTGAATATTTTAAGTAGTTCCTTTATACATTTCACGCCAAAGGTCTTCGACAACCGAGTAAGAGAACTTGAGACCAACCCTTATTTGTGTCAGTGAAATATTGAAACAGGAAAAGGCACAGCCACACTTAATGACGTGGAAATGGACCACTTACAAGTGATATTAATAAATACAGAAATAGAAAAACTGACATTGTTGAACTTTACGTGGAAGATGGAAGGGTGGTATTTAAGATATATGGACATGTGCGTATAAGCCTAGTGTAACTAATACATAGAGATCTAATGTATAGCTTTTATGGTCAAGAAAATATAAAGTCATGTTTCAAAGAATCAATGCGTATTTTAGTGGGGAAATGGGTAAAGAAATTTCGAAAGAACGAAAGGTGTGGCTGGTTTTAGAATACAGGAATTTGGGTCGTAATTAATCTTTACATCAAGAATTAAAATTTGATTTGACTAGAAGTTCCTTTTTAAAAAACAATAATAGAGGGAAGAATACATATTAGCTCCTTCTTTAATGAATTTCTATTGATTATTTTTTTAATTCCTATTCCTACCCTATTAGTAATCGTAAAAAAGCATTTAGTTTGTTGCTTGGCCATAATTACAATATAAACAAAAAAAAATTTAAACCTCTTTAATTAATATTAATAAAATAATTTTAAACAAATAATCTATATTGCCTAGTAATAATTACAGATGAGAACTTTTTTTTTAAATAAATTGCTTTTTTGTAAATTGAATGATAATATTGTTGTAAATATAAAAGAAAAGGAAAAAATTAAAATGGAGTTCTACAAATTAAACTTGATAACAATAAAGAAATATTTGTACCTACCTATTCAATAATAAAAAAATTCCGGTTTAACATGGCCTTTTCATTTTACTGTCCATATTTCTATTTAATTTGTAAAACAATACAACGTGCGTGCAGATAAAAAGGCAGAACATTTGTAGGGAAATCATTTCGACACGCAGAAAAAAACAAACTTCTGAATTCGTTTTCTTTAAAATAAAAAAAAATAAAAACATAATTTCAACTTTACACGCAAAAAAACTCATTTTCCGGAAGTAATAAAAGTTTCAGTTTGTATTTCCGTGTTCTGTTTAAACTTTGTAGACTCCCAACGACACTTTATCCTCCTATGTATTTTTTTTGTTATCTGAATTATCGTAGTCTTATCACAATTTGGTTTTATGATTATCATACCAACAAAATGTCTAATTTACGACTCCTACGGTAAAAAAAATCATGGTAATTTTTAAACATCACGCCATGTCATTAAGGGTTGGAAATTTAATAAAAGAAAATTGATGTCTTGGGGTGGAAGGTTGCTTGCTGGTTTGTCGGTTCCCACTTCTTTTACCTTGCACGTAGGACTATTTCAATTTTCTTTATGTTGAAATATAGCGAGGCAATGTTTCATGGTGGATATAAATGGCGACGGGTTCGTTCAAGTTGCTTTCTTAGGGGATGAATTCGAATGCGTATAGGGTGGTTTGGAACCAAATATATTCAAAAAAATAATCAATATACTGTATGCCATTTTTTTACATTTTCACGTCATCTCAAAAAGCAGTAATTTTACTGTACTTGTACGTAGCAGAAATCGCTCTCAAATGGCCTAGGCAATCTATTTACGTCAAAGGACGGGTTGTTTCAGTGTTCTGTTATTATTTTAAGTTTTATCAAATAACTGGCATATAATGATATAATAACATTGTTACATATAAGATTTGTAACAAGGTGTGTGTGCATCACTTTACTTACATCGCATCTATGATCTTGGTGTGTGGGACCTTTAAGTACCTACATATTGTCATTTTGCTATTGGTAAAATTGACAGCCCTTGAATTCTGACTTGGAGAGTTGCCAAACCTGAGGGAGCAAGGATATGTGATTTGCATTGGAAGCAGTCGCTATTCTTTGATCACCAGCCTAGAGCAACGGGCATTCCTCTTGGCTGAGGTTCGACGAACACATTCGCGACTTCTGAGTGAGCATCAGCTTTGCATATTGAATCGGATGTCATATGCCGATCCTGATTGGGTAAGAGGGACCCTTTTGGATACCAGCAGCGCGAGGCTATTTTGCAATGAACTACAGCATTATTTTTTGGATAAATTATAAACTGGGAGTTGCTGTGAAGAACCGGAATATACTGCTTTGCATCAAGAACGAACTGGTATCACACCTTCACTTTACCTATGCAAGCCCTTTTTCAGACAGATTATATAGTAGGATGCTAATTAATTTCTTTTTTATTATGTCTTTTTTGTGGTAATACATTTTAGTATTCTTAAATATATTTTATTTCTAGATAATAAACCTATCCATACTTTTATTTGTTGCCACTCAATCCCGCGGTAACAACATAACTTGAATAGGACTTTCACAGAACTCGCAAATGCACGATGAAATTTGATGAATTGTCCAAATTATATTAAAAAAACCATCCTAAGTGTTAGGAATTTCTAGATTAACGGGTTTATTTTAGGTTGTTACATCATTAGCTATGAAACTGATTTGATATGAATTTAAAAAAATGCAACAGAATTATAAATATGATTTGAGATTTTCACGGCCAAAAGTTTTATAGTATTTATTTTTGGGGTATTATGGCATATAATCTAATTCTTTTGGACAGCATTACACATCTTCTCTGATGATGGACACTCTAATGCTTTCCGAAAGTTTGGCTGAACAGGGAAGTGAACGGCATAAAAATAAACCACGCTAACATAATTAATTAATATATTTTTTAAAAAAGAAGTAATTTCCAGTCCAAAAGTAATCTAGTTCTTTCCTCATCTCCAATATCGCTTCTTGCGCAGCAAAAATGATAAAAAATTCCATTCTATGGCCGATCTTAGTTTTACACGCATGTTTATTACCAGTAGCGGCTCTTGGACGTTCTCGAGTGATAAAATTACAAAAAATGTTTTTGTAGATGAAAACGAATTTTTATTTTTTTTCGAAAATTCGATTTTGGTATGAAGATTTTCAGGAAATACGTGCCAAACTGAAATTTTACTGAAAATCGTCATACAAAAAATCGAGAAAGATTAAAAAAACTTTTTCAGAAAAAACAAAATTCGTATTTTGTATGAAGATTTTCAGGAAATACGTGCCAAACTGAAATTTGAAAAGTGTGTTTCATACTAAAAAAAATACCCATTAGTTCACGTTCAAAGCTCATAACCCAGTCATTTTTGGTGAAACTGTGAAACTATTTTTACTGTCATTATTAACTCTTTAAATTTAATATATTTTCACATAAATAAAGAATGAGGAGACAATTTCATTCGGACAATTTTTTCACGATAGTATTAATATAATTATCAATAAAAATTTGATTGTTAAAGACAACATTGACGATTCTTAAATGAAAATTTGAAACAGAAAAAGGTACGGTCCCATTAAGGATTTTAACCCAGGACCCTTGCAGGAGCGCCGGTCTACCAACTGAGCTAATGGGACCATATCTCCCTCGGTTATATTAAACTGTATCATACTTCGAATAAGAACTACCAACATTATATTAATTTTTCTCATTGCAGATTTTGTTATTGGCTACTATCGTTATGTATGATTGCAAGATTCAAATGTAATTTAAATAGTGTCTTGGATAAATATATCAAATTTTTATTTTAATGTGCGACACCTATTGACTTCTCTGCAAGCCAAAGATAAATATTTATTTTTTATAACTTAACCGTATCTTTTTTGTGTTTTCAGTTTCTAATTTTCGTTTTGAATCGTAAATATTGTCTTCAATAAATAAATATTTCAATTTGTGACTTTATTCATAAAAAAAAAATAAGCATAAACACATTTTTTTTTAAAATTTATTTTAATATTTGTATGTTTTTTACAATAAATATACAATTTATACATATTATACAGTGTTATAAAGGTAAATAATAATAGCTTTTCCTCACCATAAAGAGACGAGGCTCTTGTGTTTGGTGAGTGAATCCTAGCTCAATTATATGGAATCATGTAAGTAAGTAAACAATATATTTGCAAAACCAAGGGGATAAGTAAGAAATAGGCAAGATTTATCAGTAATACAGTTTCAAGATTTGAAGGAAATAATAATAAGAGTAAGATATGGACTTTTAAAGTAGTTTTAGGAAATTTTTTAATTTTATTTTAAATTCCTGAATATCTTCAATATTTTTTAGATATAATGGAAGGATGTTAAAATATGTTAAACCTAGATAGAGATAGGTATTTTGTGTGTGCTTTGTATTAAGTTTTGGGATTTTAATAGTTTTTTGATATCTTGCTGATGAATTGAATTGTAAGTTATTTAACTGTATTTCTTTATAAATTTGTAGAATTGAATATTTTTTATATATATTGTCTATTGTGGGTACATTGAATAATGAAAAGAGAATCTCAGTAGAAAATTTGGATGGTTTTTTCAATATTACTTTAATTATCAATCTTTGAACTATTTTAAGTGGATTTAATATATTGTTATAAGTTCCTCCCCAGCCAATAATACCATATTGTAATATAGATTGTACAATTGCATAGTACACTCTTTTTAGGTTTTCTAGTCTAAGAATATTTCTTAGTCTTATAAATATATAAATACATTTTCTAATTCTTTTGACAAGTTCACAAATTTGTTTTTTCCATTTGAAATGTTGATCTATATATATACCAAGATATTTAATTTCCGAAGTTAGACTAAGTATAGAACATTCTTGATTGCAATTAGTTCTGTTACATTTAAGTTGATGTATTATAATTTTTAATTCTGGTATTAATTTAAATTTGTTGATAGAGAATGGGATACATTTTGTTTTTTCAGTATTGAATGAGAGGAGGTTTTTATCGAACCAATTTTTCAGTATATTAATATCAGTATTTGCTAAGTTATTAACATTATTCCAATCAGTACCTTCAATTATTATGACAGTGTCATCAGCATAAGATATTATTTTTCCATTTAATCTTTGATTGAATATGTCATTTACATAAATGATAAACAGTAACGGTCCCAGGACTGTACCTTGAGGTATGCCGAAGTGACTTGTTTTTTGTTGACTAAGTACATCGTTGATTTTTACGACTTGAGGGCGTTTGAAAGGTAGCTTTTTATCCATTCTATAGCTGTACCACTTAATCCAATGTTTCTTAATTTACTTATAAGTTTGTCGTGTGATATGCTATCAAAAGCTTTTTTAAGATCTATGAAAATTCCAATGCATTTTAATGATTTATCTAATGAATTATGAACAAGACTAGTTAATTTTGCAATTGCATCCTGAGTGCTTCTACCTTCCATAAAACCGAACTGATTTTCATTAATTAATTTATTACATTTTACAAATTGGTTTATCCTTTTTTTAACTATCTTTTCAAAAATTTTAGCCATGTTCGAGATAACTGATATGGGTCGGTAATTGCTAACTTCTTCTGGGTTACCAGATTTAAATATTGGAGTAATGGTAGTTTGTTTGTAGATTGATGGAAACACTCCGCTTTGGAAACTTACATTTATTATGTGTTTTAACGGTTTAGAAATTTGATTTTTAATATTTTTTAAAATATTAACTGTTATTCCATCAAAACCCGGGGCAGAGCCTCCTTGCATACCGTTTATAATTGATATTATTTCGTTCTCTGTTGTGACTTGGAATCTTGCTATATTATTGTCAGTATCAATACCACAGTCTGGAAATGTTATATTTGGGTCAGTATGAATGAGATTGGCAAGATTTTCCCCTACGTTCGCAAAGAAGGTGTTAAATATGTTTGCAGCTTTTGAGGGATTTTCTTTACAACATGTTTTCATGTTGTCATGAAATATAGTAGCGATGTCGTTATTCTTGTTTTTTTCTTATCAATTATTTCATTTATAACTGTCCACACTCTTTTACTATCATTTTCAGCCTGATTCAACTTTTGTTTATAATACTTTTGTTTTGTATTTTTTATAATATATGAAAGTTTGTTTTTATATGCTTTAAAATGATTTAGTAAATTTTTATTATTTGGTTGTTGAGTAGTTAATTTGTAAAGAGCTTGCTTATGTCGTACAGATACTACTAAACCATGAGTAATCCATGGTTTAATAAGTTTCAAGTTCAACACTTTGGATTTGGTTATTATATTATTATTTGTCGAGTCATTTATGCATTTAGATATTTTTTCTTCAAACATTTTACAACATATATTGACATCATTACATTGTAATAATTTATTCCAATTTTATGATTCTAATTGGTGTTTTAATGTATCCATATTAAGTACCTTTTTTGAGTAATTATTTTGTTTAAATAATGGCAAAGTTGGATTGCTTAATTTATAGTTAAAAATACATGAATAATGATCAGTGATAGTTGTATGAATGACAGCTGATTTTATATTTTGGATATCAGGAATATTTGTAAAAATGTGATCTAAGCATGAGGGGCGTTGACCTTTAACATTTCTAGTAAAAGAATTTATGCACGATAAATAAATGAGTTCTGCTAACATATTTAGATATGTGTCTTTATCTTTACTAGAATAGTCGTTTGCGATATTTAAATTCATATCTCCAACAATTATAGTATTTTTATTTGTAAAATTTAACAGAATATTTTTTAATTCATCTATAAATTGAGGTACTATCGATGTATGCGTACGATAAATAGCAATAATGTTATAATATTTATTTACGACTTTAAATTCTATATTTAATATGTTAACATCACTAACATTAATTATTTCTTTAATATTGAGAACATTATACTGGTTAGAATTAAATAATCCGATGCCTGAGTTTTTGTTTATTTTGTTTATTGTCGCATGGTATGTGTAGCCTGGAATAGTGTAATTGATTTCGCCTGCAGATTGTGTCTCTGTTAAGACAATCAGGCCCGGGAAAAATTTAATTCTTTTAATGTTATAACTAATTCATCCATGTTTCGTTCTAAACTTCTAATATTTACATGAAATAGGGTAAATCCCTTTTCAGTGCAAATTAAGTTAAAATCTTTCATAGATTGACATAAATTTTCTTCAATGTACATTTTTTTTATGTAATGCGTTACATAAAAAATCATTAATTTTTTAAGTTTTAGATTAGAGTTTAAAGAAATGAAATTTACCGTATTATTCATAGTCGATGCGCTCTCTAGCTAGTTGAAGCATTTTTTGCCGATAGAGACATTTCATGCTATCAACTCTGTGTTCTGTAGAATAATTCATATTAATTCTTTTGTTTTGAACACAGCAATTGTTGCATGTTGGAGGTTGTTCTTTATTTTCACATTTAGACAGAATGTGCTCCTTTGTGCAATGAGGGCAAATGGGGGGCTGCGTCCTGGCGAGACATCTTTGCGCTGTGTGGCCGAACTTAAGGCAGTGGTAGCATTGAGTAATCGGGTTACAATCTTCTATGTATACTCTTTGGAATTTGATGTTTATTTTGTTTTTTTCTAGTAGCGTTTTTCTTAGTTTACCGGTTGTTTCAATAATGTAGTTAGTGGTGTCATTTTCTTTTCCTTCATTGTATTTGTTTTTTAATTCTTTGATAAGCTTGATGTTGTTTTTGTCTTCCAGGGTTAATCCTTCATTTTGTTGTACAATCCCATCTATAATTTCCTCTTCAGTCAATTGGCATTGCAGCCTTTTCAACATTAAACACGGTTTCTTTTTTTTTATTTCTTCGGCCAATATTTCTTTTCCAATTACCTTATTAATTTCTTCGGTTAACTTTTCTGCATCTTCTTTTTTTTGACATGAGATCAGTAATTTTTGTTCTCCGATTTTTTTGACTCCATTTACTCCAACTTTTATTTTAGTTAAATTAATGTTCTTTTGAATTTTTATTTTTATATCTTCGGCCTTCAAGGTGTTTTTAGATGTAATTATGATGGCGTGCTTCTGTTCTGGGATGTGTGCACCTGTATTCACAAAGTTTTTATTGTCACCTAATACATTTGCATATGTCCTTTTGTTATTATTATGAATTTCTTCTAGTTTCTGTGCGTAGTGATGATTGTTTTTAATATTAGTTTCTTGTAATTCTAAAATCTTTTTTTGTAGGTTTATTAGTTCATGTTGAATTTTTGCTTCCAGTGATATAATGTTCTGTTCCAGTGTTAATTTTATTTTTGAGTCCTTCACTGAGGTGATCTTGTTTATTAAATCTTTAATGTTTTTAATAATTTCCATATTGGATGGAATGGAGCGCCCAGGTGGGCGAGTTATTAATGTAAACTATATTACTTGATTTACTTGTCACAAAATTACGCGACTGTACTCCTTCGATGCAGAGCGAGTATTGAATCCTTCCATTACGGATAGCATTATTCAGTTCATGTCTTACATAGATCAAATTTGAATTTGAACAGCTTGAACTTTTTGTCGTCATGAAGTTTTATTTGTATATTAACCTACCGGTTAATAGCTGAGATGACAAACGCGTTGAGTTCCCACCCAAGAGTTATTGTCTTAAGTTATCTGCTGGCTATGTTTCCCATTAATTCACAAGTAACCCGTACATTATAATTTCGGTTGTAAGAGTTTTTAAAATTTTGTCATACTGCGAAATGTATCTTTGTGGCTAAACTCTTCATAATACATTCATCTAATAAAATGTGTATTTTTTTCACTATAGGTAATTTTAGTTAAGTGCTACACAAAAAACGTGAGGTGAGCCATTTAAAAAAATATATTTGGTATCGAAATAATAATATTTCAAAAGTAAATGTTTATTTGTAATAATAATATTTGAAAGCATATTTGTTAACACATTACAAAAACACTTTTTGATTTTCGGATACGTTCAGAAATATCCTGTTTATTTTGGTTTTATTGCGAAGCTGAAATACACGCAATTTCTCCGACTTTCCGACAGCATCTTTAATAAATATAACGGTAAATATGCCAGAGGCCTGAGGGGTTAAGTTCTTTTTTTAATACAAGCATAAACGTTAGGTGATATCACGTATTTTTTCCCCTCCTCATAAACCTTTTTTGTGTATTGCTCTACAATGGTCTCCAATAAAATTGTGCCTTAGTCCAATTGACTTCGAATGCCAGTAAGAAAAAAAAAACTATCACGCCCCAATAGTTTCATAGCAAAGCTTTAGCTGTTTTCCCAGATAATTTTCAACAAAGCCTTCATTTTTACAAAAATCTCAAAAGCTTCTTAAGCTAGAGCTTGATAGATCAAACAGTACAACAAAAATAAATAAAATTTTATCAGCAATACAAATATCTCAATAACACTCCGTTCAGTACCCACTAACGTACACCTCAAATACATAAAGCTCTGTCTAATATCAAGACAAGATAAAAAATATCTAATAATAATAAACATCGCAAAGCCGAAAGCTTTGCATAGTAATATTGGTAGTATGCGTAAAAAACTCAACTACCGCTATCATTAGCGATTGTCAACTGTTGAATAGTATTATATTATATCCATTGGAAATAACAGAACGCAAACTACGAAAATAATAAGTAATCCCGGTTTATCAGCCATTCCGTATCCTCGCTACGTACCACATGCGCCGCTAAATCTTTGATAATCTGCATAATAGTTCCTTTTTTAGACGCCCGAGGCGTTAGCAGTGACACCGAGTAACACAAATATGTACTGAGTAATAAAGGCCGTACAGAACTTACTTTGACTGTTGATTTCTTACAAATTGGAGTAAAACATTTTAATTAAATGTTGGTCTCCGGTGACATTTTTGATGTTTTCTTTTCAACAAGAAACATAGAAAATCAGTAGTAATTGGATAACTAGAGCGACCAGTGATCGCACGTGGAAGAATTAATGAATAAATAAAGTAATATTAAAACCACTAATGTGGGCAATAGTTCGGTTTTACATATACTCTATTAAAATCATAGACAATGCTTTTAATCTTGGTGACATCTGGGCTTACGACCTGTATACGGAAGATGTTCAGAACCACGCTAAGCTTGACAATTCAACCAAGCCTAGTTCAAAAGAAATTGATATACCGGGTTATAGTGATCCGTTCAACTTTATGGTGTTCCTACTACTAACTGATGGGATGTTCTTTTACTTGCCACCGATAAAATCGCTTGACACGAGGCGCTATAATATATCGGCCTCGTTGGATAGGAAAATCCACAGAGATGTCCAGTAAGGAGACACATTACCAAAAGACCACTACAAATCACGCATAATAACGTTCACTTTTTGGTGCAATTTTAAGGGAGCACCCTCCCTACTAAAGACTTCCATTGAAATGCTAGGAGTAAGTACCGGACCGGCACAAGAATCGGGGCTCCATACCTTCATAGAATCCCGAGTAAATCTGGCGTCCAAGAAACTGGGCATCTTGTATAGGCCTAGCAGATTATTCAATAGTGACCAGATGCTAACTACGTAGAAATCTCAAGTATGCCCAGCACTTAACTTCGGGAGCCACCACTGTGTTGGAGCACCAACATACTTGATAAACCTACTGGATTATGTGCAAAGGAGGGCGGTCCGTCTGATGGACAATCCGTTGTTAACAGACCTGTTGTAATCTTTTGTGTTTATTAAATTAAAACATATAACACTTTTTAATAACTGGTTTTATTGACGATGTACGTATTACAAGAAGGATGACAGCAGTGTACAGAGCATAGATAAAAGAAACGAAATCCAAAAGGGTTGCCATACACAAGATGTTGCCAACTTTTAAACTAACATTATTATTATAGAAAATAATGTATTACATTGTATGTTTTAACACCCCCACTCAATGTAACACATTCTTACATTATCTATATCTATAACTTTTAACCACCTATGTTATAACTGAGAGATTTTACATTAGGCCACATTGAGTAATAAATTTAAACAATAGGTTTTTGTTTAATGACTTAGTAAACATATCAGCTATTTGATCCTCAGTCTTAACATACACTAAACATATCTTACATTCCTTAATTAAATCTTTGACAAAATGATAACGTATATCAATATGTTTTAGTCTTTTAATATTATCAGTATTTGCAACCATTATGGCAGACTGGTTATCACAGTATATAGGTACAGGACAAACATTTATGTTATTAAAGTCTTTCAATAAACTTGACAGCCAACAAGATTCACTAGCCGCCATACTGACTGCAACATATTCTGCCTCGGTTGATGATAAGCTTACGGAACACTGTTTCTTAGAACACCACGATATAATACAATTGGAGAACTTGAAACAGTAGCCAGTGGTAGACTTTCTATCTCGTGTGTCACCACCCCAATCTGCATCACAATGCCCAACAAGTCTATCATCATTACATTTGAAAATCAGCTTATAATCTAGAGTATATTTTATATATCTTAAAATTCTTTTTAAATGAGTCAACAAAACATCACTTGCATTATTTTGGTACCTACTTAATATAGATACAGCTACACAGAGGTCTGGCCTAGTGCCTGAGACTGCATACATTAAACTTCCAATAATTTTCCTACAAGTATTTTCAATATCCTTGTCAGACTTACATTCTTTGGATTCTAAGATTTTTACATTAAAATTTTGATCAATAGGGGTATACATGGGTTTGCAATTATCCATGTTAAATCTTTTTAATACATTTTCTAAATAAGATCTTTGACATAATTCAGTTACACCATCTTTCAAATTCTGTTTAACACTGATACCAAGAAAATTTGAAATTAGTCCCAAATCTTTCATCTTAAACGCATTGTGTAATTTTAATTTAAGATCACTTAATTCCTGTTCATTATTACTAAACATCAAGAGGTCATCGACGTAAAGTAAGACATAAGTTTGGTTTTCTCCATTACATTTAGTAAACAAACAAGGATCATTCTTTGACTTTACATAGCCTGCTTTACTTATTACATGGTTAAATTTTTCATTCCAATATTTAGGGGATTTTTTTAGCCCATACAATGATTTATTTAGTTTTACAATATTATCACAACCATTATATGCCCCTTCCGGTAATTTAATAAACACAGTTTCCTTTATATCCCCATATAAAAAAGCCCCAGTGACATCCATCTGATGTATTGATAGTTTTAATTTTGTAGCAACTGAAACAAATAATCTAAATGTTGACAATTTGGCAACAGGTGAGTAAATTTCATATAAATCTTTTGTATCATTCTGTTCAAAACCTCTGGCAACCAATCTTGCTTTATATTGAATAATATTATCAACTTTCTTTATTTTGAATACCCACTTACTACTAATAATGTTTTGTTTTTCAGGTACAGCGCAAACTGTCCAAGTATTATTTTCTTTGAGAGTATCCAGTTCTTGTTTTACAGCTTCTTCCCACTGACAGGCATCACTCCTCTGCATAGCTTCCTTATAGGTGCCTGGTTCTGTCTCTGCAGTGTACACATTTTGGCAAGTATAGAATTGTGGCGCCTTTCTGACACGTTTGGTTTGACGAAGAGAAGCTGGCTGTAATTTACTATCACTATCGCGTTCACTATCTTCATCACTTGTTTCTTCAGGTTCATATAAGCTGTGCTGCTCATCATCTGACATCTGATTTGTAATGTTTGGATCACTCACAACATCTTCTACTAACTCTTGCTGGTTATTGTCAGTTTCATCGTTGTATTCTTCTGTTACAGACTCTAGGTTTAAGCTATTACATTTCCCAATAACAGGTTCCAGAAAAATGACATCCCTCTTTATTAGAACATCATTTTTATCAGGATAAAAAATTCTATACCCTTTCACATTTTCTCCGTACCCTACCAAGATTCCATTTTCTCCTTTAGAATCCCATTTTCTTCGTTTTTCTTTTGGAATATGAACAGCTACGGGCGTACCAAAGATACGAAGATACAAAGATACCAAAGCGTAGAAGTCTCAAGTAATTCTCTTCAGAAGTGTCAAGGCTGCTTACAGGGTAAATCACACCGGCTGCCCTTTATGAACTCTGAGACAAAAGCTGTCAAAACATGTGAACTGATACATGCCGATGTTTGCGGGCCGATGGAGGCAGTATCTGTCGGCGGGGCGAGGTACTTCTTGATTTTAAAAGATGATTACTCTTGCTATAGAACTGTATATTTTATTAAAAAGAAGGACGAAGTGATTAATTATATTAAAGATTGGGGTGGTGACACACGAGATAGAAAGTCTACCACTGGCTACTGTTTCAAGTTCTCCAATTGTATTATATCGTGGTGTTCTAAGAAACAGTGTTCCGTAAGCTTATCATCAACCGAGGCAGAATATGTTGCAGTCAGTATGGCGGCTAGTGAATCTTGTTGGCTGTCAAGTTTATTGAAAGACTTTAATATTATTGTTCTCTAACACGTCTTTCACCTGCTGTATATTCTGGTGTACAAGTTTCTCATGCCACTCACTCAAACTTGATTTAACTGTAGTTACATTTGCAAAGCAGTTTTTATATTTATAACGAACATCCATAATATACATATTTCCAACACGATTTGCTACCGCACATACTTTATTATTCTTGGAAAATTTGCAAATGTTTTGATCTGTCAACGTGACATAACCTTTGTCAGCCGCACAATTTACAGAGAACAAGTTTATTTTTAAGTCTGGCACACACAGTACATTATATATGGTTGTCTCGACCCACCGGTGTCCATTGAATACTTCTAGTTCCACTTGTCCGCAACCAATAACACTTATTTGAGTACCATCACCTATTATCACAGACTTTTGTGACACTTCTGGTGAAAATGTCGAAAATAGATTTTTGTCTTGACACATATGTTCGCTGGCTCCTGTGTCCACCAACCACTTAGACTGTTGATACAGTTCTTTAGGTATTTGTTGTACTACAAACGCATTTTTCTCCTTTCCTTTCTTATGCCAGCACTCACTCTTGATGTGCCCAATTTTGTTGCAATAAAAACACTTTTTTTCACTTTTGTTTGGAAAGTTACGATGGTTATTATTCACATGACTCATACACTCAGATTGATAATGTCCCATCTTATTACATTTGAAACACTTTATATTTCTTTTAATTGGAGCAGTTTTCTTTACCATAAACGCAGATGACGGCGATGCGAGTTCAGCCTTTTCCCTTACTCTCTCCTCTTCCACTAACAAACGAGCGACAAGGTTATCATAGGTTTGTTTGTTATCTGGCGCAGACTCCCATGCTGATATGAAGTGTTTGTAAATATCTGGCAATGACATCAATACCTTCGTAATTATGAATTTTTCCGAAATTTCTTCACCCATTTGTTTGAGTTGATTTTGTAACTCCTGTATTTTTGACAGGAAGACTGACATCTCCATTCCTTCTTCATATTTATATTGGAAGAATCTTTGCTGGATTATGTGAATACTTGTTTCACTTTTTTGTTCAAAAATGCTCGTTAACTTTCGCCACATCTCTGCAGCAGTAGTGCAAGATAATATATGTAACATCACTTCCTCGGTCATCCTGGTCACTAACATTGTTTGAGCCTTAGCATCTTGTGTCTCCCATGCTTTCTGTTCCTCGGAGCCTTGCCCTTTTACGCCTTCAACGACATTAATTAAATTTTGACCCCGTAACAACACCATTGTTTGAAACTTCCAAACATTCCAGTTTTTTATTCCTTCCAGTTTGATAACTGTATTATTTCCGTCCATCGTGTCTTTCGATTCCTTTCTTACTAGTATTTCCTTCCTTGCAGCCGAATGTAGCAAGTATTTTTCTCCTTCCCGGCAACTTAACCTCCAACGCCAACACGGTGTGAGGTTTATTTGCGTTTCTCCGGTAATTGTTTTCAACTAGTCACTTCACTGTACTTTTATTTTTGATAGGTATGTGGCCTGTGGTGATCTGGGCCCATAACCTGTTGTAATCTTTTGTGTTTATTAAATTAAAACATATAACACTTTTTAATAACTGGTTTTATTGACGATGTACGTATTACAAGAAGGATGACAGCAGTGTACAGAGCATAGATAAAAGAAACGAAATCCAAAAGGGTTGCCATACACAAGATGTTGCCAACTTTTAAACTAACAAGACCGATTGCCGTCTCTAATGCACAGACACAATGTAGGCATGCAGAGTCTGTTCTTCAGGTATTTTAATGGAGCATGCTCTAAAGAGTTGGCATCATTGATCCCGGTGCACTTTCAAACTCGGCGTACAAGAGCGCAATCATAGTTGATGTTGGTTTCATGAGAACGTGTCGTTTCTTCGACTGGTTTTTACGAGAAACGAGCTACTGTCATCTGTTTTTCTTCCTTCATGTAATCTGGGTTTCATCAAGACCTGTATCAATATATTCCTTCCTACATACCATACTTCAACCCGCCTCACAACGCTGCCCAACCACTTGGTGACTTATTTCCCCTATTTTTACACTGTAAAGTCATGGGCGCTATTGTGAGATATCATATAATTAAAAAGAAATGCTTCAATAATAATAATTATTATTATTATAACTTATAACCTTCTTGGAACTTTTTTCCGTGCAGTCGAAAACATCTACTATTTATACGAAAGCATAGCCAACTGCATGCATTCTAGATTCAAGTGAATATCTAAATGACTTGGTCCTGATATTGTAGATACAATTAAAAAGACTTTTCGATCGTGTAGTTTTATTCGGTATATGGAAGGTAATTACGCTGAGTAAATCGGGGCTGTCTTTAATACCATTAAAATGTAATTATCAAATATACTAATTTCGGTTTTCTGTGCATGGGTGCGTGATTGTATTCCTACGTAGCGCGTAAAGTTATTCAAGTTCAAAGAACTCTTAATTTTCTAAGTTGGAACTGATACGTATACATAAATCATATCATTAGACAAGCGATATAGTAGATACAAAGATTAATTTATTAATTAATATTTTTTATTGCTTAAACGTTTGATAGACTTGGATAAATGCAGTATTATTTTTATTTAATAACATTCGAAAGGTAAATTTCATATTTTGGAAGGAAATGGATCTTGAAGCAAATATATATATACATATATATATATATAGGTCCCGCCAGATTTATTGCGTCCGTATAACAACATATATAAATATATAAAATTCAATTCAATTCAAATCAGTTTATTCATTCTTAAAACATTACGAAATTGTTAATTTTAATGCGTTTTTAAAACAAATTTGCTAATGAGAATTCTAACTTTAATATAAACACTGTATAATATCAACCATACCAGTAATAATAGAGCTTGCCTTTTAAAGGAAGCTTCATCGATGCTAAAAATATCGATAACCGAATTAATTCTGTTCAACCGCAAGATTTCTCTCCCCACAGGCTAATAATAATAATAAATATACAATAATATATGTAAGTCATTTTAAATATAGGTAGGATTACAAAAGATTTTTTAAATATTTATATTGAGGGATCAGTAGGATTTATAGGTCCAGTTAGAAGTTTTTTTCTGATATGAAAATATCTGGAGTCAGTGAATTATTTTCCCATTTGATCTCTGGTTAGTTGACGTATTGTTATTGTATTGTTTTGTATTTATATAATGCCCTTGCATAATGTGGATTGAGTAGATGATTATTTGTGGAAGGGTTTATTTTTTCCTGTGGGAAAGATTTAACCCGGACATAAAGTCGAAAATATTTAAAAAAATTAGCTTTACCAATCCTATTGTTATAATATCCCGTAGTTTTTCACAGGTCTGCGCTACTATTATCATAATACTGTCTAGTATCACAGTAATAAGACAACTATTATATATATCGCCGAAAAATAAATCGAAAAGCAACATTTCCAAATCTGACCAGTCGACCTAAAAGTAAAAGTCATCCGTGAAAGCTTTAAGGTTAACTCAGGTCCTTCGTCTAGATTCCTCATTTCACACATGACCAGTCGGCCGAGATTTTCCCTTCTCAAAAACACCTTCGGAAAAGAGCGAAAGGAATAATACCCCTAGGGTGAAAATCAGAAATTTACTTCAAATACAAGATGTTTTTAATCGAAAATCTTTACCCTTTACACTAAGCTGGATGCTAGACGATTTTCTTTTTACTGCTAATGTTCAATACAAAGGAGAAGTCTGATATTGATTTGGTTTTTAAGTAAAAAAGAATAGACAAAAAACCCCATTGTTAACTACGATGTTTTTCTATATTAAATTCCATTAAATAAAATTTTATTCTTTAACATTTTCAAAGTATTACTTGTTTGTTTTCACTTAACGTACAAAAAATCTTCAAAATCTTAGAATAATTAAAAAAAAAATCATATTATATTTATCATAAAATAATAACTAATCCGTCATCGATTTTTTACACAATTTATTAATTTAAGTTATTAATATTTTATAAGCATATAAAAAACCCGCTGCTACAGGTTTTTTGGGGCTGGGCTCCGGCATTCATAAGCTTTGCCCAATTTAGTAAAATTACCTGATTGTATGTACAACGGTACTTATTAGAATGTGTGTAATCTGTAGATTATATATAACATAACCTAACCTACCCTATTGCAATTTTTACCCAAACTGTTTGAGAGCTCTATAATTTCAAGATTATAGTTGATATCTCATTTTAGATTTATTATTTTGTTCTTAGAAAGCTGAATTTTTGTAATTTAATAAAAGCTGAAAGGAACCGATTCCAAAAATTGTCTATTTTAAGAAAATAATTATCGGTCGATCCAGTGGCAGCAAAACACCGAGACAAAAAAACCGTGAAAGAAATATCGACGTTCATTCATAGTGGAAATCTTGCTTTAAATGACTTTAGCCATGTTTGGTGACCAGATCTGAATAGTCAGGTACTTTGCCATTTTCTTCTACTCATCTCCTTCCGGCCCCGCACCACTTTCAGCCTCATCACAAAATACCCTGATTGAGGATACCATAGCCTTATAGGTCACGGCTTACGGCGATGGTTTCGATATTCTATTCCTTCTTTCATGGCTTTTCAAATCAAAGGTTGGCTATTACGAGGGAAATTTATAACCTAAACCCTCTCATGACAATTTTACGGAACTGCACTCGTACCTACTAATAACGCAAGGTTTTAACCAACGAGGATCGGCGTCTTTGAGTGTTGGTTTATTTCAAGACCCGTGCATAATTATATACAATAATATTTCAAATTAACTAAAACTAAAGATATGAATTCAGATGTATACAGATATTACGTGGCAGCTCCCCAATTGATTTGACCCCTCTTTAGTCGTAGGGATAGCTTCGTGTGACACTAAAATGTATAATCTGTATAGGCTTCACTTAAAAAAGCTTTTCAACGCACAGCTCTGACACAGGCATTATTTGACAACTTAAGCTCAAATAAAAAAATACATATTCTATAGAACCGATTCCAAATGTGATATGGATTCACCGGTTTGTCGCTTGGACTGTGAGTTTTATAAACAATTTATTTTTATTGTATGTAACACAAATTATCCTTGAAAAATTCAGTCCCCATTAATAGTAAGACTTCAAAGGGCTTTTTAAATTGATAAAATCAATTTATAAATTCTATAAATCCTTAGCATAAAAGTTTAAATTCTGGTAAATCTACAAATAAATAGAACGAGGAAAAGTTTTTTTTCCTTGAATTAACTTGAATTCCATCGGAATCCTTTTTGTAAGGATTTTTCCATGTGTGTGGAGAAATAAGAAAAAGTTCCCTCTAGCCACAAACAGTAAGTAGTTTAGCAGGTATATAATTTAATTTGATTCTGCAAAGAAAGGTTAACGTTATTTTGTCTTTTTTATAATCTACCCTCCTATCCAGATGACTAAAATTAGAAATTCATCGTTGAGAAACTCGTTAATGCTACAGAGAGAGGTTTTGTATGCTGGAAGAATTTTTTGATCATTTTAATTATATTTTATCCTTTTATATACATTAAAAATTCTTATATCGTACACATTTACAGCCTGACAAAAAATAAATAATTTCTATTTGGAACTCTTACTAATAACACTTTTCTTTAACTGGCTGCTAAAGAGCTGGCAGCGTTGCATTTTGGCTGAATGACACACGAGGTTCCGGTCTTGAAAAAGTTAGATTTTTTACTGCATGAACTTAACAAAAATTTCATAAAAGTAATGATTTTAATAACAAATATGACTTATTCATGAACAAATAAATGTTAATATTCTTTAACCATTTATTGGTTAATCAACACTTCTGCCATACACCCCTGGTTCGCTACGTTTGGTGACTTAGCAGGGGGCCCGGGTTCACAGGATGAGATTTGTCTAGGTCTTGGCGACGGATGAAGGAGAGACTGGTTGAGGGATGATTTTAGACTTCTCCAGCCGGACTCTCTCTCGATATTGAAAGCGATGCGTTACACCGCAGTAGGAGGGATTAATTCATACGTTTGTTACTTCTGGCCATCCAGATTCCTACCCACCCCTCATAAATTTTCCTTCTCAGAACTTTCTCTCCTTACATTTTCTAAAAATTCCCTCCCACTGCATCCCCAAGATGACATAGGCCTTGAGGTTTTTTTTTACTCAGGGTCTTCTGTGTCCTATCTAATGTAAAAAATCAAATATATCAACATTTGTGTTCCGCTGACAATAAATCCAAAATGTAATTTTTTTGGTTTATCTCTGGGAATAATCATTACATTTTTATATTGTATAAAGATAAAAAAGTGAAGTGAAAGTTTTCTAGGAGATCCACTAAATAAAAGAAATTTGATTTTCAATTTTTGTGTTGTCTATGATTTTTGAACCTTAGTATTTTTTAAATTTTGAATTTATAGGATTTGTAGGAATACAAAAACTTTAAGATCTCTTAAAATTATACTCTGAGGAAAGTATTCTTGAAAATTTTGAATATTTCTGTTGGCAGCGGAAATGTTAAGAATAATTTAACCTTCCTATTTAGGTCCTTTATCATATCCGATGTTTCCTCCGCTACATCTACAAGGACACGCCTGGCAATGGCGACACTATAGGGAGCTGAAAAAAGTGCGTTTACCAAAAATTCCTATGAAAGAATACCTCATAATTTGAGAGGTTTAAAAGAGACAGATCAATTCACCTATCTGGGCTCCAGCCTGACAGAGAACAATGAGGATCCAGCAGAAATCAGAAGGAGAATCACAGCAGCCAACAAAACATACTTCTCTTTGCTGCCAGTGTTTAAGTCACGTAGTGTCCACAGAAAAACCAAAATAACCATATATAAGACCATTGTAAGAACTGTATTGGCATATGGATGTGAGGCGCTGACACTGA
This sequence comes from Hesperophylax magnus, assembly GCA_026573805.1. Taxonomy (NCBI): domain Eukaryota; kingdom Metazoa; phylum Arthropoda; class Insecta; order Trichoptera; family Limnephilidae; genus Hesperophylax; species Hesperophylax magnus. The sequence goes on from JAIUSX010000081.1 coordinate 2,265,034, forward strand.
CGGTAAAGATGGCTGAAATGCTAGATACTTTTGAAAGAAAGGTGCTGAGAAGAATATGTGGACCCGTGAAATAGGGCGAACAGTGGCGTATCCGGCACAATATAGAATTGTACGATATATATAAGGCCCTAGCATCTCTGCACACATGAGACTCCTCAGGCTGAGATGGGCTGGGCATGTACAGAGAATGCCGGATACACGCGTCCCAAAAAGAATCCTGACTGGTCACCCAGGTGGAAAGAGAAAAGTGGGAAGACCCAGACTGAGGTGGGAAGATGAGGTAAGAGGGGATGCAGCACAGCTTCTCCAGGTGACAAACTGGAAGTCAGCCGCTGAGGACAGGAGGAGTTGGAGGCGACTGTTGCAGGAGGCCAAAGCTCGATATGGGCTGTAGCGCCATCGAAGAAGAAGAAGAAAAGAGACAAAAACTAAAAACAGAAATACCTGCTTCCAATTAAAACATTAAAAAAAAGCTTTTGAAATTTAGTTAGCATTGCATTTTATACATGAGCTTCTGTGCATTTACTGGTTAATAAAATAGTGTTGTTAAGCATGGAAACAATGCGCCACCCCGTACGCCTAATTTCAATCGATACCGTGATATCAACCCCACCCCCATTGGGGGTAAGAAAAGAGTAAACCTGAAACTCGAAGCCCAACCCCACTTATTTGACCATTTTTATTGTCCGGCCAAACTTACAATATTGCCAAACGAAAATAAATAACGTCTATTATAATAATTCTTTCCGTAAATGGGTCCTACTTTAGTAAAGAAAATAAGAGCTTTTTTAAATAATGTATCGTTTACTTGGTTTTGTTTACTGTGTTATCGTGTTGATCGAAGTTGGAATTTTTTGTACGCATACGATTACTATTGGAAAAAAATTGTATAAAAATATATTATCATATTAAAAATAACATGTTCTTACATATTAGTTTACAATAGAAAAAAAATATCGCAAAGTATGCTCCAAACATTATTTTAAACACATTTTGATCTGTTATATGAATGAAATAATTCTTAGTGTATCTTTATTTTGAACTAGATATTTTTACTCTATTTTAAACGAATCTAGTTTTTGTGTCTCTAACATTCGCATTTACATAACTCCCTCTCAAACCACCTTATTCTTTATAAACGCTTAAGGTGCCTTAAGGGATTGAAAGGATCAAGAAGCGCAGACATATAATGTATCATGCCGACATACTGTAAAAAGTGACGGCTTACGCAATGGAGACCTGGTTTGAATGTGTTGAGATATTGTGGAAAAAGAACACCATACAGTGTCATCGTATATCAGAAGATAAGGAGAACCCATGTGGCACGTTGTGCGCTAAATGTAAACTATTATACTGCATATATCTTACCAAGATATGCACCAAATGAAATGCTTTATAATTTGGTAGAAAGCATAAATGTAGAAATATGATTTACAATCAACAATGAAAGGCAATTTCTGAATATCAAAATATAAATTTATTCTATAAGTTTAGAAGTTTTCAAAAAAATATTTTATTACAAAATTGTTAAGAGAACTCTATTATTTATATCATTATTAATATCAAGGAAAGAAAAAGATCGAAAATTTCCCTGTTAGTTAAATTTCAAATTGTCACTACATTCAAATTATGAAGTATATAAGAAGATGTCAAGTAATTAATGAATTTAATAGGGCACCAAATTATTTAAACAGAATAATCAAATAAAAAAATTCTAAATAATGTTACATGGTAAACTAGGATTTAGAAAACTCCACCCACTCTATCGTACTGTATTGTACATTTATTCATCACGGGGGTGGATAGACCCTGTTCCTGCATCCAGTCAGGTGACAGTAATCCGGTGCGGCCGTCCCACAAACCACAGGTGCCTCCCCCGGCATCCTGAGCGGGCCTGAGGAATGTTTGCGCGAGCAAGATCCCCTTCCGTCCTGCCTCCGATGACCCGAGGATCACTTCATTTCCCAGGATATTCGGGAGTATTCTTCCTCCCTTATTAACATTTATTCGAGGGTACTCTCGGAAAACCGGGTGCTTGGGCTTTTTGTGGCCAGGCCGCTCCACGCTCATTCCAGCTGGGACTGGCCGGTGACAGTGGGGCAATCTGCCCTCGACACGCGTCTTGTATATTTACTTGTTCGAATCATACTTACACCTGTAAATATTGTTTTCTTTCTTTATTACGAGTATTAACTTAAGATTGTAAACCATCAACCGAACACATCATTGATGTGTCTTTATTTTGAGTTACAATGAATGTAAGTAAGCATACATTATTTCATACTAACAATCATGCATGCAGGGACATTGGAGGGTCTAGAATCGTTTTAAAAATAAATGTATTCCTTATGTGTGCGCCTAAGGAGGTTAAACAATCAGTTTCTTCGAACAGCCATTAGAAAAGGGCGGGTCCCCTCCAATGTCAGCTCAGCTTGCTGTCCACGGTTGGTCGCTTTTATCTTTGGATCGATATTCTTAACGGAAAACTGGGGTATGATGTTAAAAAGCCAATTCTAATTAAAATCAACTACAATTTGTGAACGTACAATAAATTCTTGATTTCAAAATTCCTATTTATCTCACCACACACTTTCTTCCTTTTCAATATGATTATGCTTGCCTATCTTGTCTTATACCGAGGGGTATAAGTAAGTATATAAACATAATCACATTTAGGAACACGAATTCTGATTAAAACCTCGTACTGTTGTACCGTCCAGCATAAAATTTGCTTTTCTTTTGTTTAACACGCTCATTAAAGAACATAAAGAGTTCGATTCGAGCCGCGGTCAACAGTGGTTATGTGTACCTTACTATTGCTTAGTGCCGTTCGCCCGTTCCTGCGCTGGTACAGATAAGAGATTATTGTTACATTTTATTTAATATTGTTTATCGTTTACCTATTTGTTTGCATTCCTGCTTACGGCTAATCCGTTTTTGTTTGTACAGTCAATGAAATAGACTGCGTATTATTTTTTCAGTTTAATTTTTAAAAGTTAAGTTTTTTTTTTATATAATGGAGGAAGACGAAGATAGACCTCCCGACCCAGGGTCGATATTGGATTTTTCTGATTCGGAATCTAATACGAGCCAGGTTTCTATTACGCTCCCATCTCGTAAACGACGACCATCGCAAAGCCTTCACATTCCATCGAAAGTTAAATCTATACCGCCGGTTCAACAAACCTCGACCCCTAACGACCTTAACACCAATAGTAACATCCAGCCAAGTACTTTAACTAGCGATAATTCAAAAAGTACTGAATTACTTTATCCTGCTTCAGCTTCCGGTCCATTTACCGTTAATGTTCAGAGAACTGAACAGGGAAAACTTATTCATCCTTTAGATTTTGGAAAATTCGTATTTGACTCAAAAAATAATAACCTTGGTATTGTTAACGGTTCAATTAAACCGGAAGGGCGATATAAATTATCTATCGAGTTCAACACTGCCGCTTCCGCAAATGGATTTGTAAAAAAAATTGACTCGCTCTCAAATCATAAATATAAATCGTTCATCCCTACATTTAACCTTTCGAGAATGGGTCTTGTGCGAGGAATTCCCGCGGAGATCCCAGAGGCTGAAATTGTTGATGCTTTGAATAATTCTCACGGAACCCCAAAAGTATTAAAAGTACGTCGACTGAACTACAAGGATTCTACTGACGGAAACACGATCTGGAAACCTTCCCAGTCTGTTGTTGTTACATTTGAGGGACAATCCCTACCGTCTCGTGTGTTAATTTACTATACCTCGCTTCCCGTCGAAGTTTATAAATTTCCAACAATTCAATGTTTCAACTGCTGCCGGTTCGGACATTCGAAATCTGTATGCCGCTCCCCCCCACGTTGTTACTATTGCGGAGAAGCTCACCCATTTGATCAATGTCCGAAATCTTCCAATGATCCCATTTGCATTAACTGTTCGGGTGCACATACCGCGGTCAGTCTAGCCTGTCCGGAATTAACAAGACAGAAGAACATAAAACATAAAATGGCTACCGACAACATTTCGTACTTCCAGGCCTCAAAGTTAATCTCTCCTGCGAAAAAATCATTTGCAGAGATGACATCGTCCTCAGCTCCTTTCCAAACAACCACCTTTTTAAATTCAACGTCATCTTCTCACAGAGAAACCATTCTCAAGGCAGTCAAACCCAACCCAAAATATACACCTTACCTTGATAAAAAACAATTGAATAATATTTTGGCCAGCCCGAATGGGAATGCCAAATCCCAGACGCCCAATGGGTGTGCCATTAATGGTAATTCTTCCCCTCCTGCTCTCCCCGAAATAATGAATAATAATTCTTTTATACACACTTTAATTACCCTTTTAATTTCTATCCTTACAAACAACAATACTGTACCGTCCAACGCTGCCGATTACATTAAATCTTTATTATCTTGCCTCCCCAATGGCTTCGAAACTGAACAAAATTCTTCAGTGGAACAGTAGAAGCCTCTTCGCTAACAAATCTGACCTAATTCAATTACTCGACGAACACGACGTTTCAGTAGCCGCCATTTCTGAAACGTGGTTAAAACCCTCCTTTCACTTAAGAATTCCAGGTTATTATTGTCTCAGACACGACAGACCGGATGGTAAAGGCGGCTCGGCTCTGATAATCCATAATTCTATCCCTTTTAAAGAAATTAATATTCATACTCCCTCCGACGATATCCAGATAATAGCAGCTGTCTTATCTGATATCACAATATTGTCAATATATATTCCTCCCTCTACGACTTTTATTGAAAATTAATGGGCACCAATCTTAACCCAGATTTGTTCCCCTTATATGATCCTTGGAGATTTTAATGCACATTCCCCTTCTTGGGGTAGCGAAATAACAAATCGTTCTGGCCGCAATCTTTTAGATTGTATTGATACCCATAACCTATGTTTTTTAAATGACGGATCTCCAACCAGATTCACCCCCCCTCATCAACGGAAAAGTGCTGTTGATATATCTCTTTGTTCGTATTCGTTAGCATCTAAATGCTCTTGGGACATCCTAAACGATCCCCTCTCTAGTGATCATTTCCCAATTATAATCCGCTTCCACCATCAATTTAACACTTATTCCCCCCCAGTTAAAAATAATCTCAAATTTAGAACGAAAGATGCGAATTGGAGCACTTTCGCTTCTGAACTAGATAACCTTATTAATTTAACAAAATCGTCCCCGAGAGACATCAGAATGCAATGTGAGACGTTTCCTTCTATGGTTATAAATGCAGCAGAAAAATCCATCCCGAAACGCAATGCGAACATTAAAATAAAACACTCTACTCCGTGGTGGGACGAGGAATGCACTCGCTCCATCAACTCTCGAAAAATAGCAATTTCCTCTTTTCGTAAGTGTATGTCACTAGAAAATTTTTTATCAGTTAAAAAAGCCCAGGCAGAAACCAAACGAATTTTGAAAAATAAGAAGCGTGCTGGATGGCGGAAGTTCTGTGAGAACCTGTCTCCGGAAACTCCCCAGTCTTCAGTTTGGTCTAGCTTAAAAAAATTTGGATCATCGTATTCTCCGCCAAGAATCAAACATATATCAGAAGAAATTCTTATAGGATTTGCGGATAAAATAGCCCCCCCATCAGTTGCCGGATGTGAAGAAATGCCTTCTATTAAGCCGTATCCATCTCACTCTAACTGGCTAGATGCTCCTTTCTCCATTGATGAGATGAAACGAGTGATAAGAGCCCTTTCTGACTCCGGGTCCCGATGGAATATTTTATAGTTTCATTAAATCATTTTCTGATATGGCGGTTGAATATTTCTTATCTCTTATTAATAATATGTTTGAAACAGGACTAATTCCGGATGTTTGGTAAACTCAAAAAATCATTCCCATTTTAAAACCTGGAAAAAATCCATCTGAAATTTCGTCTTATCGGCCTATTGCTCTTTCATCATGTTTGATGAAAGTAGCGGAGCGTTTGATAAAAAACAGACTAGAGTGGTTTGTTGAAAGTCAAGATATTATCTCACCAAATCAGTATGGTTTTCGGAAAAAGAAATCTACAATGGATAATTTAAGTTTGTTCACAACTGATATCCGAGTTTCTCAATCCCTAAATTCTTATGCATTGGCCACATTCCTTGACCTTTCATCAGCTTACGATGATGTTTTACTGAATGTTTTGAAAGAAAAGCTAATTAAAAAACAAATCCCCCCGAAACTAGTCCAATTTATTATTAATTTGCTCGCAGATAGGTCCATTATTATTGAGTCTTCCTCTAAATGCTTAAGGCGCAAACTATGGAGAGGTTTACCCCAGGGTTCTTTTATCAGTCCTCTGTTGTTTAATATTTATATAAGCGACCTAGACTCAGTAATTCCTTTTTCTATCAAGCGACCTTACTTTGCGGATGATATCCTTATAAATTTGTAACATAAAAATATTATTCTTGCAGCAAAGGAAATGAATTTGGCTTTACAATATATTAAAAGCTGGTTGTCAATAAATGGGATGAATTTGGCGGCATCTAAAACAAGGGTCGTAGCTTTCACGCGCAAAAGAAAAATTCCCCACTTCTCAATCTCTTTTGATTTAACGAGCTTGATTAATTTGCGTATACCTACCCGTGATACTCGTTTAAATGCTCTATATTTTGTTACCAAATCTGCCAATAATTACTTTGTAAACTCTCCAATTCAAAGGCTTCATACACTTGGAAACAAATATAGTTCAATCGATGTCTATCATTTCCAATCGGTTTCCAAATTTAAAACCAAAATATTAGAACTTTTAAATTAAAACAATAAACATCTAGCTATTGCACTTCTTATTGAATTATTTCTTCAAAATTGACAAAACAGGCTTATACCTACAAACTATCATGTTTAGATTTGCTTTTTGCTTGGTTTTATATGTCTAAAGGTTAATGTTATATTATTGCCTTACTATTCTTTATTTAGAATCTTCACAATATTTTTTTTATATAAACTATGTAAAATGGCTGACCGATCGCCCTCGATTTAGCAGGCCACTACACCAGTCTAATGCAGTATAGTCTATACTACCAATAATTATTTCGTTAGCTTTCTAACTCAAAGGCTCATGTTTACTGCTGCCACTACCTAGCATTTACATTATTTATTAACTAATTTAAGTCTGTATAACTTAGGAGTAGGAATATTCTTATTTTTGTACTATTTACTTGCTGTTATTATATGGATATGGTTATATGTATTTTTTCTATTACTTTTGTGTACTTGCAATCTTCAGAATATTACTTTTTTTAACTATGTATGTAAAAGCCCTATGGGCGTATAAATAAATAAATAAAATAAATAAAATAATGTGCCTCTACAAACCGCTACTCAAATCAAATTCCTTGGTCTTCTTTTGAATCATAAACTTTCCTGGCTTCCACACATTCAGATAATTTCTACAAAGTGTGAAAAGGGACTTAATATGATGCGAGCAGTTTCCAGAGTATGGTGGGGATCTCATCCTACCACTCTTAAATTAATGTATAATTCCCTAGTTCGGAGCCACTTGGATTACGGCACATTCCTTTTTGACACCCTCCCTAAATATTTAGATAAGAAAATGGAAAGAATTCAATCAAAAGCCCTCAGAATGATTATTGGAGCTATGAAGTCTTCTCCAATTAATGCGCTTCAGGTGGAATGTGGGGAGCCTCCATTATATTTCAGAAGGCAATTCCTTGCCAATAAATATATTTTCAAGGCTTTATCGTTATCACATCATCCTATTAAACAAAGTCTTAATCTGCTAAGTGTTAATTTGAAGTCTAACAAAAGATTGAGTGAAAAAAAATGTTTTCCTCTCCTAATTAAAAGTTTTCATCTCTATAATTCTCTGTCATCTTCCCTCCAATATCTTCAAGAAGTTCCCAATCTTCCTATATACAATATTCCATTTAAGGCAATCACTTTTATGCTGAACACAATAACATCAGACTTTCGGAAGAATATTTTATCTTCCCCAAATAAATTTCATAATGTGGATGACTGTTTTAAAAGCATTGTGGCTTCAAAATTCCCTGGATTTTCCATCCTTTACACTGATGGTTCCAAATTTGAAAATAAAAGATGTGGAGCATCGATATATAGTCCAGAATTCAAGATCAATCTCACTTATAAATTACCGAAAGAAGTTTCCATATTTACAGCTGAATGCTTTGCAATTGAACAAGCGCTAAATCAAATCCAGGTTCTCAACATTCATCGAGCCTTACTATGTACTGATTCGCTAAGTGCTCTAACTAAAATTATGTCAAATATTCTATGTTATCCGGAAGACAATATTATATGTAAAATTAAAAATCTTCTCAATTCTCTAAGTGAATCTGGGTTTGAGACGATATTGGCCTGGGTCCCTGCCCATTTGGGTATAGAGGGTAATGAGATGGCCGATTCTCTCGCCAAATCTGGTTCAGATTCCGGAACAATCCCACTAAATTTTAGAATCCCTATCTCCGATGTCTTCCCGATTCTTAAATCCAACATGACTCGTGCCTGGGAAGAAAATTGGGCAGTCTCCAAAATAAGAACTGGATCTTTCTATGCTGGAATTCAAAACCATATCCCTGCTAAGCCATGGTTTCACGGTAAAAAACTGTCAAAACGATTCATTTCATGTATTTCGAGAATGAGGATTGGTCACTGTTCAATTGCATCCCACTTGGCTAGAATTAGAGTTTTGGATGATCCGGTCTGCCAGTGCGGCGTGGAAGAGGAAACCCTCGACCACGTTTTCTTTAACTGTAAAAATCATTCATCTTTCAAGAACATATACCGCCGTCTTATTAAAATCACACACCAGTCCCTCCTTAACATTTCATACCTTTTATCTCTTAACAATTCTCGTGTTCATACAGCTTTATGTAAGTTTATTAACCTGAATGAATTCAACATTTAATTTGTTTTAGCGATCTAAATGAGTCCAATGATTAATTTGTTTTATTATTCTCCCAATAGATTAGCCGAATTTTTTTATCCACTTTAACTGTTACCGGCACAAAGCACTCTTTTCAGGGTGAAATGCCTAAAACCAAAAAAAAAAAAGAACATAAATCTATATTATTAAAATAAATACCGGAAAGTCCAATTATGTCCTAAATCCTGTATCTAAATTTCGCTAATAAACAATTAGTTAATGTAATTAAGTGTTAATCTAAAGTGACCTACCAGGTAAGCATAGCACTGTATATTATCTCCATTTATTTTTAGTAATAACATAGATCATTGTAGAAATGAATTATATATTTGCACAGCGCCCTTGAGGGGATTTTGCACAAAAACGGCCCTATAAAAATCATCCAAATATTATGGTTATTATTTCATTACTTTGTTAGGATTAAGAACCATTCTCATTCCAGACGAAATGACTAAGATATTGTATGGATATATTATTTATTTTTTTTACACCCAGCTAGTCTTTTACATGGATAATTAAAACAGAATACACCATGTGAGCTATAATTTTTTTTTTGCATGAAATAACGATTAACTGATAAATTTAATGTAAAACAATATTATAAAATGAAACAGTCACATTAAATAAAATAAAAACAAAAGCAACACTACATACAAGACAAACCACTAAAACTACACTACCAACGCTACGATAATTGAAAGAATGCAACAGTGCTGGTATAGATTACGCTTAATTCTATAAATCGAGACTGAAAATATATCAATAGCACCCCCAAACTTGTTGACATACATAATAGGTAGTTTAAATAAGTAACATTTAATTAAGGCGAAGCTTAATGCTAAATAACTACTTTGATTAATATTTATAACGAATTGGTGTACATTATGGTCACCAAAAAAATGCTTTAGATAAATTGAAGGTTTTCCTTTCGTTTCGCTAAAGTAGAATACAAATAAAATAATAAATTACTCAATAAAAAATATAAATATAAACTACTAAAATATTCATTTTTTTAATAGATATGTATGAACGCGTAACGGAAACAACGTTTAAAAAATACAGTCTTATAGCTAAAATGTTCTGTGACAGTTTCACTTGATTAACTTTTTTGCTTTCTTATAAAATTATTTACAAAATAAATAAAAATCAGTTTTGTGCTTGAAATCGAACGTTTCTAGCCCTTTAATTATTAGGAGACCAAATTTGGCCTCAAACATCATACGAATTTGGGTTCCTGATATTTAAAGGGCCAGACTCCGTTTGTCAAGCGATTTTAATGCCTATTACCTACAGTTTAAGGTATACTAAGAATATACACATTTTTGGCTTGTAGCTTCCTCTTAAATGAACTGATTATAGTGGATGTCTTAATATGTTAATTACCCTTTAATAACACCAAATTTGGTCCCAAACATCAAATGATTTTGGTTTCCTAATAGTTAACGGGTTAAATAAATATAAATAACGTTATTATAACTGTTATTATGTAGGATTATAATATGCAATGCAAACATCAGTTACCTGGTTCTACATTTAAATCCTTAATTACTAAGCTAATATGTAGTCGCACACCGCATGCGAACCAAGTTTGTGGAATATAATCAATGTATTTAGGTAACCTTTCACGTTGACACAACTATTTGGGAAGCGGGTTAACATTTAGTTACAATTATTGGGAACTGACTTATCCCAGCTTCTTTGGAACACGTCTTTCGAGAGCATATATGTAAATTTTCTAGGTTCTTTTAGCAGACTCGATATTAATACACTCTGACGGTCATTCAAAAGTGACACTGCACAGCTTGTTTTAGAAGAGCACATATAAACATTCTTTGTTTTCTTAGCAGACTCGATTTTAATACACTCCGAGGGTCATTTACACGTGGAAACTGACGACTTGCCTTAGTAGAGTGCATAAATAAACCAATATCTACTATATATCGCATCACAACAATACTATTTGACAGTGCAAACGTCAACAATTCCTCTCCAGTCTAAATAATAAAAATAACGTTCTTACAGTAAATCTGAACACTAAAACAACACATAATATTAATAATAAGTGCTAACTTTATTAAAATAAAGTGTTAAAACTGCAGTTTTTTTAGTGTCCCAGTGCCAAAAATTCAAAAACGGAAATTAAATACGCCCATACAAAATACATATCACTCTACCTTGCATCGGTGTATTTAAACCAGTGGTTCTGAAACGGAGTTCAATTATTTATATAATAAAAAATAAAAATAATAATAATAATTATAATAATATACAATGGATGTCCAATCATATATCTCAAATGCAGAAAGGGCAGTCAACGCCATAAACAAAGTGCTTCTTGACCCTGGAAATAAGTTCAACAAGGACCAAATCGCTAAAATTACACCCATAGCATGCGAAATCCTAGCAGCAATTGGCAGCATGTCGGCAGCGGTAGCTGCCAAAACTGGTGCCTTGGAAGGAGAACTGCAGGCATACAAAGATATTCAAAAAATTATTCCATCTCAAAACAATATTAATATCTGTGAGGTAATCCACGAAATGAACGAAATTACGGAGAGGTCGAAAAATATAATTTTGTGCAATGTACCTGAAAGTGCAAAGGTAACAGCTACTGACAAAATCTTGGATGACCAAACTGCAGTAACGGAAATAATTTCCAATATAGATATACCTGCAAAAAATAAAATTATTAAAGTTTACCGATTTGGTAATAATAATAGTAACAAGCCAAGACTAATTAAAATCCAGTTTGAAGACTCCCAGCCAGCTAGAATACTACAAGGAAAAAAACATCTATTAAAGAATAATGTACGCATTTACTCTGACTCGACCCCAGCACAGCAAAAGCACCTAATGGACTTACGGACGGAACTTGAAAAACGTAAAGCCAATGGAGAAACGGACATAACTATAAAGTATATAAATTCGTCACCTAAAATAGTCAACATCCATCCAAAAAACCGAGTATAACTAAGCTGAAAATATACTACCAAAACATCCGTGGACTACGAACAAAACTAGACGATCTACACGCAGCTCTTCCGTCCCATCATCATGTCGTATATGCACTTACGGAAACCTGGCTTGACTCTGCAATAAAATCATCTGAACTTGGACTTACTAACTACAAAATTTTTCTTTGTGACAGAAATGCCAGATCAAGTTCGAAGTCAAGAGGTGGAGGTGTTTTAATAGCAATTAAACGAAAGTACTCATCTAGGAAGTTACCGACGAAAAACAACAACATTGAACATTTATTTGTGCAAATCTCTACTGGACTGGAAAAAATTATTATTGGAACCACCTACCTACCACCACTCTCCGATATTCAAACATACAGAAACCATTGTGAAGACGTTGAACATCTCCTGTCAAAATATCCAAACTCAAAACTTGTTATTCTTGGAGACTACAACCTTCCAAATCTAAAATGGGAATCCAACGACAGCGGCTACATCACAAACGAAAGCGAAAATGACCGGGCACGAGAAATCTTGGACACAGCAAATTTTTTAAACCTGTACCAGCACAATTTCATCTATAATAATAACGATCGCTTACTAGACTCGGTACTATCAAACATCCCTAAAATATCTGTAGAACTGTCTAATGATCCGCTCCTACCTGCCGACAATCACCATCCTCCCCTATACACGAAATTAAACATACCCTGTGATAACGATGCCAAACCTGAACAAAAAACTCTGAACTATAAACTAGCAGACTTTGACTCAATTAACTGCCATCTCTCAAATATAGACTGGTCTTTTTTGTCCGATGAAAATATTGATAAATCTTTAGACATACTTTATTTTACATTTTCTAACACTATTAAATCCTATGTACCTTTTTACACGCCGAAAAAGTATACTTACCCAGTTTGGTTCTCATCGGAGCTAACTGCCTCTCTTCAGCAAAAAAAAAGTCAACACAAAAAATTCAAACAAAGCAAATCCATAGCTGATTATATAAACTTTAGGGAAACTAGGAAAAAATGTAAAGATCTTTCTAAACATTGCTACAAAATGTACATAACTACCATCGAGAATAATGTTTTTAAATCCAAAAGTCTCTGGAAATTTCTTAAAAAAATAAACAATGAAATCACGGATTACCCACCAATAATGCAAATGAATGGAATCAGTGCAAACAATGCACAAGACATTGTAAACCTTTTTTCAGATTTCTTCAAAAACGTATACGATGACGAAACCCCCGATGATAAAATACCCGAATACAAATTTAGTAATACTACACACTTAACAAATTGCCATATCACACAAAAATCTTGCGAACAGAAATTACTTTCCTTAGACACTGACAAATCTGCTGGCCCAGACAACATTCCACCAATATTCCTTAAAAAATGCTCCAATGCATTATCTAAACCGCTTACAGTACTATTCAACCGCCTCTTGTTCCTTGGATATTTTCCAAGCCGCTGGAAATCGAGCTTCATTACACCTATCCTCAAAAAAGGAGACGACACTGACATAACCAATTATCGCCCCATTTGTATACAGTCAGTACTTTCTAAGCTTTTTGAATCAATGGTCCTTGATGAAATCTATCCCAAATTAATAAAACTAATCGACCAAAAACAACACGGTTTTATCAAAGGTAGATCAACCGCAACTAACGTAACAATATTTCAAAACTTTATATTAGAATCTTTTGCAAAAAATAAACAAGTCGACTGCATATATACAGACTTTTCAAAAGCACTCGACAAAGTATCCCATAAACTACTAACCCGAAAACTATTTGCCCTAGGAGTAAGAGACAACATGCTAAAATGGTTTACTAGCTATTTAACTAATCGTTAACTATTTGTTAAAATAAAATCTTTGCTACGAAAGCTTTCTGTGCGACCAGTGGCCTACCGCAAGGTAGTCACCTTGGTCCGGTTTTGTTTCTCATTTTCATTAACGATATTACAAATTGCTTCGACGATGTCGAGGTATTGCTCTTTGCTGATGACATCAAGCTATACATAAAAATAACTGATGTAAATCATTGCCAAATACTACAATCAAATATTAATAAGTTTAAAGATTGGTGAGTACAAAATAATCTGTTTTTAAATGTAGACAAATGCAAAACCCTGACTTTCTGCAGAAATAAAAATCCTGTTTTATTTGAATATTACATTAACAATACAGCTTTAGAAAGAGTCACGGAAATGAGAGATCTCGGAATTATTTTGGATGAAAAACTAAGTTTCGCCAATCATATCCACCAAATTGTAAACAAAGGCATAAAAACACTAGGCTTCGTATTAAGAACAGCTAAAAACTTTAACTCCATACAAGCCATTAAACTGTTATACATATCTCTAGTTAGAAGCATAATTGAATACAACTCAGTAGTTTGGTCTCCCTCTTACAAAATTCACATTAATAATATTGAGCGAATACAAAAAAAATTTCTGCGTTTTATTAATTTTAAATTAAATATCCCACTAGAAGACTTACAATATCATTTCTTATTAAACACTCTAAAAATACACACATTGGAAGACAGGCGTAAAATAAACGACTTAACTTTTTTATTCAAGATTCTAAACTCTAAATTCGACTGTTGCGAACTTCTGCAACTCATAAACATACGAATACCTACAATAACAACACGACAAAATACACTATTCCACTGCAACACACATAAGCGCAATTACATTGCGAACTCCCCAATACAACGGTTTCACACTATGGGAAACCAATACTTAGGTGATGTCGATATATTTAATATTAACTTTGCGAATTTTGTGGATTACGTAAAAGACCTATTTCAATACTATTCCTAAATGGAAGTTATATTTTTGTAAACCAGTCAAATCGCTGTATTTTTTAATTTATGTTCTTGTTATTTTTAATTTTGTTTCTCGCATATACTTATGTAATTTTATTTTTATTATTTCTTTCTTTTCTTTCTTATGTTTCAAAACTGTCATTAAATTTGTACCACCCACATGTAAAAGCCCTCTGGGCGTTAAATAAATAAATAAATAAATAAAATAAATAAATAAATATCTTCAGGCTTTTTTATGAAATAAATTGTTCCAAAAAAACCATAGATATGCCAATAAAACAATACAATTCTCATTCGGAGCCTACTTATTATA
This sequence comes from Hesperophylax magnus, assembly GCA_026573805.1. NCBI lineage: Eukaryota > Metazoa > Arthropoda > Insecta > Trichoptera > Limnephilidae > Hesperophylax > Hesperophylax magnus. The sequence continues at coordinate 2,280,074 of JAIUSX010000081.1, forward strand.
CTATACACCAATAAAACAAGTTTATTCCATAGATTTTCAGAGTTTTTTATTGGTGAATACAGTTAACAATATGACATCACAATATTCACGGTTCCAATTTTCGATCGGAGTTATACCCCCTTGGTAGAGTGGCAACGTAATGATAAATTGTCAGTGAAGTAGGTACTTCACAGTTTTTAGATTGTTGTTCTCCGAACATGATAGGTAATTTGGTAAGGCAAAGAGGTGAGAGAATGTAGGAACATATGTTAGTCATTGTTAGTGAGTAGGTATGCATAGTTGCGTCAACAACGGTCGGTGGCTGAGTTGACTTCTGGCTGAGATGAAGTCCTCCATCACAACATAAGCACGGGAGATCCCAGTGAGGATATCATTATCTCTATATGTTACTAAGAAAAGAAGACAATAAATCATTATTATTATTTTCCACTTACTATGGTGGTAGTAGGAAATTTTCAAAAATTGTCAGGATATTCGTAACCCGGGAATGTTTTTCTTTACTTTAAATAAAATATCTAACAGTCTATTTTGTTTTAATCTATTTTTATTATTTTCGTTCTTCATTTGTCTTCTTTTTTTTGTACAAAATATGTGTGGTAAATTCTCTTAATTTGACTGTCCTAAAACGGAAATTGTTCCTAGTTGGTCAGTCAAAACAATTGACAAATCTATAGTCAGTAAATCCAGTTTTAAATAAATATAAATAATTGAATTCAAAAAGTAAGCTGCCCAATCACAAAGAATATCTAATAAATTGTATAAATAAATTTATTTTAAACGTTTGAGAAGTTCTCCAGTAAAAATATATATTTGAAATGATTTAATTTTTTTTTTAATTATAAATGTATTTTACGTTCAATTATTAGATACCTTCTAATTAAATTATTCGAAAGGGGTTATTCTCCTGCACATACCCATTTTTAACCTACAAAACTTATATCATTTAATCGTATCCACAATAATAATACATAATCGAAAAAACCTACAAATTACCGCTACCGTCAAAAAAATTACAAAAAGGGCATTTTAATACCTATATACCAACAAAAGTACGAGTTAGGTTTAAGAGGACACCAAGAATACAGATAAAACATATAATATTGAATATAGAGTTTTCTTTACATTTTTTACAGCCCTTAAGTATGATTTGAAATGTATATAAGCCCCTTGGAAAATTCATTTGCGTAACAAATTGTCAACTGTACGGTACATATTCTATTTATGCAAAACACAACATAAAAAGACAACGTTTTCTTTTAAATTTTACGAATTTTCTCGGTTGATAATGTGGCTTTGTGTTTTTAGTATGAAACCAGAGACTCCCAAACTTATTTGACTAACACAACATTCACACATAACTTTTAATTTTTTAATCTCTATCTGCTTCCTTTCTTCATTCCGTTCATAGGTTGTCATAGTCCCACTGCATTCAGATAGTCGTGAGCAGTTGGAATCCTTTTACATTATAAAAAGAAAAAAATTCCTCCTCTCTCTTTTTTTTATCGCTTCTCACTTTTAAGAGTAATATATTGCACTTGTTAACTAACTAACTCACTCACCATCGCGTCGTTTTATCCAAGGGGTAGGCAGAGAGGAAATATGGCCACATAATTCTGTTTTGAAACACTCTCTTCTAACGAAACAGAATGTAACAAAAAAAGTAGATGAAGTAGTAAAATACGTATAAAGAAATGATAATAAAACTAAATAAAATGTAGTAACTAAATTGGCTAACAGTGAAACCGATGCTGAATTTAAACGCAATGATATTTATACACAAAATAATAAATAACCCCTTACCAAAATAGTTTTCAAACTAAATTATATACAACTAGATGACGTGTACCCGGCATTGCTGGGGATTATCCTTAAGAGATAGCTATTTACCATCACAGACTTTTCTGTATTCCTTTTTAAGATATACAATTCCGTAGTGCATTATGTTGATGTAAATCATTTAGCGTTAGCAATGTAAGCGTATTTTTTTGTTACAAAACATGGACTTTCTATAAATATAATATGCATGTATTATACATAATATAAACTTCTTCTACAAAATTCTTTAAATGATGGTGAAACCCCTATCAAAATCCGTCGCGTAAATTAGAAGAACTAAGCGCACAAACAGACAGACGTGGATAGTGACGTGGATGTTTTATACTGTTTAGAGATAAGAACATTCACACACTTAACACGGACGTGCAATAAAATAAAAATAACAATAAATAAAAAAAACCAAAACCCAAAAGGGATTAAATATTATATCCCGCTGCCGGAAAGTATAAAACAAAACCAATTAATAAAATAAAAAGATTGTCATAACAACATTAAGAAAAATAAAATGTTTTAGTAAATTAATAAAAAAAAATAAAAAAATAATAATAAAAAAATAAATTAAAAAAAATTAAAAAAATAAAATCAATAAAATAAATAAATTTGCCAAAGGATCTCATTTCCACAGCATTCAGTCTACTCTCCGTGCTTCATTGAGCATATCAGGGTTGATATTAGCAGTAGGTACTCGTATTAGCACACACTGCAAGTTTAGCGTCTTATCGTCGTATTTTTTTATTGGCGACTAACGCATTTTGTCGAGGCAATATTTCTCATTTTGAGAATACTTGAATTAAATTTAGTATGTGCCTATCTCTTTTAAACCTTTTTTAACCGTTAGCTAAGCCTCCAAGGCCGGATCTGACGATTTCATTAAGGTTTTTCCTTCCCGAGGAATGATTATTCCCTTACTAAAGGCTTCGGTTAACCAATCAGTTCGGATGAGTAGGAAACGTGTAAATCGTTGGTAATTCGGTTTGGAATAGCCTTTTTATCAAGATTGCGTGAAACTTAACGGCCGGGAAATGTCTACCCCACTTTACTAGAGGATAAACCGTTTTGCTGAAAGGTATGCAGATGGTTTAGAGTGAATGATTTGAGCGAACTGTTTAGGTACTTTTGGTATCTCCCTAGTACGTCTTCTGAACAGTTGTAGCAAAACATCAATCAATACTATCCACGCAATATTTTCTAACGACATATATGTAGTAGTGAGGAAAAGAAAGAGATCTCTTCTTTTTCATTTGAATATCGCACAAGAGTCCCAACTACCTGAAGCCAGTGAGACCATGTCATCGTCAGTTGGATTACTATATATTGTGAGGTTGACTGCCAAGAAGGTCGTCAAGAGGAAGGTGGGGAAGTGCTTGGCTGTTCAGACCTGGTAATTAAACATAAATAAAGCCATTTCAAGCAATTTCAATATGTACTCCAAATATATATGAGTTAATTGTGAAAAAATTAAATTAAATTGTACCCGTGACCGCGGGATTTCTAGTCGAGAGCCTTACTCCTCTACTATGAGCCTGTCGAAATAAATATCCTTACCACCCCTTATAATCCGACAGATAAATCTTTAAAAGAAAAAAACGCCCAGTAATAATTTTGCCACAGAATCAAAAAAAAAAAAATGAAACATTTCGGACGGTTAAAAAAACACGCTTTTAAAAAAATTTAAGGTTGAAAGGTTAATAACGTGTTAATCACCATCATAATTAGGCAAATCATTTTGATTAGAGAGTATTAAATTTCTTTGAAAAGCTGATAGCTAATCAAGCCACTTGTCACCGGTCAAAGTTCCCCAATCACAAAAAAATATGTTCATCAATAAGCTTCTGACGCCCCCAGCTACTTATGCCACACTGATAAAGGACTTTGCAATTCTTCCTCGAAACTATGAAATATCACAGAAAAACGCTTTTATCCCGATATATCGTAAATCTAGAGGTTCTCACGTAGGCACGTGATGATAATACTTTGCGTATCTTCTACCTACGCAATATTTTATTTATTTGAACTAAAAAAGCTGTACCTATTTCGGTTAAGGACCTATTTGATCGTATTGAAATTCTAGACAGAAATTTAAAATTAGTGCCTTTGTTGTTATCCCGGAACACGGTCTTCGTAGTCGAGGGGTAAGAAGTCAAGGGTTCAAAACCTGACGCGCGCAAGTAAATTTAATTTGCGTTCTTTTACAATTTATTAATTAAAAATAATATTTGTGGGCGGCTGTGCTCAAACTATTATTGATCCTCTGCAAAAAGCTCAAAAAATGGTAAAACGTTCAATCCGACTTTTTATCAAGTATAATATCTTAAATATACGTCAAATCCATGATAGATAATATGTTTCCACGGGGTCGAACCGTGTGCTATAAGTATGCAGTATTCACGACTACCAGGCTAGCTCGGGCGAGTTTCGTGTCTTCAGTTCGTTTGAATAGAGAGAGAACAGCCGCCTCCTATAGGTTGATAGAACAAGGGATTTATTTATACGATACAAGTGAAAAAAAAATTTATGTGTTTTCAAGAAACAGTTTGTCTTAAGTCCACCAAAATTAAACAACATTCCAAGAGTGTTTATCCAACACTTTGTCCTACATCCAAATTAAAAACGTGTTTTCTGCGTAATTTTAAACATTTAGAAAGAATTTTACTTAAAAATAATAATTTGAATCACTTTAAATCATTTTAGTAAGTTTAAAATGAGCTAATTTCATTTTATACGCGTTTTTCGTATAAAAAACTTTGAAACGCTATTTCTCCTGATTCACGTTTTGGTCTGTTGGACAAAAACGGACTAGAGCGACGAGCTGTTGGTTTTAGCAAAATGCATATTTGCTGTGCAACCAGGCAGCTAGTAGATTTTCAAGATTTGTATGTCTACCGCTCGCGCTCTGGCTTACACTACTCTAGTCATTAAGGTTCGCTTTGACATTCGAAGTATGGACCACGCATGTCGGATCATTGTCCGATGTGAGATATTTCGGGCATCAGTCGGTTACAAGCACTCGCTGGCACAGGACAAATCATACTGGAAAATATAGAAAAAGCATAAGTATAACCTTTCATCGGTAAATAGAGTTCTACCAGAATCATTAGTCGTTAAAATTTACTTATGAATATTAGAAAACTCATGAGTCATTTGCCGGTCACCTTCGACTCGTTCGTTGAGTTCGTTCGCAGTCGGAAAATTCGGGCGACATCGACAACCTCCACACCCACTTCCTGCTTCCCGCACGGGAACAATACTTCACACTGATATTGCAAGGAATGTAGACTTTATTTATATATAACTCAATGACACTGGTATTTATTGTGTTGTATGAATGTTCAAGGCACCAATGCACTTCAGAGAAAACCGCCAATGTTTGCAACTGTCCTTTTACCTGAACTTAGATAGTGGTCTAATTAATAAAAAATAAATAAAAAACATGACATCTTTTTTTTGAAATAACTTATCTTTTAATAACTTTTGAAGGTTATACCAATGTAATACATCGTTACAGAAGACGATATTACCTACTAATAAATCTACACGAAACATGAAACAGAATAATACCAAGAAAAAATAAAAAGATATCGGTCTCTACTGGGAATCGAACCCTGGATCTCTGTCTTACCGGGACAATGCATGTAACCACTCGGCCATTGGGACCTAATTACGTCACTTATTAGTATTATAGTATTCTTCAAATAAACATTGATGTGTATAACTTTCAAAGTTTAAGATAAGTTATTTCAATTAAAAAATAAATTATATTTATTTAGATAACGTTAACTTTGAACGTTATTTTTTGTTGTTTTGTTCTGTTTCTTGTTTCGTAATGATTAATTGATATTATCTTCTTCTTCAATGAAACATTTTATATTCCATAGGTATATACCATTGGATAATTTGAGTTCAGTGAACGTCTAGTCTAGGTTATCAAAATACAATACATTTTTTTAAAAAGAAAGACAAACATTCCTGGGTTACGAATAACCTGACAATATTTTAAATTCTCCTACTACCACCACAGTAGGCTGTAAATGATGCTTGTGTTGTGATGGAGGACTTAGCCAGCCGAGGAATTGAACACACTACGCCTGGGTGGGACCGAAACGAAATGTCAACTCGGCTACCGACCGGTCAAATTTTATTACGTATAATAAATTACATTACATATTATGTACATAAGTGTAGAACTATTTCAGCAAGTATTCAATTTTGGCATTATAAAAAGAAAATGATAAATTATCGATTAATGTTCACGGTTCTTACTGATGGTAACGTCTTGTCTACTGATTATATCTACCACTATTTTATAATACGAATTGCGAACAAATTTTCATTATCATTCAATTGAAATCTACGTCCATTGTTCATCCAAATACTAAGGATAGTGACCAACGTAAAAATATACACGCAGCGTTGAAGGCGACCTTTTGGACAACAGTTTGTTAAAGGTTACCAACTTGAGGGTTGCAAACTTCTATTGGGGTGGTTTAAACTAAAGAAAACAGGCTGGAATCAAGGAATTAGCAGTATCGACACGTAATACCCCAAACCAGTCGAGAGTAGATATCTTTACTAAGTTAACCCTGCTGAAGGCCTTGAATCTATGGCTGTACCGGGAAAATTTGTATTATTTACCTTTGAGGAAATGTAGAATATCACGTGGTTATTTTTAAAGAAAGAGGTAAAATGGCGAATATGTACAATTGTGTTAGCAAAATGAGCACCAGGTAGAATTGTTTAACAGAATATTGCGAGGGACACGCACGTTTTAGATAAATTTAATACGTACGTACAAGGTTTTGGTTAACGCCATCAGTGCATTTAAAATTATTTCAATTCGAACCAGTAAGTTTTGTTTCTTATTGAAGACTTTGTAAATCTCAATAATATTTATTAGTTATTAGTTACTAGCGCAGTTCCGTTAAAATCACGGGATATTATAATCGTAGGATATGTGAATCTGAGAGTATTTATGAAAAAAATATATATTTTGGCGTCGGGATCATTGCCTATCAAAAGAAGAAATAATTTACATTTCGAATAATATAAACTTGAAACATTACGACATCTGTCAAACATTTAAAAAAAAATACAAAATTCAAATACATATGTTTTAAATTAATAAAATAATTTTGGTACTTAATTCATTGCTTGTCTGATATGATTTATAATTATCAGTTCCAATTTTATAAAAAAAGTTCATTTCCAGTATATTTTGAAGTGTGTGAGGTTAAGATTGTTCTCAGGAAATCTAAACAGGACTTTTATAAACCACACATGGATTGGGTTTTTAAAACCCAGTTTTTAAGATGAACGGCTGCTTGGCCCTTTCCATACAAAATTTTAATTTGAGTCCATTAAATTTCATTATATTTGCATATTAGGAAAGGTAAGGTAATTCTTTTAGTAATTACCATTAAGGGCCCGCTTTCCGCGTAAAGAATTTAGATTTGGGCAACACTCAATATTTAGTGTTAAAAGAATCCGACAGAGGTGTCTGAATTCGTATTAGGAATAATTTTGGGGGTTATTTAATATTTTAAATAACGAAATTAAATTACCGACATCTATTGCAATTTTAGAAAAACAGACCCATTTTTAGTTAGCACCGAGCAAATCACACTGGCGTGAACTTCGCCCGCTCCAAAAAGTCGCTTCCCGTTTACACAGTATGTTTTGAACAGAAATTGTTTGTCTCTGTTTTTTGTACGTTAATGGAACCGAGCTGAAAGGGAGAGCTTTATTTTGCGAGTATGTCAACGATTTGTACAAATATTAGTGCGGTCTCTAGTTATTATTACTCTACGAACGAAGTCGAAATGAAGATGGTTCTCAAAATATGGGTTTTATTACGGATTTAATTAATTAATTTTTTTTTTTAATTTTACAAAAAACATTTACGAAAGTTATTTGAATAGGTATACAAATTACTTTACTTTACTAAAATACTATTATCACTTTTATAAAAGTAATTTATAACTTTTATAAAATCAATAAATATATTTTTACATCAATAAGGTTTTTCTTATATGGTTATCTTTATAGGGTGTCCGGGGGTAAAGTGCTCAAACTTCAGGAGGTTATTCTAAATGCTAGAAGAAGTAAAAATGAAATGGAAATTATTCGAATTTCCAAATTTTTTCCACAAAAATTTATTTTCCGTAGAAGAAATTGTTTTTTTTTCTATGCAAAAAATTAAACTTTTTTACTCGAAAACTATCTTAAAACGTTGGAATTCCAAAAAAAGTTTTTTTTCTTTTTTACTTGTACTATCAATTAGAATCACCTCCCGAAGTTTGTGCACTTTACCCCCGACATCTTGTATAATATGCGCAATATAATATTTATACACGTGTAATATCTACTTTTGTACATTTATATAAATTATATACACGTTTACATTTTTATGCTCATCAAATTTATTATATTATAAAGATAGATAGAAAGATCCTTAGTGCTTCCTGAGGACTTACAAATCAGAAGACTTTTTTGTAATTATTTATTTATTCATTTAAACAATTCAATAATTATAAAGAGTAATAAAACATGTAAGCAACATAAAATTACATTCTAAAATGTGAAAGGGGCTCTATTTATTTACATTTTTATGAAATTACTACTTTTAATAGTTTAAGCTTTCAGTGAACTTTCAATTTTATTTTTAACTTCTCTAAATATTATTTGTTTAAATTGTCAAATATAATTTAATCACAAGCACAAGATTCACTCAAAATGAAAGATTGGTGGTTCTGAAATGTTCCCATAAATACGGTGAAAGAACCCTAAACTATGAACTTATTGCCCTAAACATGCTTCGAGCGAAATGCGGATCTGGAAACCTTATCGTCAATCTGAGCAAAACATACCATGAACGTCAATATAGCAACAGCCTTTGTTCTGCTGCAGTTTCATTAAATGCCGAGAGATCCGTTTACAGTCTCCAAAAAGCAATACTGGGGCACAACCCTAGAAGCCAAGCTAAATGATTGGAATACAGAAAGATAAAAACACACCATTGTCAAAAACATCTTGGCCGTAAATGATTAAATAAAATTAGATTTATTCAGGAAGGCAAGCATTACGGTGATCGATGTTAAAAATCTAACATAGCCCTAGAATAACTCCAGTATCTTTAAGAAACCTTTCTCTTAAAGCTCAGAAAAAAACTTTCCATGACAGTTAGATATACCACTCTACAACAAGGCCGCGTACGGTAAAACTGTAAAAAAAAAAAAAGTAATAAATAACAAAATAAATATTTCACAACACAATAATTTCATTGAAAATCTTAAATCCGTTTCACCTTTCTACATTTTCTATATTCTCCTTAAGAGTATAATCCTTAGATAATGCCTTTTCAAATTATTCGTGGAAGCTAGAAAAAAAATAAAATCATTGATTATAACTGCACTTCAAGTGACCTTTTAAATAACAGTAAAGGGCTCAAATGATTTTATTGTTACGTCCGTGCCTTTGCATCTTTACAAGACTTGGGCAAAACATTCTGTAGCAGAGTATAGATTTCACATCTGAAACATAATTAAAGAGTTTATTGAAAATAGAACACCAAGGTACGGTTAGTCAAAAAACGTACAATAAAGTTAATTCTGGGAAGAAATTGTACAGTTGACATTCAGGACAGGTTCACTCCCTCCTCCCCAAAAAAGACCCTCTATACAGCATTCTCAAAGATGACACAGGCTCTGAAAGAAATTATTTTCTTCAGGGCCTCCTTCCGACATAAAAAATAACATCACTGAACTAAATTATATTATTGTAGAAAGCAATCACTTTGTGGTTTGACATATTTAATAAAATAAAATACTTTTTTGTTTTAAAACCACGATATTTATTAATTTAAGAACCGACCGGTTTCGCTTTACTTAAGCATCATCAGGGTACAAATTAATACTAAACAAGAAGTACATAATGTGTGCATATATATAACAAAATATAGAGGGAGACAACATGATACAAATATATTATAGAGGGAGACAACATGATACAAATATAAGCAACACAAAGACGGTCATAAAATACATTAACATAAGTGTACAAGTAATGGAAAACCGCTAGATAATTATGTAGACTAATGGGTTATACGAATAAATCGGGAAAAACAAAACATCAATAAAACCTCAATAATAACGGTTTTTCCGAATTTGCAAATCATTTGATCGATAAAGATCATACATTCTGTCATAGCACCGGTGCTAACATCTTACATAAAAACGGGCATGGTAACAGACTAAACAATTTAGAGGCACTAGAAATTAAAAAAGCTGTAAAAACCAAAAGTCAGATACTTAATAATCAATTAGACATATCAAGTAGTCCAATATTAAGTCTGTTTCCAATAAACCCATAAAAAATTCCCAGTTCTCCTTACCTCCTTACCACCTTGCCAGTTGATGTTTTGTTTCTCCCGATTTATTCGTATAACCCATTAGTCTACATAATTATCTAGCGGTTTTTCCATTACTTGTGCACTTATGTTAATGTATTTTATGACCGTCTTTGTGTTGCTTATATTTGTATCATGTTGTCTCCCTCTATATTTTGTTATATATATGCACACATTATGTACTTTTTGTTTAGTATTAATTTGTACCCTGATGATGCTTAAGTAAAGCGAAACCGGTCGGTTCTTAAATTAATAAATATCGTGGTTTTAAAACAAAAAAGTATTTTATTTTATTTAATTATATTCCCCACAGTTTCAGAACTTTCGATAGCTTTTTTCGCTGGCCCGTTCATTATTTTTCTGGATTCCACGTTCGAGTATTGTTATTTGAAACAGGTGGCCCATATTATTATTACATATTATATTATATTTCGGACATCGTTGCATTGTGAATCATTAGAGCAGATCTTAGAGTAATATTACTCTAAGGAGCAGATGTAAAGTGACGTGTGTATTTGTGTACGTAGAAAGTTAATTCGCAAATAAATCACGATCGTATAGGAACAAGAAAAGAGACAAGACAACAAGAAAATTAAATTAATAAAAATTTACCCCGTAATTTCTAATGCATTGGAATTAGTTTTATTTCCCAAAGTACCTATTCTGAAAAAAAAATAATAACTTTTTACTACACAATACATAAATAAAAATATGAATTATTAATTTTTATAGTAAATTATCGTTTATAATAAATATAAGCTTATAAATCAAAAATTGTATTTTTTTCTTCTCACCTATTAGATAGGATATAATTTTATGAGATAACATTTTTTCTTTGAAATACGGGATATCTTTCGTGTATTTCCCATCTTTGAAAAAACAATATTTATTAACTCATAAACTTTACACGCGTAAAAATTATCTTTATAAATTCAAATATTTGCACGTAATCGCACGTCTGTAGATCATAGAACGATGAACGACACGTCTGCCCCCAAAGCCCTCGAGTTGGCGAATGAACTTCTCAAAGAAAGATAGTTTAATCTGCAAGTCGGAGCGAGCGCGCTATAATAAATATGATTTAAAAGCAATAGGCGTAAGCGACAGTTGTGAAAATGTTTAATAAATCACGGCGTATTTCAAAAATAGCAAAAATTACTTATGGGGTCTATTGAGTAGCATTAAAAGAAGCATTGTGATTTTTTTCATACATATAACTTGTAAAATAACAGAAATAAAAGTGTTAATAATATTTTTCGGAGCATACTTTGCGATTTATTTCTATCGAGGGAATTTCAAATAATTACCGTTTCGGCTTTTGGAACAAATAGATACTATCTTAAAGAATAACATATATTTTTTTAAGAGCTTAAAAACTTCAAACTTTTAAGGAAAATATCTCGGAAATTGGATGAAATTCGAATAGTGGGCCCTTAAGCGACTAACTTGATGATACATCGATTTCTTTAATAGCCCATATTTTATAATAACAATACACAAATAAATAAAATAGCCTTTATTTATACTAGATATTTAGGTACGATAACTATCGAATAAAAAAATATTTGTCATTTTGTTTGGGTATTTTGGCCTCAAATCCAACTTTTTTAATGAAATTGGCTGATAATTTTAAATTTTATGCGAAAAGAATTATGAAAGTTTGATTTTTAGATTGAATGCTTGATTTTTCTCGGGCCTTAAATACATTATTTTAATAAGAAGCATAATTTCTTCTGATGAATGAATCAATCCCTTCTTGTTCATACTTTTAAGAGATTACGTCTAAGAACATTAAAGATGAAAAATGTACAGAAAACTTTATCCCTTTTTGTCGTTAAGTCAGTAAGGGATAAAAAGGGCCTAATTGACTTAAGTTAGACGCTGGTTCTATGAAACTTGAGAAAAACGTGACAATATAAAAAGCGTACGTGTTAAATGACATATCAATTGACCCCTTTTTACTGCGTTATTCAAAGCCAAATTATAGATTTTGGAGATCTGCTAGTGTTAAAATTAAAGTATAATCCTCTAAACTTGACCTATTGTGAAAGTTGTATATAGTCAAAAGATTATCATTATTCACACAAAAAACCCCATTAACTTCAAAAGGGAAAGTTTACGACGTTATCAAAGCTTTTTTTTTAAATTTGTATAACGGAAAATAGAATATTGTCAGCGAAAATATCAGTTCTCAAAATCGATAACATAACTATCTACCCCCTGGAAAATTAATTTTGGACTTTCTACTATTGATTTTACAAGATAAAATAAGCACTTAATTCACTGGATTTATTGCTTGTCATTTCATACAAATTCAAAAATTATTTTTTTTAAACCATCCGAGCTGAAAGTGTTGTCTCATAGAGAAGGTATTAACCCCTTGTAGCTAACGTTCGTCAAAATGGCGAGCATCAAATGTGAATTCGCCGTATATTTTTAGAATGTTTCTACCGAGAGCATGCCATCACGTATAAGCTCGTGCGCATGTCAATCAGGTTTAGACGGTATGTCATTTTGTTTTTGAGGTACCTAGGTTATTTTTCTGAATTTTCAGTGGAATGCTTTTCGTGGCTTTAATGGTTTTGTCAAACTTGCACCAAGAAATGTGAGCACCTAATTCTGTTGCCATCATTGGTGTATATCTTTTCTATCCACAGTGTCAAAGAAAAGAAGCATTTAGTGTTGAAAGGTAAAATTTAACTCATAAAACTAGTTCAATTTCAGATTCGTGATTTATTACTTAGAAGTTGAGTAAAGATATGTTTTTGCTATTTTGTTGCTTAATAATTATTACCTTATTATTCTACATTTTCACTAGACATATAAAATATAGGATATAAAAATGTTATTTAAATATAGGACTTCAAAAAGTCTTAGGTCGGGCTCTCGGGACAGCCTGACGTGTTTTTCGTCGGTCTCGCTATCCTTCCCTAATTTATAGGGATATTTAATATATTCCGCCGTTAAAAGTACACGTAAATGTGCCTTATTGTCTGTCAGTTACGTAAGTGCAGTTATAATAATTTTACTGTGACAGGTGTGGAAGAATGACGAGTTTTAAGAATAATTAGCAAGATTGTTTATCCCAAGGGATAGTGTAAATGTAGTGTTAGTGAGCCCGAGTCCGGATTTTTTTACCAGATGTGGACATCTCATCGGCGGTCGCAGCAACCTACCCGTATCTCTCGCCACCCCGTACCGATATGTCAACCCCCGGTGCCGCAAAAAAAAATGCAGTGTCAGTGAGCCCGAGTTTGGCATTTGATAATTTTTACCAGATGTGGAGACCTCATCGGCCGTCGCATACCGATATTTCAACCCCCGCTGCCGCCACCATGCTCGCCATTACCTTCAGCGGGGCCGTTATAGACGTCTGTCGGCCATATGACCTGTCCGTGGTTCGGTCACTGAACCGTCCTTACAAGATGCAACGTACAAGACAATCATCTGGCGATTTCTACACCCCCACTGCACCGCCCCCGTGCCCCTACGCCCTAGGAAGGACGAAATCGAAATGAAGCCGCGTCTTTTGTCTTCTGCCAATATGAACTATTACAAACAATTATGCAGTGAATAGTTTATTGTTATAGTGATACTTTTTGTTTTAGAATTAAGTTTTTTCATTTGGACATCTGGAACAGTTTTGATGGCGTTATGATTAAGTTAAATATTATATTAATTTGTATGTTAGTGATTTATACCTAAGTATCAGTATGTTAGACTAGATAAGCAGTTCGTAGAAGGGTATGGCCGACACAGGTGTCGATGAGGCTCGCTATCCATCACATCGCCAACCCTTCGGTGGCGCAAAGAGGAGGAAGGAACTCGAACAATGTCAAATTGGTACGTGGAATATTAAAGGAGGTATGGAAAGAAAGATGAATGAATTGTGTGACACAATGGTTAGCAAATGTTTGGACATACTTTGTGTAACAGAGAGTATGAAAAAAGGGAGCGGTACAATGCAGCATAATGATAGGCTCGTCTTTTGGTCTGGGAGACCAGATACGGAGAGGACGTGTCAAGGTGTTGCAGCACTACTGTCTCCCAGAATGATTGAATGTATGTTACAGTATGAATGTGTAAGTCCGAGAATAATGTGGATCAGGTTCAAAATCGGTTTGACAAGGGTGTTTCTTGTTGTTTGTTATGCCCCTGTCAATTTTGAGAGTGACGAAGAGAAAGATGATTTTTGGACTGATGTGAATGATATGATGAGACTGAAAAATATTAATGAAAGGATTATAATGGCAGGCGATTTGAATGGGTGGGTAGGAATTAGACGTGATGGATTTGAATCGGCCTTAGGTATGTTTGGGGACAAAAGAACAAATGACAACGGGAACAGAATACTTGAAGTATGTTTAGAGTGGAACCTGTTTGTGTCCAATACTTTTTTCGATCATAAAGGTATTCACCAATATACGTGGGAAAGAGGAAATGTGAGGTCAATTATCGATTTTGTAGTAATTGACTCTAGGTTGAGAGCTGTTACCGAGGACACGAGAGTTTTCAGAGGGGCAGAGGTTGAAACTGACCACTTTTTGGTGGTGTCGAGAGTAAACCTCTTTCGCGGTTGGCGCTCTAAAGTGAAAACGGTGCTAACTCCAACAAGAATCAAAATTTAAAAACTAAAAAACGATAATGAGAGAAGTAAGTATGTGAATTGTGCAGAGATGAGATTGAATGAGAAGAAAATGGACGGTCTAAGCATAGACGAAACATGGAACCACATAAAAGTGAGTCTTTGTGAATCTGCTAGAGAGGTTTGTGGAATAAGTACGCAAGGTAGGAAGAAAGGTGATGCATGGTGGGATGATGAGATTAAAGCACTGGTCTCAGAGAAGAAGAAAGCATGGTTATGTCTGATTGCGGCTGGCAGTGCTTCCAGCGAAGAGAAGAATCGAGCGAAAGAAGTATATAAGGAATGTAAGAAAAAAGTAAGAGTTGGAGTGAAAGAACGAAAGAAACGCCTGGAAGAGGAAGAAGGAATGAAAATGACAAACCATTTCAAAGAAAACATTAAGTTATTTTGGAAGGAGGTCAAAAGGTCCCGGTGTGGCCCTGAAACCGGAAGCATGAAAGTGATAAAATCGAAAGATGGAAAAATGTTGACGAATGAGGAAAAAATAAAAGAGAGATGGATGAAGTATTTCGAGGAAGTCTTTGAAAGCGAAGTGAGTGACAGTGATTCTAGCGGCGAATCAGATATGAATGATGATGGACTGAATGTTACCGAAATTAGCATGGATGAGATAGAAAGATCAATTAAGTGTATGAAGAATGGTAAGGCTGTCGGTTTCGACAATATTGCTGCTGAATATTTTAAATGTTAAAAGAAAGGTTACACGCCTTTAGATTGGAGAAGGGCAGTGATCATGCCATTATACAAAGGTAAAGGGTCACGTATGGAATGTGGGAATCATAGGGCTATTAGCCTGCTTAGTTCAGTTGGCAAGCTGTATGGTAGAATTTTGATTGAAAGGGTAAGAAAGGAAACAAAGGATAAAATATGGGATGTGCAAGGTGCTTTTATGAGTGGAAGGGGGTGCATGGACCAGATCTTCTCATTGCGTATGCTCACCGAGAAGTTTATGGCAAAAACCAGAAACTTTTCTGTGCCTTTGTAGATCTACAAAAAGCATACGACCGAGTCGACAGGAAAAAGCTATGGAAGGTGTTGTCCAAGTATGGAGTGAATGCGAATCTGACTCAGGCAATTGCGTCTCTATATGAGGGAAGCGTTGCATGTGTTAGGGTGAACGGTGGTTTTACGGGGTGGTTTGATATCACAAAAGATGTTAAACAAGGCTGCGTAATGTCACCGTGGTTATTCAATCTATACATGGATAATTGTATGCAAGAATTGAAAGAAGTGGGATTGGGCGCGAATTCGAGTAATCTGAAAGTATGTTGCCTGTTGTACGCTGATGATGCGGTGCTGATTGCTAATAGTATGGATGATCTGCAGTCTCTCGTGTCTAGGACGAACGAAGTATGCATGAAGAATGAGTAAATGATGAATGTAAGTAAGTCTAAAGTAATGGTGTTTGAAAGAGAAAGTACGAAAACAGTGTGCAATATAGCTGTGAATGAGGAATACTTGGAGTAGGTGGATGAATTTGTGTATTTAGGAAGCATGTTCACGAGAGATAGGAAGGCTGACAGAGATATTGAAAGAAGACAGTATTAGTTCTATAATCAACGTGAACGGTCGCGCGCAGCGAAGTAAAGTATTGTCGCAAAAATTGCAAGCGCTGCCGAGCGCCGAGCGATTTGCGCCGAGCGCAGCGATTTAACACATTATGGACACGGCCATTGATAATATAAAAAATGAAATACAAAAAATTACAACAGTGAAAGATTCGAAAGCAAAAACGAACCTTGAACAAAATGTTTATATATTAGAAGAGCTTCGGAAAACTGAAAAAATTAAACACCAAAAAGAAATAATCAAACTACAAAAAAAAAAATATCGAAAATTACGAAGAACTTACGAAGAAAATTGAAAAAGTCGTAGAAAAAAACAATAAAATACCATCTTACGCGCAAGTTCTAACAGCAAATAAAAAAGAAATTTCAAAAGAAGAGAGGTTCTCTATAATAATATCATCAACTAAAAAAACAACAAAAGCTGCAGAAATATGTGATAAGATACAGAAAGACATCAAACTAGACCAACTTAAAATTGGAATAAATGGATTAAGAAAAACAAATAAAGAGCAAGTAATCATATCCTGCCCAAAAAAAGAATATACCAACACTCTTACGGAGGAAATTAAAAAACTCAATTATAACTTAGAAATAAATGAAATAAAAAAGAAAAAACCCAAATTAATTTTGAAAGGACTCAAATCGAACTTGACGGAAGAGGAAATAGTAAATGGGATACTCACACAAAACGAAGGGATTCAAGACATTGTAACGAAAAACGAAGAAAATAAAATAAATTTGATTACTGAAATAAAATACAAACATTCTAAGAAATACCAACGTGGTACTCGGGATCAAGAAGATGAAGAACAAAACAAATTCTCGAACTATATCGTGGAAACCAGCGGTACAACACGAAAAAATTTGCTATCCTTGGAAAAGATAAATATCCAGTACCAAAGGGTTAACATAGTGGATTGTGATCCTTTAACCCAGTGCTACCACTGCTGCAAATTCATGCACACAGCCTCCAGATGCCTAAATCGAATGAATCCATCGGTGTGCCCGCAAGGCACGGGTGATCATACTTTTGCTAAATGCCCTGAAAGAGAAAAAACACCGGTTTGTGCAAATTGCACATCGCAAAATAAGAAATATGGCGAGAAAAATAAAACAGACCACACAGCTTTCAGCAACTTATGTCCCTACAAAAATAAAATGCTGAAAGTAGCAAGAGACAGAATAGACTTCGAAGAAAAATGACAGATTTTTTATATAACGCACTAGACGAAAAAAATAATATTGACGAAAAAACATATAACAGCTATCAAGAATATTGTACCCACCAAAACGACCTCAATCTCAGTCCTTTAATTCTACACATGAATATAAGAAGTTTGGAACGAAACATGGATGAATTTTTGACAACAGTAAATAATGATCTCAGGAAGCCCGCTTGCATTGTGTTAACGGAAACACATTCAAGTGGCGAAGTGGCGTACTATATAACGGGATATACCTGTGTATCTACTACAAACCGAATTAACAAAAACAGTGGAATCGTTATGTTCGTACAAAATAATTGTGACATATTGTGCGAGGAAGAAATTAATGTGAATGGAACAAACTGCCTACATGTACAAATGAAGTGTTATAACAAAAAAAATTGATATTATCTCTCTATACAGAACGCACTCGTCTACTGTATGTTTGTTTATAGAAGAATTAAGACATGTGTTATTAAACTACAGAAACGCGAATACAATAGTTTTAGGTGACATTAATTTAAATATATCGCACGATTATACATCGAACGATAAAGATAATTACTTAAATATGATGGCGGAATTGAATTATGTGTCGTGTATTAACTCTTACACCAGAAACGTCAATGGGCAACGTCCATCATGCATTGATCACATTTTCACAAATATCAAGGATATAAATAATTTAAACTCGGGAATTATAAAAACCTCAATTACCGACCATTACATGACTTTGCTACACTACAATTCAATAATACCTCAGGCGATAAACCAACATTGCGGACAAACTGCTAATAATAAGAAAGAAATATCTATTGTTAATATCGAATCTTTGAAAAATAAATTGTCATCTGAATTATGGTTAGATATTCTCCGAAGTGAAAACGTCAACGAGTGCTGTAAAATATTTGAAAATAGATTAACGAACTTTATAAGTGATTCAAAAAAAATTATTCCAAAAGGAAATACAGCAAAATTTCGTAAAATCAAACCGTGGATAACACATGGGCTTGTTGTGTCCATAAGACACAAAGAATGGCTTTATAAAGAAACAAAAAAAAACCACTAGACATTAAATTAAATGTTCATTTTAGAGAATACAAAAATAAATTAACCACGCTCATAAAAAACACGAAAGAAATTTATTATAAAAACAAACTTGATAATTCTGAAAATGACAGTAAGAAAGTTTGGAATACAATCAATGAAATCATGGAAAATAAACAAAAAACCAAAAGTAATACTATTAAGAGTGTAATACAAAACAATAACATAATTAACTGTATTGAAGAACCTAAAAAAGGAGCAAACGCTTTTAATGATTTCTTTGCAAATATAGGAAAGAGTCTAGCAGAAAAAATTACCGTGAAAAAAATAAATAATATGTATATTGAAAATATTCCGAATATAGAAACTAAACTTGAACTCTTCGAACCAACCAATCCGTCTGAAATTGTACAAATTATATCAAAAATGCGAGGTGGTTCTGCTCCGGGATTTGACGGTCTCACCGTAAAAACACTAAAAATCATTAAAAATTATGTTTCTACACCAATCTCTCATATTATAAACAATAGCTTTAAGACAGGAGTTTTCCCGAGCACGAATAAGAAAACCATAATCTCTCCAATATTTAAGTCCGGTAGCCCGGAGGACATTTCTAATTATAGACCCATTTCACTCTTATCTAATATATCGAAAATTTTTGAAAAAATTGCTAAAAAAAGACTAACTGCATTCTTAAATAAAAACAAAATTATAAATGAAAATCAATTCGGTTTCACAGAGGGAAAAAGTACCCAAGATGCCATTGCAAAAATTTCATCTAGTATTCAGAGTACCCTGGACAAATCAAATAAATGTATAGGAATTTTTATTGACTTAAAGAAAGCATTTGACAGTATTTCCCATGAAAAACTTATATTAAAATTAAAAGAAAATGGCATTGACCACTTAGCCCTTAAATGGATAGAAAGCTACTTAACAGAGAGACCTCAAATTGTAAAATTAAACCAAACTTTTAGTACACCACTAACAAGTACATTTGGCATTCCTCAAGGCACGGTCCTCGGACCATTACTATTTTTAATGTATGTAAATGACATTTTCCAACAGAAAATCAAAGGTGAATTAATCTCTTATGCTGATGATACTGTTTTATTAATAAAAGGTCAAACATGGGAACTAGTTAACAAACTTGCAAATGAATGTATTAATATCTTAAAATCATGGTTTGATAATAACCTACTCCCACTTAATGCTAAAAAAACAACATATGTATTATTTTCACTACAAAAAATACCTAAAGACAAAGTAAATATCATAATCCATGATGAAAATTGTGACAATGTCAACTGTAAACTACTTAATCCTATGTGTACTGTAATCAACTCTTCTTCTGAAATTAAATATCTTGGTGTGATCATCGATGAAAATCTGAAATGGAAAAGCCATATTATAGAGTTAGTAAAGAGAATAAGGAAATGTATATATATATTTGTTAGGTTAAGAAATATTTTAAATGTGAAAATAGTAAAAAATATATATTATGCTCTTGTCCACTCCCTGCTTATTTACGGAATCATAGGTTGGGGAGGATCTTATAAAAACAACCTAAACTCAGTAAAAGTCTCGCAAAAAATTATTATAAAAGTAATACTTAAAAAAAACTCTACTTTCCCAACAAAATTGCTTTTTAAATTGTTTGCAGTACCAAATATTGATGATATATTTAAGCAAACTTCCATTATAAAAATGTGTAAAGAAAAAAATAACAAAGAATATCAAGAATTTTACAAACTCATGAGAAATGGAAATCAATTTATTACGCCAATCTTTAAAACAACTCAAATGCAAAACCATTATATTTACCAAGCCATAAAAAACTACAATAATCTCCCTTCCGAATTGCGCTGTATTACGAACCAACAAGAACAAATAAATAAAATCAAACTTTTTTTCCAAAAAAACTTATATTAAACAAAAATAAAAATATATATATATATTATTATTAAAATATATATTATTATTATTATATCACATTATGAATTATGAATCTAAGTAAGAATCGTGGCTCCCTTATCAGGCACAAGAGCTCCTCTTTTCTGATAAGGTATACATGACCAATTATGAACCTTAATATTATATTTTGCAAAATATGTATTTATTAATGTAACCCATATGATGTATATTAAAATAATAAAAAAAAAAAAAAAAAAAAAGAGTAAATGCGGGTAACTCCATTAATGGAGGACTGAACGCAGTTGGCGCTAACAAAAAATTGTCCAAAGAAGCGAAGTTAGCAGTCCGCAATGGAGTGCTGGTACCTACCCTGATGTATGGAAGTGAGGCATGGAACTGGCAAAGAAAGGATGAAAGTAGATTGAATGCTGTTGAAATGAGATCCCTGAGGCGTATGTGTTGTAAAACCATGTATGATCGTGTGAGGAATGTGGATATCCGCAAAGAGTGCAAGGTTGATGTAAGCGTAATGAGTAAGATCAAGAAAGGGACGCTTAGATGGTTTGGGCATGTAGAGCGAATGAGCGAAGAAAGGAGTGTAAGGAGAATATACGATGCAAATGTGAATGGTAGCAGAAGTCGGGGCCGCCCGAGGAAGACATGGCACGACCAAGTGAATCAGATACTTGAGTCGGGCCATGTCAAGAGTCAGAACAATAGAAGAGTATGTATGAGACGATGTATGAATGTGAATGAGGCAAGGAATGTGTGCCAAGACCGAGTTGTTTGGCGGTCCGTCCTCTCTGCCTACCCCTGCGGCGAAACGGCGTGATGGTTAGTTAGTTAGTTAGTTAGTTTCAAAAAATGTTCGTCAAAAAGTCGTATGGTTAGCTGTTTCTTTTTAATATATTGGCTCCACAGAGGAGCCATTTTCCTAAGAGCTTCTGTGTGGAGAGAATTTTTAGATAAAAGAAGGAGAAGAAGTTCTTGGAAGGAAAAAGGGATGAGGGGTGGGTAGGAATCTGGCGGCCAATGTGTCCAAGAGTGAGATAAACCCATCCCTTTCACTGCGGTGTCAGGCGATGGGTTTATATGAGTCGATAACAAAACAAGTATAAATTTTTATAGAGTCATTCAGATCCAGGGTAAGTTTCTTTGCCACTTCAAAACTCCATGAAAAAAATATCGTGGTTGAGAACTGAATTAAAACTTCCCTTTCCTTAGAAACTTCAAAAGAAATAACACCCTAACATAATAAAAATAAAGAACCGTATCGTATTAATTCTCCTCCTGACCCAGTTAAAAGCAAGAAAAAATATATTGGGCATAAGATGGCTGAGACCAGCTGTAAACACGCACGGACGTAATTACTTAATAATATTATAGCCGAATTTTTATATTATTTTTATTCCTTATAAACTGGCACAGGTCGATGCGTGATCGAAATTTAAACGGTACCCGGCGGTCAAGCGACCCTCATAAAATAATCGAATAACGTTGCTCGAGTTTTATTTTTACCGATTTTTGCAAAGGTAGAGGTGACTGGGATGGTTCGTTGCTTGGGTTTGTATTATAATAAAATGTTTAAAATATAATATAAAAATACTGTAATACGTTGTATTTCAGAAGGTTTATATGCTTGATGCGGATATACAAAAACAAATACACACGCCTTCAACAAATGGGAAATAGGAGTAAGTACATATTATCGTAAATTCGTGTGAATAACGGTGAAACATGTAGATTTAGTACAAATGTATTATAATAAAAATAAAAGACTTTAGAAACCAGGGCAAGGCACGGGTCCTGAGTTCGAGTCCCAAATGTGACCGTATCTTTATCTGATTTTTCTGTTTGAGATTTTCGTTTAAGAATCGCTAATATTGTCTTCAATAATTAAATATAACAATTTGAGGTTTTACTCACTAATTTATTCTAAAAAATAAATGTTCCATTTTATATCCTGTACAAACCTATTCTAAAAGAACTGTAATAATATTACCTAAATACTAATATTTGGACTTCACAACAGTGATACAAAACACACGGAAAGCTGAAAGACTTTTATCTTCCTCAACATTTACGCGGAGTTCATTGAACATTTTAAAACCTTTATAATAAAAATTGTTTTGTTTTGCCGATAAATTTGTCTTATGAAGCCTAACATCGTTGCTGCTTCTCGTAGGATAGCCATGGACTGTACTATTAGTACTAACATTTTTAAACATGTAATCTGTTTATTTTTATTTATTATATATACATACTAGGGTATTATATACTCAACGTTGCCACATCCTTAGAAGATTGAGTTGGCGTTGCATTGTTTTATCCTAGTATATCTGCTACAGCACAATATAGACCTCATGCCTCTGTTCTGAATTATTTACATCACCATATATATAATATTTAATATGCGAGTACCTCTACCTATGATGTTAGCTGTTAGCTTATGCGAGTACCTACCTATGTTGATAGCTGTTAGTTTATGCAAGTACCTACCTATGTTGTTAGCTATTCGCTTATGCGAGTACCAACCTATATTGTTAGATGTTCGCTTATGTGAGTACCTACCTATTTTGATAGCTGTTAGTTTATGCAAGTACCTACCTATGTTGTTAGCTGTTCGCTTATGCGAGTACCTACCTATATTGTTAGATGTTTGCTTATGCGAGTACCTACCTATGTTGATAGCTGTTAGTTTATGCAAGTACCTACCTATGTTGTTAGCTATTCGCTTATGCGAGTACCAACCTATATTGTTAGATGTTCGCTTATGTGAGTACCTACCTATGTTGTTAGCTGTTAGTTTATGCAAGTACCTACCTATGTTGTTAGCTGTTCGCTTATGCGAGTACCTACCTATATTGTTAGATGTTTGCTTATGCGAGTACCTACCTATGTTGATAGCTGTTAGTTTATGCAAGTACCTACCTATTTTGTTAGCTGTTCGCTTATGCGAGTACCTACCTATATTGTTAGATGTTCGCTTATGCGAGTACCTACCTATGTTGTTAGCGGTTAGCTTATGCGAGCACCTACTTATGTTTATAGCTTATAAGCTGCATGATATGCTATTGTACACGTCACAAGTAATATTTTTCTTTTTTTTTAAAGAAACTGTTTGGGTTACGATGAATTATTGTGTCAATAGTGTTTAAAGTTTAAGAATTTTTTTATTTTCATAGTTAACTTATTTTTACAAAATACACATTTTCCTTCGCCAATCGATACATTTTTCAGAATGTCGTTGGTATAAATATTTTCAGAACCGCAGACTATTTGAATATTTGATAAAACTCTCTGTTGGGAATAAGTTAAATGCAAATAATGGAATGAAAAAATAAGTCTGAGATTGCAGTTGAAACATTAAATAGGTAGTTTCAATTAAGGGTCTTACCTTCATGTTTCTCTGGAAAATGAAACTTCTTGATGAAGTATTAATGATGTCGAAGGACGAACTTAAAATGTGCACCGTAAATCTGAAAAAATATAAAATAATATCTGTGTAAATTTTTAGATAAAAGACTTACACTTTGTTTATGAAAAATTGTAACAATTACACTAAGCCTCCTCTTTTTATTAATAAAAAAATAAAGGCAGGTCATATTACCGGAAAAATAAAAAAGTAATATATTTTAAATATTTATCTTGGTACACCAAGTATTGCAAAAATGATCTATTCAATTGCTCGTGGAATAATTGGTTGGACGAGTGTTGGGAATATAAGAAGGGGAAAGGGATAGATAAGACGTCCCTATGTTTAGGGAATATTAAACTTTTTATATCAATAAACGCTAAATCTAAATATGTAAGTCTTAATATCAATAATTGTAGATAGAGTTTAAAAAAACGTCATTTTATAACGAATAAAATACCTTCACATGAAGACACTCCGTTGATTGGAATGACTGAATCTACTGATTTTTGATATCTTAACCAGTCTACGTGAGTAATGTATCTATAGTCGCGATGTATTTTTCTTTCGTAGCAATGCAGGTTTTTAAGCACGGGTAAATTGTTCATCAGGTGCGGTCATTGATGTATTTTTACGCTTTGAATCAATACGATAACATTAGTAACTAGATGTTAACATTTTACCAAGACAGAGTTCTTCAATGTTAAAAGCGGGTAAAACGTTCATAGATTTGGTGCAATTTTGGGAGATATTATAACTAACAAAAACATTAAAAATATACTCGTATTTAAGTTACAAATTATTATTTTTTTTTAAATGGGCTAAATTTTTTAAAAAAGTTTTTGCTTCTGCTTTGTTATTTAAGTATGGCTTTAAATCTATATAATGTACCTAGTGACATATCCACGAGTATTTCGTTCCCACTGACAACCTTTTGTAAATTAATATAACCAGCAAAAGGCTAAGGGTTAATAAAAAGGAACTTTCCCCGGTATTAATATATTTCACCGCTGAACCAAACTGGCAATTTAGCTGGGACATAAATTGCCTTTTAATTGAATTAACTCCTAATACTTTAGACAAATAATACGACAAGCGAGCTATATAAGTACACAATAGTAATTATTCTCTTTTATCATAACTGGAGACTGCCATCTACCACGTTTGGTTGGTCCTTTAGTTAAGTAGAAGGGACGATGACAGGGTCGCAGCAAGGGAAATTTCCGCCCCCACTAGAGTGATTTTTTGGAATACTTTGCCATTTTGCAAAAAAGTTTTGAGAGACCGCTTGTCATAACCTAAAAATATGCGATAAACGGCGAAACCGGTAGATTTATTGGCTTTAAGCCGCAAGAAGCAGTTTTATGTTTTTGTATTAATATTTTGAGTAATGGTATTAATCAAATGATATGGTAAATTAATATATACATACTCTTAAAAAGTTATATGATCCTGGAGTAAAAATAAAACATTTATTTATTAATTAACGCCTTTTTTCGGGGCTTTTACAAAAGAATATTTAGAAATATGTATTATTTATTGTACATAACTGAATTGCTTCATTAACAACATTATGTATTTCTTTAAAGATAAATTGAATATGTCCAATGCCTTGGTATAATTTTTTCCCTCTATTAGTATTCTGGTCAAAGGGGAATACATATGGTAGTTAGTCCCACAATTTCTGCGCTGAAATAAATCGTGGAATCCAAAAACTTATCAATTCTAGAAATATCAGACTATCAACTAAATCATTTAGAATTTTATTTAGAAATATCAAGTCCGTGAAAATTTATCAGTCTCATAATTTGAGCACATTCAAATAATTTCACAGATTGTTGAAGTTCAACATAATTGCTGGAATACCCATTTTAAAATTTATAAAACGTATGAATTTGTTTTGTATTCTTTCAACAGCTTGTACATGTATATTATAATGTGGGCTCCAGACAGGAGAATTGTACTCAAGTTGACTTCTTACATGGGCAATATATAACAATTAAATACACTTTATATTGTTATAATCTCTGGTGAGCCTAATTATAAATCCCAACATTTTTAATCCCTTATTAGAGATTTCTGTTATGTGGTTAACAAATGAAAGATCTGATAGAAAAGTGATGCCTACGTATATTTGGTTACATCCATATGAGAACAAATTATCACTAACATTCGTGATATTTAATTAAATTTATTGTTTTCTCTTTTCATTTGTAGTACCTATCAACTCCATTTTTATATTAATATTTTTATTATTATTTATTCAATTTGAAAGACGCGGTGTCTTTTTAAAAACAAGTTTGGTTGTGTAATTACTATTACACAATGTTTGAGCTGTTTTGCCTTCCAAACGCGAGTCAAACTGTTGTGAAATGAAAATATTTCGACAGATTTTCCTTACTTATTTCCGAGTAATTTGTTGGTAAATATCAATATTTAACCCTGTAAAGTTTTCATAGAGATGTGTAATATTATCGTCATGTTTAAATTTGAATTAAGGTCAGAAAAGGAAGAAACTGGGGTTTTTGTACTAACTTGTTTTACGAATTAGCTTAAGCATTTCTGGGAGTGACGAACGAATCCGTTTTTGAATTAGTATTTCGATGGTTTTTTAAAAATTATTTTTGACTTCTCTGAGAGATTTAGTTTACGGTCTATATTTGGCACACATAACGAAGTTTATCATTATCAAAATATGGTGATGATCTGGCTTGTTTCCCTATGAAAAAAAATGGTTGATTATTAAATTCACTATGCAGGAGAAGTAACAACTTATAATCCAGCCACCAAATACATAAAAACAGAAGACTCACCAGAAATATCACTCGCATTGAGTTTAGCTCCTTAATCTTCAAATTCGGCAGCGGACTGGTGATCGGCACAATAATATTTGCATTCGCAGTATGAAATTATAATCTTTCACCACCAGCTCTCAAGAGTGTGGAATTTAGAATAATAAAAGAATCAACACATTGTAATTCTAAAGTACTGTCACATTATTGTGACAAAAAATATTTTAATCCATTTAGTCTTAAATCGACCTCTTTTGACAAACGATATAATTCGGATGAATCCATCTGATTAATGCAAAGATGACTGTAATTCATTATCACTCACCTGCAAAGCAAAATCTATACAAAACTGACCAGAGATGTCTCTTCTGTAAACTATTTTTAATTTTTAATTTTAAAATTTTATTTCAAACTAATTTTAAGTCGACTGCTTCTCCAAAATAAGTGATTTTAATCTAGGATACGTTTTCAAATTATGACATTATTTTATTTTATTTTACGACAGCACGTATAAGTTTTAAATCTGATGTTAAATGACCGGACAGTTGCATTCATCACTGGAGATTATAAGGAGAAGGTAGTTTTTAAAAGATATTATTATTTCTGTGGAAAACAATGTCAGAGACACAATTTTTGAGAAATATTTAGATGTTTACCGACGATTCCGAATACCCAAATTTATGGTTTATTTTATTATTAACCGCTAGGAAAATGAATTAACGTTATCTTAGTTTATTTTTTAAATAAAATGTTTTCATTTAAATTAACAATTTTGTTAGTATTTTTTTACATTAACACCCCACACAGGAGGCCCTGAGGAAAATATTTTTTCTTAGGGCCTATGTCATCTTTGGAGATGCTGTGGGAGGGAAGGGAGTGAAAGGAAAAGAAGTTCTGGAAATAAAAAAAGAGGTATGAGGGGTAGGTAGGAATCTAGGGATCAGTGTCCAAGAGTGCCGAATAAATATATCCCTCCCACTGCGACGTAAGGAGATAGGTTGAGATAATAGTTGGAGATGTTAAAGGGCCTCTAAACCAGACTCTCCCGATCTGGTACGCCACGCAGCTGGTGGGCAGGCTCATCCTGAACACACCTCACCCGATGAACTCGACAACCCTGCTAAATCACCAAACGTAGCGAGCCATTTGGGATGACCTTGGCAGAGGTGTTGGTTATCCAATAAATGGTACCCGGGGCGGCTGTACTCAAACCCGCCTCCCAATATAATGATAATATAAGTAATTTCAAAAAGTTAATGTTAAAGTGGCCACCACCTTTTGTGTGCGTGGCATACTTATACTTAGCGCACAAAAATGCGACCCTGTGCTGGTCACTAAGTAGGCCGTACATAATTCAACGGCTTGAAGTATCGCTAGGATTAACCTTATTCATGTCAAGTTAATTATGGGCCTTAATATCTTTAAAGGGAGGGTGAGTTTCCAGGCGCCCTTCGAGTGGCGGGAATGTAATTTTTTTTTCTTCTTCTATGTTATCATTTATCTTTCTTATGCCTTAAACTTTGACGGCCATCACAGCAATGATAAAATCTTTAGCTTAGGGTTTAGAGGTCACATGTGTGTGTTAAGATCGAGCATAAGTTCATAGGTTCCGTCCACATAATTCACATGTTTGTGTTGACATCTAGCGTAAATTCATAGGTTCCATTTGCATGATTCACATGTGTGTGTTGAGATCTAACCTAAGTTCATAAGTTGTGTTGGAATGATTCATATGTGTGTGTTAAGATGTATCACAAGTTCGTAGGTTTCATCCACAAATAAAGTGTACGGGCTTTCCCACCAATGTTCTAGTATTTATTAACTAATTATGTATTACAGATTTATTCAATTCTAATAAATCACAACACACATGACATAAATTACATAACATATGATAAATAAAATTATAAATTTATCGTTTATATGTATATATTGCTTGCCTAAAATAACTCTTTTCTTCAAGGCCGATGACGAAAATGTCATGAGACCTAGAGATTTCATTTAGCAGCACTGTACCTTTGGCATGATGTGCTGGGCCAAAACGTCCGTTCTGCCATGTAAATTATATGGCAAGTCGAGATATCGACCCTGGCGGTAATTGATCGTTACGAACGTATTACTAAACTTTCAAATTTTTTTAGAGGGATCCCTAAACATGTCTCTACAAAACATGACCATTAAAATGTTTTATGTGAATCGGTTAGAAAATTTTATACAACGTTTTTATACTATAAAAATAGCGGTAAGCACCAGTTTTATTTTTTCAGACGATGAATCAGTTACTTATCGAGGGATTCCTTTAGAAACATTTTAGATTTAAGTACTACGTTCATCAAAAATAAATAAAATAAACCCCACAAAAAGATCGATTTTATAGTCCTGCTAGGGCAAAATCGACCGTAGGTGCGTCCATTACGCCGGGCCGCGTGCCAAATATTCATTATCAATGTCGTTAAGACTCCCACTTTATTTTAGAGATTTGACAGGGAAAATTCAACCGCAGGTCGTTCCAATACTCCAGCGCCGCGCGTCGCATATTTTTGTACACGGCCGCTTCACTTACGTCGTTAAGATTCTGGCTTTATTTAGGGGTATTGTCTCATCTTAACATGCAATTGAGAGTAAGCGCTCAATAACGGAGGTCGATAAAGAATTAATGTATACATACGCAATAATATTCGCTTTCAAATAAATGCATGTTTTGCTCAATCTACATGTATAATATACATACGCTACAAACCTTACAGTAGGTAATCAGGCTAGCCGTCAGGCTAATTTTGGGAACAAACAGCTATTATCCGTTGATTCAATAGATTCGTTTTTTGGAAGAGCAATATAAATCATTGAATCTCCCTTACTGCTATGGTGAACAATATGATTTAAACGGTGTTAAAAAGAAAAAAAAACACCTCATTTTATATTCAAATCTATAAATTTACCACAAAAATGTACACCCCTATAAAACCGAATGTCCGACCGCAAATTCAGAAAAACATGTTAATTATTTTCTTTTAAAATTACAAAAATTGAGGAATCAGTAATAATTATAATACATTTCTCTAATAGAAATCTCTAAGATTAGCCATTTTTAAAACTTTTTCACTTGTCATTCAAAATTCTAACAATAATATTTTTAAAGTGTTTTTCATCACCTTTCACAAACTTTAGAAATAATTCATTTATTTAGATTTTATTGCATAGTAGAAATAGTAACAAATTTTCAGACTTTAACTTTAATGGTTAATATGCCAGAGTCCTGAGGGATTGATAACCATTAAGTGATTCACATAAATTTATAAAACAATACCTCTGTTACACCCAAGCAAACACGACCACAAACAGCTAGAAAGGTCCAATTAGATTAAATATAGTTTACAGACTAGAACAACAAGTAGTAACTCCCAGCGTAGTCTATATCTTGGGGTACAAAGTCCGTGCGACGTGTGACTGGACTCCTAATATCTTGGTAGAGTATTGACTCGTGTTTGAGTTACCGAGAAGTCGACCAATCATACGATGAGGCAGGGTATGTTACAGAGAATAAAACGTAATACTAATCTATATTATTTGGTTGGGTTAAATGAATGTGGTGCTAAAAGAAAGTACATAAGGCTGGAAATAGTTCCACGCATACGTCGATCACTTGCGGTGAAATGTAGGTGAATGAATTAATGAAGAACTGTAGTGCCACGCGGTTTGCTGGGCGCTGCGTACGAGGATCATCGGTCCAGCTTGTCGTACGCGTGGCATTATTTCCAGCTGATAGTTTGATGGTATTCATTATTCTATTTGCCTATCGAAAGTAACTGCGTGTATGTTTTAAGGCGATGCACTACGTAGTAATGCAAAATCATGTGTTTTTGGTTTGAAAATTTGGTCGCATGGAAATTTTTCCGATGCTTTAATTAAATACTGCGAGTAGAATACATCTTGGCCTTTGAAATAATCGAGTATATTTTAGACAAGTCTTTTTATAAGCCCAAAAAAAATAATGTATAAGGCCTATAAAAACTGCTTTAAACTTCAAAATCTCCTACTTATGAACCCATTTTCGTTTACGATCTTATTGTATAATGTGGCAAATTAAGTTATTTATAAAATGATTGGATAAAATTTAAATATTTATGCCTGAACATCCACAAAATTAAATAAAAGGCACTTTTTGGCCATGTTTTTTTCAACTGGCGGATGGTGTTAAGCGGGAATTTAAACCTTATCGCCATCTACGTAAGGGGTGTTATTGATAACGGCTCAATTTAAAATATTACACGACGTAGTGCAGCGCCTTAAAGGTTGTATCTTTACATCCTTTACAAAAATTTTCAGTAACAACTGAAAAAAATTATATAATATTTATCATACAATAATGGTTGCTTATCAGTTGTGTGAAATTTAAAACATGTTTATTAGTTAGGTCCTTATGACTTGGAGATATTTTTTTTCTTATTTAAATTAACAATTGATATCCTTCACATCCTTTTGATTTTCGATTTTATAATCTGTGAATTAGTAATACAAAGTCATGTTTTGAAAATTAATGTCATTATTAATTTCCGTATTTCTTAAATTAATATGTAATATTTAAATTAAGTGATATGATTTTTAAATCATTATAATTTGTAAAATTAAACCGTATTGTTTTATAAATGCACATTTTAAACATAATATCTAAAGTAACATGCAAATTTTTTATTCACATAAAATAATATCTAGGTCTACTTTACATTTAAGTTGCACGTTTTAGGGTTGAAAATACTCTCCATATTACCCTGGTCATCATTCAAAATCAAAACGCAATTTGAAATGGCTTAACCTATATTTGGTAACCAATAATTAAGTAACTAAATTGTCAAATATGTTTCAACCTTACTCCCCGCCTCTACTTCCACTCCCCCTTCCTTTAGTTTTACAACAAACACTAATTATTGTAGATAACTTAGTCTATCTGGCTCCGAACGGTTGAACTATTGAGCGGTATATTCATAAAAAATGATAAAACGAATCACATATTATAGAATTAGGCTGTTACTAACTAGATTCTTACATGCCCGTTCAATGTCGGTAAAAGTATCTAAATGCCCATAAGTCGTTGATGATTAAAAAAATAAAATCTCTCGATCACGGATTTCCGTAAATAATAAATGCAGTAAAGGTAACATCAAAAATAGATATCTTATAAACAATAAGGCTCTACCCCTGTAGTATGTTGACTGAATGCCCCTTGTAGCAGCGAGGAAGCGAGAGTAGTTCAAAGTTAAAAGTGCACTTAGCCCATATCCAGACCGGAAGACGCGACTTCCTGAAAATGGATTTCAGATGTCAGAATGAAGGGGTGGGTGGGCGGGGGGGTTTCGAAGCCTGGGCGCAGAGTATCATCTTTTGTGAGGTTCCAGGTTTGTATTGTTTTATTTTGAATCTATTGATTCTACCTTATTTTCGAGACGAAGATCCGAAAGGAATTCCATTAATGGAGGACTGAATGTTGTAGTCACTAATAAATAGGTATCCAAAGATGTGAAAATAGGGATCCATAATGTAGTGGTGATACCAACAGTGATGTATGTCACTGGAGCATGGGACTGAAGGAGGGAGGATAAAAGTAGACTGATTGCTGAAAAATCAGATGGTTTATATGTGATAAAATCACCAGCGTAACAAATGCACAAAGAAAAATTATTGTGTTAAAAATGCGACAGCATGCTCACTTCTCGATAAAATATTAGTCATTCAGAAAATATCGAGAATACGCGTTCTTGTCCTAATAAATATCATGATGGAATGCGACAATATCAGTATGTCAATATCAATATTAGTATTAGTATGAAAACGTGTTCCGGTGTCCTTATTTTTTGTTTTACCAAAATTAAATATAATATGCAATGAAACCAACAATCTTTATGTTATAACACTTTATTATGAAGTACACGTATCTCTTATTTTATTTTTATTTTTATTTTATATTATAGAAACAAACAGTACATGATTTACAGAGATAAAACAATATACAGGAATAAGATACTTCATGTTGGGTACCTATGACATGTTTCCTTGTAATGTCTGCTAAGTGGTATGTTTATTCCTTAATTACAAGGTGACGTGTGTAGTATACAGGCTGTGTGTGGCGTATTTAATGTATGTGTGAGTCTTTGTGTGTGTGTGTGTGTGACTGTATGTATGCACATTGAACAGTTTAAATTATTGACATGATGCCACGTTTGAATTTGGGCAGTGAATCCGAAAAAATGTCAATGTTAAAGTGAAGACAAATATTATTGTCATATCGAGTATGAAGAGCTCGGTTGATTGGCGAATTGGATGCTGCATTTGTTTTATTTTTTATTATTTAAATATGCTTAGGATTAAAACATATACACTTTATGTTATATTTTATTATTCTTTCTCTCCTCTTCTTTTCTTTCTTTTCTTCTCTTTTTTATCTTCAGTTAGTATGTCAATTTTAGTATGTATGTCTAGTTGGACAGACAAAACATTTTTCAAGTAATCCAAGATATTACAGTAAGTAAACTTTATTTGAATATAAAGAGACGGGGTGCCCAAGCAATCAGACAAAAAGATTTACTACATTTGAGATAAAACACGGTTTTTACTATTGCCGAGGCCAATGGGGAAATTCACAGATTC
This sequence comes from Hesperophylax magnus, assembly GCA_026573805.1. NCBI lineage: Eukaryota > Metazoa > Arthropoda > Insecta > Trichoptera > Limnephilidae > Hesperophylax > Hesperophylax magnus. Next base: position 2,313,539 of record JAIUSX010000081.1, read on the forward strand.
GTTTAATTAAAACTTTATGCCTGCGGATCGTAAAGGATTAAGTAAGATTTATATTCTTGTTTATGAAGCCAAGTAAGCCCCAGTCTGAAATGTCAATATGTTCCTTGATTCTGTTCTTTGCACGGCAAAAGTCATTTTTGCACCACAAATTTAATCAGAGTTTTTACTACTTGACGTCTAAATACGACGCCCATGTGTGTAATCGACAATACAAAGGCGTTTGCTGATATTTTTCAGACATATAAAGTTAATAGTCAGAAAAAAGAGTAAAAGTGAATAATGTCGAAAATCAAACATGCCACAAACGAAGGAGTCAATCAGTTGAGTCGTCGGATGCAAATAGTAGATAACAGAAGTTCGTGTAAAAGATACGATACGATACGATGTACGATATATAAATGTGCCAAGAAAGTATTAATTATTAATATTAATATATAAGCCCTGATGAAGCTTAAGATAAGCAAAACCTGGATGCCTATCATTTATTAATTCATTAAAAGTGTTGTATTATAAAGGGTGTTTTATTTAAATAAATTAAGAAATTTAAGTTTGGTTCGAAGCACTTTATTTTTTCTTGGCGAAATACGAGTATATACTTTTGCCTTGAGGAAGGAACGGTTGTTCCGAAACCGGTCAGGATTTATTAAAAAAAATAATATAACCACTCGAACGATCGCGCGTCAAAAAACTTTTTTCTCCGATTGCTCGCGGTTTTTTGGCGACGATTTTGAATATTTTCCGCCAACATTAAAAAAATCAAACCTCCGAATTTTAATACGGAAACATAAAACTGATTATAGTGCTATACAGCCAATGAATTCACCTATATTTTAATAATTATTCTATATTTTTAGAATTGATAGATAAATTATTAAAAAAATCTTAAACTTTATAAATGCGCGAAATTTGCGTTTTTGTGATTTGAAATTGCCGCCAGTGGCAGTTTTAAAAATCTTTATTGAATATTTTCTACGTTTTTATGTTCTCTATGGCCTGTTTGATAATCACAGATGCAAGAATGTAATAGAAAAATATTTTTTTGCATGTTAAGATCTCTTCAAAAGTTTGGTCAGAAAATAATTTTGTAAAATTTGAGTGCGTGACGCGTCAAAATTGAAATCACTGTATTATATTATATAATAAATTTACCACAAAAACTGGTATAACGTTAGGAAGATACATTAACTGTCTACAATTATTAATAAGCATAGTCGCCGTGTTGGCTTTATTTTATTCATTTGATGAATTATACAGAGAGCCTATTTCACGATGTCAAAATCATGGTGCTACTTTTTAAATAATTGTAAATTAGAACTGGAGATTTGTAACCATGTTTTTATATTACGTGCAAAACGAGGAAATAAGGCTTAAAGTGAGATATATATCATAGATATAAACATTGCCAATATTTCAGGGGGATACTTTGAAAGTTGATGAAATTCACCAATATTTGACCAAAAATCACTTCTGACAGCTACCTTAAGGTCAATCTACATAGGGTAAATCGGAATATGTAAAATGATGATAAATTTGTATATATATATCAAACCTTTGTATGACCGTAGAATTTCAAATAAAATCATAGTGATAATTTTATATCTAAACGCAAAGGTATCGAAAAAAAATGGGGGAGGGAAAATAATTGATGGAACCAATAATTGATTTATTTATTAAGCCCTAATATCCTTTAAAATCAATATTACAGTTGTATGGTTACAATGAAAGAGCAGTATATTGATTTAAACATTGTTTACACCTTTTGTCATAATAAAAATGTATTCAGTTTATTGGTTTATTCATAATTTAAGAAAATCAATACATAATAATATCATTGTGCCTCGCTATAGAGTGAGATTCTGAGTATCGCTCTGGTGAGGGACCACCATTCAGAATTGAACATTGCTTGAATTGGCTTAGTTATGTTCAGTGACTAGATCTGGAAAAGCATCTTTACAGAAAAATTGACAAAATATAATTAAGACATAAAAATAAAACGAGTTATTTAATGTGTACAATAAACAGGGAAAAATGAGAAAACCTGTGCATTTGTTAACATGCATATTTCAATGATCAGAATTGAAATATACATATTAAATGTCCACCGAACCTTATCATATAGAACCTTTGAGGACAACATAACATGAGACGTGAGTATGCGGAAAGAAATGATTATAAGTCCAGCCATCCAGGCCATCATAATTGATGTTCAAACAAATTTAATTAAATTTATAAATTAGAATTTCATAACTAAAAAACCAAAAAAGAAAAAAATGAAATAAAAAAAAACCCTCAGCAAATCTATATTGTAGTGTGATATGGCTTCATGCAATCATAGCATAATGCCACATCACACACATCACACTTTGTAAGGGTCCTTTTGAAAATGTTATTTATGTTGCACCAGGCACATTTCACCTTTTTCCCGCTACGGACCACGAAGTGGTTGCCTTTCAGGATAGGTCGCAGAGTCTTTCCTTCAGCTATTAGGCCAATGGTCCGCACAGTCGTGTCAATTTGACTACGACAGAACAGCAGAAGGAGTTCATCCGCAACCTCACTCCTGAAGTTTCGGTACAAAATGCGTTTATTTTCCTTGCGGAGCTTTGAGCCGTACAATATATACGCATTCTGCACCGAAACGCTTAGTAGTCTCCTGAAAAGCTTCTTGTACCAGACCAGGTTTCGCTGTCGTTCAATGGGGAAGCCTGACAAAAGCTGATCTTTTCGGTCAACCCCCCCCATTACCTTGTTATAGTCTAGTACGAGTTGAGGTTTGTAAGTCCAGGTACCAAACTTTTCAACTGCCCCGATTTCTGCCTTATGGTAGGTGGACAACATACTTACCAGGTTTTTGTCCAACCAAACCATTACATTGAGGTCCCCGCAGTTCGAGTATACAACCTCACCTTCCCTCAGTTTGGACCGGAGATGGGACTTAAATGCAGAGGGCACAAATTCTCGGTTTAACCGCAATGTGCCCATGCAGTCCATCCCATTTCTTTTGAGGCATCGTGCCAATAATGGACTATTATAAAAATTGTCCATTATTAATGTATACCCCTTGTTAAACAGAGGGCTGGCCAGGTCGTATACTATCTTTGCAGTGGCCCCAACTGGGCAGATATTGTGAGCACCCAAAAAGTTGGCCTGTGTCATGTCGTCCGTCATATCTTCCGTTATGTCTTCCGTCATATCTTCCTGGTCTGGATTTGTCGATTCAGCCTGTCTGGAAATGGTCTTCCCCGTATAAATTTGGAATTTCCAAAGATAGCCAGACTTGGACTCACAAAGCTCGTAAGACTTTATACCCGCACTGGCCGCTTTGGTTTTGATCATCTGGACGAATCCCAAACGGCCTTTATAGCAGAGTAAGGATTCATCCAGAGAGATGTCTTGCTCGGGCAGGTATAAAGTCTCAAACTTATTTGAGAGGTGGTCCAAGACGGGTTGAATCTTTTGTAACCTTCGCACAGATAATGGTGCATCAGAAGAAAGACTTTCATTGTTGGTGAAGTGAAGGAACTTTTTAATTAGAAGAAAACGATTATAATCCATGGCTCGGCTGAAATAAGGCATGGCGGTGAGTTTTTTTGAATAGAAGTAGTCTTTTTCAACAGGAAGGGGACTAATACCTTGATACATTAAAATTGCCAAGAATACATACATTTCCTCTTTATTCGTGGGAGCCCATTTATTGGTACGCGCATGACGCTTAAATTGTTTTTTCGCAATCCATTGATCTGCATACCTGTTGGTCTCTCTCGCGATCAGTTCAACGAAATCTGCATCAAAGATTTTAAGAAAGGCATCCACAGGTTTGCCCATTTCGTCGGTATTGAAAGTTGGTCCCGGCGTGCCTGTGAAAGTCTCCCTTATCCCAGTAAAACGTAAGATATCTTTAGACCAATCGAAAGAGTAACCTTCAGGCGGCAGAATCGAACGCATTGCCTCACTATCTACCTGGTCTTGTCTACTAAAGTCTATGGCCATAGCGGAGTTAGGTGAAACGTTGATAATATTATGATAAGGTATTGGTGGCATGCAGAAGGTATCCTCATCGCTCTCTTCGTGGTCGACGTCACTCGCTTCGTCATCCTCGTCGCTCGATCTGTCCATTTCTGAAACAACAGAAAACCCAAATTAATTTAATGTGTCTATATTACGATAACCCACTGCCTCTGGTACGGCTTATGACTCGCAATACGATGGTCGCGGGATCAAATCAAATAAATTATATTTGAATAATTAGTGTTATTTTCACACAAAATTCATTTAAAATAATATATATTATATTTGCGGCACGTTCCAGAGTGGAAGATACCCATAGTATCGCCCTGGTGTAAGACCCCATTCAGAATTGAAACGTTGCTTGAAATGGTTTTAGCCGTGTTTGGTGACCAGTTCTGAATAGCCAGGTACTTTTCCACCTCCCTCTTCCACACCTCCTTCCCCTCCCCGCTACCTTCAGCCTCACAACATACCCCGATTGAGGATGCCATAGTCTCACTGGCTCCAGATGAGGCTCTTGTGAGGTATTCATATAAAAAAATAAATAAAAAGTTAATCAAATACTTGAGGCGGGCTATGTCAGGAGTCAGAATAGCACAGTCAGGTAGGTATGGAATGAAGAAAAGAGTGTGTGTGCCAAGATCGAGTTGCATGGTGGTTCATCCTCTCTGCCTACCGAAATGGCGTGAAGGTAAGTTAGTTAGTTTTATAACTCACGGTTTCCAAGTACAGACTCTTCTAGTACAGCTGCCTCGTCCACGTTACTGCCCATGTCTGACTCTGAAATAAAAGAAAACACAAATTTACAGTAGAATTTGGATATAATGACTTTGCATTTAACGGTCTACTGTTTTAAGTGACGATAATGTAAACTCTAGTAAGGTTTCATAACTTTTAGTAGGAAAACGTATCCGTTTAAAGTGACCAACTACGTAAAGCGACCTATTTTAATGATAATTTGTCCGGTTACAAAACCCACCTACCAATACAGCCTCGCTTTTGACTAGGAAGCTCGACACAATGAGTCCCGTGAAGCGAAAGTGTTTTTTCAATTTAAGAAAAAAATGCTGTATTACACCGTTTAGAAGCCGGTGAATCAAATGTAATCCTCGCAAAGAAGTTCGGCATGTCTTATTTCTCACTCTGCAATACCCGTTACAGAAAAAAAAAGATGTGTAATGATGCATCCACGTCATAACAACAATACATTTTGTATGTTTGTTATGTGGAATTTTTAAGTACTATGCTTATTTCCTGCCAATATACCAACAGTGAAACTGTGCTAAAGATATCAATATAAAATATAGATAATTGATTTTATATTGAGCCCCTGGTATGACATTTTAAAAAATAAACTCACCGTTCCCAAACGCCGATAATTCTTGGTAGAATGGCACGTCCACCCACAGCTCGCTGTGATAGCGGGCCTCCGGAGAGAAGAGTTCCCCACTCCGCGATGTCCCAGGTAACGGCTCGGGAGATGCTGCACGGATAGGCATAATTGGTGCATTGGGAGCCGTTGATTGGATCTGTGCGGGAGTGGACATCCACGGTGGTGGTACGGGTCGTGGCAACGGTGAAGGCGTCCCTTGTGAAAAGGGACACGTTGTTCTCTCCGGAGATGGAATTCTGAAAACATTTACATAAATCATATAAATTGTTCTCATTCACGTGTGAAACAGTAAGTACAGTATGTAAATAAACAATAAAATTAGAACTCTGTAAAATATGCACTGAATGTGCCAAATGCACAGAGCGCTGATCTTACCAACTATCACTGTAAGAGTGGAACGCTGTCAGGAAAAAACAATAATATTGTATCAAGCATCTAAATACGATTGCTTACTTTTGTTTAGTTTTTCTTGGAGGTGCGGTAGGGAGCAAAATGCGCGCCGCCTGCTTCTTGAATTTTCGGCTTTCCAGCTCTAGCCGGAAGGAAGCAGGCAGGGCCCTAACAGCCTTTAGGGCCTTGACGCGATCCTCTCGCACCAGTAGCAAAGCAGGGTCGCTGTTTAAATAAATACAAATATATGATGAGTTCAACGGCCACAGCAAAGTACTTTCATAAAAAAACATTAAAAAATACTAACACTCCAGACGAGGCTGCAATTGCAGCTCTGCGTTGACGTCCACGTGCAGGTAGTCTGGCACCAGCTCGTACCCCACCTCTCCCTCTTCCTCTGCCTCCTCTTGCAGTCAGCACCACTCTATATATTTTAAATTGAAAACACTTAATGTAAGTACTTAAATGTTTAAATTTTGTTAAATATTGCACTAATATAAAATTTGAAAATAATTATTGGGTCGTGGAGTGCTCCCTTTCCCTGGACGACATTTGTTTCTGCACAAATTTGGTAAAAGTGAAGAAATTAATTAATTATACAACTAAATTACTAAATTTTTATTGTGTGACGAAGGCTTTACACCATTTTACATGTAAAAAAGAGTCAACTTTTTGACATATGACTTAAAATAATTGGTTAACAAATATCTGTATTAATAATGAACCAATTCAAATAAAACTTATATATATCTCTTTGTTTTGAATCACTGTGATGGAATATCTATATTTCAAATGCGCGAGTGCAGTATATAAGACATTATTGTAAATCAAAAACAGATGACGTCTTCAGTTGACGTATTCTTACACAAAAACTTCAACCAAAACAATATATTAGAAACAAACTAATTAAAAACGCATTTCAAAGATAGATAAGTCAATCACAATAACACAAATATATAATTATGCGTTAAAAACCCAATAAATTAATTACTTACGGCATTTTAGGAAGAGTCCAAAATTTCGTGAATGTTAAAAATTTATGGTTTTGTTTTTTGACAGGACGCCTTATAAAACCGCGAAAACTCGTTAAATATCACTTCAAAGACAACGGATAAGTTCATAGACAAAGAGAATATATTATCAGCTATTCGATAAAACAAGTAGCTGGCCAAGGAAGCGTTTTAAATAATTACAATAAATATTTTACGAATGGTAGAAAAATCGGTCCATTTTTGGACCGATATCAATCGCAGAAAAATAAAAGTGGTCGATTTTTCGACCGAAATCGTTCCAGTGGATAAAGTAGTTCAGTAGATAATCATAAAGTTTTGGCAACTTTCAAAAAGTGTGAGTTTTATTTAATTCATTTTAACCTATTTTGAATTTGGTAAATATACAAAAAAAAATGTTAACGCGCCTAATACGAGTACGTACATTTTATATTTTAAAAACTTTGTAGAAATTAGACAATAACGAAAAGTAAGCATTTCAGTTTTCGGAAATAGAAAATAATGCATTTTAAGAGTTATTTATTTAAAATTAAAGGTGGCGGCCATTTTTATTGATTTCAAGTTTTTATGGTTAGTTTTTCTTCTTTCATTTGAATAAAAATATGAACCAACGAGCCTAAAATAGGTTCTTAGGTTGTTTGTTTACCTTTGATTAAAAAAAATAATAAAACCAGTATAAAAAAAACTTTTAACTGTTATCGTGTCAAAACATTTTATGAAATAGCTAGTGAAGAGCATTATGTTATTTACAAAAATATTTTTTTAACACATTCATTGTTGTTAATTTTATATTTGATCTTTCAAATTTATGTTGCCTCTCTGGGATGTAGATATTTGTAGCCATGTGCTAACACGTACGCGTCCTCTGACAATAAAGTGCATAAATATACTTTCAACATGGCAATTATAGCCTCATACCTTTACGACAGTGGTGAGACTGGTTCGCGCAACCACACATGTTCAAGTGATTAGAGACCCGCACGTGTTCATATTGCAAACGTCACCTCCGGGAGGTTCGGGAATCATACTTTACAACTCTACAGTGACACGCGGATAAATATGTTCTAGTAGCGTGCTACGTTTTTTGAATACATCTATTTGATTAAAGAAGAATATAATACTAAAAAATCTAAATGAAACACGAAATAGAACAAGACACAAAAAATAACACAAGATAATGGTCACAACTAGGAACTATATATCACATTGACGGATATAACCTTAAATAATGAAGGAAAAGTTGTTCCAATAAAAATCGATCATCCATTTAGACTTTGGAAAAAGTAAAGAGGTATCCTATATAAATAAAAATCAGAAATGTTTATCTGAGACACTATATAGCTTACAAACCAATTCATTGGAAATTGGTGATCGTTTGAAATGTAGCTGCCAAAAATATTTCTTTTTCAAAAATATTTCGGATACAAATCATCCCCTATAATTGTAACTTCTGGATTACCACAGGGGTCAAATCTTGGCCCCCTGCTTTTTCTTATATTCATAAACGACATTGAAATAAACAATAATTGTTTACAGTTATTCTAATATCAACGGTATAAAATATGCCATATACTTCACGATATCCGAATGCAATGTTTATTTTAGATTTGTCCCAGCTATCTTATTCTTGTGTTATTATTAATCCGATTTCGATGTTTGTTTATCCTTTGGCTTCGTTGTTTATGAACATTTTAGATGTCTTTTGTCTTCACAATAAATTCGATGTTTTCCGGGTTTGTCTGTTTATTCTATTTGCCTTTGAAGTACGGTGTCTCTGTTATCATTTTTGACGATAGGTACCATTTCTTTCGCTGTTAATGTGAATTAATAAGGTTTATGAAATCCATTTTTTTTTTTTTTTTTTAACAACAGTAATGAATTCAAGCCAGCTTTTAGATCTATCTCTCCTGGTTTGCGGCATCAGATGTAATGATACGCCCTTTCTACTTCAAACTTTTTCCTTCTCTTCTTTCTACGATAAATTTTCTTTAAGTCCCATAGGTAACTTTTCCATAAGGCTTTGGTTATGTATATATCCGGGGTAGGAAGGTTCTCCCTGCCGTCTTTCAAGCCCTTGCCTCTCTCTTTATTACACACCCCTTCAAGTGTGTACATCCTAGTTTGTCTACGTGACGTACGACCTTGAACGTACTCATTTCACGTGACGGTTCAGTATAAAAAGGCTTCACCGAACGTTGTGTTGGTTTTTTGTTTCTCGGTTTAGAAACCTAGTTATCTATGTATGTGTGGTATCCCTCGGTTCTTTTGAGATAGAGTGAGTTGAATCCATTACCGCTGTGTTTTAAAATCATTTCATAAACCTTATCTTCTAAGTCGCCTGCTCCCCAACTAACTACGTGATTCTACCTGTCATATGGTTATGTGAGTATAATAAAGTGTTAGATTTTATGTGTGTGATAACATACGATAAATTTATGGTGTTAGTTGTCGGCGCCATCCATGTATATATTTTAGGAGGGGAAGGAGAGGAAATAAAATGAATTTGATCAAGCTAAGATTGACTCCTCCTCTTTACCAAACAAAACCGATGGATGATAATTTGAGCAAGGCGATCGATATCTGCGTGTCTGGATATCGCAACCGGCCGGGTCTCCCCTTGTTCCAAATCGGCAACCGTCACGCCAGAATAAAGAAAACCAGGTCTCATCACCAATTTCAGAATTGCCCCAATCTCATACACCTCCAGGAAAAACTACTTTACTGAGTGTAGAAGGGGAAAACCATGACATCCCTTGTCACGAATCTAGTCGCGAAAATGTGACACGTAAGGTCCTAAGTTACGTGCCACCTCTAGAAAACGTTGTAACTCCCTCGTCGTCGGGGATTTACATCCCTTTCTAGGTCAATAACATATATAACACACGACGATCTTGTCGACATTTAGCCCGCTTATTAACGATAGGTTGTGTGCCTACCCATTCAGCCAATTATCATGTGAGATATATGTAAGGTCTACTCGAAATGCCAAATTTAGGATGAGGACTGTCTGTTTTAATATTTGGTTCCAGTATTTATTTTATGAGGTTACTAGCACCCTCGTGTATTAGGTATGGGTAACTTCTATTGAATACCTATCCTCACAGGTAGGTATAAACGGATAATTGGTCTGATTTTTGCATTTAATTTAAAGAGGCTGCCTACCTCTCGAAAGGTACCTGTTGAGAGAAGTTGTTCGGATGGTAGTTTTATTTCGGAGATTACCATCTCCCTCTTTTGATCCTAGATTTGTTTTTGTGCATCCCAATTCGTAACTTAGAAAGTCAAACAATAGATGAAAAGTATTAAATTAGAAAGTCAAATAACAGAAGAAAAGTTTTCATTTTGTTCTGTCTGGTTGCATCCGATCGCTTTCAATTCGGGCGGTCATACGCTAGCAAAACTTCCCCTTTGACTGACTGTACCTGCGTCTTGTCCTATATATGAAAAGGTCATTGGTCCGTCTCCCACTCACAGCTGATTCACAACTCGCCTAGCACATTCATTTTAATGAGAACATTATTTGGGTTGCAGGCGTTGTAAACTCGGTTCCTGTACTTTGGTTGTACCCGTCCTTTAAAAAGGGTCCTCTGGAATTTAATAAATAATATAAAAACTCACCCTGTTAGTCACCTCCAAATCCTAGTGTGAAACTTACCTGGTTACACTATATAGCTAAATCAGTTTAATTTTCGATCTCCTCCCTATCGGCTTCTTTCATCATTTTAGCGAAACCCTTGCAATCTGTTAAATTTTGTTCCCCTCCCTACACCTTTAAAAGGGTAATTAAATAACTCTGTAGATAAAATTGTACCTCCCTAATTTAACCTAATCTCTGTCAGGATTCGAACCCGAGTTTTTTATGATTTGTTTGGGTTCCCTGGTTTACGGTCTCAATGTGGTCAACGTGTTAGAACACCACCTGAATCAAACACTTCCTGTCCTTAAATACGTTCAGTTTGTTTTAAACGCAATCATTATCGTTATTATTTCCATGTTTTTAAGACGAGTAATTTAGTTGGAACCGTATACACGTTTAATTTAACACATTTTATATTATAATCGCGATCGCACAACCCTTAGCGCCCCTGGGGTGATTTTTCACAAAACGGCGCTCTACAAATTATCCAATTATTATTATTATTATTATTATCACTGAGTCCAATCACTTTTTCACTTTAATTCAATATTCAGGAAAGCTTTCTAACACCGTCTGAATTCTCTAATTAACTGTAATACACAACACTTCTGATTTGTATCGATTTCCCGGAGCTGTCAACGTACACAAGTTCAAAACCCGACTGTCTACCCATTCTCTCCCTTCCCGTCGGAATGTGTTTCTTCAAGCCCCCCTGTCAATAAATCTTATCTGTTAGCCCAAACAAAATTTTTTTGGAGTACATTCATTTCGTTTATTTATGTGATTGTTCAAATCATCACAAGTTGTATCGGAATGTCGAAATTTTTTTCCTGACTCTTCAAAAGCCACGTTATCTAAGCGATTACCACCTTAATCTGATAATTAATTGTAAATTTAAACAATAATAATAATAACTTTTTCTTTCATAATGCTTTCTTTTGTATATTTTAAATAATAAAACTTTGAACATTATTTCTTCTTGTTTTTTATACCTTTTTGCATTTATTTTCTCGTAAATCCATCATTTTCAATTTGGATTGTGCTGTATTTACTTTGAAAACAGTTTTAACTACACCCTTTTTTATGTACCAATTGAGAAAATAAATAAAGCAAAATCTGGACAGCACTTAAAATGATGGGATTTATTCACAGAATTACTAAACCTTTCAAGGATCCTCAATCAATTCTAACCCTTTACTATGCCTTAATTTGAAGTAAACTTGAATATGGAAGCACTATTTGGAATCCAAATTATTGCAAGTATGAAAACATTATAGAATCGGTTCAAAAAAAATGCTTAGACTATTATCTTTCAAATGTGGACTACATGACCATTAGGGTGATTACAAAAAATCATTCTTGGAATTTTTTTGTGCTGACCCCCCTTAAGGCTGCCAATTGGCTGAAAAATGAGATTGGTGAAGTTTCAACTAAATTGGATAAGATAAACCCGTGCCTCATCAAGGTTGAAGTTTAACTTTCTATTGATTTTTTTTTTTATAAAATACCTAACAATATTGCAAGATTTAATTACATGTGCTGTCCAGATTTTGCTTTATTTATTTTCTCAATTGGTACATAAAAAAGGGTGTAGTTAAAACTGTTTTCAAAGTAAATACAGCACAATCCAAATTGAAAATGATGGATTTACGAGAAAATAAATGCAAAAAGGTATAAAAAACAAGAAGAAATAATGTTCAAAGTTTTATTATTTAAAATATACAAAAGAAAGCATTATGAAAGAAAAAGTTATTATTATTATTGTTTAAATTTACAATTAATTATCAGATTAAGGTGGTAATCGCTTAGATAACGTGGCTTTTGAAGAGTCAGGAAAAAAATTTCGACATTCCGATACAACTTGTGATGATTTGAACAATCACATAAATAAACGAAATGAATGTACTCCAAAAAAATTTTGTTTGGGCTAACAGATAAGATTTATTGACAGGGGGGCTTGAAGAAACACATTCCGACGGGAAGGGAGAGAATGGGTAGACAGTCGGGTTTTGAACTTGTGTACGTTGACAGCTCCGGGAAATCGATACAAATCAGAAGTGTTGTGTATTACAGTTAATTAGAGAATTCAGACGGTGTTAGAAAGCTTTCCTGAATATTGAATTAAAGTGAAAAAGTGATTGGACTCAGTGATAATAATAATAATAATAATAATTGGATAATTTGTAGAGCGCCGTTTTGTGAAAAATCACCCCAGGGGCGCTAAGGGTTGTGCGATCGCGATTATAATATAAAATGTGTTAAATTAAACGTGTATACGGTTCCAACTAAATTACTCGTCTTAAAAACATGGAAATAATAACGATAATGATTGCGTTTAAAACAAACTGAACGTATTTAAGGACAGGAAGTGTTTGATTCAGGTGGTGTTCTAACACGTTGACCACATTGAGACCGTAAACCAGGGAACCCAAACAAATCATAAAAAACTCGGGTTCGAATCCTGACAGAGATTAGGTTAAATTAGGGAGGTACAATTTTATCTACAGAGTTATTTAATTACCCTTTTAAAGGTGTAGGGAGGGGAACAAAATTTAACAGATTGCAAGGGTTTCGCTAAAATGATGAAAGAAGCCGATAGGGAGGAGATCGAAAATTAAACTGATTTAGCTATATAGTGTAACCAGGTAAGTTTCACACTAGGATTTGGAGGTGACTAACAGGGTGAGTTTTTATATTATTTATTAAATTCCAGAGGACCCTTTTTAAAGGACGGGTACAACCAAAGTACAGGAACCGAGTTTACAACGCCTGCAACCCAAATAATGTTCTCATTAAAATGAATGTGCTAGGCGAGTTGTGAATCAGCTGTGAGTGGGAGACGGACCAATGACCTTTTCATATATAGGACAAGACGCAGGTACAGTCAGTCAAAGGGGAAGTTTTGCTAGCGTATGACCGCCCGAATTGAAAGCGATCGGATGCAACCAGACAGAACAAAATGAAAACTTTTCTTCTGTTATTTGACTTTCTAATTTAATACTTTTCATCTATTGTTTGACTTTCTAAGTTACGAATTGGGATGCACAAAAACAAATCTAGGATCAAAAGAGGGAGATGGTAATCTCCGAAATAAAACTACCATCCGAACAACTTCTCTCAACAGGTACCTTTCGAGAGGTAGGCAGCCTCTTTAAATTAAATGCAAAAATCAGACCAATTATCCGTTTATACCTACCTGTGAGGATAGGTATTCAATAGAAGTTACCCATACCTAATACACGAGGGTGCTAGTAACCTCATAAAATAAATACTGGAACCAAATATTAAAACAGACAGTCCTCATCCTAAATTTGGCATTTCGAGTAGACCTTACATATATCTCACATGATAATTGGCTGAATGGGTAGGCACACAACCTATCGTTAATAAGCGGGCTAAATGTCGACAAGATCGTCGTGTGTTATATATGTTATTGACCTAGAAAGGGATGTAAATCCCCGACGACGAGGGAGTTACAACGTTTTCTAGAGGTGGCACGTAACTTAGGACCTTACGTGTCACATTTTCGCGACTAGATTCGTGACAAGGGATGTCATGGTTTTCCCCTTCTACACTCAGTAAAGTAGTTTTTCCTGGAGGTGTATGAGATTGGGGCAATTCTGAAATTGGTGATGAGACCTGGTTTTCTTTATTCTGGCGTGACGGTTGCCGATTTGGAACAAGGGGAGACCCGGCCGGTTGCGATATCCAGACACGCAGATATCGATCGCCTTGCTCAAATTATCATCCATCGGTTTTGTTTGGTAAAGAGGAGGAGTCAATCTTAGCTTGATCAAATTCATTTTATTTCCTCTCCTTCCCCTCTTAAAATATATACATGGATGGCGCCGACAACTAACACCATAAATTTATCGTATGTTTATCACACACATAAAATCTAACACTTTATTATACTCACATAACCATATGACAGGTAGAATCACGTAGTTAGTTGGGGAGCAGGCGACTTAGAAGATAAGGTTTATGAAATGATTTTAAAACACAGCGGTAATGGATTCAACTCACTCTATCTCAAAAGAACCGAGGGATACCACACATACATAGATAACTAGGTTTCTAAACCGAGAAACAAAAAACCAACACAACGTTCGGTGAAGCCTTTTTATACTGAACCGTCACGTGAAATGAGTACGTTCAAGGTCGTACGTCACGTAGACAAACTAGGATGTACACACTTGAAGGGGTGTGTAATAAAGAGAGAGGCAAGGGCTTGAAAGACGGCAGGGAGAACCTTCCTACCCCGGATATATACATAACCAAAGCCTTATGGAAAAGTTACCTATGGGACTTAAAGAAAATTTATCGTAGAAAGAAGAGAAGGAAAAAGTTTGAAGTAGAAAGGGCGTATCATTACATCTGATGCCGCAAACCAGGAGAGATAGATCTAAAAGCTGGCTTGAATTCATTACTGTTGTTAAAAAAAAAAAAAAAAAATGGATTTCATAAACCTTATTAATTCACATTAACAGCGAAAGAAATGTTACCTATCGTCAAAAATGATAACAGAGACACCGTACTTCAAAGGCAAATAGAATAAACAGACAAACCCGGAAAACATCGAATTTATTGTGAAGACAAAAGACATCTAAAATGTTCATAAACAACGAAGCCAAAGGATAAACAAACATCGAAATCGGATTAATAATAACACAAGAATAAGATAGCTGGGACAAATCTAAAATAAACATTGCATTCGGATATCGTGAAGTATATGGCATATTTTATACCGTTGATATTAGAATAACTGTAAATAATTATTGTTTATTTCAGATCTAAAAGGCAGAGAATGTTGAAGTCATAAATAAAAAGTCGGACAAAAAATATCGGATCACCGCCGAGGACACAAAATAAAAACAAATCAACATGAAAATAAATAACACTCGAACATAATACAAATAACGTATTGAGATGAAACAACACTGTTTAAGCAATTAACTCAGAGTTTAAAATTCGAAAATAAACAAGTGTGACATGACATATTGAATTTCTACCCATAGAGACACAAAACACTTGAAACAGCCGAGGGCGGAAAAAACTCACCATTAGAACAAGCCGATAATCACGGGAACCAAAATGTAAACAGATGGTAGGTTGCGAAGAAAAAACCGAAGATCAGGGGCGCTCAACATTTTGGAAGAATTAAAATAAAATTAAAAATAAAAATAAAAAATAAATACAGAGGTATTCGAGAAACGTAAATTACCTATAGTTATTTCTAATCCCATCGACTAACACGTGGAAGCGAGATTACCCGCTGGGCTTAGAACTAAAGGGAGGCTGTGATGATTTGAACAATCACATAAATAAACGAAATGAATGTACTCCAAAAAAATTTTGTTTGGGCTAACAGATAAGATTTATTGACAGGGGGGCTTGAAGAAACACATTCCGACGGGAAGGGAGAGAATGGGTAGACAGTCGGGTTTTGAACTTGTGTACGTTGACAGCTCCGGGAAATCGATACAAATCAGAAGTGTTGTGTATTACAGTTAATTAGAGAATTCAGACGGTGTTAGAAAGCTTTCCTGAATATTGAATTAAAGTGAAAAAGTGATTGGACTCAGTGATAATAATAATAATAATAATAATTGGATAATTTGTAGAGCGCCGTTTTGTGAAAAATCACCCCAGGGGCGCTAAGGGTTGTGCGATCGCGATTATAATATAAAATGTGTTAAATTAAACGTGTATACGGTTCCAACTAAATTACTCGTCTTAAAAACATGGAAATAATAACGATAATGATTGCGTTTAAAACAAACTGAACGTATTTAAGGACAGGAAGTGTTTGATTCAGGTGGTGTTCTAACACGTTGACCACATTGAGACCGTAAACCAGGGAACCCAAACAAATCATAAAAAACTCGGGTTCGAATCCTGACAGAGATTAGGTTAAATTAGGGAGGTACAATTTTATCTACAGAGTTATTTAATTACCCTTTTAAAGGTGTAGGGAGGGGAACAAAATTTAACAGATTGCAAGGGTTTCGCTAAAATGATGAAAGAAGCCGATAGGGAGGAGATCGAAAATTAAACTGATTTAGCTATATAGTGTAACCAGGTAAGTTTCACACTAGGATTTGGAGGTGACTAACAGGGTGAGTTTTTATATTATTTATTAAATTCCAGAGGACCCTTTTTAAAGGACGGGTACAACCAAAGTACAGGAACCGAGTTTACAACGCCTGCAACCCAAATAATGTTCTCATTAAAATGAATGTGCTAGGCGAGTTGTGAATCAGCTGTGAGTGGGAGACGGACCAATGACCTTTTCATATATAGGACAAGACGCAGGTACAGTCAGTCAAAGGGGAAGTTTTGCTAGCGTATGACCGCCCGAATTGAAAGCGATCGGATGCAACCAGACAGAACAAAATGAAAACTTTTCTTCTGTTATTTGACTTTCTAATTTAATACTTTTCATCTATTGTTTGACTTTCTAAGTTACGAATTGGGATGCACAAAAACAAATCTAGGATCAAAAGAGGGAGATGGTAATCTCCGAAATAAAACTACCATCCGAACAACTTCTCTCAACAGGTACCTTTCGAGAGGTAGGCAGCCTCTTTAAATTAAATGCAAAAATCAGACCAATTATCCGTTTATACCTACCTGTGAGGATAGGTATTCAATAGAAGTTACCCATACCTAATACACGAGGGTGCTAGTAACCTCATAAAATAAATACTGGAACCAAATATTAAAACAGACAGTCCTCATCCTAAATTTGGCATTTCGAGTAGACCTTACATATATCTCACATGATAATTGGCTGAATGGGTAGGCACACAACCTATCGTTAATAAGCGGGCTAAATGTCGACAAGATCGTCGTGTGTTATATATGTTATTGACCTAGAAAGGGATGTAAATCCCCGACGACGAGGGAGTTACAACGTTTTCTAGAGGTGGCACGTAACTTAGGACCTTACGTGTCACATTTTCGCGACTATATTCGTGACAAGGGATGTCATGGTTTTCCCCTTCTACACTCAGTAAAGTAGTTTTTCCTGGAGGTGTATGAGATTGGGGCAATTCTGAAATTGGTGATGAGACCTGGTTTTCTTTATTCTGGCGTGACGGTTGCCGATTTGGAACAAGGGGAGACCCGGCCGGTTGCGATATCCAGACACGCAGATATCGATCGCCTTGCTCAAATTATCATCCATCGGTTTTGTTTGGTAAAGAGGAGGAGTCAATCTTAGCTTGATCAAATTCATTTTATTTCCTCTCCTTCCCCTCTTAAAATATATACATGGATGGCGCCGACAACTAACACCATAAATTTATCGTATGTTTATCACACACATAAAATCTAACACTTTATTATACTCACATAACCATATGACAGGTAGAATCACGTAGTTAGTTGGGGAGCAGGCGACTTAGAAGATAAGGTTTATGAAATGATTTTAAAACACAGCGGTAATGGATTCAACTCACTCTATCTCAAAAGAACCGAGGGATACCACACATACATAGATAACTAGGTTTCTAAACCGAGAAACAAAAAACCAACACAACGTTCGGTGAAGCCTTTTTATACTGAACCGTCACGTGAAATGAGTACGTTCAAGGTCGTACGTCACGTAGACAAACTAGGATGTACACACTTGAAGGGGTGTGTAATAAAGAGAGAGGCAAGGGCTTGAAAGACGGCAGGGAGAACCTTCCTACCCCGGATATATACATAACCAAAGCCTTATGGAAAAGTTACCTATGGGACTTAAAGAAAATTTATCGTAGAAAGAAGAGAAGGAAAAAGTTTGAAGTAGAAAGGGCGTATCATTACAAACATGTAACAGAAACTGTCGCTGTTCTTCGTCTTTTGTCAAACGGGTATTGAAATCTTGGATTAATTTTACCCCTCTTTTAGCTGTGTTATTGACAACCTTGAAACCGTTCACTATTTTTTTTTTTGATTTTAAATAATGTGCATTTTCACACCATATATCAGGATTCGTATTTTAAAATTCTGTATCAATTTCAAATCTTTTGAAAAAATGAGTTTGATGAGAAACAAAAAAATCGATATCTCTGTCCAATAAATTATCCACTTGATGGAGACTGAGTTTTGCTTTCATGTTTGTTCTTCAATTGGAATTAATTGTAGACTTTTTACAGTCATGCTTGTTTTGACACTTTTTTCTAAATTTTCATCGAAGAAAGAAAATGCGACATGCTCAGAATTGAGGTACCACAGATGATTTATTATTTTAGACAGTGCCTTGTCTATAAGTTCTTCATCGATTTCTCTATATTTTACAAGAGATTTTAAAAATTGTAGGCCTTGGTTGAGGGCCAAAGTGGGTTTGGGGGCGTTAAACCACGCTTTTACATAAATTTTTATTAAAAATAAACAAATGTCAGTGATAGCTTTTTTTTCTAAATTTGTTAATGTAAATTGATCCCTGAAAAGACATATTTTGATACAATAAATGGCCTTTGCCATCCATCTAGCGTGATGAATGGCACCAGGAACTTTTAAAAAAGTACCTTTGGGGGAGTACGTCCTAACACAACTAACGAAAGTTGAATTAATTCTTTGTAATCATCCCTTGGCTGTTGGTTTTTTAATTGTTCTGTAAGAAAAATTGATAGTTCATCTGAATTCCCTATTTTATGTCTAATATTTTTATCTTCAATAGCAGTTTTGTATTTTGTCTTGTCTAGCTTCGACCACCCAGTCTGAAAGTTTAAAAAAATATTTGAGTGGGGTCCAGTAGTTGTGCCCATTTTTAAATCAAAAACTGATTTGAGAATAATTTCTAAAATATGGTGGCGACATGCTAAATAAAGAAGATTTTTCTCTAATAATTGCTTCAACAAAACGCAGGTTCCGTTGAAGCGACTAGTATTTACCGCAGTAGTATCAAAACACATTGTCTGGATTTTCTCAACTGCCCCTCTCTCAAGTTGAAAAAAGTGTTTGTTTTATTATATATTATATTATTTTATTAAGTATTATGTTGTTTATTATATTGTTTAATAATGTATAATGTTCAAAGGAAACAAAGTTTGATCAAAAGTGATTAAATTAAGTATTTTTTTTTGCAAAAAATCGTTTTTTCATATTTAATCTCGATGAGGCACGGGTTAAAATCCAATTGAGCTAAAACTTTCCAAATCATATTTTCTAGACAAATGACAAATATTAGGGGGGTCAGGCCGGCATTAGGACTAAAATAATTTTTCACCTAATACCTTGTAACCACCCTAATGACCATCTTAGATCATACGACGCACGTCGTGAATACTTTAAGATTAATTCACTTAAAATAAGAAGGCAATTGACTGACCTAATATGTTTGCATAAAATTATCCACGGCCATCTTGATACCTCATTATGTCTTAGCAATATTTATTTATTTATTTATTTATTTATAAATTTACGCCCGGCAGGGCTTTTACATGTTATTTTCTTGTTTTTTTACAAAGAACACAACAAATCAAAAATAAAACAAAGTCAAAGTAAAATAACAAAACAAAATCAAAATGAAATAGAATACATAATAAAACACAACCTCTTACAAAAATAATGTCAAAAACGAAATAAAATGAATCTACTTAGTTTCTGTAATTAAATTATATTGTATTTGATATACTTTTTTCCAAAATAAATTGGGTAATAACTTGTTTATATGTGGTGAATGATGTGTTGAATATATCAACAACATCTTTATAGTCATTACCCAAATTTTGTATACGGCGAACGGGGGTATAGAATTGAGATTCAGTGTTGGAGTTATCACAATAGAACGGTAGATAATGCCTCAATGTTGGTTTACGAGGTATATGTAGGGAAATCAAATATAATAGTTCAGGGCTGTCAATTATTGAATTTATGATTTTATATAAACAATTTAGGTCATTAACTATTCTACGTTCAGATAATTTTAATAAATTAAGCTGACATAGTAGATAATCATAATTGACGCATTCCCTTGTAATACCCATTCTGAAATTAATAAATCTTAAGAATTTTTTTTGAATTCTTTCTATCGTGAGTGAATGACTAGCGTAACTAGGTGCCCACACTGTCGAGTTGTACTCAATTTGACTCCTAACCAATGACACATACAAATTTTTATATGTTTGAATATTTTTAAATTGGCTGCAAATTCTTATAACAAAACCCAACATTTTCAAAGCTTTATTTGAAGTAATTTCAATATGATTTATAAAATTCAGTTTTTGGTCAAAGTTTACACCTAAATCATTCACCTCGGTTACAGCGGTTAGAACTACATCATTGATGGAGTAATCATAAATAATTGGATTTTTTATTCTATGAAATCTCATAATTAGACATTTGTTTATATTTAGTTCTAGGTAATTCTCTTGGCACCAAATAAATAGTTTACGCAAGTTATTTGACAATGTTTGACAGTCGTTCATATTTCTTATAGCTTTGTATATTTTCATATCGTCCGCAAACATTGAAACTTCGACATCGTTGAATATAGTGAGCACATCGTTCACAAATATCAAAAATAAAATTGGTCCCAAATGTGACCCTTGGGGGACACCGCTGGTAGCTTTAAATTTATAAGAAATAAAGCCATCAATTTTAACGGCCAATTGCCTGTTACTTAAATAACTGTTAAACCACATGTATAGATACCCTGCTATTCCTAATTTATGAAGCTTTTTTAACAACAGGTCATGATTAACCTTATCAAATGCTTTGCTGAAATCAGTATAGACTGAATCAACTTGTAACTTCTTAGACATGGATTCTGATATATAGTTTTGGTAAATTAAGAGATTGGACAAAGTAGACTTTCCTGATGTAAAACCATGCTGGTTAGGAGAAATTACTGGCTTGATACAGTGAATGATTTTATTTAAAATAAGTTTTTCAAACATTTTTGGAATAGTTGATAAAAGGCAGATCGGTCTATAATTGCTCACCTCATTTTTATCTCCTTTTTTAAATATCGGGGTGAGGAAGCTGTATTTCCATTTTTCAGGAAAGTGTCCTGTTTGTAGTGACTGGTTAAAAAGAAAATGTAGTGGATATGCAAGAGTAGTGGCGCAATTCTTTAAGAAAACAGGTGGGATATTATCAGGACCTCCGCTCTTGCTTTGATCCAATTGTTTTAGCTGAGTCAGTACATCGTTAAATTCAATTATTACATTAGTCAAATTTAAGTCATGATCCGTGAAGAAACTAGGCAAGTGATCGTTGATTATTATTGAGTCCCGGACATATACACTTTTGAAGAAGTCGGCAAATAGGTGAGCTACATTTTGGGAGTCGTTGGCTCTTTTACTTTCATAAAACATATTAGAGGGTATGCTAATATCATCATTTTTCATAGACTTTGCATAATTCCAAAATTGTTTTATGTTTCCATTAATTGACATTTCTACCGTATTTATATAATTGTTGTAACAAAATTTTGACATATTTTTACAATCTTTTCTTATTTTACTGAACTCAATATAATTTGGTAGGGACCTCTCTGCTTTCAATTTTTTATGTAAAACTTTTTTTTTAGCTATTAATTGAATTAATTCCTTGTTAAACCATTTTGGATGCTTTGATTCTTTGAATTTTATTAAGGGTATACAGTCTACGATAATGGCATTTATTTTATAATAAAATGATTCTGTATTATAGATCATATTGTTTTCCTTGAGAAAAGTCCAATCTACTTTGCTGAGATGGTCATTAATATCATTGTAATTGGCATTCTTGAAATTAAAACTAGAACTTGAGAGTTTAATATTTTTTTTAAGATTGTTTGGAATAATTACTGACAGTGGAGGATGATGATTATCAATGGGAAGGATAGACTCTAATGCTTTACTAACTATTATGTCCTCTTCATTTGAGAAAACAAGATCTAGGAGGCGATTATTCAAATTATGTACATTATTAAATTGGGTGAGATTCAGAAATATTGACATATCAATGATTTCTCTTTCGCATAATGTAACTGATTGGGAATCAGTACAGTTGAAATTACAATTTGGAAGGTTGTAATCTCCAAAAATTATGAATTTATGTTTTTTGTGTTTTGATTTCAAAAGTTCGATATCTTCGGAATGATTTTTATAAATAGATAAATTAGCCGACGGAGGAATGTACACGCAACCAATAATGTAATTTTGATTTTTATCGTTTACCATAATGAAAATTTGTTCGACATCACAATTTTTGGTTTTCAACACTTTTGAGGACACAATAGGACAATATTGAAATAAATGTCCCCAATTCCCATTGTTTAAGACACCATAGCATTTTTCAGCTGAATATTTTCAAAAATAATATCGCCTATTTTAGCCCTCTGACCCAAATGTGTCGACTGTATAATAAGAGTGAGTGTGCTGAAGTAGATATTTTTTTTGATAATTTATATGGATTCAGAAAAAAAAATTGCTATTGTTAAATAATATGTTGCACCGATTATAGTATGTATTACTCGCGTCTCTTACTTTTCTGTAATATTTGTATTTCATATATATTTTTAATTTTGAATTTTTATTTTTATTTGTATTATATTTCAATTATTATTTAGGTTCATGAAAATTAATGTGTCTTTGTATGTGTATTTATATGTTAACTGAGTTTTTATAACTGGATTGTTCTCACGTAAGTGAGATCGTCTGTAAAAACCCCGTATAAATAAATAAATAGATAATATTCTTAATTCTGAATTTTTGAATTTCTAAACTGACTTTTTTTAATTAGGTCGAGTGGCTAAAGACGCTGTCCCGGTAAAACAAATCCTGGGTACGTTTCTTAGTTGTAACCGTTATCTTTTTTTATTTTCTGTGTGTTGTTCATTTAATTTATCAGTTGAAACTCTACACATAGACTCGTTGTCAATGACACTGCATCCTATCAACTTTTAGTTAAGTTTTAAATAGGCTATTTACTCGTTTTTCAAAATGGAATCATAATTAAGAGCTTAGGATAGATTCAAGGGTTTGGGTTTCTACGTTACATAAAAGTTGTTCAAAATTTTGACCATTCCTACATCTTGCTTATTTGTACAAAAATCAGTAATGCACCTAGTACAGAAAAAATAAACATAGTATTTATCAATGACACTGCATCCTATCAACTTTTGATGGAAATCAGGCATACACAAGCGGACCTGTACGCATTTTTCTGAAATTGGATGACATTACAGCAGAATCCTATCCAATCGGGATTTGGTACAGTTGTAAGCACGATTGGCTCCAGTCTCTGGGGACTAAGGTTCGATTCTCATTCAACCAATAAATTAATTACATCTGTTAAAAAAACCAGACGTATTATAGTAGAAAAACTTTGTTTTTAATGATGAAAAGTCCGACATTATTTTATAGAAAAAAAATCAATTTGATTTTTATTATGTGTAATGATTTCTCGTTTTAGAATACAGCCATCGATTAATCTGCATTTAATTATGTTTGATGATTGCTGGATTTAGAATACGGCCATCGATCACCTAGTAAATTTCTTGTTCGAAAGTTTTTATAGTTATTAATCTCGTGGGTAGATTATAAACTTTTTTTTTTTTTTTTTTTTTTTTTTTTTTTTTTTTTTTTTTTTATTTTTTTTTTTTTTTTTTTTTTTTTTTTTTTATATATACAATAATATTATTATTGGGTTTATAAAAACAGTTTATTTTTAAACAAGTTCTGCTGTGTAATTATTATTACGCGTGACAGCTGTTTCGCCCTCTAAAGGCATTATCAAACTGTGGGTAGCCCACTTACAGACGATACATTTATATTATTTCTAGGTAGGTATTTTAATTTCAATTACTGATTTCTTAATTGATTTCTGTGTAAAAATGTTAGAAATTATTGATGGTTATTACCCTAGTAAAGTTTCCCCAATTAGTGTAATGTTTAAATTTGACTGAATGTCTTAATGTTAGTTATTCCCAAATGATGACTCATAGGGTTATTTTAATAGTATAATTAAGTACTTTAATGTGCACTCGTATTTGCAATAGGTTTGAAGATATCTAGTAGGGGTGAACGAATTATATTGGTTTGTTCATTAATTAGAATAACTTTCGGATTATTAGAATTTTTGTTAATTTCTAACTGCTCTAAAAGATTCAGTTTACGGCCTTTATTTTGTACGTGTAACGGAGTTGGTTTATTATTATCATTAAGTGAGTGATTTTCATCTAGGAGATGTTTGGCAAATTGAGATTGTATTTTATTATTATTTTTAAAAGATCTTATATGTTCTTTGAACCTAGTGTTAAAGGACCGGCCCGTTTGTCCAACATAAACAGCGTTGCATTCATCACACTGGAGTTTATAAATGCCACTATTTTGTAATTTGAGTACCTTACTTTTTGAGTTTTTAAGAGATGATCCTAAGTTGTTATTTGTGCGGAAGGCAATATCTAAGCCACATTTTTTGAGGACTTTGGCAATTTTATTAGATGTCTGTCCGATGAATTCTAAACACCCGAATTTATTATTCGTCTTATTATTAGTCGCTGGGTAAATTGATTTAAGGTTATTTTTGTGTTTATTATTATTAATTATTTTTTCGATGTCTCTACCCTTGAAGCCATTATTTTTAGCAATAGTTAGGATTGTATTTTTTTCCTTCTCGTATGCTTTCTTGTCGAGTGGGATGTTAGTAAGCCTATGTACCATTGAGTGGTAGGCAGATAATTTATGTGACCATGGATGTAAAGATTTATAATTAATGGTCGTATCTGTAAACGTAGGCTTACGGAAAATTTCGAACGTATGTTTATTATTGTCTCTACCGATTGTTAGGTCTAAAAAATTAATTTTCTTATTACACTCTCTTTCAACCGTAAAGCAGATTTTACGGTTGATGGAGTTAGCAAATGTGACAAAAAGATCTAATTGTCTGTTGGTACCTTTCCAACAGACCAAAATGTCGTCAACATAACGAACATAGTAAATGATGTGTTTGCTAAAGCTTGAATTTAAAATTTGTTTTTCAATGTAATCCATGAATATTTCTGCAAGAAGTGGACTGAGGGGCGATCCCATTGGTAATCCGTCGTTTTGTTGATAGAATTTATTGTTAAACTCAAAGTAGTTGGTTTCCACACAAATTTTAAATAGATCGAATAAGTCTTTTTTAGTAACTGGGTTTATATTAGATTCGTCTAAAATATCTTCAATGATTTTAAGGCATTCTTTAATAGGTATATTGCTAAAGAGGCTTACTACGTCTAAAGATATGAACTGGCAATTGTGCGGTAGATTTATGTTTTTTATTTTATTTACAAGTTCGAGAGAATTTTTAACGCTATGCTTTGGGGAGAATTTAATATGTTGTTTGAAAAGAAAGTTAAGTTTTTTGGCGAGTATTGTCGTTGGGGCGTTTATAAAAGAAACAACGGGACGTATGGGGATATTATCCTTGTGAATTTTAGGTTGTCCGTATAATGCAGGAGCCCTTGGATTCATCACCATTGCACTTCTTCTAGCGTATTTATTTGGAAATATTGATTGGCAATTATTTATTAGGTTGCGCACGTTTACTGAAATTTTGTCCGTTGGGTCCTTTTTTAAGATTTCAAAGTCTTCTGGTTTTAGGAATGCTTCTACTTTATTTAAGTAATCAATTTTGTTTAATATAACGACAGAATTCCCCTTATCCGCTTTAGTAATTGTGAGGTCGCTATTTTTAATTTTGGCTTTAATATCATTTAAAATTTCCGTTTCTTTTATATTGAATTTATTTTTATTTTTACTGGTTGATTCTAAAGTTTTTCTCAAGATATCCGCTGTTATTTGTTTAGGTAAGCCGTTATTTTTTATTTTAGACAGAGAAATTTCTGTGTCGATTGCCAAACATTCAATTTGTTTTTTAGTGATATCTGAATTTATTTTATATTTGAAGCCTTTATCTAGTAAATTTATTTCATCTTCTTCAAAAGTTTCGCCTGATAGGTTAATAGTTTTTATATAAAACTCCGTATTTGTATTAATTTGATATTCATTGACTTTTACATTTTTATTTTTAGATTCGACAAGTTTTTTAAGTTTATTTTCCTGAGTTTTGAATTTATCAGATATAATTCCTCCGATGTGTTCACGAGTATCGTAATCCAGGGTATCAAATTCCCATGGATGCAGTTTAAAAGTTAATTCCGAATGCAATACCTTGATGTAGTGAAGTATTGTGTCCCTTTTCCGACAACATTCCTTAGTCTCCTCCTTCAGCCATATCCTCTGCGCTCGATGCACAGTTTTTATGGCTGCCGAGGATTTGCTTTTGGTAGAAATATGCACGTACTTGGGGATCACGTTTAACTTCAAACACTCTTGGTTAAACCAAAGGTTTTGCACTATTTTCCGATGTTTTAATTTTAATCGTCTGTAAAAAATCACTTGGGTAGCTATATCAGCAACCTTCAATTTATTTATTGTTATTAAGTTTAATTTGTAGAACTCCATTTTATTTTTATTTTTTATATATACAATAATATTATTATTGGGTTTATAAAAACAGTTTATTTTTAAACAAGTTCTGCTGTGTAATTATTATTACGCGTGACAGCTGTTTCGCCCTCTAAAGGCATTATCAAACTGTGGGTAGCCCACTTACAGACGATACATTTATATTATTTCTAGGTAGGTATTTTAATTTCAATTACTGATTTCTTAATTGATTTCTGTGTAAAAATGTTAGAAATTATTGATGGTTATTACCCTAGTAAAGTTTCCCCAATTAGTGTAATGTTTAAATTTGACTGAATGTCTTAATGTTAGTTATTCCCAAATGATGACTCATAGGGTTATTTTAATAGTATAATTAAGTACTTTAATGTGCACTCGTATTTGCAATAGGTTTGAAGATATCTAGTAGGGGTGAACGAATTATATTGGTTTGTTCATTAATTAGAATAACTTTCGGATTATTAGAATTTTTGTTAATTTCTAACTGCTCTAAAAGATTCAGTTTACGGCCTTTATTTTGTACGTGTAACGGAGTTGGTTTATTATTATCATTAAGTGAGTGATTTTCATCTAGGAGATGTTTGGCAAATTGAGATTGTATTTTATTATTATTTTTAAAAGATCTTATATGTTCTTTGAACCTAGTGTTAAAGGACCGGCCCGTTTGTCCAACATAAACAGCGTTGCATTCATCACACTGGAGTTTATAAATGCCACTATTTTGTAATTTGAGTACCTTACTTTTTGAGTTTTTAAGAGATGATCCTAAGTTGTTATTTGTGCGGAAGGCAATATCTAAGCCACATTTTTTGAGGACTTTGGCAATTTTATTAGATGTCTGTCCGATGAATTCTAAACACCCGAATTTATTATTCGTCTTATTATTAGTCGCTGGGTAAATTGATTTAAGGTTATTTTTGTGTTTATTATTATTAATTATTTTTTCGATGTCTCTACCCTTGAAGCCATTATTTTTAGCAATAGTTAGGATTGTATTTTTTTCCTTCTCGTATGCTTTCTTGTCGAGTGGGATGTTAGTAAGCCTATGTACCATTGAGTGGTAGGCAGATAATTTATGTGACCATGGATGTAAAGATTTATAATTAATGGTCGTATCTGTAAACGTAGGCTTACGGAAAATTTCGAACGTATGTTTATTATTGTCTCTACCGATTGTTAGGTCTAAAAAATTAATTTTCTTATTACACTCTCTTTCAACCGTAAAGCAGATTTTACGGTTGATGGAGTTAGCAAATGTGACAAAAAGATCTAATTGTCTGTTGGTACCTTTCCAACAGACCAAAATGTCGTCAACATAACGAACATAGTAAATGATGTGTTTGCTAAAGCTTGAATTTAAAATTTGTTTTTCAATGTAATCCATGAATATTTCTGCAAGAAGTGGACTGAGGGGCGATCCCATTGGTAATCCGTCGTTTTGTTGATAGAATTTATTGTTAAACTCAAAGTAGTTGGTTTCCACACAAATTTTAAATAGATCGAATAAGTCTTTTTTAGTAACTGGGTTTATATTAGATTCGTCTAAAATATCTTCAATGATTTTAAGGCATTCTTTAATAGGTATATTGCTAAAGAGGCTTACTACGTCTAAAGATATGAACTGGCAATTGTGCGGTAGATTTATGTTTTTTATTTTATTTACAAGTTCGAGAGAATTTTTAACGCTATGCTTTGGGGAGAATTTAATATGTTGTTTGAAAAGAAAGTTAAGTTTTTTGGCGAGTATTGTCGTTGGGGCGTTTATAAAAGAAACAACGGGACGTATGGGGATATTATCCTTGTGAATTTTAGGTTGTCCGTATAATGCAGGAGCCCTTGGATTCATCACCATTGCACTTCTTCTAGCGTATTTATTTGGAAATATTGATTGGCAATTATTTATTAGGTTGCGCACGTTTACTGAAATTTTGTCCGTTGGGTCCTTTTTTAAGATTTCAAAGTCTTCTGGTTTTAGGAATGCTTCTACTTTATTTAAGTAATCAATTTTGTTTAATATAACGACAGAATTCCCCTTATCCGCTTTAGTAATTGTGAGGTCGCTATTTTTAATTTTGGCTTTAATATCATTTAAAATTTCCGTTTCTTTTATATTGAATTTATTTTTATTTTTACTGGTTGATTCTAAAGTTTTTCTCAAGATATCCGCTGTTATTTGTTTAGGTAAGCCGTTATTTTTTATTTTAGACAGAGAAATTTCTGTGTCGATTGCCAAACATTCAATTTGTTTTTTAGTGATATCTGAATTTATTTTATATTTGAAGCCTTTATCTAGTAAATTTATTTCATCTTCTTCAAAAGTTTCGCCTGATAGGTTAATAGTTTTTATATAAAACTCCGTATTTGTATTAATTTGATATTCATTGACTTTTACATTTTTATTTTTAGATTCGACAAGTTTTTTAAGTTTATTTTCCTGAGTTTTGAATTTATCAGATATAATTCCTCCGATGTGTTCACGAGTATCGTAATCCAGGGTATCAAATTCCCATGGATGCAGTTTAAAAGTTAATTCCGAATGCAATACCTTGATGTAGTGAAGTATTGTGTCCCTTTTCCGACAACATTCCTTAGTCTCCTCCTTCAGCCATATCCTCTGCGCTCGATGCACAGTTTTTATGGCTGCCGAGGATTTGCTTTTGGTAGAAATATGCACGTACTTGGGGATCACGTTTAACTTCAAACACTCTTGGTTAAACCAAAGGTTTTGCACTATTTTCCGATGTTTTAATTTTAATCGTCTGTAAAAAATCACTTGGGTAGCTATATCAGCAACCTTCAATTTATTTATTGTTATTAAGTTTAATTTGTAGAACTCCATTTTATTTTTATTTTTTATATATACAATAATATTATTATTGGGTTTATAAAAACAGTTTATTTTTAAACAAGTTCTGCTGTGTAATTATTATTACGCGTGACAGCTGTTTCGCCCTCTAAAGGCATTATCAAACTGTGGGTAGCCCACTTACAGACGATACATTTATATTATTTCTAGGTAGGTATTTTAATTTCAATTACTGATTTCTTAATTGATTTCTGTGTAAAAATGTTAGAAATTATTGATGGTTATTACCCTAGTAAAGTTTCCCCAATTAGTGTAATGTTTAAATTTGACTGAATGTCTTAATGTTAGTTATTCCCAAATGATGACTCATAGGGTTATTTTAATAGTATAATTAAGTACTTTAATGTGCACTCGTATTTGCAATAGGTTTGAAGATATCTAGTAGGGGTGAACGAATTATATTGGTTTGTTCATTAATTAGAATAACTTTCGGATTATTAGAATTTTTGTTAATTTCTAACTGCTCTAAAAGATTCAGTTTACGGCCTTTATTTTGTACGTGTAACGGAGTTGGTTTATTATTATCATTAAGTGAGTGATTTTCATCTAGGAGATGTTTGGCAAATTGAGATTGTATTTTATTATTATTTTTAAAAGATCTTATATGTTCTTTGAACCTAGTGTTAAAGGACCGGCCCGTTTGTCCAACATAAACAGCGTTGCATTCATCACACTGGAGTTTATAAATGCCACTATTTTGTAATTTGAGTACCTTACTTTTTGAGTTTTTAAGAGATGATCCTAAGTTGTTATTTGTGCGGAAGGCAATATCTAAGCCACATTTTTTGAGGACTTTGGCAATTTTATTAGATGTCTGTCCGATGAATTCTAAACACCCGAATTTATTATTCGTCTTATTATTAGTCGCTGGGTAAATTGATTTAAGGTTATTTTTGTGTTTATTATTATTAATTATTTTTTCGATGTCTCTACCCTTGAAGCCATTATTTTTAGCAATAGTTAGGATTGTATTTTTTTCCTTCTCGTATGCTTTCTTGTCGAGTGGGATGTTAGTAAGCCTATGTACCATTGAGTGGTAGGCAGATAATTTATGTGACCATGGATGTAAAGATTTATAATTAATGGTCGTATCTGTAAACGTAGGCTTACGGAAAATTTCGAACGTATGTTTATTATTGTCTCTACCGATTGTTAGGTCTAAAAAATTAATTTTCTTATTACACTCTCTTTCAACCGTAAAGCAGATTTTACGGTTGATGGAGTTAGCAAATGTGACAAAAAGATCTAATTGTCTGTTGGTACCTTTCCAACAGACCAAAATGTCGTCAACATAACGAACATAGTAAATGATGTGTTTGCTAAAGCTTGAATTTAAAATTTGTTTTTCAATGTAATCCATGAATATTTCTGCAAGAAGTGGACTGAGGGGCGATCCCATTGGTAATCCGTCGTTTTGTTGATAGAATTTATTGTTAAACTCAAAGTAGTTGGTTTCCACACAAATTTTAAATAGATCGAATAAGTCTTTTTTAGTAACTGGGTTTATATTAGATTCGTCTAAAATATCTTCAATGATTTTAAGGCATTCTTTAATAGGTATATTGCTAAAGAGGCTTACTACGTCTAAAGATATGAACTGGCAATTGTGCGGTAGATTTATGTTTTTTATTTTATTTACAAGTTCGAGAGAATTTTTAACGCTATGCTTTGGGGAGAATTTAATATGTTGTTTGAAAAGAAAGTTAAGTTTTTTGGCGAGTATTGTCGTTGGGGCGTTTATAAAAGAAACAACGGGACGTATGGGGATATTATCCTTGTGAATTTTAGGTTGTCCGTATAATGCAGGAGCCCTTGGATTCATCACCATTGCACTTCTTCTAGCGTATTTATTTGGAAATATTGATTGGCAATTATTTATTAGGTTGCGCACGTTTACTGAAATTTTGTCCGTTGGGTCCTTTTTTAAGATTTCAAAGTCTTCTGGTTTTAGGAATGCTTCTACTTTATTTAAGTAATCAATTTTGTTTAATATAACGACAGAATTCCCCTTATCCGCTTTAGTAATTGTGAGGTCGCTATTTTTAATTTTGGCTTTAATATCATTTAAAATTTCCGTTTCTTTTATATTGAATTTATTTTGTAAGTGGGCTACCCACAGTTTGATAATGCCTTTAGAGGGCGAAACAGCTGTCACGCGTAATAATAATTACACAGCAGAACTTGTTTAAAAATAAACTGTTTTTATAAACCCAATAATAATATTATTGTATATATAAAAAATAAAAATAAAATGGAGTTCTACAAATTAAACTTAATAACAATAAATAGATTATAAACTGTTTGTATTCGTACCATGATGAGTATAAGCTTGGAAGGCAAAGCGGCAAAGACTAAGTCATACGCTTTTATTGCATACGC
Organism: Hesperophylax magnus; assembly: GCA_026573805.1. Classification (NCBI taxonomy): domain Eukaryota; kingdom Metazoa; phylum Arthropoda; class Insecta; order Trichoptera; family Limnephilidae; genus Hesperophylax; species Hesperophylax magnus. The sequence continues at coordinate 2,345,652 of JAIUSX010000081.1, forward strand.
ACTATCGTGCTGTATCAAGTCTTAAATCATATAATAAATAGGCTATTAACCTGTTTTTCAAAATGGAATCATAATTAAAAGCCTAGGATAGATTCAAGGGTTTGGGTTTCTACGTTCCATAAAAGTTGTTCAAAATTTTGACCATTCGTACATCTTACTTATTTGTACAAAAATCAGTAATACGCCTAGTACTGATAAAATAAACATAGTATTATATGTAAAGGCAACTATTGAACTAATTCTTTAAGTACTATGCGATACAGAATCTCAATCAATTGGACAACTTCATCCTAGAGCGCCGATTCTTCATCTATTTAAATATAAAATACATATTCCCGTAGCATTCTCTCAGACTCTCCCCTCAGTGTTCAACAATTACCAGGTCTTCAACAAACCTAATCCTTAAGGCTCCGAAGCAAGCATTGAAAAAGAAGAAGAAGATGATTTGAATAGGATATATGTAAATACGATCGTAAGAGGGAGCGCGATATTAATTAAGCGAAACATTGACACAACCCACTAATAACTCACCAATACACGAACTAAAATACAGATCACAGATTGGATAAAAATTGACGGCACATAATTTTTCAAAAAACCTATTTAACCCAAACCAAACATAACACAATTTAATTAGTAGGTAAATTATGTAATTAAATATACGTAAATACAATTCTCTGTACGATTATTTGGTAATGTATTTAAATACTTAAATTACATATTTATCATATACTTTTGTTTTGTTTTATTCTCTTTTTATCTTACTTACACCCTTAAGTTCAATTCATGCAGTATCTTTTTCTTTTCACTAAATTGTTACTTCATTTCATCTATGAAATAGAATGAAATTCTTTAACCACTACAGCGATTTTTGGCACATTATGCCGAGTTTGCAAAACGTCTTGAGTGATCACACGCCATAATATGCAATTTTTGACACGCAGAAATCGCGGAATTTTCTCTTTTTAATATTATTTTTATAAATCCTAAAATAAAGGATTACGGTAAAATATAGGTGTATTCATTGGCTATATAGTACAATAATCAGTTTAGTTGTTTCCTTGCTCCAACCTAACCCGTAACCCCCACCCTTCCTTTGGTCCTCCCCCAACCCCTCCCCCTACCCCTCCACCAACCAGTCTCTGATGTTCTCTCTCTCTACTACATACTTTCTCTTTCTTTCATGTTTACCTTATACCTTGTTCTGTATTATAATTTAGTATTATATTTTATTGTCCTGATGAAGATTGAGTCCAATCGAAACCGGTCGACGAATATACATCAAAATAAAGTGGTTTAAAACTTAGTGTTTGTTTTCATTTTGTAGTTTATTTGTCTCCGTGTTCAAATTCAGAGGCACAATTTTTTTATGAGGGCTAGAAATATCCAACTCGAACGTAAATCACTCAACTCATATCCAGTAAGGACAATGCTGTGTTTTTGTTTGTATTTATTTTATCTAAATCATGTGAACACCTCAACACTTCTGATCACAAAACAGTATTACTTACCTATGCAGCTACTGATTAATAACTACTAATTATTATAAGCAATAATTAGTCGCCTCTAATATCAAATACAAATTGAAAATATCTCCCGAGTAAAAATAAATGCCGCCGACGGGAATTGAACCCGCGCCTTCTGATGTCCGGTCAGACTCTCTGAACCACTGAGCCACGGCGACTTATTTCCAACCCGCCAAATAATTCAATAAGTACTAGTACTTCAATCAGTAATTACTGCTTATTATATTTTAAAAAAATAATTACCTATGTATAGAATAGAATAGAAATTAATAAATAAATATAAAATACTTCTGGTAAGAGAAGATTTTGTCGCCTGTTTATGGTCAATTTTGTGAACCATTTTGTTTATACGGTGTTTTCAAAATGATCCCGAATTTTATTTTAAGTGGTAAGTTAGGGTACGTATAAACATGCTAGCCGAACTGCCCAATAGAACCGAAACTTATGGGAAAGGGACGAAGCAACCGCAAATGGAAAAACCCAAAAGGGCAGCGGGACGCTGCGTATTGTTGCTTTGTTCCTTTCCCGTAATTCATGGGTCAGCTCGCGCGTTTTTTTTCGTGTTTACACGCAGCATAAGGTATGAATGTAAGAAATTATTTTTAAGAAAGTGATCTGAGAAGGGATGTAGGTACGTCACTGGAAGAAAATTTGCTTTTATGTAGGCCTAATGATATTAGTTCGAAATAGAATAAAATTGTTATAGTAACTTAATTTTACACAAAAAGGATACACATAAATTTTTTTGTCACGGTAATTTAGTAAAACTTTGACATATGACGTATCATTCTAATTTCAAGGATTCAACTATATAGCCCTTTGCAGTAACAAATCGGCAAATTAAATTATTTATTTAGTTATAATACATTTGGCACAATATGTACCATTAACATAAAGATAAAATTACAAGTATAAAGTGTAAAACATATAAAAAATATTTAAAGTATGAACTAACTAAAAAGGCGTCATTATTAATACCAAAAAATATTAAATAATATGTAAAGGTAGGTAAAAAATCGAATAAAATTAAAATTGATATAAATTCAACACTTTGTACCATGTTAAAAGTATAATGTTTAAGCATAAGTTCAAACGGGATTGAATAATTTATTATGTATAAGGGTAGGTATAAAAACTAAGAGAAAAATTGAAAATGAAATTTTAATGTTAATTTTATTCATTTAAAAAGTACAATGTACAAAATAACTAAAAAATAATTTAATTTGAGTACGAAAGTATTAAATAATTTAGAGGTAGGTATAAAAATGAAGTAACTTGAAAATTGGAAGTATAAGTTCAAAAATAATTTAATTACGTAATGGTAGGTAAATTATTTTTTTAAATATTACATATAATTTTCACAATTTTCATGTTAAAATCAAAACACTACTAAAGTACATGTTTGACCAAAAAACTAAATTTCAACCAAGTTTTAGTTCGTTTTAAATTTTGCGATCATATATGTTCGAGCATAACGCTAATAAATTATAATTATTATATTACCTACATCATATTGTTCCCACCTTGCCATCGGGAAATAGGGATTTCGTCTGACCGGCGCTAGTACAATTTCTACCACATACCGATACGCGTCTCGGTTCATACCTTTCATGGGCATTTCTTTCGTGGTCGATATCGAGTGACGGAACAAGATAAATACTGTGTGAATTTGGTGCTACCACGGAGGCTGTAAGGAGATAAATGTACCAGGTAGGACTTTTCCTTAATTCTGGTGGCATCCTCAAATACCTATCCCGTTTCCCGTATATCGTTCAATTTGCACCCGACAAAGACGCTAAGTTTTCAAGAGCTATCGAAACAATACATAAAGATAGCAGCCAGTAAAAATTAGAAGGTGAGAAAATGAAGACAATGTTGGTAGTTCTTATTTGATATATGATACACTTAAATATGACCAAAGGAGATATGGTCCCATTAGCTCAGTCAAGGCAAGGGTTCTGGGTTTATGTCCTAGAAGTGAGCGTATCTTTTTCTGATTTTTTTGTTTCAAATTTTCGTTTAAGTATCGCTAATATTGTGTTCAATAATTAAACATAAATATTAATTCTTTTTTATAACTATATTAATTATTTTAACTTGTTGCCTTGCTCAGTGATGAGTGTACCTTATTTGGCTCCAGACAAAGGGAATCTTTTTTTTTTCATAAAATGATCTGCAAAAAATCTAAATCTTCCGACGGTGTTGTTTTTATATCTCCTTTACTAATTTTCTTTTCAGAACAAACCTTAATAAAGAACCTCTAACCGCCCTATGTAAATTCCATTTGCTATAATTTATTGATAGAACTGTTCCAGAAGAAGGTGAATTGCCGTGTTGTTGTGTTCATAACCAATTTATTGTAGTTGTGTTCTTACGCGATAAAATGTTATGTAATTCAGAAAGTACTATGTATTCGCAAAACGCATTTTTTTCTGTATTATTCTAAAAATTTCTCCGAATAATTCATTGCTGATATTCGTTCAACAAAAACATATTCGATTTAAATAAACCATTTCAGTTTTACGACAGAAGTTACTTTCCGCAGTGTAAATAAATTATAATTAACTGATTTCACCACTTTTCAGTGATATTTATTTGTACCAGCAGATAAAAACCCGCTTCGGCGGTTTGAAAACTTCAGCAGTTATTTTTGAAAATATCATAGGGCGCCACTTTCGTTTACAACAATCATGAACTGTACATTGATTTGAATTAATCATAGTGCAAGATTAATTATTTAGTTGTTATCCGAACATTTACCAATAATAGTAGATTTGAACAGCATTGCCAAGCCGTTTTCGCCCAGCTCATGGCAAAGACTGTTAAATAAGACAACACTCGGTTTGCGAAAATCTGTGTTTGGAAATCTTATGAGATTTACAAATACTGCGATGGGCTTATCAGGTAAACTGGAAAAAATTCCAGATGACAGGATACCAAAGATCATGACTTGGTGGATGCTCCGTAAGAAGTGGTCTTCAGGCAGATAGAGGAAAATTTGAATGCAGTGTATGGGAGAAGATAGAAGCAGGAAAGGGATGATCGAGGACTGAAGATGATTGATTAGGTACTGCAACTAGTTGAAAACATTATTTTACGAGGAAGAGGCTAAATTACGCACCGAAACAATACTCTACTTTCCCTATCCTATTTAGCACCATATAAGTTATTTATGTTTAAGGTTAATAAAAACAGTAACATACCGTTAAATTTATTTTCTTAAAATTTATTTAACTATAAAATTAGCGGTAAGCACCATATTTTTTTATTCTAGACGAATAAGTGATTTCCCGAGAAATTAAATTTTGAAGCATTTGAGATTTTAGTAATACATAAAACATTATCTAAAGATCACATTTCTAAGCACGTTATGGCAAATTCGGTTGGGCCGTGCGTCGCATATTTTTGTACACGTCTTCATCACTTACGTCATTACGATTCCGACTTTATTTTGGGGTATTGTGACATCTTAACGCCACGATGATATGGAGGTTAGGTGTTTTTCTTTGCTTGTCCATCAAAGCACAATCGACACTCACAGTTATTAATGAAAATAGGGAACTCGAATTATATCACGTTGTTCATTACACAGAAATGTATATCTTTATGTTGTACTTGTGAAGAAAAGGGTAATGGTTGGTATAGAACACTCCTGTGAAAAAAAAATATGATAAGTCAAAAAATCCATTAATAAACGAAAATAAACAAAACATATTAAATATCTCAGTATCCAAAATACCCTTTTTTGTTTCACATGTTTCGTTTGAGAGTTGTTAATATTATCTTCAATGATTACATATTTTAGTATCAATATTCATCCTTGACTTGTAAAAATCAATAGATGTCGCATATTAAAATAAAAAATAGAAATATTTATCCAAGACACTATCTAGATTGCAGTTTAAGTCGGATAGAATATTTCCATCATACATAAAAGAGAGCAGCCAAAAATATGCACTGAGAAAATGCAAATAATATTAGAATGATACTGTTAAAAATGACGGAAGTTGATATGGTCGAATAAGCTCGGTGGTCAGATTACTACCCCGACAAAGCAGAGGTCCTTGCCATGCAACCGAATCTTTTTCTTTCTCTTCTGTATTACATTTTTCGTTTGAGAGTGGTTAGTATTGTTCTTCAGTGACTTGAGGTTTAACTCCAAAAAGGTATTCCATTATTAAACTATGGTATTACTATAACTAACGATAAAATGAAAACATCAAACCGTTCAAATACTCACTTTTGTATTGGCGCATTTGAGCTGCATACATATTTCCACAGAAATTCAAAATATATTCCAACAGAAATGGGAAGTTTCCACCGATTCCAAAAGATTCCTAGTGCCATTGCCGTTGACACCTGCACTACCTATATCCTATATGCAAATAATGCCAGAGAACTACACTATACATATGACACCATCCTGACACCTTATTAAAAGTCGTTCCCGTGACTTTACAATCACCTGGTCTCTGGTCCACACGGATTATTGTGTGGGATGCAGTGAAGTTCACAGGATATTGCGGATGAACAATTTAACTTGCTGAAATTCTGTTGCATTTTGGGTTTCGACAACAGACGCAAAACGTATCTCTTTAGAAAGTTATTTCCTTAAATGCATACTAGAATTACCATAAATCTTTTTTTCTTAGCTATTCGTGACATCTATTTACAATTATTATTTGAAATATTAATTTTGCACGATTATCGCAATTTGAATTTATTTTTCTTCAATTTTTTTAAATGTGTTTTTAAAACTTGTCCCGAATAATAAATAATTTTCGGAATAGCTGCCTGTTATAAGTGAGAATTCTTTCATCTAACTTAGCCTCCTTAGTCTCCTTCAACGGAAGCAATCTTCCGAACAGGCCTTCCATTGATATGCTTGGTGTAACTATAAGTGACCAGCTCAGGTACGGGGGCTCCATCGAAGCCAGAGTAAAGTTGGCCTCTCAGAAGCTGGGCGTACTGTACAGGGCCCGCAGATACTTTAATAGTACACAACTGCTCACCCTGTACAAATCGCAAGTGCGCCCTACTGTCGAATTTGGCAGCCATCTCTGGTCTGGAGCCCCAAAATACCTGAAAAAAACCCTTGACTCTGTGCAGAAACGGGCGGTCCGTTTGATAGATTCCCCAATCTTAACAAACGGACTGCAATCTTTAGAGCACAGGCGTCAGGTAGGTATGCTGTCCTTGTTCTATCGGTATTACAATGGAAGATGCTCTGAGGAACTAGCGTCATTGATCCCTTCGGCACCGGTGCGTAGTCGGGATACACGCCAAACGCGTGCCCAACATTTGTACACAGTTGACACTTGTCACATGAGAACGGGTCGCTTCTACGATTCGTTCTTAAGTTCAACAACTCGGCTGTGGAACGAACTGCCGGCCTCTGTGTTTCCTCCCTCCTACAACATGGGACTCTTCAAGACCCATGTTCACTCCTTCCTCTCCACAAAAAGACCCTCCACACAGCATCCCCAAAGATGACATAGGCCCTGAGGGAAATTATTTTCTTCAGGGCCTCCTGTGTGGAGTAAATATAAAAAATAAAAATAAAAAAAAAGCATTTATAGTAGATTTTTATGATTGTTTTTCGTTTTTTCTCTTCGTTACGCAAAGCGCCCGAAATATGATAATTTTATGTACACATAAAAACAGTGCAGTCATAATCTGACAAAATTTTTTTTTTTTTCATTTACATTAAATTTATCTTTGTGGCTTCTAGATGTATATTTCGTTGAAATTGGTACGTTTTAGACAGAGATTGTTTCTACGAAAACGTTGCATAAATAAGATATGCGAAGTCAGACTATTCTTCGCTTAAATTTCAAAAACAGAACTTTGTATCGCCATGATTGTGAAATTTTCATGTCGATCAAATGACATGGCAATTTACAATTTGAGGCAATTATAAGAGAGATGGACAGCGTACTAAATAGGCTAGAACCAAAAGTTACTAAGTTAGTAGCGACATTGTTTCACATGCAATCCGCGTGGAAGGCATTTCCAATTATCTTCATTATTCTATGTGTGCAAAATTTTAGAAAACCTACGATATTAGAACTCAAACTAACTTTTTTTACGTTGTCAATAAGTATAAAAATTAAATTAAAAAGAATTTACAAATATAAAAACACTAAGCAACAGAGTCTGTTTTTGGAGAGGTCCGGCGACAAACATTTTTCATACTTATTCTATTGTGTTTCCACAAAACACGTGTAAATTTTTATGTGAAATATAAAAATTGGCACTGTTCTATGTACAATCTTAAATTTATTTATTTATTTATGTCTATTCTTGAATACACATTTTACAAATGATTACAGTGGTTCATATTGTAGTACAGAGAAAAAAGTACAGAAAAAAGGTATAAAAAATAAAGAACATAGGTTGTTATAGGTAAAACTGTTTGTGGGTGATATTGTATGTTACGTGAACACCTCACAAGGAGAACCTGTGCTGAGGTGTTAACGTGTTTGTGATTAAGGGTGACAGGTATTTATGTGTTGTGGTAGAAAGTTATTATTATTCAATTATTGAAGACAATATTAGCGATTTCTAAACGAAAATCTGTAACAGAAAAATCAGAAAAGGATACGGTCACATCTAGGACTCGAACCCAGGACCCTTGGGGCACGTGCCCCGGCAAGGCTTTTCGAAGATTTTCGTTTAGAAATCGCTAATATTGTCTTCAATAATTAAATATTTAAATTTTAGGTTTTACTCAATAAAGTTATTACAATTTTTTTTTTTTTTCACTGACATATATTGAAGCATGAAAACACACATTTATATGTGAGTGTATGTATTTTTGGATAATTCTTGAAGAACGTGTATAATATTTAATTTTACTTATTATATTTTGGTTACTTAATTACTTTACATATTGAGGTATTTTGGACTACTTTTTTATTTTTTTTTTTTAAATTACGATTTTTAGCGTATTTTTAATTTATTTTTATGTTGACGAATATATTTTAAAATGTGCTATTTTCAATTTTCCGCCAAAACGAATTTTTTATGTTTATTGTGAATTCGACGGCGTTGACGTCACACCGGGCGACGTTGGTAAAGTCGTCTTACCAGACATTTGCGTTAATGTCATATTGACGTTGTACCATTGATGTATTATACTAGATTAGCCCTGTCTAGTTAAATTCATTTTAAAAATAACGCCACGTAGCGTACGTCACAAATATGGAGATGAACTTAACAACCCAACTCTGCTTAAACTCCTTGTACAAGCGTTCAAACTCGTAAGCGAAACCACGGAGAATTTGTTGTCAGAGGTGTTGTAATATGGACATAATTCAAATTTAAATATTTGGAACTGGGTTATTTTTGTGATTGAAAAAATGAACTTGCCCCGCATAGCTGAGAAGCAAAATAGCTTACTCTAGACCAACAAAAGGTAAAACGCAATGCACAGTGCCCATTTCGCCTTGCGACACAATGCGTGGGTCTTTTCATAAATGTGCACGTGAACCAAACCAAAACTGTGTTGGGGTTATTTTTAAATGAATATGCCGTGTCTAGTCTAATTTAGTCTATGCGTTGTACCCATTTGAAACCGTTTCGAAAGGAGTGATTGTCATTGATGTATTTAGTCCATCGTGGTTGTAGATCTTTTTAAATCAACAATTATGAATGAAGACATTAAAATAACTTTTTTTATTATATTGATCTTTTAGTATTCCAAACATCTTTAACTGTATTCATAGTTTGTGAAAAAACACCAACATATTGATTTATGAGTATTTTTAAAACATTTCAATAAATCCGTTGTACAATAATGGATGCGATATTTTTATTATATTATTATTTTTATTGGTTTTTTTCAATCACTGTTGTTGTGTTCGTGTAACATGACGAGACTAGGATTATCTAATCTAAATATTTAAAATAGAAAATAAGTGATTTTATCTTTTTCATGACGATATGTCATATTTGTGTGCTTACTTAGTTATCTTGTACAACAATAAACTAATTGTCATTGTGATTTTTAAATAAGCAATTAATATTAAAGATATGAAAACATACGTTAACGATTCATTATCATTATCTTTGAGATTTCGTTGTAGAAAGATAGCGTTCGTAATAAACAAATATTGTGTTGTAATTCTGTGCATAAACCTTTCAACCCGTAAATTCGCAACAGAAATAATCGGATTTTTGATGTTTGCGGTAGAAGTTAGATTTTTTTGTATCCTAACGGAGACCCGTGAAAAATCACGGGATTTCATAATTGTAGGATTTGCAAAGCTGAAAGTATAAAATATAAGTAGAACATATTTGCCCCAGGATTATTGCCATTCAAAAAGATACAAATAAAAATACACTTTTTGTTGACAAATTAGAGAGATGACTATAAGTTTACCTTTCCGATGAATACTACCAGTAAACGTTAAATGGTTCCATGATAACTCAACACAGTGACAATTCAACACACTTTTAAAAAGTGATATAAAGTCATTAGGGACGATGACTTAGGACATTAGGACGAATTTTTTTTTTAACCCAACCTAACCTAACCTACTTAACCCAGTTAATAAAGTTTTTGTTTCATCACTTTCCATGACTTTATATAACTTTTTAAAAATGTGATGAATTATCTTTGTAACGATTTATCCGGTCACCCTTTAAAATATCACGAAATGGAAAAATTTAAACAGAAGAATTACGCGTTTCAAACATAGAATCATTGATTAATTAATAAATTAAAACGTTCCTTAGATTATCACAGCGCTCTTGAGGTGTTTTTGCACAAAAACGGCGCTATACAAGTCATCCAAGTATTATTATTATTATTAAGTATTTACTTTATCGCTTGTTTGAATTATTTTCACACAAGCAATTCAAATTTTTAAAATAAGTCTTAAATTCAAAGCAATTTTGAGTTCATTGAACATATATAATTTCACGCATAATCTCAAACATCACTTATTAGTAAGTTTGGTTGAAAAACTGATTTTTGATGATTTCATATGTATTTATCATTACCCATAATATATACGTAGGGAAATAATTATAAATAGTCAGTGGACATCTGAAGAAACACTGTCATATAATCGAAACTTGTATGTACCGTCATATCTATTTAATAATCAAAAGATACGAAATAATAAATGTTGATTACAGATATATCTGATTCGATTATCAACTATAAATAAACAAAATGATAATTAGTAATATTTAGTGTGAAACAAGCTGTAAGCTATCAATGTTAGTTATAAATTAACAAATTTAACAATGGGAAAGTTAATATTTTTATTAAGTGTATTTGGATCACTGTTCTTGAGGTGGGTATGCAGTTTTTATCAATGACAGCGCGTCATTAAATTCCGTGGTAAAAATTCACCCGTCCGTATTATGATACCGAAGTTTGTAATGAATCCTATATGTGCGATCTGAATTCAGCGCCAATGGGACTTTCTGTCCCTACATGCAAAACATCCAACAGTAAGCCGTGCGAGCGTGCAAACCTTGGGAATCTACTAGCTGTCATGGTGCGCAGCGACTATATATTATTTATTTTTATTTAAGTACATAAAACAGGCATGGTACCCAAAAATTTACATACATGGATGTTTAAATACATAATAATAACAAAAATATTAACAAAATGAATAAGCTAAATATGCAAGTGAATAACAAATAAGAATGGGTAAAAGGTAAATACAAATATGTTCATAAACAATTTGTTATTGTCACACCTGTACTGGTGAGACACTGATTAGGTAGGTACAATGTTGCTTCTCTTTAAATAAAGGGCTTCATCACAATATCAGCTTAATATGATTAAAGGTAATACATTTTTTTGAAGTGTTTAAATTGGTCATTAAAAATGTCTATTTCATTATTGGAGCCATGTATAATGATATAATTTCTTAATGTTCGCGGTACAGGGGAAAAATATCCTGTATTTGTGTGGTAGACTTTAATATAGAAAATGTCTTTCATCCTCCTTGTTGATTTTCTTGATGGTATATTGATGTTAATTTGGGATAAAATGTTTGGTGTATCAACTGATGCATGTATAATTTTGTGTAGGAGCAGTACCTACGTCAGAAAGTTTACGTCTGACCATCAGTGAGTGTAGTTTATAGTGCAAAATTCGGTCATTGTATGTTCCGTTTATTTTTATTGTAAGATTTGTTAACACATAATTATTTTTACCACTGATTTTTTTTCTGCGATTATCGTTTTATAAGTTGTTATTAAATTAAGTAAATTTCTGAAGATATTACTTTCATACAAAAACAAAGTTTTATAAAAAACGAACAGTTTCTTGTTTAAATTGTGGTTTTCGTATTTAAATTATTTCTATGTAACCTGTGGCATTATATCACAAATGTTTTAATGAATTGCCGAATTGTATATTGTTGCAAAGCTGCTAATCTCTAGTGCAGAGAAATCACGAAATTCCTTTAGATCTACAGAAAATAATTGTAGGTAATATGGAAGAGGGTGTATCGATTTTTAACTTTTTTTTTGTTTTCAAATTCCAAGTTGAAAAAAAGTTGCTACTAGATACCACAACTTACCACAAAAAATTTTGGATTTTTTAAAAAATGTTTAGGTCTCCCGCACAAGGCCTAAAGTTTTAATTTTTTTCAAAAAATATCAAATTTTTTTAAAATTTAAAAAAATAAAATCGTAACTTTTGTGTTTATTCCAAGTTAAAAAACAGTAATATTAGGGCATAAAAATAAGTAAGGAACGATTTTTTTAAATAAAAAATGGATTTTAGGTCTCCCGCACAAGCCCTAAAGTTTGTTAATTTTGATGAAATTTTGTAATTTTGTGTACATATATGAACCATGTTTTTTTTTAAATTTAAGCCACCGGAATTAACTGTACTTTTCTTATAGAAGGCATAAAATGAGACAATATATATATACATAATTCATATACACATATATTAAAAATATATACCGCATATATACTATATAATATATAATATGTTTTTTACTTGAAAAAAGATAGTTGGACGGTGTAAATTGTATGAGAAAGGTGTTGAAAGAAACTAATGTTATTTGCTATTACTGTTGTTTATTACAAAAGTATAAAAGGTTTTAATATGTCGTAAAATGTAGTATAATAACTAAGTATAAAATGTTGCTGATTACTTTCCATAAAGAAGAGTTGGCCAAACGAAACCCCAGCAACATCTCGCACGCCAGGGTGGCTTACTCTGGCAAATCGAGTCCTTCGTTTGTATGTTGCCACCGATGATCCGACCCCTCATCTAACAAAGCTTGCAGAGTTCATAATGAAGGTCTACATACCATCATGGTTCTCAATTAAGTGCAATCCCCAAATCCCGCAAGCTTCCATTCATTTTTTTTAATGTTTCTTTTCAGCAATTACTTGGAAGATGAGCTAAAAAAAGTCGTCCATGCAACGTTACAGAGAAATGCTTTCATGACTCACCCAGAGCATGTTTGATAGCTATGCTGTTCGATGAACGAAAACATATCAGAGCCTTGGCTTATAAGAGAATCCAGAAAGCTTGCGCAACCGAAAGGAAAGGGGTAAGGGTATTTAAACCCCCTCAGATCAATTTTGATGCCGAAGACTTTAAAGATATGATTGACTGGCAATCCACTTCAGTAACCGAACCCACTCTTGTTACTGATATGAGCCTAGAAGAGTTGGAGTCAATTGCGGAAACTGGCAAAAGTAGAAGGGTTGAATTTAGAATTCCTTCTCACACTCAAGCGGTGGAACGAATTGTCAACGAAGTCACAGAAGCTTCGAAGCGAGTATGTGGGCTGATCGAAAGAGATGATTTTATCCGTGCCAGACTGGTAGACCGTAAAGTTCTAAATACGTTCGAGACCAAGAGCCAGTACAAAACCTCTGCAAAGGATTAGAATTTAAGTAAGTTTTTTTTCGACTATTTTGTATTTATAATGTTTCTAAATAACGTCTTACATATTAAATTGAAATTTCATTTGGGAACTGTAATAACATTTATAAAATTTTCACTAGGCCTATGTAAATACTATACATAACTTTGATTTAAGGTTTTGAAGCCAAGATGAAAGGACGAATACTTAAACAAGTAAGTAATTTTGCAGTAGAAAAAGAAAACTCCCACTCATGTCGTATGGAAAGTAATCAGCAACATTTTGTACTTAGTTATTATACCTACTACATTTTATGACATGTTATAATCTTTTATACTATTGTAATAAACAACAGTAATAGCAAATAACATTAGTTTCTTTCAACACCTTTCTCATACAATTTACACCGTCCAACTATCTTTTTTCAGGTAAAAAACATATTATATATATATAGTATACATGTGGTATATATTTTTAATATATGTATATATGAATTATGTATATATATATTGTCTCATTTTATGCCTTCTATAAGAAAAGTACAATTAATTCCGGTGGCTTAAACTTAAAAAAAACATGGTTCATATATGTACACAAAATTACAAAATTTCATCAAAATTAACAAACTTTAGGGCTTGTGCGGGAGACCTAAAATCCATTTTTTATAAAAAAATCGTTTCTTACTTATTTTTATGCCCTAATATTACTGTTTTTTTAACTTGGAATAAACGCAAAAATTACGATTTTATTTTTTTAAATTTTAACAAAATTTGATATTTTTTGAAAAAAATTAAAACTTTAGGCCTTGTGCGGGAGACCTAAACATTTTTTAAAAATCCAAAATTTTTTGTGGTAAGTTGTGGTACCTAGTAGCAACTTTTTTTCAACTTGGAATTTGAAAACAAAAAAAAAGTTAAAAATCGATACACCCTAATATGGAAGAGAATAACTGAGGATTTTTTTTCACATAAATGACTGAATATAATTGAATTTTTCATTCTTACTTATTTTAAAATCTAATTGATTACGCTGTATCTCCATCTTAACAAAACACTTTGACTTTAAATGTGATTGGAATAATCTGGACCCCGACCTTGGGGTTCCCACCTCATTTATTTTCACTCGGTCTCTTCAACGCTCGACAGCTATGCGCCATCTATGGGTAGCTTAATAGACTAATATCTAGTTCCATCTATGGTTGAGCTCTAACACTAATATCAAGGATGTAACAAAACTCCAAATAAGCTGCTATCCGCCGCTGGTTATTTTTATAGTCTATTTAAATGTGATGCGATATTCTTGTAGTCAATGATTAATGTATTAGGGTGTTTGACTTTTGAGAAATTGCCATATTGGGTATATTTATATAGATGTGATGGAATAATATTATTTATATATGAAGATGTGTTTGTATAATATTATTTATATAGATGTGATGAAAGAATATTATTAATGTAGATGTGATGGAAGAATATGATTTATATATGAAGAATATTATTTATTTAGATGTGGTAGAAGATTATTATTTGAAGCACTGTAATTATACAGCCATAATATGGCTCTGTACCAAAACCGTGTGGTATGTATGTGTTGAATCCCCGTATTGAGCGTTCAAAGATGCTTTAAAAGAGAGATAGTAAATACGAATGATAGAGTGAGCGCGTTATTATTAAAAAACGTTAATAATTAAGCGAAAGTGGTAAAAAAAATTAATAAAACAAGACTCGTTTAAAATAGAGCAAAAATATCTAGACCTGTGCTTTTTTTACGTTTAAAGATACACTGTGAATTTTTTCATACCTATAACATATTAAATAACAGAGCAAAACGTATTTTTAATAATTTTCGGGAATTTAATTAAATCACCATGTGGCAAGGGTTTGTGAGGGGCTTGTAATTAGCTGTTCCTTCCCAATCCGTAAATTGGGTTCGGGAGATGGGAGATTGAAACGAGTGATTTAGTTTATTTGTGAAGACGAATTTTATAATCTACGCTGAGTACGGTGACGGTGGCAAAAAGAAGGTAGTACTGGCGGTTGAATCGAACGCTAAAATGGGAAAGAATATTCCTTTTGTCATGTTCGCTTGCGTATAGCAGCGGATTAATTCGCGTTAGTATTGCAACATTTGGGGGAAAATAAAGAAGTCCCACAACCATTTCGGCATTACAAATGTTATATTATGTCTTTTTTTTGGAGGTAAAAACTTGAAGACTTAAAGGAAAACATGTAATAAATTAGTAGAAATTGTGAATGCAGGGGCTAAACATAGTAATGTTCACAAAGCCACAGGGCTTAAATTGGGAATGCAGGGGCTTAACAAAGTAATGTTCACAAAGCCACAGGGTTTCAATTGGAAATGCAGGGGCTAAACAAATTAATGTTCACAAAGCTACAGGGTTTAAATTGGGAATGCAGGGACTAAACATATAAATGTTCACAAGGCCACATGTTTTAAATTGGGAATGCAGGGGCTAAATGTTGTAATTTTTCACAAAGCCACAAGTTTTAATTGGGAATGCAGGGGCTTAACAAAGTAATGTTCACAAAGCCACAGGGTTTCAATTAGAAATGCAGGGGCTTAATAAAGTAATGTTCACAAAGCCACAGGGTTTAGATTGGGAAGGCAGGGGCTTAACATATTAAAGTGCACAAAGCCACAGGATTAAAATTGAGAATGCAGGGGCTAAACATATAAATGTTCACAAGGCCACAGGTTTTAAATTGAGAATGCAGGGGCTTAACAATGTTATGTTCACAAGGCTACAGGGTTTTAATTGAAAATACAAGAACTTAATTTAGTAATTTTCACAAAGTCACAGGGTTTAAATTTGGAATGCGCGGGCTTTATATAGTAATGTTCGCAAATTCACAGGGCTTAAATTTGGAATGCGCGGGCTTAATATAGTAATTTTCACAAACCCACAGGGTTTAAATTGGGAATGCGGGTCTTAATAAAGTTATGTTCACACAGCAACAGGGTTTTAATTTTTATTGTTGATGCACTTAATGAAAACTCGATAATTATTACCTTTAATTTTAGTTCTCATGCCCAAAACAATGCAACACATCGCAAATTTCCTGAAGGTTTTCTGTTCGGGACTTCAACGTCGACATTTCAAATAGAAGGTTCTTGGAACTTATCAGGTATATATAATTGTGTGCTTAATAATCATATCATTTTTTTTCTACGTTCATCTTAACCATAAAAAAAAAAATTAAATTATAAATTATTTTTTTTTATTATCCGCTACTTTTGGATTAACTACTGTTCCTGGAGCCAACAGCAACGAAGGAAGGAATATCTTTTTTTTAACTGTTGACTATGGTGACGTCCGTGATCTTGAAAAAAATGACACGCCGAAAAAGATAGATAATTTATTCCAAAGCCTTCCGAGAAGCTGCCTAGATAAAATAAAAAGTTTTTTTCTGATTCTGTTATTTTTCATACAGTTCCTTTGTACATAAGGAATATAATCGCTTAAAAAAATCATCTATTTTTTATGGAGGACACCGGTGTCCCATCCATAGTCGACAGGTTATTAGGAACGATGTTTTATAAACTTAGTTCAATATCCATAGCTAAATCCAAATACTCCGCGCAAAGCCACACGAGCCGTTCTCAAATAGCAAATAAATCAATATTTTTAATGCTGACAATAATTCTTGGAGGAATTATCTTATTGAAACAAATTTAAACTTTTTTCCACTTATTTGATTTCCGATCGTCACAGGTTTCAGCCTATCATGGCCATTTTCAGACTGGTACAATTTTTACGTAATCTATGATATATACCCACACAACATTTGGGGAAGGGTTGGTAAACAATGATTTTTATAAAAAAATATAGGTATAACCAACTTAGAATGATTTTCCAAGTATTTGGCTATTTTTTGGTATTTTAAATTTTAGAAAAACTATTATTTACCACTCCTGATACCCTTTCCCCAATGCTGTGTATATACGATATCTTAGGCATGGAAAAATTGAACCAGTTTGAAGATGGCCGTGATAAGTTGAAACCGGTAACGGTAAATAGTAAAAAAACTATTATATTTGATTCAACATATAAATAATTAAGCAGTAAAAAACGACATTATGGTGAGATAGCTAAATAACTAACCATCACGCCGTTTCCCGCAGGAGCAGGCAAAGAGGACGGACCACCACACATCTTGGTCTTGGAACACACTCCTTAGCTCATTCACATTCGTCTAATATATACTCTTCTCATATTCTGACTCTTTACATGGTCCGATTCAAGTATTTGGTCCACTCGATCATGCCATGTATTCTTCGGCGTCCCGACTTATATTCTCTTCTCACTCCTTACTTCGTTCATTCACTCTACATGCCAAAACCATCTAAGCGTCTATTATAAGAAAACATGTTTATTTTTTAGGAAAAGGAGAAAATATCTGGGACCGCCTCGTCCACACAACAGATATGATCAAAGACGGAGGAACAGGAGACTTAGCGTGCGACTCATACAACCAGTACCCCAGGGATGTTGAGATGCTCAAGGAACTGGGAGTAAACTACTACCGGTTCTCCATCTCTTGGTCCAGGATCCTGCCGACTGGTTTCGACAATTTCATTAACCCTGAAGGCATTTCATACTACAACAAAGTAATCAATCTCTTGATCGAGAACAACATCACACCAGTTATCAATTTGTACATTTGGGATCTTCCCCAACCTTTGCAAGATATTGGCGGATGGCCTAATCCCCTCATGGAAAAATACTTTGAAGATTTTGCGAGAGTTGCATTCGATGCTTTTGGAGACAGAGTGAAAGAGTGGTTGACCTTCAATGAACCTTACGAAATTTGCGAGGCTGGGTATGGTGATGCCTTTATGGCTCCTGCATTGAATTTCCTGGGTAAGTAAAATATAAAATTATGGACTAAATGCAAGATTTAAACTTCACAAGGCTTCCTCTTACAAGCCTATATCGATCCAAATCAAGTGAAATTTTGACTCACCCATGATTTTATTCAGATTTCATGCGTTGAGAATTGTCGTATTTCTCTACTACATCTACCAAAACCAAAGATTTTTAGTATTTTGTGCTGGATAATCTTGTCACTGTTTACGCCATCCTCCTAGATATTGTCTGGTGTAGGTGATAACTTGCGTAAACCAAGAAGATTAGAGCTAAAGGGTTATTTTTGTATACGTTATCTCCACACAGCAGAGGAAAACAATGTCTCTCAGGGCCTATGTCATCTAAGAAGACGCTGTGTGGAAGGTGTGTGTTTTTTTAAGGAAAGAAAGTTCTTGGAAAGAACAAGGTATGAGGGGTGGGTAGGAACCTAGAAGTCAGTGTGCCCAAGAGTGACAGATACATGAATCTATCCTCCAAGCCACTGAGTAAGTAATGCCAGTCAATGGAAGACGTATCTACCGTCAAGACCTCAAAAAACTTCACCCCATGAATTCCGGGTATTAACCCTAGAGTGGGCGCGTCTTTCCGTAAAACGTTAGTGGACGCGTGGGGAACATTTTGCCGCTCGTTTTCGTGGACAATTTTAAGTAGGAATACTGCAATGTAATTAATTTATTTTCTCAGGATTTAAGTAAAACACAAATAAAGAATTACAAATCTACATATTTATCGAACTCTGCTTAAGGAACTTTGGTTTTCGATCGACTTTATAAAATTTAACATTTTAATTTACTTTTTTAAGTTATCCTTCTATAATATTTATAAAAATGGAAAAGAAATAACAAAATTAAATAAATTTTTTTTAAATAATTATTTTTTTTTAATTTTTCAAAAAGAAAGACAAACATTCCCGGGTTACGAATAACCTGACAATATTTGAAAATCTCCTACTACCACCACAGAAAGCTGAAAATGTTGCTTGTGTTGTGATGGAGGACTTAGCCAGCCGAGGAATTGAACACACTACGCCTGAGTGGGACCCAAGCTCGATGTCAACTCGGCCACCGACCGATTTTCTTAATATACAGGATATGTTTTAGCGAAAAAGTCTTCACATAAGTATGTGCAAATGTTCATTGCACAGCAATTTTGAACATCTGTAACTCTCTTTTTCGTGCGCCTATTTTACTTTGATGGACATATACTGCATTTACCTTTCTTCTTTGAAGATGTTGCTTGTTCTATACGAAGAAAGCGAGCAATTTGGTTCCTCAGAGGGACATTTAAAGTGTCTACAAAAGACCTTGCAGTCATATATCGCTTAACCAGGACCATCGCAATCTCCTTCAAGTATTGTCAGCATAGCGTCAAGTGTTCAGTATTGGCTTTGTAAATTATTTGGCTATTTATACCGGCAATATTAATTTTTAAAAAAAAACCTCATTGGCCTAATTTACTTTAACCCTAGATTCATAACCTTATCTAAGAGGAACATTATTCATAAACATTCGTCTCACAGACAACTAAATTTAAGTGACGAGTTTGGGGGTACTTGTAAATAAAATAAATAAATTAAGTATGGCACTCTTTAATATATTTAATTAGGTAACAAAAAAAATAATAAACAAGTTAAAATTAAATTTCATCGGTACATTCCACACACATGAGGCTGCGATGGTCCATGTACATATACTTTTTGCATTGCTTGCATTGGAACCTTGTCATATGCCGTTTTTTATAATCACAATAACCACAAACCTTTTTTTGAGTACCATTTGGACCAGATGTGGCAATGGTAGGCATTTCATCTAAAACTTCGGGGATTTTCCTTTTCAGGCATCTCTTCAAAGTTGGCATTTCGTGTCTTTTACGTAACCATGTCGTTATCACTGTCGGAATCTATCGGGACCATTTCATCTAATTCCACGTGATCTTTGACATTACTGATTTATATATCCTTTTGTTGACTGGTAAAATCATCATCACCAGAATCAGATAAACGATTCAAATAGTCATCAATTTGCCGATCATCCATTCTAAAATAAAATGATTTGATGTAAAATACAGACAATAATACATTTTGAACGATAAAATAAGATGTAACTAAAAATAATAACTCATATAGAATAATATCATATACTTACTTTTACTTTGTATAACCAGAACTTATCAAAAACAATGTTTTCAAAATAACTTGCAGTCTCGTCAAAAGTTACACTATTCATAAACATTCGTCTCTCAGACGTTCAAAGGTCTATAACTTGTCCACAAGACTTCACTGCTAGGCAAGTGACCCCGCGTTACTAATGAACAAGCGACCTAGGAAGGTACTTGAGAGATCATCATTCTATCTCTTTCACTCGAGACACTAGAAACAAATTTACATTTTGCGCGGTCTGTGGGACGAATGGTTATGAATCTAGGGTTAAATATGAATTTTATTGAAAATTCTGGCATGGTTCTGGACACGTATGATATACTGAGATAAAAGGTTTTTTTTTTATTTTTTACAATAAAAGTGTTTTTTTACAATAAAAGTGTCTTTTTTACAATAAAAGTGTCATAAGACACTTTTATTGTAAAAACATTTCTACAATAAAAGTAAACATTTCAACAATTCTACCCACAATACTGTAATTTATTGGTGAACTAAGAGTGTCTGACTACTTATTAGTTTCTTTATTTAGGAGTACCTACTATAATACTTATAAGTAATTCTTATATTTAGTTTTAAGTATCACTTGTATTTTTCATAAAAAGTGAATAGTTTTCATTTTGAGAAAATAAATTTATCAAACCGTTAATAATATAGAGCACAATTTTTACTTACGTGAGCCAATCGCCGCCTAACGACACTTGATAGTAACAACCTCTTTCTCAAGCAGCCCCCTGCATACCGATGGCGTCCAATGGTGATAGTGGGGACAGTTATTAAAAAGCGCAAAGTTTACGCGCAATAGATTTAAGAATTATCAACAATTTTTTGCAGAGGGCGGCAAAATGCTTATAGCGCGCCCACTCTAGGGTTAACTAAAACTCCGTTAAATAACACTTTTATATTTTGATGAATACCATACTGTTCTAACAAGTCTGGACTCTATTTATTTTCTTTGAGATGGAGCAAGAATATCAAGAGTAGCGTTATTAATAAGGATGACATAACCATAGAAAAAGTATACAAATTGTTTTCAATATTAGAGAATGGTCTATTTATGGTTGTGTTTACACTGAGTAACTTCTCTTACAAAGGTGCAGTCACATGCTGAATTGAACTAAGAGGTAGCAAATTATTATGACTAATAAATATTCGTGTTTAAGGATAATAATTATTGCTTATAATATTTTGTTATCCTTTGTTCTTTGCATAAAAACCTTGTCTTGTAAACATAAGCTCTTTTTTAATAGAAATTAAACTAAAAGGATTGAAACAAAGAAAAACATTGAAATATGTAGTAATAATATTAACCAAACGATCACTTTTCATGTTGTGACCAAAATAGTGGAAGAGTCTTCCTTTATGTCCTAGACATTATCTCAATATTTGTTGATTTCATGAAGAAACTCTATACTTTACGTAACCACGGTATTTTGAGGATATATCTGTATGCCTTGACGGCCTTCGTGGTCGAGGGTTAAGGCTCTTGACTAGCATTCCGTAGATCACGGGTTCAAATTAGATAAATTAAAGATTAGTTTGGGTAATTTGAAAATTTTAAATTAAAAAAAAATACATAAAGTACATTTGTGGCACGTTGCAGAGCGGCAGATACATCCAACATGGCTCTGGTGTAAGACTACCATTCAGAATTTTATTGGCTTTTGACACGTTTGGTGACCAGATCCTTCTCCACCTTTCTTTACCCCATCTCCTTCCCCTTTCTACTACCTTCAGAACATGCCATGTCTCACTAGATCCAGACGGTTGTGAGCGGCTGGACATCTGGTGCAGCATTCACATGTAAATATTTATGTGTCTAAATTTCAAAAGCGTCCATCTTCCGTACCAATGTTTGGATTATAGTTAAGGTTCGCGTACTATAATATATATTATGGGGTTCGTAACTTTTTCTTTAAATGTGGATTGGTATGACCTTGAAACTAGGTATATGTATATCATTCTAATATTGATTTTTTTCCCCAGGTGTCGCAGATTACCTTTGTGCGCACACACTTCTGAAAGCACACGCCAGAGTTTATCATCTTTACGATGATGTATACAGACCAACACAGAATGGTATGCTTAACAAAATTTTGTTTTTATTATTACTTTTTATTGATGCATCGCATTTCAACAACCTATTAAAGAGGTAGTTTTAGATCATTATTCAATGTTTCATGCTGGTATTAAGATAATTTTTCGTTAATTTACTTAGTAATTCTAAAGCTTGTAGCTTGCTTTAAAAATATATATTGATTGGTAACCGGATAAATCATCACAATGATAATTCATCACATCTTTAAAAAGTTTTATAAAGTCATGGAAAGTGATGAAAAAAACCTTATTAACTGGGTTATGTAGGATAGGTTAGGTTAGATTAAAAAAATAATTTTTTCATCGTTTCTAATTACTTTATAATACTTTTTAAAAGTGTGTTGAATTGTCACTGTGTTGAGTTATCATGGAACCAAATTGGGTAATGATTTAAAATATTGAAGTGTTTTTCGACAAAACGCTTTTATATTCAGAGCGTGTATCTTTTTTTTTATTTTTTTTTTTTATAGTGAAACCTCACAAGAGTCCCAACTGCTCCCGTCTGGAGCCAGTGAGACTATGGCATCCCCAATTGGGGGATGTTGTGAGGCTGAAGGTAAGTGGGGAAGGGAAAGAGGAAGGTGGGGAAGTACCTGGCTATTCAGATCTAGTCACTAAACACGGCTTAAGCCATTTGGAGCAACGTTTCAATTCTGAATGGTGGTCTTACACCAGGGCGATACTGGTAGTATCTTCCACTCTGGAACGTGCCGCAAATATACTTTATATTATTTTAATTAATTAATTGTGAAATAACACAAATTAATCAAATAAAATTTATTTGCGCACGCCGGGTTTGAACCCGCGACCTTCGGAATGGCAGTCCAATGCGTTACCACTGGACTATGCCGGCCGTCAAAATATATATCTAATATAGGTAATAAGAATTTCAATGATATTGAATTATTTTCGTGTAGTTTAGGAACATTTATAAAATAAACCTTTGCTATTATTAAATAATTATTAACAACATATTTTATATACATTTGTTCATAAATTCACTATTGAGATAGTTTAGTTGTAGGTATATGCATATGTTAGTGATCATTTGTGTTTCAGTGAGGATAAAATTGATATATTGTCATTTATTTGTGTTCTTATTCCCTTTGTTATTTTTATGGTTAATTGAAGGTATCGCCACATGGCATAACCAGTCACCGATCAACTGCCTTAATAACGACACCTTAATTTAATTCATATATCTTGATCCTACTAACCAACAATAGAAGTTTGAATTCAAGTAAATAATTCGCTTTAGACATCTCTTCAGTTCGTGAAACCAGGCCTTATTCCTAAATAATAGTGCCTTTAAATGCCATAACATAAATGAGTGGCTCCTTTAAATTAACTTTCATGATTGATTCACTTTCAGGAAGGATAGGATGGACCCTCAGTGCATCGTGGTGTGAACCAGAGAACCCGAATTCCGAGGCTGATCGTCAGGCTGCCGAAATTGCTTTCCAATTTGTGGTGAGATTTAATTTTTATATCCTAACAATATTTAAAATCTCCTACTGCAACAACAGTAAGCGGAAAATTTTGCTTGTGTTTTGATGAAGGGCTTAGCCAGCAGAGGAATTGAACACACGACGCCTGGGTGGGACCAAAACTCGATGTCAACTTAGACTCTGACTGGTCATTTAATATATAATATCTGGCCCATTATATACAGTATACATTTCCTCATTATTCCTTTATTCTATTTTATATTTTGTCTTACTTTCCACTGGAGCGTATTGGCCACATTTGAGCCAATTTACACACACGCGCGAGCGCACGCTGGCCACAATGTTGCCAATTTCAAAAGGTTTATTAAAAAAAAATAGTCTTCGTTACTTCGATATTCGCAAAGCTAACAATTTTAAATAGCTGGTGGTTTCACCGTTTATCAATAGTTGTCTTGCATCTCTGTATAATTCGTAAATATAAACAAAATTTCTCAGTCGCGAGATATTTTTTCATGGCGGTGTGTCGTATCGTCAGAAATACCCTTGAATGTTTATATTATACAAAATATGTTATGTATTTCATATCAATATATTTTTATTGAATTTTATGAATAGTTAGTAAGTTTTTTGTTTTTTTTTTTGTTTTTGGGGTGTTATGCCGTGTTGCGCTAACTCCTTCTTTAGCCGACGTTTCGGACAGCGTTGCAGTGTCCATCATCAGGGCAGATCCGGTAGATCCGAAGATGTGTACCGGATCTGCCCTGATGATGGACACTGCAACGCTGTCCGAAACGTCGGCTAAAGAAGAAGTTAGCGCAACACGGCATAACACCCCAAAAACAAACAACAAAAATGCTTTTGGCCGTGAGAATCTAAAAACTTACCAGTTAGTAAGTTATTTCAAAGACAATAAAATTAAAACTAAGTGAAACTGAATTTTAATTTGCACATGTAATTTTTTTTAATGCTAATTCAGTTCATAACAAAGAAAAATATAAAAGATTTATTATTCTGGGATAATTTTTAGAATGATAAATTACGGTTGAAAAATTATACGCCAAGTGAAAAAACGAACAAGCGATTTTTAAATAAAAATAGTAAAAATAATAATAATAATATTTGGCTGCTTTATATAGCGCCGTATTCTTAAAAAATCACCTCAAGGGCGCTGTTATGCTTAATGTTATCTTGTTTACAGTAACTACAAAATGTTCTGTAATAAGCACAAGTTTAAACCATTTTTGTTAACAATCAGACGAATTTCACCAGTGTGTGGATTTAATGATTTTATATTTATTTTTTCATAAAAGTTACAAACTTAAAATAAATTAAATATAATAGTTAAATATATTGGCTTCAAATGATAATTAACAGTTTATCAGTTTTATTATGAATATTCGGAGTAATGATTTTTTGAATGAGCGCGGGCGAAATCAAAACCAAACGTACGAAAATCTCCCTCGCTCAACGCTTTTGAGCTTAAATATATATAATATTTGACGGCCGGCATAGTCCAGTGGTAACGCATTGGACTGCCATTCCGAAGGTCGCGGGTTCGAACCCGGCGTGCGCAAATAAATTTTATTTGAATGATTTGTGTTATTTCACAATTAATTAATTATTATATTTGACAAGCAGCATGGGAACGATAAAATGTGGCGTGCCTCAGGGCTCCGTACTTGGACCATTACTATTTTTAATATATATAAATGATATTGCTAAATGGGGACTTAAGGGTACAATACAACTCTATGCAGATGACACAGTGATTCTTTTTCACAATAATGATTTAAACGAACTTGAAAAGGAAATGGAAAGGGATGTAGCTTGCCTGGCAAACTGGCTGCGATTAAATAAACTTAGCCTAAACATAAAAAAACACATTACATACTGTTTGCAAATAAAAAAAATGTAAGTCTTAATATAAGTCTTGATAATAACCGCCTTGAAAGGGCTGATGTTACAAAATATCTTGGCCTTTTCATTGATTCACAACTCACATGGAATCAACAATTTAAACATGTTCTATCCAAAATTACT
Source organism: Hesperophylax magnus (assembly GCA_026573805.1). Taxonomy (NCBI): domain Eukaryota; kingdom Metazoa; phylum Arthropoda; class Insecta; order Trichoptera; family Limnephilidae; genus Hesperophylax; species Hesperophylax magnus. Next base: position 2,371,664 of record JAIUSX010000081.1, read on the forward strand.
CCTATAACTGGTGTTTTATATAGACTTCGCGGGTTACTTCCTCCCTCTCTATTAAAATCGATTTACCATGCTATGATTCACTCACATCTAATATATCTCGCCGGAATCTGGGGATTTGCTACAAAAAAAATGATTTCAGAAGTCCAAGTCGTCCAAAATAGAGCCCTGCGAAATATTTTCAGTTTACCTTGGGACACACATGTCAAAGACATCTACAGAAACACCCAAATACTTCCTTTTAATACCATTCCCACTTATGAAATAACGAAAACTATATTACAAGTAATTGAACACTCGGCACATTCCAACACTACACTCTATTACAATTACGACGTACACCAATACAACACAAGAAATCACAACAAACTACATATATCAAAAATCAAATCAACAAAATATGGACTAAGATCCCTAGAGTACATAGCTCACACAAAATATAATCAACTACCCAACGAGATCAAATGTGCAAGTCAATGTAAAAAGACCCAAACTAACATGCTCAAACTTCATCTTATTAATGACTATCTGAAATAATAATGTTGTGTATGTCCCATCATATGTCCATTTAATACATACAGCTATATGTTTCATGTAATGCGTATCATTCCCGCAATGAGTTTATTAACTCCTGGGAGTACAATGCTTTATATAATATACTATATTCTGTATTGTATACTTTTAATAAAAAAAAAAAATAATAATAATAATAATATATAGTATATTTGCGGCACGTTCCAGAGTGGAAGATACTACCAGTATCGCCCTGGTGTAAGACCACCATTCAGAATTGAAACGTTGCTCCAAATGGCTTTAGCCGTGTTTAGTGACTAGATCTGAATAGACAGGTACTTCCTCACCTTCCTCTTTCCCTTCCCCACATACCTTCAGCCTCACAACATCCCCCAATTGGGGATGCCATAGTCTCTCTGGCTCCAGACGGGAGCAGTTGGGACTCTTGTGAGGTATTCACTATAAAAAAAATAAAAATAAAATCTTGGCGCTTCAATGGATATGTACATATTGTGGACACTCACTATATTTTTTACTAGGTAAATTTGAACCCTGATGATGCTCGCGCTAAGCGAAACTGGTCTGTCTTAATAAATTAAACAAACTTCGATGATACTAATGTATCTCATAATAAAGAAAAAATCACTTTACAAATGCGAAGGTAACATTTACCGCTTGGGAAGTTCGATTGTCGGGATCAATTAGGAAAAATATTGAAGATTTTCTCAAATTAATAATGGTGACTACTAATTTTCCCTTGCTTAATTAATATCTGTTTTAGTATGAAGATGTTAGCGGCAGTTTTAAATTGGGTCGATCTAAAAATGGACGTGGAAAAAAGTTGAAATATTACATTTTTTTATGTTTCAGGTTGGCTGGTTCGCCCACCCCGTTTACTTAGGCGACTATCCCGAATTGATGAAGCAGAGGATAGCAAACCGCAGCATGGAGCAAGGCTTCAGTTCCTCCCGTTTGCCGACCTTTACTGCTGAGGAAGTGGAGTACATCAAGGGTACAGCAGACTACATGGGTATCAATCATTACACCAGCTCTATCTTTAAGGAATATGATGACAGTGTAGAGTTCCCCAGTCCGTCGTACTTTGATGATATGGGAGTTATTGAGTATCAGAGTGAGGATTGGCCGTCGTCTCCGGCTTCTAGTTGGTTGAAGGTAAACATTGATGTAAACGATTGTAAAGTGTGATTGTGAGAAATCTCTAATTTGTACATATTAATTGCACACATTAACGATATAACTTATAAGGCTCTAAAGATGGTTGGCTTCCTTTGCAGAACTTTAATTGATCGAATTCCCTAGATTGAACGAGAGCCCTCTATATTTCATTAGTTAAAAGTCAAGTAGAATATATTTCACCTATTAGGTCCCCTTTGTATAATGTTCACTCTTACAATATAGATCGAGCCCAGCCCAAATTGCCTAGGTATATACATTTTAAGCTCAAAATTCTAATTTAATACATGAATTATGTCAGTTTGATGAATAATTCCATCTAATAACGCTGTCTGACAGGAGAATTATGCCAGACCAGGTTGTGTTACCTACAACCATTAATAACTTAATTGACAGCCCTGCCATCGTTGCCACTATTAAATTACGCGTGCCGAATAGGAACACAAGATAAAATTAAACATTATTCTGCAATACGGGTACATATGCAACAAACTATTATACACTTACCAACCAATAAAATCTGAGCAATAAGTTTGGGGGTATAATTGATATATACTGACTCCATTTACAGAACTAAGCGTTATTTATACCTATAACACTTTGAGAATTCAAAAAAATCATAATAGCGTGTGTATTCTGTCCTAGTGTATTATCAGTAAGTTTTGTTTCTAATAACTAACATTAATATTATACTTGTTACGTATAGTTGTAGTATGATATTAAAGTTATGTTGTATTTAATTGTGAATACCGCACAAGAGTCTCAACTGCTCCCAACCGTATGGAGACTATGGCAACCCCAATTGGCGTGTGTTAGGCTGAAGGTAGTTGGGAGGAGAGGGTATGGGAAAATAGGAAGGTGGGAAAATACCTGGCTAATCAGAGCTGTTCGCCAAACATGGCTAAAGCCATTACAAATAATGTTTCAGTTCTGAATGGTTGCCTTGCACCGGGACGATACTAGGGTTTCTTCCTCTCTGGATCGTGCCGCAAATGTAATATTTAAATAAAACAAATAAAATTTTATTGCGCACGCATGATTTAAATCCGCAGCTTCTGGATTGTTAGTCGGGAGCCTTTAACTTACCCCTCGACAGCGGAGGCTGTCAAACCAAACAATAAATTTCTTTCTTATCACGATGACAAATTCGTGTGGGGATGTATTTTTCTCGGTCTTACCCCTACCCCTCCGGTGAAACGGTGTAACTGTTAATTATTATTGCACTTTGACATTGTCCATTATTACACTTTAAACTAATTTTTAATTAAAAATTTAAACTGAATTCGTCTATAATTGACTGAGCATATGACAGTCCCGTTTATACTCGACCACTTTGCATTACGTCTTTCTGTACATTTTTTGGTTTGTGCTGTGTCCGTTCAATCCTATCAAGGTGGTAGCCATATTTGATAGTACATTTTTATACCGCCAGAGCGCATGGGCGTTGCAAGTGTGAGGTGTCAAGTTGGAGTAATTTTCATAACGCGAAATCCACTATTCACAGAACTATTAGTATTGCAATGTTTTGCTTTTCATACTTTTAGGTTGTTCCATGGGGTTTCACCAAGTTACTAGTCTGGCTGAAGAACGAATACCTGGACCCAGAGATCATTATCTTCGAGAATGGTTTTTCGGACTTTGGAGGCACCAACGACACTGAACGAATTAACTATTTCCACGAGTATCTGAACGCGATGCTGGATGCTATGGAACAGGGAGTTAAAATCTCTGCTTATACGGCGTGGTCACTTATGGATAACTTTGAGTGGATGGCTGGTTACACGTAAGGACTTTATAAGACAAGGATTGTTTCGTGCATCTATGTATTTAAAGTAGCACTTACATTTTTAGTGCTTGCTAGAATGCGGTGGCATGGCAGTGTCCATTGGGACGTAGAAATTCAAAATAATTGTTGGTGCATGAATTTCAAAAACATGCTATTTTCACTGTGAATTTCATTTCCGTCGGGTCCAATTAGAGATCCGGATTTACTTTCATAATATTTTTTTAAATTCAATAACAAGCAAGAATAAAATGTAAATATGATGTAAATATGTAATATTGTAGTGAAAAGTGAATCTAAATCTAAATCATTCAGCCATTATAATTTTAATTATTTAACATGGCGTGATTAAATTATTTTATTAGTTTTTTGAATTTGTTTTGGAATAAGATAAAATGAACGAAAACCAATAAAACTGCAATGTGTTTGCATTCATTTGGAATTATGGACACACTAGAGTTTCGGGAGAGCACATGTCTGTCTGTAATAAGTGTAAGGACGCTCAAGGAAAAGATAACACGATCTAATCTACTCAAGTTGGGTTAAGTGAGTGTTTGCGCAAATATACACATGGAAATTAACTCTTGACAGGCCAAGATGCCAAACAAAACGTTTGTAACCAAGTGTGTCTTCCGACCACCCCAGGCATTTTTCTGTCTTATGAACTTTTAAAATATAGAAATCCCAATTATTCAGTTAATTATTAATGGTAACTTATGTATTTGCACAGAAATACGTAAAATACTAAAATGATATTTCAAGTATGTAAGCTAAATTAGTAGGTAATTTTGGGTACTACCTACTCCCCCACTTGGCTGAGGGATGGTTAAGAAAGTAGTATATATGAAGAACGACTTAACGAAGAATGTATGTAAGTCTGAAGTTATAATATTTTGAAAGAGAGAATACGAACACAGTTTGTGTACTAGGAAGTATGTTTACGAGAGATGTAAAGGCTGAAAGCGATTTTGAAAGAAGGGTAAATGCAGTAAGCATGAAGAACACGGTAGGCGCTGGCGAATAAAAATATCAAAAATTAGGTTCCTTTTTTTATATTAACTCCACACAGGAGGCCCTGAAGAAAATAATTTCCCTCAGGGCCTATGTCATCTTTGGGGATGCTGTCTGAAGGGTCTTTTTGTGGAGAGGAAGAAGTGAACATGGGTCTTGAAGAGTCCCATGTTGTAGGAGGGAGGAAACACAGAGGAATTCCTACACTGATACATGGAGATGAAGCAAGGAACTGGCAAAGAAAGGGTGAAAATTGACTTAATGCTTTATAAATGATATCCCTTGATGAGTAAGGTATATGTAGAGCAAATTAACGAGGAAGTCAGCATAAGAATAGTGGTAGAATAAGTCAAGGACGCCCGAAGAAGACATGGTAAGTGAACCAGATAATTGAATATGCATGAGTCGATGGATGAATGTGTCTGAAGCAAGGAGTTTTTACGGATACAAAGTTGTATGGCGGTTCACAAAATTATAATTTAATGTATTTTTATGTACGAAAGCGTTCTTTCGACGGACGCAAAATCTGTAAAACGCAATGTATGTAAATTAAACTCTGTTTTTTTCCAGTGAAAAATTCGGACTGTACTCTGTGGATTTTAACGATCCAGCTAGACCAAGAACAGCCAAGGATTCTGCCAAGTACTACAATCAAATTATCACTACCAAAACAATTGCAAGAGTTTGATCACAGAAGATTGATATAAAAATGTATTTTAAATAAAATCTAACGGAGCCTGAGTTCTTTTCATTATTTCCCTTTGACGTAATTATTTTTTCACCACTTATGTTGTCTGGTTGCATTTTGTTTTAATCTTCAAAATGCAAATTTTGTGTACTTTTTTTCTACTATCTATTATTACTACTACCTGCCTAGGTGTTTATTTTAAGTCATTTCTCATCTACTGTTACTTTATGTGTTCTAAATTTGTAATCTTCTCTTTAATATGTTGGAGTACAACTGTTCTATGGAGACTTCGTAATTAACCAAATAGCTCCGGCTTACTCATTTGAACTGCGCATTCGTAAAAAAGGAACCAAACGAAAAAGCATTTAATGCCAGAGAAAGCGCGTCTATATTTTGTATTCTGGAGTTATCAGACTGAAAAAGGGACACAACTGAGATGTACTTGGAAGTTTGACATGTATTATATGGAGATTATGGGATTGCACCACCATCCCTGAGATCTGTTGTTTTATAATTATTAAAAAAAATACCAAGAAATTTTTTTCGATGATCACTGATATTTTATTTAACAATTTTACTGAAAGTGGTAATACTTATAAACGAGTACTAATTACCTTTCATTATCTATGTAAAACATTTATAGATATCTAAATTACATTTCGCTGTTATTAACGATAACGACGACGTTTCTGATAAGAATCTGCGTTTATCAAATATTATATACTATGCTTCGAGAAGGATTGGATTGTTTTTTTTTTTAAGAGAAACAAATATTCCCAAGTTACGAATAACCTGACTTGAATTCCTCACTACCATCTTCATAAGCGGAAAAATTGGACAATGATGGAAGACTTAACGGAACTCACAACGCCTGAGTGGAAACATTCATACAGACTTTTTCCTAGACGAGGCAGCACCATTGCTAGTTGTCACAAATTGCGAAGTTTTTGCATGATTATTATAGATTGTTTATTTTCCTCCAGCAGAACAAAGGACAACAGTCACGACTGATGATGCAGAAGTGGTAACTTTGGGAAACGGAATTTTCCGTATGTAGAAAGGTTCAATCCCCATAGCACATTGTTAAAGAATGTCTTCCTGGGGCACATTGATACTGCACAGTGAATTATATTGAATGGCTGAAGAATGAAGAGTCCCAACAACCATCGCACAAAATGAAGCTGTCGATGAATCAAATGATAGTTTGATTAATCAATTTGGCTTATGTATAAATTGAATGTTAGTAATCGGGTATCTAGCACGGCCGATCGATAAAACACTATAATAATACGATATTCACTAAATCAGTCATCTGTGATATTTGCGAGCACGGTCAGCATAACATGATTCCTACAGTAGGTAGACAAAAGCCGCCTTGTTTAGCGCGGCTTCCAAGGTGTCGCTTAACCATCAAGATAGACAAATTTTTCGAATAACATCGTTCGTTATGAAAAATGGCTTATTAATGAACGAATGTGAACTGACTAAACTCTTAGAATTGAAAGAAATCGTATTAGCGATCAATTGATTCCATTCAAGCTTGGCGAAATGATAGTTCTTATATTATCACTAGTTTTGACCTCATCGCATAACGGTTTCAAAATTATTTCGTGTCAAGATCGGTTCGGCTATCAACAGTGCAAACGTGCTACATCGATATAAAATCATCATATCATTTATTAGGACATAGATAGAGGTGAACAAAATAAACATTGATTGCAAAAACTACCGTGCTTAGTTTTATAATTATAACATTCAGGAAGTTATAAGGATAATTATAACATTCCTGGTTAACTCTTCACGAATCAGCATAATAATTAAATACGTACAGGAAAAAAAATGGATAGGATAATAATTATTTCTCTGACCATTGCCCTTCACCTGGCTATAGATTTAACATGACTTTAATCGAATAGATAATGATAAAAATCAGCCAGGGAATGGATAAGATTAACAATTATCTTTAATTTATCGTTAGTTATACTTGAAATTTAACGACAGTAAGATGGACGAATAAAGTAAATAATGACAATGAATGTTCCTATATAAAATTTAACCAAATGAGATCGTGCACGAGGAGGAAACAGATGAACTTTATGAAGTAATCAACTTTATGAAAGAATTTGAAATTAAGAAAAAAAACTTCTTGAATTTAAACCACACCGAGGAATCTAAAATGCCTATACTTAAGCCATATTTACAACGTGGAATAACCTTTCCTTATCTGTGGTGTGTATTTACTACACATTGCTTCTAATAACTTTAATAACTCTATAAATATAATAAATTCTGGGTTCAGATTTTAGGTATTTCTCCGTTATACATTTATGCACTGAATCAAAAAATAATATTTTTCATAGTTTTCAAATTCAATTAAAAATCAGAGATTTTTGTTTAAAATCGGGAACAAATACACCAATACAATCAACCGTGTTATACTAATACGCGAAGAGTGTGTGAGGAAATGACACGCTATTGATGTCCCACTTTAATTCACTATGCGGGAACATGAGACATCCACACGTCTGCAGTTGTATTTTGATTTAGACCATCAATACCCACGACCGCACAGCTGTGTTTGTGCCAGCCGCCAGCCGCTAGCCAGTCGGCCGCGAACCGTCGTTAGATGTGGACCCCTTGGACGTTTCTTTAGCATATGCCGATGGTTTTTTTCATGTTTTCAGCAAATAAATTACAATTATTATCACTTTTTATATAAAATATAATAAACATAATCGATTAGCTATGAATATTCATATTTTTCCGATATTAAATCGCTTAGTTTGAGATGTGTATTGACTACACAGCACCGGAACGCGTTGTTTTTTTTAGCACAGTAAGGGAAAGGTCAATCGACCAGATTAAAGAAAATAAAGTTTGTCAGTTGGCTATAGAAGTACTCAATGTCACGAATACCTTGCTCCTAATAATATTAAACCTGATTTGTTTTTTAATATTCCGAATATTACCAACATCGAAACGAAAGAAAAAAATGCCGTAAGATAACTCATAAAGTATTCCATGATAAATAGGAAACAAAAATAGAGCATGTTGTTTATTCATAGATTGGTTCAAGAAGTGATATCTTGCTGAAAGAATATTGCCAGGAAGAAGTCACTTTGAAGACGGCTCTTCGATTATTGAATAAGAAAACATTGAAAACAGAGAATGTAAATCACACTGTGAATAACTGGCATTTTGCAAGCAATTACAGGGAATTGGTGAGATAGTTTAGAAAATTTCCTGTGCAAGTCGGCCGTATTCTTGGCAATTGTTTAAGATTTCCAGAAGCATACTCATATAACTGTCAATTTTTTTGTATTGATTTTTGCTTTTTTTCTAGGCAGGTATCAATACCTTTTTTCCCCTAACCCTCTTCATTGAATTAATTTGTTGAATAAATATCAATTAATTTACACTAGTATTACGTTGATTCTTTTTGTTCATATCTATCTATCAATTTTTTAATATTCTATCGTTATCAAAATGTATAAATTGTAATTCAAATCCCAATCATGTAGCAGGAGAAAAACATTATTATTTATATTATTATTATGTTAATTTTAACGTACTTATATTATTTATAAAGCCTTTTTTAAGTTAAAGCCCTGAAGGCGGAAATAATTCAATATCTTGATACATTTAAAGTAAAACTATTCTATTTATTTATCAATCATAAGTTAGCTACCGTGCTAGCTACCATAAGTTAGTTACCGTGTGTGCTAATAATTTACAAATATAAATTTATCAAACGTTCTTTGGCATAAATATTGTTAAAATATTTTTTTAAATTTGATGATTTTCAATTACAAACTTAACATTAATGATTATGGCATAAAATTGTCTTATTTATTTAAAAAAAATTAAAAGTAATTTATTTTTTTATTTCGTAGTATTAATTTTTAGAGGAATTTTTTTAAAATGTTTGTATTTCTTTGGCATTCACTGTGTAACAATTTCTAGACATTTTTTGTTTTTAATGAGTTTTTATTATTCACAATGTACATTTGTTACGTATAAATTTTTCCAATAAATTAGATAAAAATGGGATATACACTTTAGAGTGTAATGATTGTAACTCGCAGTATGTAGGTATGACTACAAGAAATTTCAAAACCAGAATTAGGGAACACGAACTATGTTTAAAAAATAATAATTTCTCCGAGTTCGCTAATCATTTGATAGAGACAGGCCATAGCTTCAACCGGGATAAAACTAAGTTTAAACATTCTAACATTAATAAATATTTTAATTTGTGCGCATTAGAAACATTAGAAATCAACAAAAAAATTAATTCAAGCATTGATATAGTAAATAAAATAATAGCACCTTGCAAATCACCTCTATTGACAATGTTCCCCGTTATTTTGACTCCTCCCTCCGTTTCCCTCTCAACCCCCTCCCCCTCCCTCAAATCCCTCCCACCAAAGAACCAAACTAAATAAAACCCCATATTTCTGCACTTAAAAATTTAGTTTTAAAATAGCTAGTTAATGACACGGACGTGTCGAAACCGGTCGCTAATTTTATAAAAAAATTTATACGTAACAAATGTACATTGTGAATAATAGAAACTCATTAAAAACAAAGAATTTTTTAAAGTTGGCCATCTAATTTCTTAATTTTTCGTTATGAAATATCACGCAATTAAATATGTATTTTTTATAAATATTTTATGTGATGAATGGTAATAATATTAATATTTAAGCGTTAGATGGCGCTAGTCATAAAGCTTACTCCAGAGTCCGACAGATGTCGCTAGAGTGTAGCAATTACCTTTGGGATGTTATTGACAGGCAACAAATTTCTCGAACCAGAGAATTACCAACCCTCAGGTAATGAACAGTGTAGCTAAATGCAGACCTATTATTTGTAACCTAATAAACGCAATTATAAGTAGAACCTTCTACTTTATAACAAAGGGTTCCCAACCCTTAAATCTGCTAAGTAAGACAGATAAAACATTTTCTAATACACTTTTATTAATTAGATTACAATGGTGATGTGCTGTTTACTCGCTGATAAATCCTATGTTGAGTGCAGGTGCATTTTATAACACACGTTTTTTAAAACAAAGAGTTGTATTTTTAGTATGTTTTAGTAAAAGTAAGTACTAAGTTTGTTGTTTATATTTTTGTTGCCTATATTCATGCATTTAGTCTTTATAACATTTAGGACGGGTTGTTTCGGAGAATTTGAACAATTCATCAAATTTCAACGTTCATTTACGGGTTCTGTGTAAGTCCTATTCAAATTCTGTTATTATATCATTATAGGCTAGTTGCTTGACAGAACTGAAATAAAAACAGAACTTGAAAAAATCTTTCACAGAACTTGAAAATGAACGTTGAAATTTGATGAATTGTTCAGATTCTCCGAAACAACCCGTCCTTAGTGTTCATTTATTCAGTTTGAGCCATTTTAACACGGTTACTATTATCTTACTTTCTAATATTTTCTTCAATATATATTAATGCACCGTCCGTAAGCAGTCGTATTTTGCAATTTTTCAGTGTTTTTATAGCATCATTTATATTATGAATAAACAATACAGATCCTTGTGATACGCCCAGGGTATTTTTATTCGGATTCGATTGATTGTTTCTCTATTGTTCGATTGAATTAATATATTTTTCTTTTAAACCGATCTATTTTTTCCCCTTATTTCTTTAATTCATGACGGCCTCCGTGATCGAGGGATAAGGCTCTGGACTAGCAAGCCAGAAGTTGAGGGTTTAAATCCCGTCGTACGTAAGTAAACTTTATTTGATTAATTTATGTTATTTTTTATTTTTTTTTACAGTAATACCGCACAAGAGTCTTAACTGCTCCCGTCTGGAGCCAGTGAGACTATGGCATCCCCAATTGGGGTATGTTGTGAGGCTGAGGGTATTGGGGAGGGGTGGGAGATGGGGAAGAGGAAGGTGGGGAAGTACCTGGCTATTCAGATCTGGTCACCAAACACGGCTAAAGCCATTTCAAGCAACGTTTTAATTCTGAATGGTGGTCTTACACCAGGGCGATACTGAGAGTATCTTCCACTCTGGAACGTGCCGCAAATATACTATATATTATTTTTAATTAATTAATTGTGAAATAACACAAATTAATCAAATAAAATTTATTTGCGCACGCCGGGTTCGAACCCGCGACCTTCGGATTTGTAGTCAAAAGCGTATACCACTAGACCACGCCGGCCGTCACAATTAACACATTTTATTTTACAATTAACACATTTTAAAATAATTGTGTTTTTGCCGCACGACGGCGACGGCCGGCATAGTCCAGTGGTAACGCATTGGACTGCCATTCCGAAGGTCGCGGGTTCGAACCCGGCGTGCGCAAATAAATTTTATTTGATTAATTTGTGTTATTTTACAATTGATTAATTAAAATAATCTATAGTATATTTGCGGCACGTTCCAGAGTGGAAGATACTACCAGTATCGCCCTGGTGTAAGACCACCATTCAGAATTGAAACGTTGCTCCAAATGGCTTTAGCCGTGTTTAGTGACTAGATCTGAATAGCCAGGTACTTCCCCACCTTCCTCTTTCCCTTCCTCACTTACCTTCAGCCTCACAACATCCCCCAATTGGGGATGCCATAGTCTCACTGGCTCCAGACGGGAGCAGTTGGGACTCTTGTGAGGTATTCACTATAAAAAAAAAAATTAAAAAAAACGTTGCAGAGTAGAAGATACTCTCATTATCGCCTCGGTATAAGAATACCATTCAGAATTGAAAAGTTGCTTGAAATGGCTTTGGCCGTGTTTGGTGATCAGATCTAAATAGCCAGGACCTGGTACTTCCCCACTTCCTCTGCCCATCTACCTTCCCTCAACACTACCTTCAGCCTAACAACATACCCCAATTGAGGATGCCATAGTCTCACTGGCTCCAGAGGGTTTGGAGCAGTTGGGCTCTTGTGCGGTTTCCTTTTCTTGCCGTTGCTGACTGGAAATAACTCTATAGAGAACTTTACTAAATTGGCATCAAAAAGCCGCCTGTAGACAAAAATCAGAGGCAGCGTGTTTTTATCTGCTAGTGGATGATTAATCTGTGGTACAATAATTTAAATTTAACCAGAAAGCTTCTCAGTTATTTTTACAGCGCTGCCTATAAAAACTCAGGTCCCCTCCCTTCACCCTCTGTATCAACATTGAAGTGAATGGTTCGTCCATTAAAAATATCTTCAAGAAAACTCTCCCAGTGTCCCGCTGCCTTTCAAAGCAAAGCCTCCACACCCTCTTTGTAAGGCATGCCCTAATCTCGGCCGGCAATGCAGAAACATCCCTTCATAAAGAATATTATGAATGATATTTTTTTTGTTTGATCTGTGGATCCAAGAATAACGTTTTTTTATACGATGTAGTGGACTGTTGGATATATGAGAAGGTTCTGAATACAAAATTTAAACATATTTGAAAAAAGATTTCCAGTGGGTGTAGTAATTCTCTTCGTGTGTATTTTCGTACTAGTGTAATTCTGGCAGTGTAATATTGGCAGGTAAGTTAAATTTCACGTTTGTGTAATTTCTTCATGTATCCGTCCATTTGAAATTCACTTTTGTTTTCGGTAATTAATGAATGCAAATCTTGGCAGGGCAAATAAACCCTCTTCCGACATCCGATCGAACTAAAACTAAACTAAATTCACAATAAAAAACACATAAATTTGTTTTTGACCACTGTAGTTTTATTTTCTCTCTACCGGTTTCGGAAGAACCCTTCCTTCGTCAGGAGAATATTAAAAACTGATCTACTACACAAAATATTGACATATATATACAAAAATGTTAAGTTTTTGAGGGAGGGGTGGACAAAGTGGAAGGGGTAATTACGGGAATTCCAGGAAGAACAGATCGGTTAACTGAAAATATGTCTAGAATAGGACCGTTCTGTTCTTCCTGGAATTCCCGTAATTACCCCTTCCACTTTGTCCACCCCTCCCTCAAACACTTAACATTTTTGTATATATATGTCAATATTTTGTGTAGTAGATCAGATTTTAATATTTTCCTGACGAAGGAAGGGTTCTTCCGAAACCGGTAGAGTGAAAATAAAACTATAGTGGTCAAAAACAAATTTATGTGTTTTTTATTGTAAATTATGATGAGCCACAAAGTGAATGCTTTTTACAATTACGTGAACTAAATTCATTTGTACACACGAACAACGCAAACCTAATATACAAAGTGTCCTGGGGTAAAGAGCACTAACTTTGGGGGGTGATGTTGATACATGATTTTTGAAATAGAAAAGAAAAATAACTTTTTTAGGAATTAAGGTAAAAAAATTGAATTGTTTGCATGGGAAAATAAATACACTTCTACGAAAAAATATTTTAATATGGGAAAAAATTGTTGGAAATTCGAAAAAACTTTTTTTTTCTTTTTTACTTCTAACATCATGTAGAATCACCTACCGAAGTTAGTGCACCCTAACCCCAGACATTACAGCATTTAACATAAGTATTAAATATCGCTCGTACCCGATCGACATATGGCGAGATTGGTAGAGTGGTCAACTACTGTTCCTGGGAAGGGAGGAAGGGAGGAAGGTTCAATCCTCAGTCAAAACAAACAAACGCTTTATTTTGCTCTGCATTTCTATATTTTCATTTTATTTTTGAAAATTTGATTTTAAATTTTATTTTGTATTGTTGAACACTGATTACATATTAAATTTTGCTAATCTAATTTTTTTAGTGTAAAGTTAATGGCTGAATAACATTTTATTTTATTTTATAAATTTTAAAAGTTTACAATTGCAGATGTACTCAACTACCTTACTAGGCTCAAGCCCGTATTGTGGTACTAGTTTATGATTTATGTAAGAATAGCAATAAAATATTTTGTAGAACAAATAATTAAAACATTAGGATAGGTTATGGTAAAATAAAAAACATACATATTATTCTTCATCCCGAGTACCAAATCGTAACGCGAGACTTCCAGAGTTGTTCTTTGTTTATTCTTTAAAAAAAAACTATTTCACTCATTCCCAGTCCAAAGACTTCATAGGCTTGGAAATAAATTCACTTTTGTTGATGTTTTCTTTAATTAAAAGAAAGACAAACATTCCCGGGTTACGAATAACCTGACAATATTTGAAAATCTCCTGCTACCACCTCATAAGCGGAAAATGTTGCTTGTGTTGGGATGGAGGACTTAGCCAGCCGCGGAATTGAACACACTACGCCCGGGTGGGACCCAAACGCAATGCCAACTCAGCCACTGACAGGTCATTCACTCCTTACATAATTTTTTATAAACAATTATTAATCTTATTTTATTCAATTGTTAGCTGAAGTGTCAATATGGATAAATTGAATTTCTTTTACCATTTATGTAGCTGGGAATTAAAAAAAATATTATTGTGTTAAATTTTAAAGCACTAATGTAATTTATTAAATTTTGTTTTAAATAAATATTAATATCATATGAAACGCCCACATTAATAAATATATCCCCAATTGGAAAATTCGCAGTCCCACTAGCTTCGAAAAGCTGGAAGCACTTGGGATTCAAAACAGAATGTGCTGACAATGGTAAAACTGATGATTGAATTAAAAAAAGTAGGAATTTAGAAAAAAATTTCGCCACATAATAATACTCACTTTTCAAAAATAGAAACACGCTTCACGTGACAAAATCCCACAAACTTAATAATACTAACGCATTCAGCACAGATAGATAGAGATAGGTGGGGTGGGTACGCCATTATTCCAGAGGCTTGAATATTGATACGTCACGCTGCACATTGGGGCGACTTCATGTAACGCGTTGGCTGAAATTCAGAAAATCAAATGTTCTTTACAATGAAACAAGTATGCTAGTTTTGAAGTTCATTAAGTGTTACATAATAACCCCGAAGCGTTTCGCCCTAATCGCGATACTGACGGGAAGAGATCAGTTTGAACTTGACCTTTGTGCGGGTGACTGTGTCAGTTTTCGAAAGCGCGTAAATTTCAATACTTTTCAAGTTTATAAAAAGCAAAATCTATCAAGTGTACAGATCCAATTCAATATGGATACGATGTCTTATGGTATGTACTTTAATTATATTATAGTAGTTATTGATACCCTTATACTATATGTCATAAATTTAAATTAAAACAAACACCTGTTTGAATGAAATATTTTCTTTTAAATATATTAAACATAGAGGTATATAGTTTAGAGTTCCACGAGATCCCGTCATATTTTAATTGTTTTTATATAGTTTAGTATCTTATCTACAAGATTTAATTATAAGTAGTTGCAAGTATGCACAATTTTTTTAATTATAGTACTTGAAAGTGAGGACTATCAGTTTTCATAAAAAACAGTTGTAGTCTAATAATCAATGTGTTTTGTTTTAGATACATTTTCTGGCGTGGTTCTTACGAGATTCGAATTATACATTATTATGAAGAATTCTGGCGTTAAGAAATTTGACGAAAAAGTAAAATTCCTGAAAAAACACCTCTTAGAACTTACTCATTGTCAACTCTTTAATCAAAAATAACTTTTTAATGAAATAGCTGCATTCTGTTCTAAATTGAAAACCAAATGGTTGAAGTGTCACAGAATCCATGACTTCTTTTTATTAAATAATAATTTTTATTAAAAGAATGGCTCGAAAGCCTCCTTATGTTTAAGAATTATAAACCTTTACCAGAAATAGTAAAAACGAAAAGAGGTCGACCCACACTGTCATTTGATATGTCGTCTGAGCGTACGAAACGTCATAAAACTATACTATTGCGATCTAAAACATCTAGTACTGAGTTAGCCTTTGCTACCCACATGAGTTTTCGGTTGGCAGGTAAAGCAGCAACATCGACTGTAGTCAAAGACGTCACGTTAAGTACGCCGACCAGAGCAAATAAGTACAGAAAAGCTTTTACCGATAAAACCCAAAACAAAAAGATATTGAGTGGTGATGAAGCACTTGCTTTGATTGTAGATGCCAAACTTAGTCCCTACCAATACAATTTAATAAGAGAAAAGGATAAAGAGGTATTTCCTTCATACAAAATTGTACAAGGAGGTAAGAAAAAATGTTACCCATTAAGTGAATTCATAACGGTCACGGAATCTTCAGCGGAAGTGAAATTGCAACAATTGCTGGATCACACTGCTGAGCGTTTAATACAAGTTCAGCAGCCGGACAATGAAGACAATTTCAAAAGAAGTACTGAAAATGCTAAAGACACCAGACCCTAATACGACTACCAGGAATGATTCGATAGTTGAATCAAGTAGTGATGACGATAGTATATTGTCACAAGATGATGAAGACGATTTATTATGTGTATAACTGTCAATAAATAGCACGAGAAATAAAGTGAGCATTTTGACTGATTTAATTGATCTTATATTATTCAATTTTATATGTTTGTACTAAGTATGCGTGACTTTTCGAACATTTTTTTTCACTTATTTTTATCAACATGTCTATACGGAACTAAAAATCAAAAAAGATTTGATGTCATTGCAACCACTGATTTGATGCCAACTTTCGGGGTCATCGGCCCCATTGTGCGCTGAGCGGAAAATGCACAACCGGCTTCAGACAACGTAAAACGCATTTATCTACTACGTTGCCACCTACCAGTTATTTTTAGTTTAAAAAATGAATACTGGGTAAACAGGTCAATTAATAATTTTTAAAGTTAATATTTTGAAATTTTTCTATTGTCGAGAAATGGGTCGCTAACTATTTATTAACTAAACATTACGATGTTTTTTAAAACTCTGAATTCCGAATTTCCTCCAAATTACAAGATAATTCCTTAGAAAACTTTAAGATTTAAACTCTTCAAACAATTATTGTTATTTAGTTAAATGAGAAAGTATTTAATTTTTCATGAGCCCGTATTGCGATATCCTCATAACACATTCGTGGTTCACTGATAGTTTTTAGAAAATCTGTCGATTTACTCGTTAAAAGTCTGTTATCCCGTTTTCAACAGGAACATGAATAATTTGACGAGGTTTTCAATAAATTATCAATATTTTATATCAGTAAGTTTTCTCCGAGTATAAGTGTAAAAAAATTCTCCGTGTTTCTTTAAATGCTTCCTCTAAAAAATTGCAAGTGGGGAGATTTTCGCTCCCTCTAAAATTCGAATTTACATTTGTTTTCCCTTTCAAATCATCATTTTCTTCTTTTTTTTATAATTACACGTCTTTCTGAAACGTACCCGACCATCCTTCTTTTCCCGGTCTATCCTTTCGTCTCGCAATCATCTCAGAATCGCCCATTCAATCCTGTTTAGGTTTTTTTATGACGATTATAAAATTGTAACAAATTCTTTAAAAGGTTTCACACCAATTCGCCACAGGGATCTCATCTTTACGGTACCATGGCAACTCGGGGCAGTGGAAAATCAACACACTTTTGAAAAGTGAAATTTAAAAAGTCGTTAAAAGTGATAACAGAAAGGCCTTTAATCCTAACCCAACGTAACCTAATTAACCTAGTTTTAATGACTTTACACCACTTTTCAAACGTGTACTGAAGTGTGTAGAAATGCCACTGTCTTGAGTTGCCCGGTAACCAAAACTCCAATGTGAACTGCTTTAGTCTATGAACACCTTTGAGTTTTAGCCGTCATGGTATTTATTTATTTATTTTTTTTATAATATAATATTGATTACATTTTATGGTTTTGACTGTCCAATGGTATATATAGATTGTTAGATTTGACAACGCTATGAAAATAAATTTATCTTTGGGACATGAAAACGTTTTCGAAAAGAATAATAGTCATATAAAGAATATGTATCTAGGAATGAAATAGCCATTTTTTGAACGGTTCGCTAAAGTATTCCCACTAAACCTAGTTCAATGAAACCAAGCGCATTGTCTCAGTAATGAGTATCTGCGAAACAAATAAACAAAAAACATACATTTCAAAAGAATTATTAATTAATCAGATAATTTCGGTGACTACTTTATCTCTTGTCTAACGTGATTTGCACTTATAATTTGCAATTTTTAGTGTTAAAAGTTTATTAAACTTGAATAATTTTACGTATCATGCAGAAATACAATTCCAATTCACTCACCCATGCACCGACAACCGAAATTGGTGTTTAAAATAACAAAAATCTGATTTCAACGAAGTTTTTCAAATAATGGTCACAATCATAAAACAAATAGATACAGTCTCGCACAAACTGCCAACAACTTCCGCGATAAATCCACCATCTACCTAGGACATGTTCTTTACGTTACTTACTCCGAATTCGATCGATTTTTGTTGTGTACAATAATACCAGATACAGTCTTTCCTACAGAAGCTACGATTAAAATCATCACGAGTATTGCAGATAAATAATTAGAATAAAGAGATTCTTGCTTGTGTAGTAGTATACTGTATCGTAGGACTACTGCGGGAATCTAGGACTCGCGACTCGCAATACAGTCGGTCTGCACAAATCCAATTAAACATGAACTGTTTAAAATATGTAGTAAGCTCACCAATTCTTTGTCTACATAGTTTAGCAAATGAATACACCAACGACACATTCGATCTTTAACTAACTAACTAACCATCACGCCGTTTCCCCGAAAGGGTAGACAGAGAAGAAGACCACCAAACAACTCGGTCTTGGCACACATTCCTTGCCTCATTCACATTCATACATCGTATCATACATACTCTTCTATTATTCTGACTCTTGACATGGCCCAACTCGAGTGTCTGATTCACTCGATCGTGTCAAGTCTTCCTCGGGCGTCCCCGACTTCGGTTTCCATTCTCATTTTATTTATTTTTATTTATTTATTTATTTTATTTATTTATTTATTAAAAGAAAGTACATATTACATATTGGATGCTTTGCCTGTCCAACTAGGAAAGTTTCCCGTTCTAGGACAGACAAATTGACATGTTTAGTTCATATTATTACTGAAATGTACATAACAAAAACCAAAAAAAAAAGTTTCATTTTTCTCTGAAACTAAGTTGTGTAATAAAGAAAATGTATATAATAAATATAAGTACACATACATTGTTTTGTGAGAAGTAGAAAAAATTAATCTGGTAGCATATATTATAATCGGATTTACCGAATTAACCTGGTAACATAAAATATTAAAATTTACAGAGTATGAGGTAAGCATTATATATTTATTTGCATTATATATTCTCCTTACACTCCGATGTTTAAAATTTACTTTAACATGTCACGATATTAACACTGATAATTTCAATTTTTTATCGGATTGCAAGCTACTTTAATGGAAGAAATTATTTTTTGCAACCGTTGTTTATAAAACCCTTATGTACAAAATTGGAAACATTTCAATTTACCCAGTGCAAAAGCTCCATGGGCGTACAAAAAAAAAGTTAAAAAAAAAGAAAATGTTTTTCAGAAATTTAGGGTAACTAATTCCTGAAGGGAAATAATTCCTCTTAAATAAATAGCATCATTAAGAACACATAGAATGCGAATATGTAATTATGTCAATTATTATTAATTAATTATGCCTGTTAGTTCGATCATCTCCAGAAGCTACAACGCTACAAGGTTCACAGAAAAGTTATTAATCCCAAAATTAAACAAAACTATATTTCAAAAAGGACCACACAACATGGCTATCAAAGTATTATAACAACCTTCCACGTAGCATCAAACAAATAACCGACATACTTACATTTAAATCATCACTAAATGGGCAATCTTATCTCTTTTGCTAAATTAAGCAATAAAATAAAATTTATGTTTGTAGAATTTTTTGACAGACTGTACGGTTCTGTGAAGTTATGATGCTTCAGTTCTACGGGGCTAACTTTAGAGTTGCATGCGGGGTGGTTTTGTAGGTCAAATGCTCTTATCACAGCAAACTAAGGCATATATAGGCAAGTGTTGAAACTGCAAATAAGGGCTGGTTTGTTTCACTTGTTAGCAGGTTTGTTACTGTGATTTGGGTGCGTTGCGGTTTGTTGAATGTAGAGACATATGTTTCGATTTTCACTTTAAACAAGTTTTTTTATTTATCTCTTTACGGTTATCTTATACCTAATTATTTATCTCTTTACTGTATCTTAGTCATCAACATAAAGTAACTATTAATGACTCAGTAATTTAAAGTTTATTTATTTTATTTTATTATCATTTTGCGATGTTTTTTGTCAAACAAACAATCCTCACCACACGCATTTTAGTGGAAAAATCTTAATAACAATATTTTAAAAAAGTTGAATGATTCATTTTGGCACAGTGATTGTTTTTTTTCAAATCGTTGATTAGCAAGCTTTAACCTTAACCAAGCTTTAATTAAACCTCCAATTTTGTAATTCCATAATATAGTTTACATGGAACAACAAGATTCTAACTGCTATTTGTATGAAATTTTTATACTGAGGTACAAAGTTGCCAAATAAAATTTTGAATGGTGAAAATATTGAGAAACCCTTTTTATAAGTGATAAAAAACTTCTAAAAATGTACCTACTTATGCAATTGTACTCATCTATGTAGATGATATTGTTAAATTGATGAAACTTTTACGTTTGTAAATTGATAAATGTCAAACGTGTCCTTATAATGTGTTGTGTAAGGAATGTGTTTATAATGTTAAATCGGGATGAAGTTTAAATTAGTTTAAGGGTTTTCAGTCATTTTAACCATAGCGGTTAAAACGGTTAACGTCACATCATTAACAGGCTGCACTGTTATAAGTGTGATATGAAATTTACTATATTAAGATAAACCGAAAAACCTAAGAAACAACGAATGAAACCAGATCATGAAAGCCATTTAATAGAAATTGAAAATATCGAATAATTAATAAATTCGTCAAATACATTGATTCTCCGCTAAGTACAAGCAGGGATAGATAATTCAACCACCCCATATTCAAAACCTCCAGTGATGAATCAAAGGCTTCCACCGGAAACGCCTGCAATAAACCTGTCCCCTGTTGACAATAATTGACGAAAACACATAGGAAGACATGTTGCGAGAGTTTTGTATAAAATCAAGAAAAGAAGAATTTAAACATAATTCTTACGCAAAACGTTGAAATGTTGCATTATGTATCAATAAAAACTATTAAAACAATTTGATGCTACAATATATTATAAAATAAAAATGTTTCAATGAAGAAGAAGATAAAACTAATAATTCTAGACGAAATTAGAAACAGAAAAGACACAAAAAAATGAAAAGGAATCGAATCCAGAATCTCTGTCTTACTGGGACAGCGCCTTTAACCACTCTGCCATTGATCTCAACTGGGAACCCAATCCATGATCTCTGTCTTACAAGGAAAACGACCATAACCACTTGGCCATTGGTCTCAACTGGGAACCCAATACAGGATCTCTGTCTTACTAGGAAAACGACTATAACCACTCGGCCATTGGTCTCACCTGGGAACCCAATCCATGATCTCTGTCTTACTAGGAAAACGACCATAACCACTTGGCCATTGGTCTCAACTGGGAACCCAATCCAGGATCTCTGTCTTACTAGGAAAACGACTATAACCACTCGGCCATTGGTCTCAACTGGGAACCCAATCCATGATCTCTGTCTTACTAGGAAAACGACCATAACCACTAGGCCATTGGTCTCAACTGGGAACCCAATCCATGATCTCTGTCTTACTAGGAAAACGACCATAACCACTCGGCCATTGGTCTCAACTGGGAACCCAATCCAGGATCTCTGTCTTACTAGGAAAACGACTATAACCACTCGGCCATTGGTCTCAACTGGGAACCCAATCCATGATCTCTGTCTTACTAGGAAAACGACCATAACCACTTGGCCATTGGTCTCAACTGGGAACCCAATCCATGATCTCTGTCTTACTAGGGAAACGACCATAACCACTTGGCCATTGGTCTCAACTGGGAACCCAATCCAGTATCTCTGTCTTACTAGGAAAACGACTATAACCACTCGGCCATTGGTCTCAACTGGGAACCCAATCCATGATCTCTGTCTTACTAGGAAAACGACCATAACCACTTGGCCATTGGTCTCAACTGGGAACCCAATCCATGATCTCTGTCTTACTAGGAAAACGACCATAACCACTCGGCCATTGGTCTCAACTGGGAACCCAATCCATGATCTCTGTCTTACTAGGAAAACGACCATAACCACTCGGCCATTGGTCTCAACTGGGAACCCAATCCAGGATCTCTGTCTTACTAGGAAAACGACTATAACCACTCGGCCATTGGTCTCAACTGGGAACCCAATCCATGATCTCTGTCTTACTAGGAAAACGACCATAACCACTCGGCCATTGGTCTCAACTGGGAACCCAATCCATGATCTCTGTCTTACTAGGAAAACGACCATAACCACTTGGCCATTGGTCTCAACTGGGAACCCAATCCACGATCTCTGTCTTACTAGGAAAACGACTACAACCACTTGGCCATTGATCTCAACTGGGAACCCAATCCATGATCTCTGTCTTACTAGGAAAACGACCATAACCACTTGGCCATTGGTCTCAACTGGGAACCCAATCCATGATCTCTGTCTTACTAGGAAAACGACCATAACCACTTGGCCATTGGTCTCAACTGGGAACCCAATCCATGATCTCTGTCTTTCTAGGAAAACGACCATAACCACTTGGCCATTGGTCTCAACTGGGAACCCAATCCATGATCTCTGTCTTACTAGGAAAACGACCATAACCACTTGGCCATTGGTCTCAACTGGGAACCCAATCCATGATCTCTGTCTTACTAGGAAAACGACCATAACCACTTGGCCATTGGTCTCAACTGGGAACCCAATCCATGATCTCTGTCTTTCTAGGAAAACGACCATAACCACTTGGCCATTGGTCTCAACTGGGAACCCAATCCACGATCTCTGTCTTACTAGGAAAACGACTACAACCACTCGGCCATTGGTACCTAAAATATCTGCCCAAAATATACGAAAAAATAGTAACAAAATTTTAATTCTGAATTTAAAATATTGGATTTAAAAAAATACGTTTAATAGTATATTATAAGAGATAAATATATATAATGTGAATCTTATTTAAGGTAGATAAACATTAAACTTAAAAAAATAGTAATATTGTTATGAAGTACTTGACAGTTGAGCAAAAATTAAAGAAAAACGAAAAAAGTGTGACTAATGTGATCACGTACATATCAGTATATATTTTTTTGCCATTATATATCGTTGAATTTATAAGAGGTCACGAGTGTTTATTATTTTTTTTAATTGAATACTTGTCACTACAGATATTATTTGGTTCGAAATCTGTTCAATATTGAAAAATTAAAGGCTTTTATAAAAAACACTTGTCGTTTTGAAATAGATATCCTCTACAAATTTAAATCCCTTTCCCGTCACACACAATATTATATAGACACGTGACCTGATGGGACCAGGCTTGGTGACGTCATCGTCTGTTGATTGATCGGCAGCCAATTACAATTAAGAATTGTTTGAAAATAGAATGAATGGGAAACCAAATTGCTGAAGAGTTTCAAAGGGTAAATTACATTTGGTTTTGCAGGTTTTTTTAGCCAAATAATTTAACAAAATTCGTGGATTCATAAATTTATTGACTTTTTTATTATTTTATTTATTGAGGTAAATGTAAGTTTGTACTGATTGTAGGATTTTAGTTTGTAACTACTTGTTTTTACTGAACTGTTTTAAATAACTATTATTTATTTTCTAATCCTTTAACTGTCCCGTTTACAATAGAGATATAGAAATAAAGATATACCTACGATCAGCCGTGCAATAAGCATTATATAATTATTGACAAAATTACGACAGTTGTGGGTCAGATAATGTTTCGGAAAGTTATTACCTTAAGAGGAAGCTAGTATCCAAAAATGTGTATATTATTGGTATACCTTATATTGTAGGTAATAGGCATTAAAATCGCCTGACAAACGGAGTCTACAAACGTTCGATTTCAAACACAAAACTGGTTTTTATTTATTTTGTAAATAATTTTATAAGAAAACAAAAAAGTTAATCAAGTGAAACTGTCATAGATAATCTTGATTATAATAATGTATTTTTTAAAAGTTGTTTCCTTTACGCGTTTATACATTTCTATTGAGAACATATTTTTTTTAATATTTCACATTTATATTTTTTATTCGGTAACCGGATAAATCATCACATCTTTAAAAAGTTATATAAAGTCATGGAAAGTTTTGAAACAAAAACTTTATAAACTGGGTTATGTCGGATATGTTAGATTAGGACAAAAAAAATTTTTTTTCATCGTTTCTAATGACTTTATATCACTTTTTAAAAGTGTGTTGAATTGTCACTGTGTTGAGTTATCGTGGAACCTTCTTATTCAGTAATTTATTATTTTATTTGTATTCTTCTCAAATGAAACAATCTTAAATTTATCTTAATCATTTTTTTCGTTATTCATAATATACACCAATTCGTTTTAAAAATCAATCAAAATAGTGATTTAGCATTAAGCTTCGCCTTAAGATAACACTTAACCGAGCACTCGATTATTTTCGATTGGTGAAAAGGTTTGTAAGAATCGAAAAATCATTGGTTTAAGTTGAGTCTTTAATATTAAATTTTTCAATTCGGTAGGCGGGTATGGGTACCGCCACTCCGGGAATCTTTCATTGGCTAACTAACAGCTCTGCCATAGGTCACCCTAATTGTTCGTACTTCATCGTAAGTTCGATTAGTGCCGTTATCTTAAGTTAAGTTCACAAAACAACTACAGACAGTTTTCCAGTTGACCTTCTACGAGCTCCTTGACAGGGAGGTAAATGCGGTAAAGACCAATAAAATATCATTTCATTCAAATAGGTTCTTTCGCATATGGAAATGTTGTGTCTCCAAGGTTTTCTCACAAACCCTCTGGCTTCAACAAAATACTTGGACCTGATAAAAGATAGACTGATCAAAGATAGACTGATAAAATACATCTCTAGCAACGTTATCCTAACACCACAGCAATATGGCTTTCGGAAAAACTCCAATACCCAATGTGCCACCTTCGATTTCATTTCTAACATTCAGCAGTACATAGACCAGGGCGAATATGTGGCAGCTATATTTATAGATCTGAAAAAAGCCTTTGATACTGTAGATCATGAAATACTTCTACAAAAAATTGAATATTTGGGAATAGTCGGGAAATCTTTAAATTTGCTCCGAAGTTACCTAGCTGATAGATTTTGCCTTGTCGATAACGGAGGGAACCTAAGCGACCTTGGAAAAATCACATGTGGAGTGCCACAGGGCTCGATTCTTGGACCTCTACTTTTCTTACTATACATCAATGATATAACTAAATGTGGCATCTCGGGAAAACTTCAACTTTACGCTGATGATACTGTGATCTACTACCATTGTAAAAATCTGAAGGAACTTGAAGCTTTAATGAATAAATATCTCGCAAAGCTGGCTAAATGGCTTCGATTAAACAAATTAAGCCTCAATGTTAAAAAAACCCATTACCTTACTTTCGGAAAAAAAGATAACATGGGTATGAATATCATTCTTGGAAATGAAAAGGTACAACATGTTCAAGTAACGAAATATTTGGGGTTACTCATAGACTCTAACCTCTCGTGGAACTCCCATGTTGAGAATGTAAAATCCAAAATTTCCCCGATAACCGGTGTACTTTATCGACTCCAAGGTGTGCTCCCCACATCTTTACTGCGTGCTACATATTATGCAATGATCCACTCCCACCTGAGTTATCTAGTTAGTATCTGGGGAACCATTACCAAAAAAAAAAGTTCCGAAATACAAGTAATTCAAAATAGAGCCGTACGTAATATATATAATCTGCCATGGGATACACATGTCAAAGATATATACTCACAGACACAAATACTTCCTTTTACAGTCCTGCCAAAGTATAACATCACAACTGCCATTCTACAAATAATTCAACACTCCTCACACACCAACACTAAACCAGTCTTTAATTCTGACATACACCAGCACAAAACACGATCACAAAATCAAATACATTTATCATCATCTACTTACACGACCAAATTTGAAATTAACTCCTTACAATACATTGCACATAAACAATATAACGCATTACCTAGTAATTTAAAACTTCCGGCAACTAACAAAAAAACATTGACAAAAGCTCTTAAAAGATATTTCCTTAGCAGTTTCATTAATGACTAACACAATCTTTCTCTGGTACTCCATAATAACATCTGCGTTTATTTATTTTAATGTATTTATTTTAATGTATTTTATTTATTTGCCTTGTCCTTTCTAATGTTGTCTTTCCCGAAATGAGTTTTATAAACTCATTGGGAATAATACATTATTACTTTGTTAATTATCATTTTGTAATGTATTATCTTATAATAAAAAATAAAAAAATAAATAAAAAAAAAATTATTGTGATAGATTGACAACGGCTCTAATATCTTAAATAACAGGCGGTTGAAATAATCTGTATCTGAGATTCTCACTGAATTTTGTATCCTATTATTCTTGATAGCTAACCCCATCTATGCGTAACCTAATTGACTAATCTATTGCCATATATGAGAAATAATATAATCTCTTGCCATATCCATATCGGTCAGACAAGCGTACAAAGAAAACATAAAAACTCCGACGGTAAACACTACCTTTGGACAAAGACACCATAAATACCACGCTATTAAAGCATTCAACAGTCTTCCACTTGAAACAAAAATTGAGGAAAATAAAAATAAATTCAAACACAAAATAAAAAAATGGATTAAAGAACAAAAAGACAATATTACCAAAATTCTATAACATAAAAGAATAAAACATATACACGCAACACCAAAAAAATATATAAAACACGCAACACGCACAAACACATAAATCATTATAAATGCCGATTTACATTCTCTTTTAATATTTTTCTTTTAGTGTGATAATTATATTTTAATTTTTAATCTTTATTTTTAGTTTAAATTTATCTTTATTTTAATGTTGGTTTTCTTTTTTTTTAAATGTATAAATTCTGATATTATAAAATGGGGGCCTCAGCACGGGTAAACAACCCAGTGAGGCCAACATTACTGAATTAAAATATGAAATATTGTAAATATAATGTATCAACAATAAAAAAAAAATATAAGTGAGTTTATATACAAATATCAAGTATATTACAGAATTAAAATATTTTGTTATGCAATTATTTATAACTCGTTCCAGAGTGAAAGATGCTACAGAATATCTCCCTGGAGATGTTTTAAGATTCATACTACAAGTCTTAATCCAAAAGCCACAACGTCTTCTCAAATGACTGGTACAATACAAAGTGACCAAATTTGAATAAACAGGAGCTTTCCATTAGGCGTCGTAAGATCCATATCCCAGGCAATTGGGACACCTGTGCTTTTCCACGTTTTTATAATGTCATTGAAAGGTCTGTAATACGCTCCTGAAACTATTTTTAGAACCATTTGCAACCCTTTATTTCATCATAAAATATTGTTTGTTACTTGGTTAAGTTCAATTTGGGAAACCAATCATTAGATAACGATCACCTCTGATATTTAGGTCACCCCAAGTGGTTTGCTACGTTTGGTGACTCATAAGAGGTGCCCAAATTCACGAGGTAAGGTTTTGTGAGGTGACGGATGCATCTGCCTATTTGACTTCTCCAAATGGACTCTCTCGACCCGTTGATCATGTTGAACCGCAGTGAAAGAGATGGATTTAAACGTCCGTTACAAATGGACTCACCGACCTCCAGATTCCTACCTACCCATCAAACCCTGTTAGTTCCCAGAACTTCTTCTCCCTTCTTTCCTTAAAAAAACCCCCTACACTGCATCTCCAAAGATGAAATGTGCTGACCTCCTGTGTGAAGTTAATGTGAAAAAGTAGGTCCATTCATAAATGCTTCGTTTTCGTTTCAATTACAATATTCATAAAATAAAATAAGAATATTCAAAGGGAGTAAAAAACCTCCTAGAACAATAATTGCTCCTGAACTCCTGATGGGGAGTAAGCCACAAGAATAAAATTAATGTATTTGCGAGCACCAACAGAATCATTTCCACTGCAGCGCAAATATATTTATGATAAAATGCGTTGAGCGCTGGAGATTCTACTCATTCAAAAAATCATAATCCGAATGCTGATTTAAAAACAGATAAACTATTAACTTTAGTTCAAAGCCATGAATTTATCTATATTTATTAATTTATTGAAGCCAATAGGTTGTATGAAAATAAAACAAAAGATCATTGAATTCACCAACGCGAGAAATTACTCTGATTGTTAACAAAAATGGTTTAAAATTGTAATTATTACATGAAATTTTGTAAACATGTACTTATATTTCTTTAGAAGTAAAAACAAGGTTTAAAATTATATAATGATAATAACATTACGAATTATTACTATTATTATTTTTTTTAATTGTACTGTAGGTACCAAAACTAAAATAATTTATCAAACTAAATTTTATCATAGAATAATAAAAAATGTTTTTTTTTATTATGAGTCATTCTAGTTGAATTAGTTAATCACATAATTTACGATAATAAACTTTTTATTTAACGATAACGCACGTACCGCACCGAAAAAGAACAAATTAAAATTCCCTTCGCATTTTTTTTACATTTTAGGACTTTCAAATAACTGTAAGCAGAGAATTCAATAACAGATATATTGATATACAATACATGACAGAACTTGTGTAAAATAAAAAAAAACATTCACGGGAATTTTAAACGATATGATAGACCGCCATTAAAAAATATCAAATTAAGTAATTATTGAATTATATACTAGCGATTATTAAAAGAAAATTTGAATCAGAAAAATCAGAAAAATATACAGTCACATCTAGGACCCAAGACCTTTGCCTTGCCGGGGCACCATTTGCACTCGATCCAACGCAATTATTATCATAATTCATTTTATTTTTACCATATTATCAAAAATCACAGTCAAGTGGGTAATCATTTTATTATTTCACACGATGAAAAATAATGATATTTATCACTGTTTGGCAAGGCTAATGATATTGCACCAGGTAACTCGATGAGGTACTGATAAGTATTTCATTGATCAATGTGCATTATCTGAAAATACTTTCGAAATTAATAATTAACCAGAAATATGAGAATATATTAGTCATATATATTATCAACGAGGCGTACCAGGCACACTACACTATTTCACATTGAAGCCAACAATACCAATGCAGCAAACAACTCAGTAATTACTCGAGCAATCACATCATACACCCATTACGAAAAATTACTACATTTATACATCTTTCATGATTCCTTTCTAACATACAAAACTAACTTATTAAATTTCTTAGCATGACATATTTCAAAAATAATTTCACATCATTTTTCAAAACTCCTATGTATTAACAGTCAATTACAATTCGTGAGCTTATTATAATTCTTGTTTTCAATTCATTTATTATTATTTATCCATACACTTCCTTTCTTTTATAACAATCTCAGGCGAAATTACGTAATGATATTTTATGGACATACGTAATAGGTACTACAACTATGTAATAACTAAAAATATCTAACTGTATCTTATTGTACTGTGTATGTCTTAACAAATAAATAAATAAATAAATATTTTGTTTTGCGAAAAAAGGGAAGTTTAATTTTTCTGTATGTATATTTAAAATATTAAAATAAACCGATTTCCATATAAAATACTGAAGACAATTCGTCAGTAAAGACTTTGTATCAAAAATACCCTTCATATAATTTCACAGAAATAGCGCTATGAAGTATTATTTATGTAGAATCCCCGTTATTCGATCTAATATAATGCTTTGAAACAAACAAAAAAACTCTATTTCGTATGAATTTAGTTTCATGCAGGCTTTAAGACTACGGCGGAACCTCTATCTATCGTTGAACGATATATGTGGAAAAACGATGGATGCGAAAGCTACAATTCACACAAATGTCATGTCGTATGGTTGAGCTGCACGGTTGTCTATGAACAGTAAAAAATATATATATTTTTGTGTAACTCAATGAGTAAATACTCAAATTAAAATATTTAATTTTTGAAGACAACATTTTACTGTTTAAAATTTTCGTTTAGGAGTCGCCAAATATTATATATTTTTCTGTTTCAATTTTTCGTTTAGAAAGCCAATATTGTCTTCAATAATTAAATATTACAATTTGAGGTTATACTCATTAAGTTACTCCAAAAATCAAATTTTGTATTTTAATTGAAAAAACACACTTTGTAATACACCACTTTTATTTGAATGAATAATGACAGAAAACCGAGATTAGCTTATCTTAATATGATTATTGTGTTAACTAAAAACCCCAATGTGTTAGCTTCCTTCAAAAAAAAAAATTATCTATTGTTCAGAGATGCGAGACATCACTAGCTGTGTAAAACTGTTAGCTCTATATCAAAATTATTGATTATATCGAACTCTTGAAATAATCCCTAAAATAAATTAATATATCTCTTCAAATTGGCCACATTTTTCAAGCGTAAATTGAGCAAAACGTTGCCAAAAACGCTCCAGTGGTTAGTAGAACAATATCTATGAGAGTCGATTTGCTTGCTCATCATTTAACTGCTTTGTCAAACAATTACACATACTATGTGCTATAATGATGATAATATCAAACAATCATTATATGTTCCAGGACAGTTACACATGATATTCATACACCTGAAACAAATTCACATGAACTTTGCCAATTTTCAGACAAAAGGTATCAATCCTGTAATTCTGAAATATATTTTATTATTTTCTGAAGATGTATTTAACAAAGTTCAAGTACGAGATGTTCATCTAATTTACGCCAAAACAATCCGCTTAACTTACTTATTTAAAAATAAATTAACCAACTATTACGAAATATTCAAAATATACGAAATACGCACAACATACCAAATATACGAAATATGCACAATATACAAAATACGCAAAATACATTCGGACAAAGAAACTTCATATATTTTGCTCTTAAACTATACAGTCCGATGAAACAAGACAAATAAAAATCAATGGATATTCAATTAAGATCGTGCAATAACCGGTGAATCACCCAAATTTCAAGGATGGGGGTGATTACGGTACTTAAATTAACCATAATATTTTGAATGTACAATGTTTTAAATTGTGAATAAAATAAAAATAAATATAAAAATAATAATTCGAACACGTCAAGCTTTGCGCCCGTGACCTCCGGATTTGTAGTAGAGGTCCTCACCCCTCGACCACGGGGCCGTCAAACGTTTTTGGTTATAATCAACCTTAAAATCCCCAGTTTACCAACATATTGATGACTCTCACCCTCCGAAACCATAACTTCTTCCAAGGTCGTCAACCCGATATAATTTCTGAGAGACTAATTTAAATTATCTGACAATTCTGGTTATTTTCCAACCAACGTGCTAATTTACGACGACTTAGTCGTTAAGCTATGTCATTTTATTTAATAATGTCCAATGAACAGATCAGAAAGATTAAACATAGAATAGGCACGGAGAATGGAGAACTATGTAGTATCATTTAGATTCAAGTGTCAAAATTATCCCACTGTTGAGATCAAATTAAAATTATTGATGAAAGACCGCGTTTTAGGATACAAACTAACTAAATAGTTTCTTCGAGAGGCCTGATTTGTATTAGGGTTTCAAGTTAAAAGAACCGCTGAACGTTAAGCTCAAGTACTCTAAGCTTTTCGATAATTTTTAATTGAAAAGTCCCAGATTTGATGATTTGGACATTTGTGACCTATAGTATCAAAGTGTGACATCTCCATTTTTGGCTAAAATGAGATAATGATGCAGTTTTGTAGCCATTTTATTGTTGATTATAGCTTTTGCCACAGAATCTGACATATCCTTTCAAATTTCTACATAATTTGAGTTAAAAATTGAGGTTATTATCAAAAAATGACATTTCCCTCGCTTATTAGTTTCAAATAATGACAGATCCACTTCAACCTATAGGGAGTCGCCATCTTGTCACGTGATTGAGGGATTTAACTGCCATTTCAGTCTTGTGTGTCCAGCTGTGAGTGTCGGTTGACAGTTTTTCGGTATTTTAGTAAGTTTTAAAAAGTTTTAAGATAAAAAAACAATGGAACGTGTTGTTCCAGAGAAAGCAAGGAATAGAAAAAAACAGCTAGAAAAGTGGAAAAGATCCAGGGAAGTGAAAAAAAGGTAAGTTTTGTTCTCAACTGTCAAGATCACTCATGGTTCATGCAGTTTTGCAAAGGGCGTGCGAGAGTTAATTTTATTTTTCACACACGAATTTTTTTATGTATTTTATACCTGTCTCTAGAAACATCAATTTCACTTTAATCAACTATTTCATTGGCAACTCAGATTAATAAGTGAAATGTAGGTATTTTAGATACCTCTCTAGTAAATATGTATGGGTATAAATAATAATTAAATATAAATTTATTTTTCATGTAAAATTAAAATATCCCCTTTCTTTTTGTTCAAGATATTCTGCATCAACATTGCCGTTTGCGCCAAAATGCCAACACAATTCAAAGGCATTTCAATGCATGTCATTGACAATGGTAGACATACAACAATTTCACAAGAAATTTTATTTGTTGTCTAACAAAATTTATCAGGACAATTACTTGTTAAAATATTGTTTACCGAAATCGGTAATTAGGAGAAGAGGAAACAGCGAAACAGATAGCAACAAAAGGAAAAAGAAGTCTCTTTCAATAACCTATAATGTACGTAAAACAACTACTATGACCACGGTACCCATATGCAGAAACACATTTTTGGATATTTTACATATCAACAAAATGCGTGTGATTGGCGTCACTAAAAGATACTTTAACTCTGGCACTCCTCCCATTGAGAAATCACATAAAATTTGCCGACCGCAAAAATGCTGTAATAGAATTTATTAAAAACTTATTCCCCTTGAAATTCATTACTGTCGTAGCAAAACAAAATCACGGCAATATTTATCTTGCGAACTTAATATCAGCAAATTAAGTCAAATGTTTAATGCTCAAGCATTATCGGATTGCATCGTAAAGGCTTCGTATTTCCGAAAAATATTTAATTCTGAGTTCAATATTGGTTTTGGAACTCCACGGACAGATCAGTGCTCCAAATGCTTGGAACTTGGTGAAAAAATTAAGTATGAAGTAGATGCATCAATGACAAATAATTTAATAATAGAAAAACGTGTGCATAAAATTCGGGCAAAGGCATTCTTTACAATGTTGGAAGAAGAAAAAGAGGGCATGGCAACAATTTCTTTTGATTGCCAAAAGAACCAACCACTGCCGAAAGTTGCCGATCAAGCAGCTTACTATTCACGCCAATTATATACATATAATTTTGCAGCAGTTATTGGTACTTCCCATTCTAAACTCACTAACGTGCACATATATGCTTGGACAGAAGATCAGTACGCAAAAGGATCAAATGAAATCGCAAGTTCATTATTCCATCTTCTTTCTAAAATTAATTTTGATGGAATCAACACTATTCGACTAATGGCAGATGGATGCGGAGGACAAAATAAAAACTCTGTTCTCATAGGAATGTGCATGAAGTGGTTGGAAAACAGAGGTGATGTTGTAAAAAGAATTGAAATAATTTTTCCCGTCCCAGGCCATTCCTTTCTACCATCTGACAGAGTTTTTGCTGGAATAGAGAAAAAAATAAAGAAGAAAGAAGTAATTGTCAATCCTGAAGAGTATTACGATATATTTAAGGAACATGGAAAAGTATATAATCTTGGAACTGACTTGAAAGTCTTTGACTGGAAGTCTGCCGTTCAGGAGGTTTTGAAACCTCCAGGCAAATGGCATATTAAATTTGCTCCTTCGAAAAGATTTATTTTAACCAAAAAACCATCAGGCGTCATAACAGTTGCTGGAGAAGCTCACTATAGAGTAGATTTGTGTTCTTCAAAGAAAATTTTCAAAACAAATTTATCTGCAGTACAAATTAACCCCAAAGAGTTAAATTGTGGAACAAATGTAAAAATGGCTAAAATTAAGGATGTTGATTATCTTTTAAAAAAACATTATGGCAACATCTGGAGAGCTCTTGGTTGCTTACAATATTATAAAAATGTTATCGAAAGGTATGAAGAAAATCAGAGAGAATCCGAGAATATTGAAAATGTGGAAGTTAGCGAAGAAGATTGTGAACCTATCGTGGAAATTAATGACCTTATAATATGATTTGTAATTAAATACGTATCCTTTGTACAAGCACCAATTACCAATTTACGAGTCTATTTTAATTTCTTGTTTATCATTTGAATAATAGTGTATTTTTAAAACTGTTATTGCTTTCATTGGAATTTTTTTATTTTTAAATTGTTTATTGAAAATTAAGATAATAAACTTGTGATTGTACTGACACTCTTTCGAGAATGGTGTTTGTACTTTTTTTTTTAAATATAATGAATATTTTTTGTTTACCTCATGAAAATAAAGTACTTATTTTAACAAAAATATGTATAATTTTGCTAGTTTGTTACGTACACCCATGGCTTCAAAAAAATGGAGGACCTACATAAGTTGGCTGCAGAGTATGACAAATCCAGTATCATGAGTTTCAAAGTATGACAAATCCACACATTATTTTCAAAATGTGACACATCCAAACTAAAAAGTTAAATAAAAATGAAAATAAGCATTATACAAAAGAACTTACTTCATAAAATTAAATATTTCACTATGTTTATTGGAAATACGTTGAAAAATGGTTAAACATCGTCAATATTAATAGTTAAATATGTTTTCATGATTATCTCAAAACTGTAAAAATGGAGATGTCACACTTTGAAACTATAGGTCACATTTGTTCAAAACGTTAATAGAGGAACTAATAATTTACTGTTCTTTAGTTGAACCAATAGTTGAAGCAACCGGCGTTGCCGTAGGCTTTATTAATTTATTTTATTTTTCAAAAACAGTGTAAAAACCATTACATTACAAAAGCATCAAAAAATTACAAAAAATTGGCTGGCATAATACATATGTAAAGTTACAGTCAAGTTAAACATAATTAAAGGTTAAATAATACTTTGTGCTTAAATGTGTTGTACGTCAAGTGAAAAATATTTACTTTCCTGAGAAGTAGTTAATTCACCTAGTAAGCGTCCCAGGGGCATCAGTTTTATAAGTTAGTTCTGCATCCGGGAACAATTAGAAGCCTGTGAAATTATCCGGGACGTAAAATCGCATTTTAACCAGAATGTCTGGTATAAATAATAAACCGTTCAGAAGCTTATAAAACATCATCCTAAGACTGCAGATACACCGCATTCCCGGAGCCTACATAGATGGTGTCCCATTAGGTAATTCTTCGTTAAGGGGTTGGAAAATGCAATGGGATAGTTTTTTTAAATCTTTTGTAGACACTGACCTTTTTACTTGTTTTGAATGTCCAGTATCCAATATATCATCAATCTTTGGAAAAAGCTGTAAATTTGTAAAAAAAATAAAATCCATGCCGCCCGCCAGCCACAGACGCTCTCCGCATAAATACGTATAAAATGAATATTAAGAATGTACACTAGCAGTTATTTGTATTCACAGTTTACATCACTAGAGATTCCTATCCCGAAGCAGACTGTAGATTATTAATTTCTGTTGGTGTTGTAGCGCTAGCCACTAGAATAATACCTAGTAATAATACGCAGGTACCTACAAGCGTATCCAGCTTCACCCGCGGTTTGAGCTCACAATCATCACCCAACCAGGTTCACCGTACCTTTGGCTTATTTCACACTGGAATACCAGGAAGACATATAGTCTTCACCAGAGATGAACACAATCTGCAAGTCCGGTCTCTACCTACGCGGTGTCAAGGCTCTGATTTCATCACCGTTATCATTGACCATAGATTCACACTCCACCGTGATGCAAATCAACTACTATGACGACATCGTCATTCATCGTCATCAACAATTATGACTGCTACACACATCTTTAATTCGTCTCCTTAGCAGATCCTCAAAGTGTTATTCATTAATTGCAGTCTTTATAATTTCCTCATCTTCATGTTTTGTCATGTTTAGTTATCTTAGCCGTGTCTTGATGATGTTGTTTATTATAATTTTTTATCAAAATGGTATTTTTGTCATTATCCTGTCTTTATATTTTTTTATAATAACTTCATCTTCATGCCTGCTTGGCATATTTTGATATTGTTTTTAAATTTATTAATTCCATTCAAAACATTTTTAGTAATTTTTTTACATAGAACTAATTAATGTACCCATTATACTCTCGATGGTGCAAATTTAAAAATGATTACTTAAAGCGAACTGAATGTAAATACTATAATGTCCACATTTACGAGAACTGGTATGAAATTATTGAATTTATATTTCAGGTTATATTTTTGTCAAGGATTACTTACGAGTATATAAAAAAAAATGTGGTTGGTTATACAATGCGTTTGAGATTTTCAATCGGACATGAAGGATTCAACACGGTATCGTCACTACATACATAAACACATATCTCAAAATCAGCCAAATAAATCCTATCATCAGATGCTAATAGTATGCGGCCAAATGAACCGTATTACTAGTTGTGTCGCTTTTTAGAGGATTACGAAAGAACCCATAAAGTAGAAGAAAAAATAAATTAACTTACACTTCTGCCCTGACAAATATATCACAATAACGAATTCTACTGCTGCGATTTGAGATGTTCATTGCTCGTGTCAGCCAAATGAGAGTCCATTAATGGTTCGACCACGTGCGCATTTGACCTGCCAAAACAAATACTTATATCTAAAACGTTTCAGCAGGAGTGCCCAACCCAAATCCATTAGTGAGCCAATACCATATTACTGAGATAAAAATATTGTGAATAATTTGCATCCTGAAGGGGGAGGAGGGGCTAGAGAATTTCAGAAGTTACGATTTCCCTACAATATGTCGCATCCTGAGATGGTTGGTTAGAGAATTTCCAAAGACTCGCTCTCTCGCTCTCCACTACACACACGCTTATGTGTGTCCTTTGCACTTTACCTCCATTTATCAAAATCAGGTCAGTTACATTCGATCTTAAAAATCTTAAATAATGAACCGGTTGGAATTGATTGCAAAGATAAATTCCTTGTGCGGTCATGCGCCTGGCTACAAGCTATAAATCAAAACCCCCATCGAGAGTCCGAGGTCTAATATAAGAAAGTATTTATTACATAAAACATAATATAAATGTGAAATTTTTTTCGAGAATAATTTCCATTGGCTGCTGGTTGGGCAAGCCTGTATTACGGTCTCACGGTAAAAATACATCATATTATTATTATTGTGATAGCGCTACATTAAGAATATCGAGTTCCGTTCTCGACTACGATGACTATTACGAAATAACACTTATTTTTTGAAGGGAGAAACTACCTTTCCAGCCGACTTCCTCTTAGACAGTTTCATTTCATTTTGAAGTACGAATTAGAAAACGTGTATATTGCTACACACTTTTTATCAAAAAAAATTGTGGATGATTGGAAAGTTCATATAATGTGAAGCAGTAATGCAACAAGGATTTTGTCTTAAAATATTGAAAATATGCATGGATAATTATTATTATTTTAAATTCAATAAATTCGTTCGTAAAGATAAAACAAAGGTTTGTGAAAAAGTCAAAATTAAAAAGTTAGGATACCTACGTAAGAAGCTGAATTCTAAATTCATATATATGTTTTATCTTGACTCTACATTATGTGAGAAAAAAACACAAAAAAATATGAAATCTTCTGGCGCAGTTAACCTAAAATATCTAAAAACTAACTTTTTACATATTACAGAGCTTTACGCAAACGCAAATGGCGTGAAACGCCGCTTGCAGTTGATTCGTTCCTTTCCCGTAATTCGTGGTACAGTTCGCGTTCCGGTTCGCAAATGTATACATACCCTTAGACAATTTTCGACTGTTTGTTCTAACGGAGGTCACCAGAAAGAGTTGCAAGAGCGAGAAACAATAGTCTAACACATACCACCATAAAATTATCTTAAAATGCGCGTTGTGCGGAGCTCTAGTAACATGAAAAAAATGGGGCAAATGAATATGCACGTTTTTTAGACACTATTTAATTTTTAATTTCAAATGCAATGGTGAAAAGCATAGAAGAACATTATTTTATCCTCGCAAGGTGCAGTCCGTTTCCGTAATTTTTCCGCCGTGATGTGCAATCCAATGACTGGTGATACACATAAGCGTAGACAAAATGCAGCATTACGCATAAAATGCTACACTTCTTAATGGAAAAACTTGTATATTTTGTTATTGTTATGGAGGCGGGCCTGGGTCTCGTGTGTCTCCCTGGGTGCGCCACTGGTGTGGAGGGCATTCATTTTTATGTTGCCGATAGTTATCTTCGTAATCGGCAGTTTATCTGTCAGCCCGCAGGTCTCCCCAATGGTCACGCCATGCCCTCGCGTTATTAAATTGAATGGCTTCGGATATCGACACATTTGCCAACACTCAGGTGGCTTTTAAATGACAAGTGCTATTGCAGCAGAAAAAATAGCAAATTTATTCGTTGTAATAATGTCTCTATTTATTCGTGAAAAAGTTCTGAATCTTAGCGGTAAGTATTTTTCTTTTATAAGCCGGGTTCATGTCAGATTAACAATAATCACGAGTGTGAATGGTTTAAGGAGGATGAGCACAATTTTTTTTTTTTTTTTTAACATTTTGCTTTTCTTTTTTTTTACTTTTAAAATTTATTTTTTCATTCTTACTTTATACTTTTTACATTTTATTTTTTTCTTTTAAAGTTCACTTTATGATTTCAACTTTATGCTATATAATTCGTACTTTATGATTTATACTTAATATGTTGTACTGTATACTTTATATTTTTTACTTTATACTTTAAATTTTATACTTTATACTGTATACTTTGTACTTAATACTTTATACTTTATACTTTATATTTTATACTTTATACTTGATACTTTATACTTGATACTTTATACTTTATACTTTATACTTTATACTTTATACTTTATACTTTATACTTTATACTTTATACTTTATACTTTATACTTTATACTTTATACTTTATACTTTATACTTTATACTTTATACTTTATACTTTATACTTTATACTTTATACTTTATACTTTTAATATTATACTTTATACGTTTTACTTTTAACTTTTGATATTAACTTTTAATTTTTAATTTTTACTTCTTACTTTCTTTATGTTGCTGTGGTTTATCCTCTCTGCTTGATGAAGATGCCTCTGTGAAGAGGCGTGATGATTAGTTAGGACGGGTTGTTTCAGAGAATTTGAACAATTCTTCAAATTTCAAAGTAAATTTTCAAGTTCTGTTATTATTTCAGTTCTGTCAATCAACTAGCCTATAATTATATAATAACAGAACTTGAATAAGACTTTCACAAAACCCGAAAATGAACGGTAAAATTTGATGAATTGTTCAAATTTTGTGAAACAACCCATCCTTAGTATCTGATTACCAAGCCACTATAATTTTAGAGTTCAGATCAAAACGTGGTATTAAATTCGATGGTAACCCTCTGAATATTACTTAAAATTTAATTCTACTTACACCATTTCTTAAAAGAGTTTTTTTTGTAAAATTCACTCTATTAATTACATCGCTGAATAATGCAGGTAACTTAAATGAATACACTAATGAAACCACCAATATTTGTAGGAATCTAAGAATTTTCCAACCCGGTAAGGAGAAAATAATTAACTTTAATCACCAATTCTTAAATTTTTCCCATAGCATAAAAAATTCAGGTTTTTTTTAAGAACATTTACCTAACTAACAAGTTTTGAAAACTGAAAAAACCAAGGAAATTCCGAAGTTTTTTGGAAAAATCTAACATTACGTTTTTAGTGGTAGCTTCTATCTTTTTTTTTCACCTATCATGGATGACTAGCTCTTCCAAAATGGACACATTTGTACGTCTAGCTGTCAAATCACATCACATAAAGATCTAAAAATTGCAATTGAACTCATGCAAATTAACTTTAATCAACTTTGTAAATGGTCACATGATGCAGGACTATTAATAAATGCTAAAAAAACCAAAGTTATGCATATAAGATCACCTAATGCCAGATTTCAATTTAATCCTAATATTATTTCTCATAGTTTTAATTGCATCCATAAAAATATCCCGACTAATTGTAAATGTGAAAGCTTAGAATTAGTTACAGAATATGTCTATTTTGGTGTTACAGTAGATTGCTTTTTCAAATGGGACAAACATATTAAAAAAACCTGTAAAAGACTCAGATCAATTGCTGGCAGAATGTACACATTAAATTTTTTCCTATCAATTGAAACACTTAAAATAATTTATATGTCAATGGCAGAATCTATTATAAGATATGGATTAACCATATGGGGAAATACTAGTATAACCAATCTGAAACAAGTCCAAGTTGTACAAAACGCAATTGTAAAATTACTAGTCGTCCCTAATATTTTTAAACAGAGACATAATACACCGTTGCTGTTTCAGAGTGCCAAAATTTTACCTGTTAAGGCTATACTATGGCAAAAAATCATAATTCAGTATATATTTACCCCGCAGCATAAAGAAAAATTAGAACATAAATACAGTACTAGATTCACGCGCAATGACGGGTTAATAGTTCCGAAATTTAATAATAAATACGGACAGAGAACGTTTGAATACAACATAACGAAGATATTTAATTTATTACCTGACACTATAAAGCAATGTAAATCTATGAATAAGGTTAAATATATGGTGAAAAATTGGCTATCGGAAAAAAAATATTTATTTTAATATGTATGAAAAATTGTATGAAAAAATTGTTAATTCTGTAGATATAAGATGTAAATTATAACTTAAAAAAATGTATTTGAAACTAACTTTAAGCACCTGTTGACAAGCCAATTCAATCGGCTTAGCAGGACTTGTTTGTTGATATTATGTATTAACTATTTTATTCAATAAAAAAAAAAAAAAAATGGAATCCTGAGAAATTTTCTCCAGCAACACATTTCGTTGGCTCCGAGTGTCCATGTTTGCAGATTGTATGAAATGTGAGGAAAATAAGAGGGCGGACGATTCTCATGTTGTTATTGCATATCTTTTGCATTTTCATCATGGCGTTTTTTGTCATGCAAATCCTTTTTTTCACTTCTGTTTCACAGCATCCTACATCACGTGTATACGAGTCCAGATATTATAAAGTTCACCGTTCCTAAGTCTGTGAAAGCATTATTTTTATTCGCACAAAGGAGTTTGTTTTTTCTTGTCTTATTTCTCGGCAGTTTTTTTTCGATACGATAAATCGAAAATTTATAACTTATGATAATTTATGCTGAATATGACTTGGCGAGCTACTAATAATTGCGTTGACCTATAAAATAACAGCTGACGTAAAACTGTGCAAATTTTTATTATATTACGGAAAAAGTAATAACTCAGCGTAGTTTAAAAACGAAGAATTAAATTAATTTAAACTTTGAAACTTTGCTACGTTGGTACACAGAAGGACCACTGTGCTTTCACTTGGAATACGTAAAATAAATGATTATTGTGATGAAAACACCGTTCTTTGCAATGAAAATGATAACCAGTATCCATTTTCACAGTAAATCATATTTCTATGGGAAAAAAATTTAAAAGGGATTATCCGATGTCCCGAGCAACGAATTATGGGAAAGGAATGAAGCATCCCCAAACAGCTCGGCGTTTCGCGTATTAGAAAACCCGCTTACGCTGTGAGGGTATAAACTTTGCGCCTAAAGTTTTTGTTTAGACTTACGGAATCAATGCTTCGTTTGCACCACAATACCTGGTCCGCCATCAACAGGTTGAGGTGCTCCCATAGCCGCTGTGCCATGATGCACAGATGGGGCCTTAAAGATTCGGTGATGTGTGAATGTGGCGCGGTGCAGACCACCGAACATGTGGTCAACGAATGCCCGCTTCACTCATTCCCCGGCGGGATTTATGAGGTTCACATAGCGACGCATGAGCCCTTAGAATGGCTCGCAGACCTAGATGTCCCCCTCTGACCCCCCCCAACATACAAAAAAGAAGACTAAGCACCTTAAAACAATAATCACCGACGACTGTCAGAATAGTACTGACAATATTTTCAGACGTATTGGAGCAATGACCACGTGCAATGTTCTGTTGGAATAAGACAACATGGCTTCTTTATAATATAATGCCTTTTCTGTTTATTCTAAGTATTATTATAAGTGCTAACATTATACCAAATAACTTAGAATAAAAAAAATATCTCTAACCTCAGATTTCATGTGAAATATTTTCTTTACTTTACGTTAATATAAAATGTAATCTACATACGCTCTTTCTCCTTTTGTAATGAAACAAATCTTATTATAGGACATTTACAAATATTTTTAAGGCAATGTTGATGGAAATACGAACTAGAAAGCGCAAAACAACGCCACCAAGAAATTAATAATTTGCTGCCATTGTCTGGGAGAAATGTAAAGGAACATTACAATACAATCGCCTCCAGCGGCCAGGATTAGGTACATACTAGCAACATTTTACTGAAGTTGGGCGTATTATTCTTCTTCTAGGTTACTATAGTTATTTAAATTTGGAAGACAAGTATAGGTTCCGCCGCCCGGGGAACCATTCATCGGATAACCAACGCCTCTTCATCCCAAGTGGTTCGCTGCGTTTGGTTAAT
The DNA here is from genome assembly GCA_026573805.1 of Hesperophylax magnus. Lineage (NCBI taxonomy): Eukaryota > Metazoa > Arthropoda > Insecta > Trichoptera > Limnephilidae > Hesperophylax > Hesperophylax magnus. The sequence goes on from JAIUSX010000081.1 coordinate 2,414,478, forward strand.
TAGCAGGGATGCCCGCGCTCATAGGGTGAGGTTTGCCCGGGTCTTAGCATTGGATGCGTCTGACCACCAACTGCATTGAAGGCCAGATCGGGAAGACTTGGCGGTTGATACACCGGATTTGGAAAGACTGGTTGAGGGAGATTTTTTAACTCTCCATCAGGATTCTCTCGTAAAAAAAATTATAATGGTATAGTAATTTTTTCGAAGAAAACTTCTTCTAACTGCTTTTCACTTTGTGATGGCATTATTTATTTTTTATTAAAACACAAATAACTTAGTTTACATCACTTTATTTCGATACAAAATCTCAACATGTTTCGTGAACCAAGTTCACATCATCAGGAGCACAAGTATACTAAAGTTATAATTAAAATTAGGTCTAGAAAGAAGAGGTAGAAGGAGCGGGGAGGGGGAAGAGTGGGGGAGGGTTATTCAAAGTAGGAATTAAAATGTCATTAGACGGGAAAGACCGGGTAATTGGGAAAATATTTAAAATGGGGTTTATAAAAATTTTTTGTTTATTAATAATATCTGCTTTCATATTCACGTGTTTTCTTATTTCTAAGATTTCAAAATTATTGATTTGAGATACCTTGTAACCAGAATGTAGTATTTTAAAACCTGAATTAATATCGAAAGTATGGTCGTTATTTAATAAATGATCCGCAAATTCTGATTCACAGTTTCCCTTTAAAGCCCTAAGATGTTCTTTAATTCTGATCTCAAAGTTTCTATTAGTTTTTCCTATATAAAAGGAATTACAATCATTACAGTTGAGTTTATAAACACCTGATTTTTTAGTTTGACTATCAATATCTTTATTATTAAGAATATATTTTTTTAATTTGTTATCCGTATAAAACGCCATGACATTTTAATTCCTACTTTGAATAACCCTCCCCCACTCTTCCCCCTCCCCGCTCCTTCTACCTCTTCTTTCTATACCTAATTTTAATTATAACTTTAGTATACTTGTGCTCCTGATGATGTGAACTTGGTTCACGAAACATGTTGAGATTTTGTATCGAAATAAAGTGATGTAAACTAAGTTATTTGTGTTTTAATAAAAAAAAAAAAAAAAAAAAAAAAAAAAAAAAAAAAAAAAAAAAAAAAAAAAAAAAAAAAAAAGTATAGTAATTTACCTTAAGCTCTTAGTTATGGTCGATAAAATCCATTTAATTATTAATTTTACGTATTTATTACCGTATATTTACAGAAAGTTTAAGTCTCTGGATTTTAGTGCGGCATAAATGTTTTGTTCTTGGCATTTAAGGAGCAATGAATTAGCTGCGTGGAATGGTACCGTTGCGGTGTTTAGTTGCCAAGTGTATTGGACTTTGGGACCGATATAAATCAAGGTGTCGTGTCGCTTAGAAGAAACTTGTTGGTAGCTAATGAACTAGATAATAATGTATTATTCACTTTCTCAGACTCGGTGGTGATATTTTGCGGTACGATGTGTGTGTTGACCTTCAAAACTTAATGAATTAGACGTTTGACTTTGCGTCAGGAGGTGATGGATTCGAATACTGTAAAAGCGCAAACATATGTTTATCTTAAATTAGTAGTTAAAAACCCGCTACCCACAACTGTGAACATAAAACTACAGCACACTTGCATTCAATAGAAGATAAATAATAGTAGATATTATTTATATGAATAGAGCGAAGAATGAAAGGAACACCCAATATAAATCTCGTTCATCTATGTTAATGATTATATATGAAGAATACATTATAGATTCTTAATAATTAACCAAAGAGAAACATATTTCCTCTCCCATACCACCGAAACGATTTCTTTTTTAAATCGAAATAAAATTAAAAAATACACGTAATTCGGAAATTAAAAAATATTGACATAAAACTTGAACGGTTATTTTTGAAAATAACAGAGGGCACCACTTCCGTTCACAACAATCCTTTACTACAGTCATTAAGATAATAATACTTTCAGATAGGAAGAACGGTGGGAGAAGATTCGCTGCTTTCATTTTTAAAAATGTAATAAAATAGTAATAATAAAATTGATTTGACAACTTTCAACTTGAGGCGTGATTTGGCTCCAAACCCAGAGACAGCGGGTTTGATACCCGTGGTAGGAAAATATTTGTTTGAATTGTGTTTTAATATTTGTAATGTAAATACTGCACAAGAGTTCCAGCTTATTCTAATTTTTCAGAGCCAGCATTCCATATGGCATTCCCAATCATGAAAAAATTAAACTCGATAGCATGCCCCTAATTGCTTATGTCATATTTCTACTGGCTCCGGACAGTCCACAATGGAAAAAAGACTAATCCAAGGAATTATTAATTTTTAATTTAATACAATTTCATTAAATGCGATTCTATAAAATTTATAATTATAATACTATTTCACTAAATTGATGTTAATACATTTTTCATTATAATTCGATTTTATTAATTTGTTTTTCATAACATAACATTAAAACTTAATTCTATTATATTGATTCCAGTGACTCTAGTGGTTTTAGTAATTCTAGCAATTTTAGTTGCCCTAGTTATTTTACTGATTCTATTCTAAACATTCTCGCAATTTTAGTTACTCTAGTGATTCTCGTTTAATGATTCTAGTGATTCTAGTGATTTTAATGATTCTTATGATTATTTTCCAAAGTTTATATTGATATTATTATTATTATTATTTAATTTAATGCGGTTTTATTAATATTGTTTTTGAACTCATTACACTTTCGATTCCTTGGCTATGAAACATGATGCCTGCTGCTAACCACTCTATATTTTGAAAATCCACAATAATATTTTTGTCAACTTACATTGTCAGTATGTTAACTTATTACCCACATTCGGGTTAACTATTTTTCTTTGTTTTAATTACCTCAATCTTATAAGAGTGCCTGTGAATTCCTCCACCATACGAGCGCTACCAAAAGAATCATGTCATCGAACATCACAACCAACTCTTCCGTAAGACACATTTGTGAATACCTATCTTTTTGGTTCAGCGAACAGAGCGTTAATTTACATAGGCACATACCTGCTTAGATTATAACCATTATAATCTTACCCATTTGTCGATATTCCACGCGAATATAACACAGGTGGGTATGAATCTAGATATCAATGCGTCCAGGAGTGACGTACGAATGATATAACCCTCCCGTTGCGATGTAAGGCGATGGGTCTAGAGAGACAAGTTGGAGAGGTCAAAGAGTCTCTTTAGCCCTGAACACACCTCACCCGATGAATCCTAGCACCAATGAAAAATCACCAAACATATCGATCCACTCGGGGTCACCTATGGCAAAGTTGTTGGTTATCATAAATTGTTATCGGGGCGGCGGTACTCAAACCCGCTTTACAAAACAACCAAAAAGATAAAATATTATTTGCCTTTCAGATAATTTCGATAAATTGAGTTTACATCGTTTTTAATTGATTTCATTTATATGAATACCAATTCGAAAGTAATAAAGCGTAAAAAAATATTTTGAATTTCTTTGATTTGTGAACAATGAGAGTTATATATTAATATTCCTGGTGACCGTCTACGGCAGATTCCTTTGAATGTTTATAAATTCATCTAACTTCTGTCACAGCGTCACAAGGTTCGTCGTCGATCAAGGTACCACCATGCGTCATCGACAACTTACAAACACCTGTAGTATCTACCTTTACCTGTATTTTTTCAATTCTCTTTGTTCGTAGTGACTATTTTACTATTATTTTTTCGCGCTCTGTTTGGCAATCTCGTTAGCGGTCGCATTACGTCAGCTGCCCGGTCGACCACGGGCCAATCATGGAGCGCGTTGGCTCGGGAGCCGGCGTGTGTCAGCGTGCCGGCGACATTTATTTTATTATTAGAATATTGTTTTACTATCGGTTAAATGTTTGCTGTGCAAGGTGTCGATAAGAGCATGATGCGACAAGGTTACAAAAAAATTATACAAATGCCAAGAGTACAAGTAGGTACAAACTAAGTGAAGCCAATATTACTAAATTGTACTAAGAAATGTAAAATATTGTGCCAAAAAAAAAAACGGTAATACTAAGATGAGAATTAAAATACACTGTATTGGGTGATTATATACGGTGATTCTCATGAATCTGATTACTTTGGAAATTCTGGTGATTTTACTGATTTTTGGGGGTGATATTAGTGATTCTAATAATTCTAATGATAATTGGTGACTTTGGAGAATGATACTAGTGATTCTAATAATTTTAATAATTCTAGTAATTCTAGTGGTAGGTACTAGTGATTTTAGTAATTCTATTCTAATGATTCTAGTTATTAGTGATTTTAATTATTCTATTAGTTATATTATAATAATTCCAGTAGGTACTTGTAATTTTTTTATTCCATTCTAATAAATCTAGCGATTCTAGTTACTCTGGTGATTTACGTGATTCTGTTCTAATGATTCTAGTGATAAGTGATTATAATTATTTTATTAATTCTATTATAATGATTCCAGTGACTCTGGCGATTTGAGTTATTCTATTTTCGAAGGAAGCAAATACTTTGGGGTGTGACATATTGAATGAAAAAACATACACTTAGTAAGACACCACTTTATTTTTGAATCAATAACGATAGCCAACCGGGTTTCGCTTGTCCCAAGCTTCATCAGGGCTAAATATCAACTAAAGCTAATTAGATACAGGCACATATAAATATAGGTAAATGAAAACAATGAGTGAAAGAGATACAAAACAGATAGAAAGAGATGCAAATAGAAAAGGTGGAGACAAATTATTAAGGATGATGAGGAGGGAGGGGGGGGGAAGGAAATAACAGTTTCAGCGGCGGAATAAATTTAATATGGGACTATCAGATAAATTAATTTGGTTATTTATTATATTTAAATTATTATTAACTGCTTTTTTTATTTCAAGGGCTTCTAAGTTGTTTAATCTAATTCCAGATCCATTTTTATGCAATATTTTAGTTCCAGAGATTTTATCGAATGAATGATTAGATTCTATTAAATGATTCGCAAATTCTGAAAAGGCATTATTGTTTAAACATCGTATATGTTCTTTTACTCTTAAGTTGACATTCCGGGCCGTTTTTCCGATATAAAAAGCAGAACAATCATTACAATTAAGTTTATATATGCCCGAGTGGCTTAGTTTATCGTCTTTATCTTTAGTATTAATTAAATATTTTCCTAAATTATTATTAGTGTAAAAAGCGGCTATTATTTCAGATGGGAATTTTTTAACGCTTAAAGAAGAAAAGTTATTTGTATACAGAACTCTACGCCATTGGAATGTTTGATTTATGTTTATATTATTAGGGTTATAAGATTTGTTAAATAGAAATTTATTTGATGCTATTTGTTTCAATTTTTTATTAAGAATATTGTCTATTATTTTTGTATCATACCCGTTATTTAAAGCGATTTGTTTAATGATGGATAATTCGTTGTAAAAATTATTATTATTCAATGGTACGGTAACCAATCTATGAATCATGGAGTGAAATGCTGAATGTTTGTGGGATATAGGATGGTTGGATGAATTGTGAATTGTAATATCAGTATACGTGGGCTTACGATAGATATTAAATTCAAATTTATTGTTAATTATACTTAAAGTTAGGTCTAGAAAATTCAAAGTTAAGTTTGTACCTATTTCTACAGTGAATTGAATTTGTTTGTGAAAGGAGTTTAATATTTTAAGAGAAGAGTTTAATTGTCTTTCAGTGCCTGTCCAAATGCAAAAAACAAATTAAATTATTAATTAAATTAAAAAAAAGCATTAATCGATGAACTAAAGGACCTGGTAAGTTGACTACATCGAAAGATATTAATTTGCAATTACTGGGAAGAACCAGGTCCTTCAGTTCATCGATTAATGCTTTTTTTTAAATTTAATTAATAATTTAATTTGTTTTTTGCATTTGGACAGGCACTGAAAGACAATTAAACTCTTTTCTTAAAATATTAAACTCCTTTCACAAACAAATTCAATTCACTGTAGAAATAGGTACAAACTTAACTTTGAATTTTCTAGACCTAACTTTAAGTATAATTAACAATAAATTTGAATTTAATATCTATCGTAAGCCCACGTATACTGATATTACAATTCACAATTCATCCAACCATCCTATATCCCACAAACATTCAGCATTTCACTCCATGATTCATAGATTGGTTACCGTACCATTGAATAATAATAATTTTTACAACGAATTATCCATCATTAAACAAATCGCTTTAAATAACGGGTATGATACAAAAATAATAGACAATATTCTTAATAAAAAATTGAAACAAATAGCATCAAATAAATTTCTATTTAACAAATCTTATAACCCTAATAATATAAACATAAATCAAACATTCCAATGGCGTAGAGTTCTGTATACAAATAACTTTTCTTCTTTAAGCGTTAAAAAATTCCCATCTGAAATAAAAGCCGCTTTTTACACTAATAATAATTTAGGAAAATATTTAATTAATACTAAAGATAAAGACGATAAACTAAGCCACTCGGGCATATATAAACTTAATTGTAATGATTGTTCTGCTTTTTATATCGGAAAAACGGCCCGGAATGTCAACTTAAGAGTAAAAGAACATATACGATGTTTAAACAATAATGCCTTTTCAGAATTTGCGAATCATTTAATAGAATCTAATCATTCATTCGATAAAATCTCTGGAACTAAAATATTGCATAAAAATGGATCTGGAATTAGATTAAACAACTTAGAAGCCCTTGAAATAAAAAAGCAGTTAATAATAATTTAAATATAATAAATAACCAAATTAATTTATCTGATAGTCCCATATTAAATTTATTCCGCCGCTGAAACTGTTATTTCCTTCCCCCCCCCCCCCCCCTCCCTCCTCATCATCCTTAATAATTTGTCTCCACCTTTTCTATTTGCATCTCTTTCTATCTGTTTTGTATCTCTTTCACTCATTGTTTTCATTTACCTATATTTATATGTGCCTGTATCTAATTAGCTTTAGTTGATATTTAGCCCTGATGAAGCTTGGGACAAGCGAAACCCGGTTGGCTATCGTTATTGATTCAAAAATAAAGTGGTGTCTTACTAAGTGTATGTTTTTTCATTGAGTTATTCTATTCGAATGATTCTAGCGATTTTAGTTACTCTTGAGATTTTAGTGATTCTATTGTCAAGATTCTAGGGATCCTAGTAACTCTTGTGATGTTAGTGATTCTCGTTTAAGAATTCTGGTGATTCTCGTGATTTTATTCTAATTATTCTAATGATTATAGTGATTTTGATGATTCTAGTGATTATATTCCAAAGGTTTTTATTGATTTCAGTTTTACTATTGATATTAGTGATTCTAGTGATCATAACTATTCTGTTATGATGATTCCAGTGTCTAGTGATTTTAGTGATTCTAGTAACAGAAACAAAACATCAATATGAAAAAATATATATATTAAGGGAAAAAAATCCCTTTCAACATATTTTAGTTAGAATTCTAAGACAATAATTGTTCTTTTCACGTTATTCCTTCTTGTTGAATTCAAGTGTTCACCGTGACCTTATTTAATTTAATTTGGTCCCAAAATGTCATAGAGAAACAAAAGTTAATCATTTCACAACGCAGCAGTCGTCCTAATTTTGTCTACTCCAAGAATAAAAACCAGATTATTCTGCCATTACGAGATACAACATCTAGACTTAGATACAAGAAACAACATCTAGGATAAGTGCCTGCTCCAGAAAATGGCACGGAGATAAACACGAGGCGAGAGAGATAAATAATAATAAATTATTATCTTGTCTTAGAGAAAAGAAATGGAAATTCGGACCCGAAACTCGGCTGAGTAATAGGGTCCGTCTGAGATCCGACCGGCTCAAGGTTTGCTAAATGACGTCATCAGGAGACGAAACATTGACCAGAGAAATATCAGATAAGACTTCCACACTAATAAGAAATACATTTTAGACCAACATAACCTAGCTAACAATGATACCAGAAAGCTTAATGTTTTTCTTGTGCGTATTTAATAATATGATTATTCAATTAATAAAAATAAAAATAAAAACAGTTTGACTTTTGTAGACATTATCAAACCGTAGTGAAGCCACTTCAGAAGACTCGTTAATAGTACTTCCATATTCACACCTACATATAAACGATATTTTTTTATTTATTTTATGACGTGTGTCATTACTGATTTCCGATTAAAATACCGAAAATTATTAATGGTTATTAATTATGATTAGTAATTAATGGATATTAATTATGGTTAGTAATTAATGGATTTTAATTATAGTTATTAATTAATGGTTATTAATTGATTGTTATTCAGTAATGGTTATAAATTATCCATTAAATTTTCCCCCAATTTTTGTATTGCTTAAATTTAAATTACTCGTAAATCAATAATGACACAGGTAATAAAAATAAAATCAATTTGTTTTCATGTAATAAACAATCACTTTATTTTTAAGGGGTTTGCAGATGGGATGAAACGCCATACATATGTCTAGCCAAACGCTACTTTCTTCAATGGCATGCATACATCGTCACGATCATTTTCTTTAATTATTTTTACATTTGGCTTGATTGTTTTTAATATTTTCAATACTTTAATAAATATACAATACTTGCTTTCTAACTAAGTACATAATTCAAAGCGATGTGATAAAATAATAAAATAATTTTACATAAAATCAACATAATACAAAATAATATCTTATCTTAAATTAATCCACATTCAAGAACATTGTAATTTTGTTCACTTATCTTAAGATTGAACAGTTTTATCTTTAAAAGCAAAATTGGATTATCTGTTTTGGTAATACCCTAATGGCATATGCTTCTTTTACCACTTGCAGTCTTTACTGTACTAGTGTTCAAATTATTATGTTGTCTTCATAGACTGATATTACATCAATGGTTGTCTTGTATAGTGTTCGTGTACTTGTGACGTTTATAAAATGCTCGGTTAGGGAATGCTATACTTGTTGATTCCCCTGTTGACGCCATTGGTCTAAACATTATAGTAGGTTTTTGAGGATATGATCGAAAAAAAGTTTTTTTTTTGGGTTCGCTATGTGACTTAGATTCACCTTGTACTACGTGTGTCCGGACACCATGTATGATTTATTTTGCAATTTCATTTTATTTATATTTGATACTGAGCGTCATGATTTTTTTTCTGAAAGTATTGCTAAACACGAGCTCCGTTGTTGGCCATCTTTCTATTACATGCGTCGTTTATGAGTTGAAAGAAATAGGGATACGTTACAACGGAGCTATCAGCGGAATCCCTTTTTTTCCAAATATAATTTGATCTCTCTCTACTCTACAGGTACGGTGATTTAACCGAATTTATAATTTAAGTATGTTATGTGTGCGTTTCCCTATACTTCTTTCAGACAATTTAATGATATTATTTAGTGTGTTTTGTGTGGGTTTCCCCATATTTCTTTTGACAATTTAATGATATTATTAAGTATGTTATGTGTTCGTTTCCCCATATTTCTCTTAGACAATTTAATGATATTAATAAGTATGTTATGTGTTCGTTTCCCCATATTTCTCTTAGATAATTTACTGATATTAATAAGTATGTTATGTGTTCGTTTCCCCGTATTTCTCTTAGATAATTTAATGATATTATTAAGTATGTTATGTGTTCGTTTCCCCATATTTCTCTCAGATAATTTAATTATATTATTAAGTATGTTATGTGTTCGTTTCCCCATATTTTCATGATATTATTAAATTAGCATGATGTGAGTAATTATTGATCTTTTCGTCTCTTTCCAGAACTTTCTTCACTTCTTGATCGATATACTTGTTTGCCACCGTAAAACCCCCGGGTTCGTCTATTTTTTCGTTAACCCCTCCTGCCTCTGGCATCTTGACCGTTATATTTCTTAAGGATGGTCTCTGAAAGTCAGAGTATTTAGTATTTGTAAATATTTCTTCTTCCCAATAAATTACAAATAAATATATACAAATAAATGGGATATTTATGAACGTATCCGAAAACTAAAAAACTGTTTTTGAAAGATGATTTTTATTAAGTGTATTTTTTTCGTATATTAACTACTGTAATGGCACCCCATTTCTGCGTGTATGGCGCCAAAATCATTGTCATCGACAGTGAGTCTTTTTTTTTTTTTTTTTTTTTTATTTCCTTTATTTTTTCCCAATTTACATATTTCATAATACAAGTTTTTTTAATTAGTTAGTCTAAATGCAGAGTTTCAGCTCGATCGGATGCCGGGAAGTTGGTTAGTTTCCGCTTCCAGTGAAATTCAAATAGACGTATTTAAGAAAACAACCTATTCAGAATTTTTGAATAGCTAAAGCCAATAAATATTTCCATTTTACAATTCATTGTTGATAATACTGATTTTGCGCGCATTTTTTGCTGTCGTTGGATTCTAGCTATTCGTTAAGGTGATAGACATGTTTGTCTTTTAAAAACTGACAATTGCGTTTAATTCAATTTACACAAATCGTTAGTTTTTCAACGTACCTTTTTAGTATTTATTTCTGTGATTTTTTGGCACATTGTGACTTACTATTCTTTCAAATGACATGCATTAAAACATTTACATTTATTTTTACCAGTATTTCAAAGAAAGATGCTCCGATTATCTAGCGTCATTGATCTCTTTGGCACCAGTGCATATTCTGGACACATGATAAACGCGCGTCCAACATTTTTGCACGGTTAACACATTGTCACTCGTTTTTGAATTCAACAACTCGGCTGTACAACAATTTGCCGGCCTTTGTGTTTCATTCCTGCTATAGGACCCATATTCAATTCTTCCTTTCTTTAAATAGGCCAGGAGGGAAATTATCGTATTTAGGGCATTCTGCGCAGAGTTAATGCAAAAATTGAAAAGAAAAATAAGTACCTACCGATATTTTTCATATACCTACTTATTTCTACAAATGTTTGAGAAGAATTTTTTTCCGAAATAAATCAATAGTGTTTTCCAACACCCCACTGATCATTGAAGCATATTTAATTTTAATTGGAAAACAATTGGATTCTTCCAAGCGACAAAATGAATGGCATTTAGTTCTCTGTCGATTGTGGCCTCCAAGGCTATGAGCGATATCGTCGATTGAAACAATCATGATTTATCTTCGTTTTTCAGTTAACGAACGACTGTTTTATATTGATTTCTCAAACACTGTATATTGGTTTGCAATTTAAAATGATTTTATGAGAGGTTATAGTAGGTTGCTTCAGCGATATTTCGAAAAAACGAACACACAAATTATAAACAAAAACAAAAAAATTTGATAAAACAGTTTTCGTAATATTTATTACAAATTAGATTTTGATTTAATTTATATTACATACACTCTTCTAATAAAGCACATGCTTGTGCTTAGAAGAGGAGAACGTATATGTCACGACCACTTATTGTTTAAAGATATTTAATCAACATTTTCAAAGCGAAGTTTAAGGTGAAAAGTTACAAAGTGAAATTTTAAAAAGTTTAAGGTGAAAGGTTACAGAGTGAAGTTAAGTTAAAAGTAAGGCATCCATATTTGTTAGACATATATATAATATTGTATACAGTTATAAAATGAATAGTTATAAAGTGATAATTTTTGAAACGAAGTTTAAAGTGAAAAGTTACATAGTAAAGTTAATTCAAAATGATTGTCTATGCGTTATTTCATGTGAATACAGTAAGTACAAGAGTCCTAACTAATCCCAAGCTAGGAATTTAGCATCCCTGTATTATTGGGGTATGTTATGAAGCCGTAAGTTATGGAGGAGGAAAGGAGATGAGAAATAAGAAGGTCGGGAAGTACTTGGCTATTCCGAGCTGATCATCAAACACGAATAAAATAATTTCAAGCAACGTTTCGTTTATGAATGCTGGTTAGGGTGGTTACAAAAAATCAATGTTAGAATTTTGTTGTGCTGACCCCCTTAAAAGCTGCCAATTAGCTAAAAAATGAGATTGGTGAAGTATCAGCTCAATTGGATAAGGTTAACCCGTGCCTCATCAAGGTTGAAGTTTAACTTTCTATAAAAAATTTTTTTTTTATAAAATACCTAATAATATTGAAAAATTTATTTACATGTGCTGTCCAGATTTTGCTTTATTTATTTTCTCAATTGGTACATAAAAAAAGGGTGTAGTTAAAACTGTTTTCAAAGTAAATACAGCACAATCCAAATTGAAAATGATGGATTTACGAGAAAAGAAATACAAAAAGGTATAAAAAACAAGAAGAAATAATGTTCAAAGTTTTATTATTTAAAATATACAAAAGAAAGCATTATGAAAGAAGTTGTTATTATTATTATTATTATTTACAATTAATTATCAATGAAAAAATATACACTTAGCAAGACATCAATTTATTTTTGAATCAATAACGATAGCCAACCGGGTTTCGCTTGTCCCAAGTTTCATCAGGGCGATAGAAAAAAAAAATTATCAGATTAAGGTGGTAATGGCTTAGATAACGTGGCTTTTGAAGAATCAGGAAAAAAATTTCGACATTCCGATACAACTTGTAACAGAAACTGTCGTTGTTCTTCGTCTTATATCAAACAGGAATTGAAGTCTTGGATTAATTTTACCCCTCTTTCAGTTGTGTCATTGACAACCTTGAAACCGTTCACAATTTTTTTTTGCTTCTAAATAATGTGCATTTTCACACCATATATCAGGATCCGTATTTAATAATTCTCTATCAATTTCTAATCTTTTGAAAAAAAATTGAGTTTGATGAGAAACAAAAAAATCGATATCTTTGTCCAATAAATTATCCACTTGATGGAGACTGAGTTTTGCTTTCACTCCCTATCACATGTTTGTTCTTCAATTGGAATTAATTGTAGACTTTTTACAGCCATGCTTGTTTTGACACTTTTTTATAACTTTTCATCGAAGAAAGAAAATAATTGCTCCAACAAAACGCAGGTTCCGTTGAAGCGACCAGTATTTACCGCAGTGGTATCAAAACACATTGCAAGTTGAAAAAAAAAGTTTGTTTTATGCTTTATTATATATTATATTATTTTATTAAATATGATGTTGTTTATTATATTGTTTAATAATGTATAATGTTCAAAGGAAACAAAATTTTATCAAAATAGATTAAATAAAGTTTTTTTGTTTTGCAAAAAATCGATTTTTCATATTCAATCTCGATGAGGCACAAATTAACATTTTCCGATTGAGCTAAAACTTTCTAAATCTTATTTTTTAGACAAATGGCAAATATTAGGGGGGTCAGGCCGGCATTAGGACGAAAATATTTTTTCACCTTATACCTTGTAACCACCCTAATGCTGGTCTTTCTCCAGGGAGATACTGAGAGTACCTACTCTCCCTTGTTGTACGTTTTACATGAAAACGACAGAAAATACTAGAACGACCTCATGCTGGACTACTACACAGGCGTCAGGTAGGTATGCTGTCCTTGTTCTATCGGTATTACAATGGAAGATGCTCTGAGGAACTAGCGTCATTGATCCCTTCGGCACCGGTGCGTAGTCGGGATACACGCCAAACGCGCGCCCAACATTTGTCACATGAGAACGAGTCGCTTCTACGATTCGTTCTTAAGTTCAACAGCTCGGCTGTGGAACGAACTGCCGGCCTCTGTGTTTCCTCCCTCCTACAACATGGGACTCTTCAAGACCCATGTTCACTCCTTCCTCTCCACAAAAAACCCTCCACACAGCATCCCCAAAGATGACATAGGCCCTGAGGGAAATTATTTTCTTCAGGGCCTCCTGTGTGGAGTTAATATAAAAAAAAAATAAAAAAAACTACACAATATTATTCAATGTTATGCGAATTAAGTGTGATTCGAACCCGTGGCCTCTGGATTCGTAGTCGAGAATCTTAACCGCTTGACCGTTGAAGATTTCGGTAATGTCGAAAATATTGTAAAATGTCGGGTTTGCTTTTTAGTTAGTTTCTCCTTGTAAATCAATATCTCAAAAAAGAAATATTTTTATTTAGTCAAATCAATAAAATATATCAATGATCACTACGAATTTACTTATTTTATTACGACCGACCGGTTTCGCTCAACACAAGCATCATCAGGGTACAAAATCAAACTGAATCACACGTTCATCAAACGACAATTAAATTTGTGGTTATAAACAAAGTCATTGTACTGTCTTTTCAAGTAGGTACTGGCCTTATTTATTATTATTGTCATCTCCGACTAAATTATTATAAACATTATTCTAATAAACTTATGATCACAGATAATCCAAATGTTATTGAAGAATCACACGTTACATATTCCAAAAAATATAAATGGTTCTTGTAATTAAGAGTACATTACAGTCATTTTATTTTGTGACTGCTTTCTACCAACAAAAAAATCAGTGAAAATCCCACACAGTATAAAACATTAAAAAAAATCATCAGTTTTCTACAATAATAAATTATAACAAGTAGGTGAATCGTTATCATCATCGTGAAGTTATAGAGAAATAAAAAATAAACATTGGAAATAAATTTAAAAAGTATCCAACGTTGGTTCATTTTCCGATTAAAAATACATGTTTTCGTTTTTTTTAAACTCGTCAATCCCGAACACACAAAGATGATAAAATACAGAATCCGTCGAAAGGTAACCCAGCCATAACCGAGACTCATAAATTTATCACGTCGCTGATGGTAGACACTGAATAAATGAATACATTAGCAGTCTGTTAAGAAAACCGATGCAGTGAATATGTTTCTTCGGTGCGTTTGATTCGAGTCTATTACGGAAGCTTGTGCAGTGATCACCAGCAGTATCTCTCAAGGCCATAATATCGCTCAAAAAAAAGACCGAGGGTAAGACAGAGTGGCCTTTTGATTCTAACCGTTAACCACAGTGACCCCAATAGTTTTATCAACTATTGATTTTTTTTTTTTTTTTTTTTTTTTTATATTTACTCCACACAGGAGGCCCTGAAGAAAATAATTTCCCTCAGGGCCTATGTCATCTTTGGGGATGCTGTGTGGAGGGTCTTTTTGTGGAGAGGAAGGAGTGAACATGGGTCTTGAAGAGTCCCATGTTGTAGGAGGGAGGAAACACAGAGGCCGGCAGTTCGTTCCACAGCCGAGCTGTTGAACTTAAGAACGAATCGTAGAAGCGACCCGTTCTCATGTGACAAGTGTCAACTGTGTACAAATGTTGGGCGCGCGTTTGGCGTGTATCCCGACTACGCACCGGTGCCGAAGGGATCAATGATGCTAGTTCCTCAGAGCATCTTCCATTGTAATACCGATAGAACAAGGACAGCATACCTACCTGACGCCTGTGCTCTAAAGATTGCAGTCCGTTCGTTAAGATTGGGGAATCTATCAAACGGACCGCCCGTTTCTGCACAGAGTCAAGGGTTTTTTTCAGGTATTTTGGGGCTCCAGACCAGAGATGGCTGCCAAATTCGACAGTAGGGCGCACTTGCGATTTGTACAGGGTCAGCAGTTGTGTACTATTAAAGTATCTGCGGGCCCTGTACAGTACGCCCAGCTTCTGAGAGGCCAACTTTACTCTGGCTTCGATGGAGCCCCCGTACCTGAGCTGGTCACTTATAGTTACACCAAGCATATCAATGGAAGGCCTGTTCGGAAGATTGCTTCCGTTGAAGGAGACTAGATTATCATTTGGATCCCTTTTAGACGTAATCAGACAGGATTGGGTCTTTGAAACATTAAATTCGACGAGATTATTTTTACCCCAGGAGGAAATACTCTCGAGATAACCGTCCATTCTCTGCTTCAAAGCCCTCCGAGCCGTTGGAGTTTGTGTGCCCTTTGGGGGCTTGTCAAACAAAAAGCTATCATGAACTGTACTGTCATCCGCGTAACAATGAATCGGTGCACATGTCAAAAGGTCATTGATGTGCAACAAAAACAAAGTCGGAGACAGAACCGATCCCTGTGGGACGCCAGCATTTATGGAGTGCGAGGAAGAGGTGAAACCGTCACACATATATATTATAGTCCACAATAAAACATACACGCTGATTTACATACAATATAATCGACTCCAGAGTATATCGCAAGACCAAGTTGTTTGGCGGTCTGCCTATACATGATGATGCATGGCATGATGTTCACTTTGATAGATCGTTGTATCGTTACCGTCATCGTAAATTTATATAAAAATCAAAAATACGTATTTTCAATTTATTTTTTTACATATAAAAATATATTCACCTCATACTGAAAACCGGTCAAACCTGGAAAGACGATGGTGATAAAATACAGAAGCATCCGTTAGGTAACCCAGGCATAACCGAGACGAATAAATATATCACATTGCTGATAGTGGCTGCTGAATGAAAGAAATATCACACAAGATTAATTATTATTATAACTGCGTGATAAACAAATATATTTCATGTCAAAACGCCCCGTATAACCAGTGAGACGGGAAGATAAAACGGAACTAAATCTCACATACAGAGTGTCTTGAAAAGTACGACATAATTTTATATTTTTATCTTTGAATTTTTTTGTGTATTAATTCAACTATGTTTTCTAAAACACATGGCGTAATAAAAAATGAAAAGCTCGTTTGAATTTAATAATCCAAAACAAACTGTTTATGTTTATTTTTTATAAATATAATTCGCCTATTTGGTCCCCGTTTTATAAAGTACATTCCAACAATATTGAAAAGGTACAACACAAATTTTTAAGATTTATTAACTTTAAACTGAATATTCCAATCCAAAATATAAATTATATCCAACTCATGCATCAACTAAATTTGATTACGCTGTCAGATAGGCGAATTATCTCCGACCTTGTTCTACTAAATAAAATTATTAATTATAGAATCGACAGCCCTGAAATTCTTGCCACAATAAAATTATTTGTACCTTTCAAAAATACGAGACAAAATTCCACCTTTTTCTGTGACAATTTCAAATCTAATTATCAAGCGCACATATCGTTAAATCGAATACAAAAATTTGGTAATAAATTTGGTAATGTTGTTGATATATTTAGAGATTCCGTAGCAGTGCTTAAACGAAATCTACATAAACACTTTGCTGAAATGTAATACTTCTCCACTCCATAGTGAAAAACCCATTTTTTAGCTTCTGTTTTTTCACTCTTTTCTTTTATGACTTTTAACTTTAATATATATGTTTTAACTTTACAAATTAATATTGTAATTTAAATAACAATTCGAATATGATTTTAAGTCCCTATAAATGCTGATTAATTTCAATCCATTTATTTTTCTAAGTAAGTAAAAAAAAAAAAAAAAACTGTTCTCCATAATGGTATTCTGTATTATTTGTAAAACATTTATGTACTACAGATATAATAACTATTTTATTTATATTTGTACGTAAACTTTTAAATGTCACATAGTTAATGTAATAACACTAATAACAATGTATGTAAAAGCCCAATGGGCGTTTAAATAAATAAATATCGTTTCTACTATCGTGGTACTAGAACACCCAATGGTACGCAGGAAAACATAATTTTTTTTACACATCTATTTATTTTAATTAAATATAAACGCAAAGGGTACTAACTATCAGCCGTAGCTGAAATGTACAGTGTTCTCGATAATCACTGAGCTCATACTAAGGGTCTATTTACCATAGTCTGTAGGTACTTCTATACCTATATACTATAGCTATACCATACTTCTCATACCACTTGTCACAGACTTCTCTCAGATTAAAGGTCTGTTTTCTCTTAATCTATAGGTATTCCACTACCTACCACTTCTGACCGACTACTGTAGATACTGTGGGTTTGTGCTCTTTTATGCTAAAAAATACAAAAAATGATATAAACATTACGAATGTTGACCTTCGTAGGACTATTTTCTCTCATGCTTTGCCTGGCGTGTAAAACGAAATTAAATTAAATTCACATCTTTTAAGGACCTGACATAAAAGTTAAATATGTTTACATTCTATCTTAAGAATGCATTTGAAATTTGCAAATTTGGAAATGGGTCAATATTAGCGTTACCTTGTTCAAAATCATCCTTGCATTTATTACACCAGCAATGGGCCATAAATTCAAACACTTTTTTTAGAGCTGAATGCAATAAATTTTGGGAGATTGTGAAAATAGCCTAGTAATAACCAAGGGCTTCGGAAAGTAGGCACTTAAGAGTATTGGTCAATGCAAATGAACCAACACTTAAATATACATTTTACAGTGAAAAATATTTTTAATCCTATATTTCGTAATATTAGACACTGGACATTGTGATTATAAAATATAAGTCTGGTTATGAAATGAACTTTCTTAAAATTAAAACATTCAACCCCGCAATATTTTCTTAAAATCAAGTACTTTGTATATTTAAATTCTTTCATATGGTAACCCCGTGGCTGCGTTTAAATTGGGTGTGACCATTTCCGGGGAGGCGGGGCGAAGCCGCCGGATCCCCAAAGGTGCAGGCGGGTAGGGTTCTCTTTGGTTTTAGCTTTCGTAACGAGAGGGTGTTACGCGCTCCGCTTTGAATTCGAGACTTGCTTTGCTAAACAGTGTTTTGAAAGTGTTTGTCAATTAATTACTAGTATATTTCGATTCATTTTTTCTTCTGCCTGCCCCCTGGACGTCTACAAAAATACCTGCGTTATCGTTCCATGGTTTATTCTATTAATTTCTGTCTCTGCTTTCTTCCCATTAATTTAACATCATTTTTCATTCTTTTAACCGTCCACAAAGAGATTTAAGCTTTTCATAGGCGTAGATTCCAGTGCTGTTATATAGGTCTTCTTGAAGGCATTTAAAAGCACCACAATAATAGTGTTTTATTTCCAAGAAATCCCTTTGTTCTGTCCACTTCTAGAAGGCGTCTGTTCTCTCTTAACTCAAACGAACTAAAAACACGGAACTTGCTTGAGCTAGTCAGGTATTCTTGAAGATGCGGGGAAAAATATTATGTTATGATAGTGTTAAAAATGATAAGAAAGTGAATTTTATGACCAAATTATTTTCAATGGGTTTTGTCGCATTCATTCTGGAATGAACAAATATCTACAAAGTGACTACACAATGCTCTGTGACTTCTTTCATGATACCTTTTTTTTTTTTTTTTTTTTTTTATTTAATATTTTTTTTTTGTTACATACATGGTTTTAAAATACAAATTATGTTTTTTACATACATATTAAAAAAAGAAAGAAACAATGCGAATTACAGAAAAGTATATGTACACATGCACATATGTATACATATATAGTGTATTACACATCATACATAACATACACACACAATACACGTACACACACACGAGTTCATAAACAGCATATACATAAAAATAATAATATGCATAAATGTATGATAGCAAAAAAATCCCACATAGGCATCGCCAGTTCGTGGGTATACTTGTGTTTCTTTAAGTATTAAGTATTTATACCTTAAGTATTTATGTTGTACTATTTTTAATATATTGAATTATTGAACTTCTTTGTTCAACAGAACGCTCTGCGATAACTTGTATTGTACCTGCTTATATCGTTCATGGTCACCGGATAAATCATCACAATGATAATTCACCACATCTTTAAAAGTTATATAAAGTCATGGAAAGTGATGAAACAAAAACATTATTAACTGGGTTAAGCGGGTTAGGTTAGGTTAAAAAAAATTCTCATCGTTTCTAATGACTTTATATAACTTTTTAAAAGTGTGTTGAATTGTCACTGTGTTGAGTTAAGGGTAGACAGTACATGTTATGTACTATACACTTATTATTGTATTCCTGAGCGACTTAACTCCAACAATGTATTCATGTAAAAGCCTTTAACGCATTAATAAATAAATAGATTCTTTATACAAATTATTTCAATGTGATACTGAGAAACTATAAAAATTCATGATAATAGAAGAAATTATTTCAATTTTAATTTTTTATTTGTATTAAATGTCTCAACTGGTTCCAAACTTCTGGAGCCGGTGAGACTATGGCTTTCCCAAAAATGGGAAGTCGTGAGACTGTTGGTAGTGTGGGGGTGGGTGAAGATGCGGAAGAGGAAGTTGAGAGGAACATCTGTCCATTACGATTTAGTCATCAAAGATGGCCAGAGCCATTTCTAGCAACGTTTTAATTGTTAATCGTGGTCTTTCACCAGGGGATACTAAAAATCTTCACATTTTTGTTAGTACAACATCATTAGTCTCGTACTTTTCAATCTTATCACTGTGGCTCACTGAAATGTCACGAACCGCCACTGCTAGGTATATATTATTATAATTAATTAACTGAACAACAACGCAAATAAATAAAATGAAATTTACTTGCGCAGGCCGGGAATTGATCACGTGATCGAATTCGTAGTCGAGAACTTTACCCCTCGAGCTTTACCGCTCCAAAAAATATTTCTTCCATATTGTTACATCCTGTATTTCAAAGAATGCTATTTTCATTCAAGCATTGGATGAGCACAATCAAATCCACAATCTGGGAAGTGGGATTTTCAAAAATGATGACATCGCTTCTGAGCACAATAAATGAAGAACGAAAATTATTACTAATAAATAAAATAAACTGTCACAACTTTATTCTACTGTTACGCCTCGGTTACAAAAACGTTCGCACCACATTGACTGATTTTACGCTTTGTTAAGTGATTTATATTCGCTTCCAGGATTCATTTTATATGACTACTAGCTGAAGTCACCGGCGTTGCCCGGGCTCTATGCAGTGTTTTTTTTAATGTACACACATGAAGAAAACTCGTTAAGGCGATGCACTACGTAGTAATGCAAAATCACGTATTTTTGGTTTGAAAATTTGGTCGCCTGGAAATGTTTCAGATGCTTCAATTAAATACTGCGACTAGAATACATCTTGGCCTTTGAAATAATCGAGTATTATTTTAGATAAAGCGTTTTATAAGCCCAGAAAAAAAATAATGTGTAAGGCCTATGAAAACTGCCTTAAAGTTCAAAATCTTCTACTTATGAACCCATTTTCGGTTATGATTTTATTGTATAATGTGGCAAATTAAGTTATTTATAAAATGATTGAAAAAAAAAAAATATTTATGCCTGAACATCCACAAAATTAAATAAAAGCACTTTTTGGCCATGTTTTTTTCTTGCATAAATCAAAACAGGCGGATGGTGTTAAGCGGGAATTTAAACCTTATCGCCATCTACGTTAGGGTTGTTATTGATAGCGGCTCAATTTAAAATATTACACGACGTAGAGCATCGCCTTAACTGTAACTCGTAGTGATAAAAAATATTGATCACTTAATAGGAATCTCTTAAAATTATTCGTATTACGATTGACAAAACGGGATTGTAGGCCATTAACGAATGAATCGATGTGTTTGAAAAAATCGTGATATTCTTGCATTTAGCCATGATATATTATTAAGAAAACGCAGGTGTATCAACACGTGTTCCGATATTAATACGAATTTGCTAACTGTAATATTCCACTGTGGGTATTCGAACGGTATCTCTCCGGAGATACCTTCAATATTTATCTCTTAAACTGGGCCCTTATCACCAGTCTAATATGCTTCTGGAAGATGGGTATTTTCCAATAATACTCCTTAGGTTCTTACTGAACAGTGGAACTTTATTACGACCAGCTCGAGGAGCGGGCAGTTTGGGGATTTGGATCTCCCGGGACAGCTCCGTACCGAAGGCACCTTGCCGCCTTCGGCAATCTCCGGCGATCCCGAAGTCTAGCAACTAACCCGACCTTACTACCTACCAGCGAGAGCTGCACAACACTACACTAACACTTTTTTAGGAAGCGGCTTGCAGTGTCGTTTCTAACATGATTACCAATAAATTGAAGAGATTTTTAGTAAATCAGCCTTACTCATTTATCTCTATGCAGTACACAGTGATATTTCCATTGTTTTGAAGGCTACTCTGCAACGGTAATCACCAAACCCATCATTGTGCTTGTTTTATCAGGAGTAGGCAGAAAATACGGAACGCCAAACAACTCGGTCTTACCACACTCCTTGCTTCATTCAAATTCATATATCGTCGCTTACATACCTACCCGTCTGTTATTTTGATTATTGGCATAGCACAACTCTAATATTTGGTTCACTTGATCGTGTCATGTATTCCTGGGGCGTCCTAGATTCTTCTACCATTCAACTTCTCAAATTCACCTTTCGAAAATTCGGTTGTCGGGAAATTTGTAATTTTAGGTTTCACCTTTTGGGAAAATGATCGAAGCTAATCATTCCAAGCAATAAATCTCTTCAAAAAAATTGGAGGCGACAAAATGAACCGTGAAATCATTTCTGTTAATTCTCCTCATATGATTGACCAAATCATGGTACAGACAGCATCACCCAAAAAATCCAATTTACAATCAATATTATTAATTATAAATACTATCTCGTACAATTCCTTTAATTAATGTAGGTATTTGGTACAGTTTTACTTTCAAGATGAGGGTTTTTAGTTCTCACTCGCTTAATGATATAGAATTCTTATATTTTGTAGTTATCGTTGAAATTGCACGTGCAAAACAATTTTCAGTATCATAATATTGGTTAGGATTGTAATGCACTAAAGAATGACTAGTTTTTATGATCAGCCTAAGACAGTAAGCAGCCATAAATGCCACTTTTAAATATAATACTGATAAAATATTCATTCAAATATATATAAATAGTCGTTCATGAATGAGCTGCACAATTGAGATAGCTCTTTTTGATGAGCCGTATTCGTACGGCTCCCTAACTACATTTATTATTTATTTTTTCAACATTTTATTTTTTCTCGTGGTACGAGGCGGAGTATCGGTACCATAGACATATGAATATTAGTAGACCTGCCCTAAGTGATTAAAAGCGTATTATCCCCACTCCCCATACCGGTTCCATTGGAACCGGCTGTGCTCGCGTATGACCTCAAGTGAAATTTGAAAACGTGACGTCATCATTCTTGTGCGAACTATGGTCGAGGCATCATCGGTTCATTTTACGAAATAACACGGCAAAATGTTGACTTGTAAATATGAAAACTTGTAAAAATAGATGTGAAAAAGAGAATAAACCCAATTGTCGTATTACATTCCATATATAAGCATTATTTTACTTTATTTTAAGCATATTCACATCGTATAATATAGATCAGTTTTAGAAACATATTATACTATCACATCGAGAAACGTCTGGACGCGAAACACAAAGCTGGTTGGTTGCTGGGAAGTAAATTATGAACATTTATAAAAGTGTCTTAACTAAATACTTAAACGAAATATTTGACTCTGAAAATGGAACCGAATTTTTTTGCCGAATTTGGACTTCGCAAATTTGTTCATAACGTGGCGAGTAATTTGCGCTCCCATGTAAAAATGTCTATTCATTCAAAAGCAGGCTTTACTTTTAAGAAGTAAATGGTGATATTATAATGCGAGATGCCTATTTACTGTCAGATTGATTTATTGACGAATCACAGTCAGCCTTACTCCCTTCGTTCTTCAACAGTTGATTTTACCCCTCGCCATTATCTTCTCGTCTATTAATTCCTATGTCTGTGATCGGTACAAAGAGTCGTACGATCATTCATACGCTTACACTGGGAGCTGGGAGCCGTACCGGGGGAGCCGAACCAAGGGAGCCGTATCTGTATTCTCATTGCTTAACTACCTAAGCTCACGGCTCCTGTTCAATTGAGCCGTCGTTCAATTGAGTTGACTCTTTGAGCCATACGAAAATATTGAACTGGTACCATGGCTCCCGCTCTTAATAAAATAAGTTCTGACCCATCACTATTTTAAACACCATACATACTCATTATGGCAAGCAATCCATTGGTTACGAGGGGAGCAACATATATAATTGCCTCCCAGACGAAATTAAAAATGAAAAAGTGTACGTACATTTAAAAAAAAATTGTTCAGTTTTATGCTCAATCAACAACACAATGAAAGTGAATAATATCGTTGTGTAATATATTTATGTGTAATATATTCTTTATAATTAAAATTAAACAATAACTTTGTAAACATCACTTATAGGTAAATACTTAATGTCGACCGGGTTTCACTACAACCGTAGCTTCATCAGGACAGTATAATACTCGACATTAAGTATTTACCTATAAGTGATGTTTACAAAGTTATTGTTTAATTTTAAATTATAATGTCTCATCACAAAGTAACCGCTTCATATGAAGATGTAATATATTCGTTATTTCTAGTTAAATAAGTGAAAAATGTAATTTTCTTTTATCTAGAATAAAAAAAAAAAAAAAAAAAAAAAACCTCTCCCTTTAGTCACACTTTTAGGTCAACGAATTCAGAAAAATTTCAACATGTAAAAAAAATGTGTTTTTACTTTATTGCTTAGATCTGTTTAAAAAAGAATTATAAAATTTAAAAAAAAAATTTGACTAAGGATTGAACCTTCCTTCACATGAACTGGAGTTGCCAACGTTACCAACCTCGCTAAACGCCGATCAGGCAGGACCTACATTCATTGTGTATATTAACTGCTGCAATGTCATCCGATTTCATAGAAATCCATATATTTCCGCGTGTGTGTACGCGTTTACCACCAGTTTATGAAAGAATGCATTGTCATCAACAACGAGTCTATCTGCCGAATTTTAGATCGATGGATGTCGGAAACAGTTTAATTTCTGGTTACAAAATTTGCATTCATTCATTGCCGAAAACAATAGTGAAAGTGAATAATATCGTTGTGTAATATATTTATGTGTAATATATTCTTTATAATTTAAAATTAAACAATAACTTTGTAAACATCACTTATAGGTAAATACTTAATGTCGACCGGGTTTCACTACAACCGTAGCTTCATCAGGACAGTATAATACTCGACATTAAGTATTTACCTATAAGTGATGTTTACAAAGTTATTGTTTAATTTTAAATTATCATGTCACATCACAAAGTAACCGCTTCATATGAAGATGTAATATATTCGTTATTTCTAGTTAAATAAGTGAAAAATGTAATTTTCTTTTATCTAGAATAAAAAAAAAAAAAAAAAAAAAAAACCTCTCCCTTTAGTCACACTTTTAGGTCAACGAATTCAGAAAAATTTCAACATGTAAAAAAAATGTGTTTTTACTTTATTGCTTAGATCTGTTTAAAAAAGAATTATAAAATTTAAAAAAAAAATTTGACTAAGGATTGAACCTTCCTTCACATGAACTGGAGTTGCCAACGTTACCAACCTCGCTAAACGCCGATCAGGCAGGACCTACATTCATTGTGTATATTAACTGCTGCAATGTCATCCGATTTCATAGAAATCCATATATTTCCGCGTGTGTGTACGCGTTTACCACCAGTTTATGAAAGAATGCATTGTCATCAACAACGAGTCTATCTGCCGAATTTTAGATCGATGGATGTCGGAAACAGTTTAATTTCCGGTTACAAAATTTGCATTCATTCATTGCCGAAAACAATAGTGAAATTCTAATAGATTTACATGGTTTCCTGAACAATTTGCTTTGTCGTTTAGGACATTTTTACACTAGATAGACAATAATAAATGTTGGTTGATTAGTTACTTAATTGTGAAATATTATGGTCTAGATTCTAGATTATTATAATCCCTCGCTAACTGGATAACATAAGCTTCTATTGTGTAAAATAATTATACAATTTATTGCCTCTGAATAAATTATAATTAATTAATGTCATCCTGTTTCGATAAATATTAAATTCATCGGCTTCCACATTATGGACATAATTAGTATTAATAAAATGATTAAATTATTAGTCAAATATAATCAGGGAATGAAATGCATTTATTGCAGAACTAACATTGGGAAAAATTCCCAATTTCCCATATAATATTATTATATAACAGACGAATTAATAATATCGAAATGATTATCAATAAACTTCAGAAATATCGAATACATTGCAAATGAATGCATGAGTATTGGAATGTATAGAGAACATCTCCTATTCCTATCCCTATCCTATCTTCCTCTTCCCCCAAATCTTCCCTTTACCTTTTTGTTAGTTTGATGTATGAAATTAACGTAAGAGTTTTATTTTATAACTAGCTGAAGTCCCCGGCGTTGTCCGGCTTCCCAATTTTTTTTTCGAAACCAAATGTAGTCTGTGACCTTTCTCTTGTTTTGAAGATCAAGTGTGCAAAATTTCATCAATTTAGAAATAAAAAAGAATATTTGTGTAAAAATCAGATCTACGCCGCCCATCTTTTGTCCGTCCGCCCTCCACAAACACTCTTTATAAAAAAAGATTGATAGATATGACTAGAAAACTTATTCTGCATGATACTGTCAAAGAAACGCGGTAATGCCACAAGATGGCATTGTTAAATTAAATTTGGGATTTTAAGTGCAGATGCCGAATTCACACGAAGACAATACAGAAGACACTACAACATTGTCTTTTTTCAGCTCCCTGAAGAGCCTCAACAGTACAAAACAGGACAGTGGGACAATTCGACAGTAGTCCAAACGCAGAACGCTGCGAAAATGGAAACACGATGACGCGTGTCACTAGCGAGTTCGCGAAAAATATTAGATCTTTTTTACCAAGATGTATTGTATTGTTCCATTTACGCCACATTTTAAGGCCTACATACAAGAATCGATCGCCGAGAGCCAAGATACATACACGTGGAGCAACTGGCTATTGTCGTACTGTCTTGTTCTAGCGCGTTTGCACGAAAACAATGCGGCTGCATAGTCCTAACTATCTGGAGCCAGTGAGACTGTGGCGTCCCCATTATGGGTATGCTGTGAATCTGAAGGTAGTGGGAAGGGTAGGAGATGGGGAAGTACCTGGCTATTCAAATCTGGTCACCAAAGGGCTAAAGCCATTTCAAGCAACGCGTCATTCTATATGGTGGTCTTAAATCAAGGCGTTACTAAGAGTATCTTCAACTCTGGAACGTGTCACAAATTTAATATACTTATTATTTTATATGTATAATTTGTGATACAAAAATACACAATATCATTTTATGTATATAATTTGTGATAGAAAATACACTATCTTATTTTATATGTTGAATTTGTGATAGAAAAATACACCATATTATTTTATATGTTTAATTTGTGAAATATCATAAATACACAAATATAATATATTATTTTATATGTGTTATTTGTAAAATATCGCAAATTAATCAAATAAATTTTCTTGCGCACGGCGGGGTTTGAACCCGCGACCTCCATCTTGCTAGTCAAGAGCTTGCCCTCAACCACGAAGGCCATCAATAAATTGACAAAATTGGACTTTTAATACACCTTTTAACATCTCCCTCGACATAAATTAATCTATTCTATGCTAATCTGAAAGTTTACCTGACATGGTTTTAGCTATGTTTAGTAATCTGATCTGGTTGACTTCATCCTTTATAACCTTTATTCACCATTTATATTTTCTCTTCTCCTTCTAAAGAGTTTTACAATAATGCAATTTGTCTCCTAGGCCCAGACAGATTTTTTTTTTCATCATAAGAAAGATTTTCCGGGAATTAAAATTTTGATTTATTTCAACTGAAGACAGATAGAATTCAAAGGTAATTTTTCAGAATCGCTGGACACGCATTTGAAAAAAAGAACACTTGGTTTCAGCTTTCATTACTACAAGAGACGATTATTTATGTTGGGAGAGATGAATAAATATGCACAATTTAGGTTAGTAGATTCTTAGTTAGGGTTATTTAAATCTTTTTCCTACAAAACTAGTTTATAAAACGGACCGTTTCTAGCGTCATTGATCTCTTCGTCATGGGTGCACAATCGGGAAACACGCCAAACGCGTGTCCAATATATCGCTTTTGCGACTCGTTCTTGAGTTCAACATCTAGGCTGTGGAACGATTTGCCGGCCTATGTGTTTCCTCACTCCTACAAGATGGGTCTCTTCAAGACCCATATTCACTTCTTCCTGTCCTCAAAAGGACTCTCCACACAGCATCCCTAGATATGACATAGGCCCCGAGGGAAATTATTTTTCTCCGGGCCTCCTGTGTGGAGTTAATGTAATTTTTTTTAATAATTTATGCGTAGTTCATAATCTTCAAACGTAACCTACGACAAACTTTAGATTTTGAACTTTAAATAAAAAGATACTTTCTTACAATTTTTTCTATCTCCCCTCACGTAAATATTTTTACTTCAAAGTAATTAAGTTGAATCGAAGTGTTCCTTAAAAGAAAAACATTAAACATTATCCAATAAAAATATTGTCCCGAACTATTTTAGTATTATGAAACAATTGTAAAATTTTCGACTTATTCTATTTTTTGACTATTGCCGGTTTCAGCCTTTTATAGAGATCTTCAGACTGGTACAATTATTTCTTAAGCTAAGGTTGCACCAATATGAAGACGGTTATAATAAGCTGAAAACGGTAACCGTTAAAGTAAGTAGAAAATAGTTTATTTCAATATTGCTAAGACATAATATAATGTATCAAAATGGGCGTGAATTATTTTATGTAAACATTATAAGGTCAGTCAATAGTCTTATAATTTAACTGTATTATTAATCTTGAAGTATTTAAGACGTACGTCGTTTGATCAGATGGTCAATGATCATGTAGACCACATTTGAAAGATAACAATCTTAGCATCTTTTTAACCAATTCTACAATGTTTTCATTTTGCAGTAATGTGGATTCCACATAGTAGTTCCATATTAAAGTTAACTTCTAATTAAGGCATTTATAATAACAAAGCATTTATATAGCGCAGTTTAGTGTTATTTCACTTCAAGTGCACTTAACTATAGCAAACTTAAAAACGGTAATTTATTATTATATTTATTTCTTAAAATTATCCCTACAGTGTGCCTTACCCAATACAGATCTAATAATATAATACTAAATAATCTTATTATTTTTAATGATAAACTAATGTTTATAAGACAAGGTTTTATGCATAGTACAAAGGATAACAAATAATTATAAGCAATAATTAGTCATCCGAAATACTAATACAAATTGAAAATATCTCCCGAGTAAAAATAAATGCCGCCAACGGGAATTGAATTCGTACATTCTGTACGTAAAATTGGTCTTCTGGTGAAAAAAATATATAATAAGCAGTAATTGTTGATTGAGGTACTAGTAGGTATACATCGAATTATTTGGTGGGTTGGAAATAAGTCGACATAGCTCAGTGGTTCAGAGAACCTGACCAGACATCAGAAGGTACGGGTTCAATTCCCGTTGGCGGCATTTATTTTTACTCGGGAGATATTTTAAATTTGTATTGATTTTTCAAGCGACTAATTATTGCTTATAATTATTTACTAAATAACTTGTTTATTCAAAGTGATGACAAAAATTAAAATAACAATAACAGCAGGACAGGACAAAACAAAGACATTAAAACTAACACATAATATAAAACAGGAGGCAGTTTGTGCTCAGAAATGAAAATCTCATGAGGAGGCATTTCAAAAATGTACAATAAGGAGTCAACCGAAACCAAACAATTACCGGAAGTTTTAGAATATAGCTTATTATAAAATATTGCAAAGAAGTGAAGAATTATGAATGGCAAGATTTTGAAATAATTTTGTTTGTATTTATTTTTTGAATAATTTAATGAGTAAACCTCAAATTATAATATTTAATTATTGAAGACAAACAGAAAAAGATTCGAAGTACAAATATTTAAATATAACTATTTATTTATATTTGAGGTTTTACTAATTAAGTTATTCCAAAAAATAAATATTCATCCTAGACTTGCAGATAATTCAATAGATGTCGCACATTAAAATAAAAATAAGATATGTTTATCTAAAGACACTGTCTAGATTGTATTTAGTTCGGGTTGAATCTTGCGATCATACATAAAGATAGTTGCCAATAAAAATGTGCGGTGAGAAAAATGAAGACAATGTTGGTAGTTCTTATTCGAATTATGATACAGTTAAATATGACCGAAGGAGATATGGTCCCATTAGCTCAGTTGATAGAGCGGTGCCCCGGAAAGGCCAGGGTCCTGGGTTGTGACCGTAACTTTTTCTGATTTTTCTGTTTCAGATTTTCGTTTAGGAACCGCTAATATTGTCTTCAATAATTAAATTTTGTTTTTATTGTAAAGGTTTAAAAGGATCTCATCTCATTGTTTATTTGTGTATTCAATATTATTTCTCTCTCTATGGGTGCTCAAATGCACCCACAGTCGAGTTGATAGAAAGCGAAGCTGATAACCTCAAAAAATTAAATAAATGAGACGTGTCATGAGAAGTATAAATTATAAAGAAATGATAATGGTTAACTATAAATGTTTTCCTTTACTTCGTAAATAATCTCATGGAGGTTATTTTGTGTCATTTTTATAACCTTAAAATAATAATTAGATACAGTTTTGTACGGTTTGAGAACGCAGCATTATCTTTATCGTATGTGGCCAAGTTATTTATGTCACATTATCTGCACGAATATAAAACAACTAAATAATGCAAGAATTCACTTAACAATGCATTTCAAACTATTCAAGGTTTAACTGGTAGATAAATTATATGTGCAATATATCTACTGTGTGAAGCAATACCTTTGAGAGACCGAGACAAGGTATACGAATGAACAATTTTATCATGTTGAAAATACGAAAAAACGTTTTTTTACCTTCTTCTCGAACTTTCGATTGGACATTGTCTTTGAAAATTGCAATATTGTATTTAACCATTTTTTTAAGGCCGAGTGTAGTTTTTTATTAATTTAAAATAATGATAATATTATTAAGCAAATCGATAATGATAGTGTTTTCAACAAGTAAAATAATTTTTATACATTTTTTAAATTAACATAGGCTTAATAATTATCAAAATCAAATCGAAAATATGACCTTTTTCAGACCGTAATAAGTGCGTTTTAAAAAATACTATTAAAGACTGAATATCGTCAAAAAATACCTGAAGGGGTTTTCTTTAAACGTACGACAAAAAAAACTAAAAAATAAATAAAATAGGTTCGTAGTTTAATTTTTTCATAAACACTAATTGTACTTGTTTTTAAAATGCAGATTATAAAACTTTGGATACGTTTATTTAACAAAACTAAACGATAAATTATTGGTATTATATTTTTCCATTTTTTAAAGTTAATTTAATATTTTTTATACTACAATTTAAGAAAGAACACTTAGATTTTAAAATTACTTTTGAAATAAGCCGTCCGGTGGCGCCAATTTGAAATTTTTAATACGGTAGAACATCGAACTAAAAGCTTATTTTATATATACCAACAGATGGCGCTATCATTGTGGGAGTCTTGGTTATTGTTTATTTTTCAAACCGATTATATTATTAAGTATAATTAAAATATATTAAAATATTATTATTATTAAATTATATGATATTATACCATATTTTTAAAAATTAAATATTAATAATATGATAATATTTTGTAATCCTACATGTATTTAAAATGACTGACTTTTGCATTTTTATATATAAATTTTTTGATAGATCTAATACGCCTAAATTTTTTATAAGAGAGCTAGGTATAATGTCAGTAGCCGAAATTACAAATGGTAATATTTTTATAGTGAGAATGCCAAATTCTTTTGAACTTATTTCCTAAATCTGTGTATTTTCTTATTTTTTCAAAAACAGATTTTTCGATATTACAGGAATTTGTTTTTTATATCAAAGTACTTAAATAAGTACAAAAAGAAAAAGAGAAAAAAAATCTAACCTATTAGAATAAAATATGTTTTGTCAAAAAAATAATGCTTTTTCGAGGACCGGAGTAAAACCGACTCATGACCGTCAAGTGACTCAAGGCCGATAACGCGACTAATTACCCTCGCAGACGTGCGTGACAAGTTTTTTTTAGTAAAAAACACAGCCCTAAGTGAGACTAGTCAATTGAGGAGTACACGTCGTATACGCGGTTCTCGTCGCGCAAGATACCTCTTTTCGCGGTCTAGAGGCTAAGCGTTCGACACTCGTTATGCAGGACCCGGGTTCGAATCCCATATTTTTATAATTTTTAATTTTTTTAATTTTTTTTATTTTTTTTAATTTAGTAGTAATTTATTTTTACTTGTGTCATGACATTGTTTTTAATAAAGCATTACATATTATTTACTTAGGCACCGGAGTGCTGGTACCTACCCTGATGTATGGAAGTGAGGCATGGAACTGGCAAAGAAAGGATGAAAGTAGATTGAATGCTGTTGAAATGAGATCCCTGAGGCGTATGTGTGGTAAAACCATGTATGATCGTGTGAGGAATGTGGATATCCGCAAAGAGTGCAAGGCTGATGTAAGCGTAATGAGTAAGATCAAGAAAGGGACGCTTAGATGGTTTGGGCATGTAGAGCGAATGAGCGAAGAAAGGAGTGTAAGGAGAATATACGATGCAAATGTGAATGGTAGCAGAAGTCGGGGACGCCCGAGGAAGACATGGCATGACCAAGTGAATCAGATACTTGAGTCGGGCCATGTCAAGAGTCAGAACAATAGAAGAGTATGTATGAGACGATGTATGAATGTGAATGAGGCAAGGAGTGTGTGCCAAGACCGAGTTGTTTGGCGGTCCGTCCTCTCTGCCTACCCCTGCGGGGAAACGGCGTGATGGTTAGTTAGTTAGTTAGTTAGTTACTTAGGCACCGTTGTTTTCTTCTATGATCCTTAAAAAAAAGCTTACAAAAAGCATGTTTTTTGTGTTATCCTTCAAAACATGCATTTTTTACTCTTGAACTGTCTTCAAGCACGTTTTTTTATTACGGTCAGAGCACATTGATGTACCTACCTAGGTACCTACCTCTTGTATTTTTTATGTCAGCGCGGGGCCTTTTGCAGTGGGAAAGTGTTTTAAAAAATCAAATATTGACATACAATATAAGTCAGTTATAATTAGTGACATCTTACGAATTTCAACAAAACTTTTTTAGTACAGAACTGTCTTTATGGCTAGTAAAACCTAGTTCTTCCGCTGGGGGGCATTGTTGTAGTTTCGTTCTGAACAGGGTACCTATTATACTTGGCCTTAATACATCTATTTTAATTTTGATTTTGTTTTTATGATTGAATTATTAAATGAATGTATGAAATTGAAATTAATCCACTTCCTGATGATGACATTATATTCACTAAATAAAAATTAAAACCAGTTAAAATACGAAAGAAATGTAGGCACTACCGCCTTAGAATTTGGCTTAGGTGTTAGCGTTGTTGACTCCAGTCCTTGGTGAGGAAGGTACAATCCACAGTCAAACCATATTTTAAAAGTTCACAGCAGTAGTTAAGAGCCAATCCCCGGGGAGGAAGATTCAATCCTCGGTGAGTAAAATTTTTAAATTTTTTTTTTATGATTTCATGACTGCAACAGGTTATTTTTAAAATTTAAAAAAACATTTCAAACAAAATTATTTACTCTGTTCAGTAAACGTTGATAATCAACTAATTATTATACCTGGTATAACAGTGTTCCACAAAATAAATTACCTTTCAGCAATACGGAATAAACGCGGAGTTGCTGAGCTGTTCAGTAATGAACTGTCGACGTCGATTTGGAAATGCAAATTGAACCATTATAGACTTCGCTGCGGTTATTAGTGATTTGTCAGCGCAAAGGCGAGTCTATGTAAGACGGTCTTAGCTCGAAGCAGTTTATTATATATGCACCCACTTGCTTTATTTTGTTATAGATGTTCTACATTTCACTTACGTTATGTTGTGAATTTCTGCGTAAACGAAACTATTCGTTGCTGTACATGTGTTATACACTCTGAACTTTAATAATGCTTTGAATTTTATATTAAACAACCACAAGTTTAAAAAAAAAACTGTTTTTTTTTTTCGTTTTGCTGCACTTATAATAGCCATTTTGTTTCTCAATTTTTAGGCTTTCGTCATTCGTTTTTCAGATTGTCGTTTTTTTAGTTTGAACATTCATTCTGTCCATTTGGACATTCGTTCTGTCCATTTGGACATTCTTACTGTCCATTTGGACATTCTTTCTGTCCATTTGGACATTCTTACTATCTATTTGGACATTCGTTCTGTCCATTTGGACAATCGTTGTGTACGTTTGAACATTCGTTCTAACCATTTGGAAAAGCGTTTTGTCCGTTTGGACATATGCAGTTATTGATAGGTATATATATATATATAAGCGTAGTACAAATGCAATAATTGATAGTATATCATACCTATAAAAGTGACTCTAGAATTTAAGTACGAAACAACTTTTGATACAATGATAATTGATTAAGTATTATTTATGAAGCCAACGATGTTAAATAAAACACCTGCAGTGAATCAAGCTCTTCCCATAAACCTCTTTCATAAACTTGAATGGTTAACGATTCTAAATCCATGGCTCACGTCCTATTAAAGGAATGCAAAGGTTTTTATTTAGTGGTAACATTGGCAAGAAAATGTTTATTTTGATTTATGAGAGTGATTATTGAGAGTGATAGTGAGATTTGATATTTAGTTCTGATTATAAGGACGCTCTATAACTAAGCAAATAAGACTTTTGTGCCCAAAACTAAAGATTTCTGGTGGAGTTGTGTTATATATCAAATGGAAATGCCATCAATAATAAACTAAAAGGTAGTGAGCGAACACGGAAGCGCTCGCGCGGTGTTGAAACCTCGGCTGTCAGGTACTAAATGGTTCGGTTCAGGCTCACTCGGCCCGTCGCAGTGCTGGAGACCGTGTTAGTTATCATATCTGCTATTGGTGGACGAGTCGCCGACAGAAGGTACTCTATTGTGAGATCGCTGTTTTTTTGGTGTGTTGCCATTGATTCCAATTAGAGACAACATTGGAAATTGAACGGTTTTTAATATTTATTCTAGCTTGTAAACTATGTATATTTATTATTCTATATAGAACGACACTATTTCGTGTTGTTTCATTTGTATGATCCTGTTTATAGTTTATCTGCATTATAAATAAACAACGTGTTCTGGTAGGACTTTGCGTGATAAATATTTCACGTAGATGTAAACAAGTGGATAAACCCAACGGCTGTAACAAAAATATTCAAAATCATTGTTAAGATGTATATAAAACACACAGCATTAAATAGTTTTCTCCCATTTTAATAACAAAAAGAACGACACATGTCGATAAACGTCAAATGTCGAAGCAAGCTTAACCATAACCGCCAAATCAAATTCAATTCCAACAAGGCCATCTTTCATTCACATGTAAGAGAAAGCACAGATGTTGCGTTGCGAGCGTAGGATTGCGTTGCGTGTGACAAGGTGTTTCTGAAGCTTCTATTTTCAAATAAAATGTATTGATTGTAAGGTGTCCAGATATTTTGATGCATTGCGTATATTGAGTACGTGGGTCCAGTATTCTATTACCTTTAGAATCAGAATTCCATAGTTGTTCTGGTTGATCTCGGTTTTCATTGGGAACTTTTTTTAATCATAACACCTGTTATGTCGAAGAAATCAACATTCCTACCACGTGTAGGGTAAATTATAGGGAGTTTACATCTCCCGAAAATAATTACAACATTATTTTTACCCACATTCTTGTGAGGCTGGCATCACTGTAAGCCTGCGCGCGATACCTAGCGGGGAAAATATTTTATTCTGTTTCCAGCTGTCTAGCCGTCGGGTTAGCCCTAAATCTCCTCTAGCGTACGCGATATGTTTGTTCATAAAATTATTGTAACGTGAGTTTTGTTAAAATAAAAACTAAATTGGAAATTTCCGAATTCTTATTATTACACACTGAGAGTAATCACGCAACCTTGGATTCTGCGGATAGGAGAACCACAGAATCATTCAGCCAACATCCCATTTAAATTGGCGATAATCACATCCTCCAAATAAATGATTTTAAGACGAATACAAAAATTAAAAATGTTAAGAGATCTAAAAGTTTGGTCCACTTACATGTACTCGTAAAACTACAAACAATTAACAAAGTTTATAATTTATGTGAAAACTTAATAAACACTAAGCAAAAAAGAAAAATCACTTTACAAGAAGAAAAACGAAATAAGGCTAAAGTCAAGATCAAATAGAGCGGTTCAGATCTTTGAAGAAATGCAAACCAATGTAAAAGAGAAAGAAATGTGTTTAAATTTTAATTTATGCAATGTGTAATTTAAAGACTTTTATTTGTACCTTTCATGGCTTATATTATGTTGTATAATGTAATATACATTTTTATGAATATCGCACAAGCATAGTCCCAACTGCTCCAAACCGTCTGGGGCCAATGAGATTATGACATCCTCAATTGGGGTATGATGTAAGGCTGAAGATAGTAAGGAGGGGAAGAAGATGGGGGAGGGGACGGTGGGGATGTACCTGGTTCTTTAGATCTGCTCACTTTTAATTCTGAATGGTGGCCTTACATCAGGGCGATACTGAGACTATATACACATCCCTATAACATAAGTTCATGTATTCCTCCACCCAATTACGTATTAACTAATTGCCTGTCCCTAACTGACAGTTCCTACATTCAGTGACATTGCAATAATTTATTTATACAAGACGAGTCTATTGAGAAAACCAGTGCGGCGACCATGTCCCTTCAGTGCGTTTAATTCGTATCTATTACGGAAGCTTCAGTAATTACGAAGCAGTGTCCCTCAAGTCTATAATATCTGTCAAAAATACCAAGGGTAAGTCAGAATCCTTTCAAAATCTATCTGGATAAGCAATCGACTTGAAATTGGTTTTAATTAAATTTTAAAATTAGAAATTGAAAGTAATGGACGAAAGAGACATCTCTGTTCAGTTTTGGATAAATTTTGCTCTGCAGGTAAGTGATGACGAATTCCAGTCACCTTTTGCATTGATCAGTTGGATTCATCCGGATTGTATCATTTGTCA